>OY730195.1:59197720-60397720 GCA_963422505.1 Pseudognaphalium luteoalbum | reverse complement strand
CCGACATGAACCGACAATTTATTTGGGCTCTATAAACTGACATATGGGTTGGGTGAAAGTTTCGGGTCAAACCGAGTAAGTTTGACCAAGTCAACAAAAGTGGCTCGATTTCGAAAAACCTACTATATTTGGAAAATGGTAACAAAAATGAGTTTGGGTGACTTAGTTAATAACTTGGACCAAAAACTAAAATTAGAAAGTTTCCCGAACGAAAAACCGACACTTGGATACACTTGGGCTAAAAATGGAAATTTGGCCAGATGCTAGTGTCGCATGACCTGCGACACTACCTGCGACATTACCAACGACACTACCATAGTGTCGCTATTAGTGTCGCTACTTATTGAAAATTTGATTGAACCTGCGACACTGACCCTAATGTCGCATAACCTCACTACGACATTAACCTTAATGCGACACTGACCCTAGTGTCGCATAAACTCACTGATATTGACCTTAGTGTCGCATGACCTGTGACACTCGCATACACTGCGACACTTACCCTAGTGTCGCATGACTTGCGACACTGACACTAGTGTCGCTAAAAACAGAATTTATGGGACTTGTTTTCACCAGGTGTTGAACATGGATAACAACTTATAAACACACATGATACATACTGTAACTATATATATGATGACACAAACTTAATAATAATGTCTTAAAGAATTATTATTACAAACTTTCACCAACGGGTCGTACACGTTTTTGATAAAGAAAGTTGAACAATCAAACATTTGGACATAACTAATTGTTGGACAACAAACATAGATGGTCTATTGAGACATCTACTCACTCATATAACGTTGCGCGTTTTGAACGCCCGACAGGTTACAAGTCTCCGGACATCAATTCACAGCTAATCAATTCAAGTTTATTTTAATAAACACTCAAGGCTCAGGTGAGTCTCATGGCCCCTATTTTACTGCTTTTCAATCAGGGGTGTGATATTATTGCTCGTTTTATTTTACAAGTTGAACGCAAGTACCAATCAATCAAATACTACATGAGTTGTTTTCAACTAATCACTAAAGCCCTCCATAGCATAGTCTGGTAATACATCTGTAGCGTGAATGTTAGTATATGATATCATATAGGATTGACAATCCTCGTCCGGGTTAGCACGCACTAACTGGTCAAACGGACGTATTAGCATTTGGGAAGACGAGTGTAGATTAGGCACTCGTAGGAGGCAACTCAGTTGGGTTTCCTTAATTGGACCTAACACTCAAGTTAAGCTCAAACTATGTGCTCATGGCTGTATAACTTTTATTTTGCTTAATTGCATTTTAAATTCAATTATAAAATCTTGCGGTTCATACAAATATGTGTTGACATACAAACCTGTGAGCTCACCAGCGTTTCGCTGACCCATTTTAGCATGTATCACAGGTGACCAGCAGTAGGTTGGACTGCTCAATCAAGATCTATTAGCTCGAGTCAGCATGCAAACAATCAGAGATTTTAGCTGCATTATTATATTTTGTATAGATTAATTATGTACTTAAATCTCTCAATTTTAAACTGAGCTAATGTAAACAATATTTTGATGTAAACTTTTATTTTATCAATATCAATGTAAAACGACGCATGTAGTGGTCGTTCATTATATCCTTTGTGCTATGTATATTGATTAGTCGCGCCCCGACCCGATTCGCTTCTGCAACCCGAAATTGGGGGTGCGACAGTCTAAAATAAATAATTGGACTCGCAACATATGTATATATATTGTTAAAATCTATATTCGTCTAACACTTTATCATAATATATTTAACGAATATTAATATCAAAACAATATCAATTTACAAATCTAAACCAATATATCAACATGATAACAATTACACTAGTCATATCGCAAGGCTAGATCTGTTGTCACAAACTATGTCTCAACAGACTCCCCCTTGACAATAGCTCTAGCGTCTTTATCTTCACATTGTCTTTGGTTTTACGAGTAAATCTTACTACCTGCAAAAATCTTCATCTTCATACAAGTCTTAATCATCATTTGATAATCTCGTGCTAAGTCACCCCATGCTTCAGTACAAAAGATTATGTTCTCATTTAACTTCAATAAATCTTTTCTTGACATGTTCATTAGATGACGATGATCATAAACTCTGAAGATCTCTCTTTCACCACCTTCAACCTCATCATCAGCTTCAACCATTATAGCTTCTCCAGTTTCTGAATCCACATGCCAACTCTTCATATTTCCCAGAATATCTTGTGGCATTGTCTTCAGTGGAATCTGCTGCACACATTTTACAGCTGGATAAATCTTCTTTCTTCTTCTTCTTCTTCTTCCTGTCCTTTGACTTCTCTCTGTCAGTTTAATAGTCTTTCCTTTTCTTGGCTTAATCTTTTCAAATTTATTTGCTCTAACCTCAGTCTTGATTATGTGTTCGACATATTTTCCAACAAAATCATCACTTGGGTTATTCAAAGGTAATCGAGCCAAATCTCTAATCTCAAATCTAGGTAAAGAACTAAATACTGCAAGCTTTCGCTCAAGATATTGAACTCTGACAAACCTCTTAATAGCAAATAGCTTCAGCTCAGAGTCAAAGTACCAACCAATAATCCCTCTTTTAGGTTCCCGTTTCCCAGTTATATCAACTTCAGAAACTCCAACCTTCTTCTTCTTAGGATGTTTTCTAAGAAAAACTGCTGGATTCTTGGTAGGAATCAAGATTTCATCATTTTCAGAATCAGTTGAGTCATCGATTTCTTCATCTACATCGACAACTGTTGGACCTTGATTATTTTCAATAATAACTTCTGTCCTAGATGGGCTCACATGGTGTTCATCAATATTTGCATCTAGATCTACACCAATGTCTTGCTCATTCTCAGTAACAGCAGTCCAATCATCAGGTGGGTGAAATTCTCCCTCTTCAAGATCATAATCAATCTCTTCATCTATCTCATCCAAAATATCATTTTCTGAATCTGATAGATCTAGACTTTCCATTCCTAGAGAAAACAGACAAACACAAATATATTAATGATTTAAATTCTTTTATTGATTTCCCTGAATCAATCTAAGAATTCCAATACTAATCCTTTTGTGTAATTAATATAAACGCGAAATATATATAACTTATAAATCTTTTATTGATTATCCTAAATCAATCTAAGATTTCCTAAGTCTTATATCAAACACTTAACAAACATTAATTAAATTTAAACTCTAATATACTGTGAAGAATCACCAAACATTTAAGTTTACATTTAATTAACTTATATAATTTCTAAGACTTAATTGAACTGTTATATCATAAAATCTTAACTTTCAATTATATCTTTAAATTATATATCATTTGTCTAGTTAAAAATTATACAAATTTAACTTGTCAGTTATAAAAACTCTCAAGTCTAAAATGTCTAAGTTAAAATAAACTTTGACCGCTGAAATAAATCAGAACATGCCGCTCGACTTCTCAATGAGTCGGAAGACTTTCGATCACTAATTTATTTAACTTCTTACACAATTTATAATATATTTTACTTGTAATAATGATAATCTCAAGCCGAATATATTACAAAAACTATTAAATTACAATTATTCAGTTACAATTATAAATTACAATTATAATTCAACTAAATCCTAAATACAAATAACTACACAAGTCTAAACTGTCTTACCAGCTTCACTTGTACCCGCAATACTTGTACCAGCACCATCACCATCACCACCAACTCCAACACTCGTAGACTCCCCCGGAATATACCAATCCTCTTTGCAAGCTTCATGATATAGCATTATCTCCCCCTGAGCAGACTGTCCTGAATTCACTCTCAACACCAAACGTTCTAAGTGTTCAAGCTTCAGTCGCTGGGCAGTAAAATCAGCAAGCAAAGTATCATGAGTCTTCAGCAGTGTCAAATGTGATTCACTGATATGAACCATCTGCTGAGCAAGAGAAAGATTCTCAGCTAACAACCCTGGAATCCTGGATGTACTCTGTTCTAATTCCTTAACTCTTGACTCTAAGGATGTAATCTTTCAGCATCAGTCGTCGGAATAACAGATATTGTAGATGGTCCAGGCGGTGTCACTGAAGCAATGTATGATTCACGGGTGAGTGATGGAATGGCTTGAGATAACGCTTCCTTGAGAAGACTAGCTGCAAATATACTAGCTTTATTAGTCAGAAACTGAGCATCATGCACCAGTTGTGCAACTCCCTCCTCAACAGTCTTGGAGACCATTTCTGGTTCCACTGACTCAAGCAGTTTCTCAGCCTATAAAGTTAGATATAATTAATTAAGTAATTGTTACAGATAACTCTGTCTCAATCTCTAAGTAAATATTTATAATACTCGTAGTACTAAACGTTTATCTCATACCTCAGATGGTACATATACTGGTTCAGTAACCACCGGTATCATCATCTCTACCTGAGATGTATCTTGAGCAACTGTCACAGAATTAACTGTCTCAGTTTAACTCCTGATAAACAACAAGTTAAGATTATCTAACTTTAAATAAAACATACCATCCTGAATGATCAAAGTCCTGGAACGCTACGGCGTTGAGAAATAAGATGTATATCCTCTTCCTCAGGACCTTCATCAATAATACTGAAGTCCGAATCGACTTCCTTAGCCTTTCTCTTTTCCTTCAGTGCTGGATCTGGAATCATCCGAGATCGGTATCTAATATAACCAGCACCTGGAGGTGGAGAAGAAGTACTATCATCATTATCTGAAGCCGATTGACCATCACGGCCTCCAGATGGACCAACATCAGAATCCTAAATATTAAATATATTAAACATTTATGATTAGCTAAAAGCTCTATCATACAAGTTCTATATATTTATGATTAATCTGATAAATACCTTAGAAGGTAAAACCTCAGATCCATCTAGCTGTCCCTGCTCACCCTCAGGTCGAGTGACCTCTGGGTCTGCAGTCTCAGCTCCCTGATCATAATGATATTTATATTTTATAATTAGAAATATTATCTAATTAACTAAATATCGATAACATGTGAATTATATAAAATAATAATGTGATAATGATATAACAACTAAATACCAATATTACTATATAATTATAATATTACCTCAGGTGAAGCAACATAACTATCAATATCCCGTAGCAAGATATCAGTAGCATCATCATACTCTACTAGCACCTCCTGTATCACCTGAGCAGCAACATCTGGGTTCACCTGTTCCCCAGCATGTGCAGGTTGTTCCAACACATCCTCAATGAGCTCTTGTGGATCTTCAGAAGGAACCACATCAGCTCTCGGTTCTGGAACCGCAACCTCAGCACCAACATCTAACCAACCATTATTCGGTGGTGTCTCATAGGCAGGATCAACAATAAAACCAAACAGCTCTCGCTCCTCAGGCTTTACTACCCCTTCTTTCCTCACTGACTGCAGAAACATCGCATTGTATCCTCTGTGCCCAATAGTATCTACACGTAAAAATGGTCCAGGAATAACAAGCTCTGGCAGACGAGCACGAATGATCAGCATACAAAAACGTGGATAAACCAGAAACCGTGATCTAACAGAACCCGAAATCTGTCTAACCAGCTCTCCAAAAATATAATCACAAAAACTGTATGGTTTATTATAAACCAGTGACAGTGCAGCTGATACAAGGGCAGGGCTTAATTCATCGAAACCTCCCTTCTTTGGTGCAAAAACTGTGACAATCACATGCCACAAAAACCTCCATTGTCCAATAACCAGAGGTTTTTGGAACTGACGTCCTCTCCTATCTCCTGTATACCCCATACTGTCTATAGCACCCTCAATAAAATCAGTAGGATACTCCGTCGGACCATCCTCCTGGTCTACAGTACCCAAACGTAAAATCTGACGTAGATCGCCAGCAGAGAAAACAATCGGTCGATCGTTGACCGTTGTGCGTATAACCGGTGGGTTGATCGTCTCGTCAAACTGAATACCTTCCCAGAAGTCGTTCAGTATAGTCTGAGAGATCTGTGGAGACTCTGTAAGCGCATATCCAATACGTGATCGTGCAAAAAATGTAAGTACTTGAGCTACTCGGTTAGCTCCACGTGCACTAAGATCTAGATCAACAAGAATATTGTGACCTTTATCGAATTGTCTCGCCATATCTATAAAAACACAAATGACAAAACAAGTAAAAGCACGTTAGTAAGTTATAAACTATAATGTTTATGAATCAAAATGATCATCTAACACTTTAGTTCGTAACAAAATAAACACAAATATAACTTATAACTGAAACAGTACGTAAGTCCAATATGTATTTGACGTTAGTTACTTGTAAATATAAAATTCTCAAGTCATTAACGTTTTAAGAATATACATATTATACCGCTAACGGAAAGTTAGAACACACCACTCGATTACTCTTTGAATCGGTAGACTTTCGATATAATTATATTTTAATAAATATGTTATCACGTATTAATATAAAACTCGTACGTCTAAACATGTCTAAACATATTATAATAAGCATTTAATCTTGATATAATTTACTTGTAGATAAAAATAGCTTATTATATTAAAAGTTAAAATTACGTGTTACATTTCATTTTTACAAGTTATTCAACTCGCAAAAATCTAAAGTGAACTCGCAACCATGTCAGGTCGCTAACCAAGTTAATTCGCAACTCGACTCGCAAGTCGAGTCGCTAATCTACTCGGTCCGCAAGGTCAACAAGTCAAGGAGTCAATCTCAACTTGCTAAATTTAATCTGCGAGTTGAATTGAAACTCGACTCGCATGGTCAAATAGTCAAGATCAGAAGCTCAACTCGCTAAATCTGCGAGTCGAGTGTTCAACTCGCAGCATGAACTGATGTTGCGAGTTGAAGCTAAAATCGATTAATCTATCTATTAAAAAGTGATCTATCGATTTATTTACGTTCATTAAGGTTCGTTGAACATTAATCTACAAGATTCTTGTCAAATAACACCTTAATCTACGTTAAACATTCAAACATTGAAACGAAACCCTAGAATCATAAAAACTTCGAATTCATGTATTTTAAACGGTGAAATCCGTTGATTTATACCTCAAAATATTCGCAATTCAAAAGTATATATAAACTACGGATCAAAAACTCGTCTCTTGTAATCGTGAATTCGAAATCAAACGAAAGTTGTATTTTGCTTCGTTTCGCAATAACTGGATTCGCAGAGCTAAAGTGAACTCGCAAATCAAATGGGTTCGGTGAGGAGTTTGACTCGTTTGACCACCCTTTATACCCTGTACTCGTTTCGCAGTGCATCTCGATTCGCAAGTTTGACTAGTCAAACTCACAAAATAAAATGCGAATTTAATACTAAGTATAAATTGAAAACCCCGTTATGTGAATAGTTATCTTTGTAACTATTTAGCCTAAACATTTAAAATAAAATGTTTTCGCATAATTTTTCCTCAATGATAATCTTCGTACATATATTAACCGACTAAACCCGTGATACAGTTAATCTTGTATAAAGAAAAATCTTCGAGCTAAAATTATTCACTTATATACCTTTATGGTCTTAAGTATAGATAAAAATATATATATAAATTATAATAGAAAGATTAACCGCTGATATAAAATCAGGACACGCTGCTCAACTACACTTTGAGTCGGAAGACTTTCGATTAATATTCCACATAACCTATATAATATTTTCACTTTTCAACACATGTTTGTTCAACATTTAAAATAAATATCCAGTATAATTCAATTCCAAAGGGTAATCATGAAATAAAACGAAATTAATAAGTAAAACTTTTATTTATTAATCTTAAGAAATAATTACAAAGGTTAAGAAAAATAAAACAACTAACATTCTAATAAATAAACTTAATAATAAACAGTTAAAGTTTTAACTGCTTAGGGATCATATTAGAATGAATAAGCTGTTCTTA
The DNA here is from genome assembly GCA_963422505.1 of Pseudognaphalium luteoalbum. NCBI lineage: Eukaryota > Viridiplantae > Streptophyta > Magnoliopsida > Asterales > Asteraceae > Pseudognaphalium > Pseudognaphalium luteoalbum. Next base: position 60,389,838 of record OY730195.1, on the reverse strand, counting down.
TTAAATTGTAATAAGCATAAGACAATTGTTAGTATACATACCTCATGAAATTCATATAAGCACAATAAGATCACAATTTTAATCAGTAATAAACTTATTTATAAAATTATATCTTATGTACCTTTATCCACAGGATATAACACTACAAAAAAAATAACTTATTATTTCTTATAATTCACAAAAGTGAATATTCAAATATCATAGACAGTTCAAGACGATTACTGATATTATGATCCACATAAACAGATTACACACAGGTTTCTGAGCCAAACTTTTATTGTTAATGTGCACAATATCTAGTGTTTTCTACTATACAACATACTGAAGAATTCAAGTACAACACATAACACTGTATCTTTAGATTAGCAAGGTAGAGATTACTAAATGATGTTCTTTAGAAGCATATAACATACACTTGACACAAGATACTTTGTATCTTTCATATGTAAGGTAGAGGTTACTAAATGATGCCCTTTCGAAACATATAACTCACCTTGTGACATTATGATACTTTGTATCATTTTAATTTTTTTTATTTTAGATAACAGTGCACGGTAATACTATCATTCAACAATTAAGACATATGTCATACGTCATATAACAGAGCATATGAGATATTACACATGAAAGTTATACTTCTTAACTGCTCGGAAATCTTAGCATAACCTGCCTACCAATAAATCGTATGATGAAGCTGACTAGACTTAAGTTATTCTTATCACTTGTTAAGTAAAAGGACAAGTTATAATCAGTGGATATAGGTAATAAGATAAATATAAGTGTAATCCTAGAGCAAAATCGTTATTCTAATGCAACTTATAAGAATCTACTAACACATCATACTTAATACTTAAGTTTATTATTCTTAGACTTATTCTCCTAATATACTATCATTTCCCAAGTTTTTACAGCTAAAAACTTAAAGTTTTTTTTTTCAAAAAGAACTTCTTTTGTTCTTTTATTGGAGGTGATTCCCCGCAGGTAACAAGCAATTGAATGCTATATGCCCCCTTTTTTTTTATTTTAAATAAACATAACACTGACTACTAACTATTACAAAAATACCCTTGGAAGACTAATCACTCTGGATTTCTCATTCCGTTAAGTTGAACCAACGTCTCAAATCTAGCTCTGTCAAACGCCTTGGTGTATAAGTCTGCTAAGTTATCCAAAGATGGAACCTTAACTAACTTTATCAAACTCTTTTCAGCACAGTCTCTAATAAAATGATGTCGAATATCAATATGCTTAGTTTTACTATGCTTCACCGGATTGTTGGTGATCGACATTGTAGATTCGTTATCAATCATTATAGGAGTATTGGTTATATTTAACCCGTAATCCCGCAGTTGCTGTTGAATCCAAAGAACTTGAGAACAACAGCTGCCAGCTGCAACATACTCAGCTTCACATGTAGAAATGGCTACTGAGCTTTGCTTCTTGCACTGCCAAGAAACTAATCTACCTCCTAGGAATTGACATCCTCCAGTTGTAGATTTCCTATTCTGATTGCATCCTTCATAATCTGAATCAGTATAAGCTAGAAGATCTAAGTCTCCATCAATCGGATACCAAACTCCCAGCTTCGGTTTCCATTTGAGGTAACGAAAGATCCTTTTCACAGCTTGCATATGTGACTCTTTCGGATTTGCCTGATATCTTGCGCATATACAAACAGCAAACATAATGTCAGGCCTAGAGGCAGTTAAATACATTTGTGATCCGATCATGGCTCTATAAAGAGTTGGATCCACATCGCTATCACTCGATGTATTTGGTCCAAGGTTGTGATTGACAGGAATTGGAGTATTATAGACCTTACTTTCATCCATCTTAAAGCGTTCCAATAGCTCATATGTATATTTAGATTGATGAATAAAGAATCCATCCTTCTTTTGATCAACCTGTAATCCTAAGAAGAAATTTAACTCTTCCATTGCAGACATCTCAAACCTTTTTCTCATGACTTTCTCAAATTCTTGACACATCTTTTCATCTGAAGATCCAAAGATAATATCCTCAACATATACTTGTACTAATAGAAAGTCATTCTTGTTCCATTTTACAAAAAGTGTACTATCAATTGATCCTCTTGTAAATCCATTCTCAAGTAGATAAGTTGATAGCGTTCCATACCATGGCCTCGGTGCCTGATGTAATCCATATAGAGCCTTATTCAAACGATATACTCTATCTGGATGGTTAGTATCAGTAAACCCTGGCGGTTGTGAAACATACACCAATTCTTCAACTTTGCCATACAAAAAGGCACTCTTAACATCCAACTGATAAACTTTAATACCCTTAAAAGAGGCAAATGCTAAGAATACTCTAATTGCTTCTAGCCTAGCAACTGGTGCAAACACTTCGTTGTAATCGATCCCCTCTTGTTGATTAAACCCTTGAACCACTAGACGAGCTTTATTGCGAGAAATGACTCCCCAGTCATCTCTCTTCCACTTAAATACCCATCTAGTTCCAATTGGATATTCTCCCTTTGGAAGGTCAACCAACTCCCATACTTGTAATTTAGAGAACTGTTGCAGTTCTTCTTGCATAGCTTCAACCCACGAACTTTCTTTGAGAGCCATTTGCACATTTTTAGGCTCGACTTGTGAGATAAAGCATGAATATAGACATTGATTAGGAATCCCTGTCTCTTTCATAGCAGTATACAAGCTTTCTAAATTTTCAGAAGTACTAGCTTTAGATTGAGTCCTAGTCTGAACAGGAGTATTAATATCACCGATGATGTTTTCAACGGGATGATTCTTACTCATTCTTGTAACCGGTATAGGATCAACTATTAACTCATCTCCTAAGTTAGTACCAATCTCTTCTAATGAAGGCATTTCTTCTGAATTTTCTGAAGAGATCTTTAAATGGTTCAAAGAAGTAAGCACATCATCAAACGTTGTTTGAAGATCCTTTTCAGAATCTTCTGTTTCTTGATACTTATCCTTTGAAGGTTGTTGTGACCCACTTGAAGAAGCTTCATTTGAGTCATTTGGTGTCCTGATTCCAGATTTCGGAACACTCGATGTTGAAGAGGGACCATTGTCTGATTCTTCAGACAATAAGTGTTTAGAGATCTCTGAATCACTGACAAAGTCACTTATAGGAACTTTAAATGACTGAAAGAGATCTGAATAGTCAAATTGCCAATCTAATCCCTTATGTACAGCAGGTACATAGCTCGTAACTTCAATGTTATAAGCAATTTCCAGTCGTCCTGTGACTTTATTGAAAACTCTTTTATTTGGTGAGTTGGGCATATAACCTAGGAAAAATCCTTCTTCCGCCTTTTCACCAAATTTAACTTGATTTCCTGTTTTCAATATTGTACATGGAACTCCAAAGGGTTCAAATCCCTTCAGATTAGGTTTCTTATTATTCAATAATTCATAACAAGTCTTGTTACGCTTTTTGACCGTAAGAACCCTATTTAGAACATGACATGCTGTATTCGCTGCTTCTGCCCAAAAGAAGACCGGAAGCTTTGAATCTGCAAGCATTGTTCTAGCAGCTTCAATCAACATTCTATTTTTCCTTTCAGCAACACCATTCTGTTGAGGTTCATATGGTGCACTGAATTGATGTTGTATCCCTTTGCTTAAGCAATAGATATTCAACATTGAGTTCTTAAATTCCGTTCCATTATCACTACGAATATGCTTAACTCTTGTTTTATAGATATTCTCTACTAGATCAAAGAACTCCATTAAAATTCCCGGAGTTTCATCCTTATATCCCAAAAGGAATACCCATGAGAATCTAGAGTAATCATCTGTGATAACTAAACAATACCACTTGCCACCTAGACTTCTCTTGCTTATTGGGTCAAAGAGGTCCATGTGCAGCAGTTCAAAAGGCGAGGAGATTGAGTTTTCAGTCTTAGACCTGTGTGGTTTCTTGTGCTGCTTTCCTTTTAGGCAAGGAACACACTTGTCTTCTGACTCGAAACGTTTCTGTGGTACACCTAGAACTAAACCATTCTTGGTTATAAAATTCATTTTTCGAAAGTTCAGATGTGCCATTCTCCTGTGCCATAACAATGCGCCTGCTTCTGAAGCCTTGGATAGTAAGCATGTAGACACCATTGAAGAATTAGGAACACCCATGTTGATAGCATAGATGTCCTTCTTCCTTGGTGCCCTCATCAATATCCATTCTTCTGGAATTGTGAAGTCTGACTTCAGAACTAAAGCCTCCTTTTCATTAAAATGAACTGGATGACCTTTATCGCAGACTTGGGAAACACTCACTAGGTTATGAGTTAGTTCTTCAACTTAATTCACATCCTCTAGAGTCAAAGTTCCATTTGAAACTTTTCCTTTCCCAGTAATTACTCCTCCTTTGTCTCCTGCAAAATTTACTTTTTGCTTGAAACCTTCTCTGAAGTCCTTCAGTAGACTTCGTTCACCTGTCATGTGTCTTGAGCATCCACTGTCTACATACCACCAGCTGTCCTTGTTCACAGTCTGGTCCTACACATAACAAGTTGTACACAGTTAGTTATCAAGAGGGACCCAAGCCATTACGGTCTTGGTTTGTCCCTGATCATCTACAATCTGAACCTCCTTAAAGTGACCATAACTGTTCCCATCGGGAGTCTTGGTAACTTTCACAGGAGTTTGAGATTGTTGATGATCTATAGTCTTGGGTCTATGAGGAGAGTGAGTAGAAAACCTCCTAGGCACATACTTAGATCCCTGTGCACTCGAAGTAGAACCATTCTCAAATTGACTATGGTTTCTACTTGGGGTCCTAAACCTCGAAGGTGTCTTATCTCTTGGTTTATTGAAAGTATTTTCGTTTAGAGTATAAGCCCTTTTAGGTTTAGGTGGAGAGACACTATGATTACCATCTCTTTTCAGAATGTTTACAGGTTTGCTTCCTAATCCCAGTTTGGAGCCTAACCTATCTACAATCGAACTAGAAGTGGTCGGTGTCTTTACAGTATTCACTAACTTATGTGTAGCTTCCAACTTCTTATTTGGGCAACAAGAAGATACGTGTCCTTCTTGGTGACTCTTGAAGCACGACATCTGTTTTCGTGACTTACTAACTTTGGCAACCGCTATTGGAGTCTTAGGCACTAAAGGATTAACAACATGTTCTTTATTAATCAATTCATCAATCTTAGTATCATGAATTACTTCACCCGGTACAAACTGTATTTTGGTGAAAGAAACTCTCTTACTATCATTAGATGAAGGATTCTTAATAAACTCCTTCTGTGCCTCTGACAGATCAGGTTTAGCTACTGTTTTCTCAGAACTTACTTCAGTCATTTCAGTATCTTCTGGAAGCTTAGTGTAATTAGAATTGAAAGGAGGAAGTGTCTCATTGTAACCTAATCCTGACTTATCCTTTACACTTCGTTGAGCATCTAGCATCTTGTCCATCTTAGTGGTCCTATAATTTTCTATCTTTCTATTTTGCTCAACTAGCTTCAATTGACAGTCAGCTAACTCTTTCTCCTTATTAGCTATTTTCTGATTTAAGTCTTTTAGATTAATATAGAGATCATCTATGATAACAACTTTTTCATTAATGGTATCTCTAAGAGCACTCCTATCAGAAGCATCAGACTTAATTTTATCTTTTAAGTCCTGTTTATCATCACTTAACCTATGCACATCAATCTTGGCTAGTTCAAGTTCAGATCTAACAGCCTTACTAGATTCAGTCAATAAGCTAACTTGAGATGTCAGGTTTTTATTTGCTACATTTAAAATACTAACCTGTGATTGCAAATCGGTAACTAAATAACAGACATCAGCAAGAGTAAGAATATCAAGACATACCCTTTTCTTGTCTGTTTGGACTTCAGCCATGCGTGCTACAAAGTCTTCAGGAGTCATGTTTTCAGTTGACTCCATATATAGCACATCTTCATCACTTGCTTTAGCTGCAACCTCTGGCACCTTTACCTCACCCTCTGCATCAGTAGGCATATAGGATGTAGATCCATCAATCTCAGCCATGAACGCTTCCTCAGACTGAGCTTTCCATTCATACGATCCATCCAACTGTTTCACAACTAAGGCTTTGGAAGCGAGAGTGCTTCCCGAACCTTGTTGTCCATTGCCAGCTTCTACCTTAGGTCTTTGGCACTCTCTAGCAAAGTGTCCATAACCCTGATAGTTAAAACACTTGATCTTGGTCTTATCAAACCCTGATCTATTGCCAACTACCTTTCTACCTGTTTTCTTCAAGAAATTCTTTACCCTTTTTGACAACATAGCAAGTTGGTCCTGAAGGTCTATTTCTTCTAGATAATCAGGGTCTATCTGATCGTAATCTTCGTCAAACATAATTGGATCATTGATTTTACCCTGAAGGTAGTTTTCATAAGAAGCTACAAAGGAAGCAAGAACAGATAATTGCTGTTCAGCAGATTTCACACTCATAGGCATCTTTTGATGCTCCTGAGGTGACTTCTCAGTTGGTTTGCCCTTTGCATCACTACCAGATGATGTAAGAAGACACAAATCATCGGTAATCATTTCACCCTTTCCTTCAGCATTACCAACAAATAAAGCATTGGTCGAGCTCGAGGAAGCAGTAGAGATAGTAGATTTTCCGTGATATAGTCCCGGATCCTGAGCCTGATCAGAATCAGTATCTCTAGTTTTCTTGGTGAAATCATAACCTCTGAGCTTATCAATGGCCTGTTCTAAGGTCATGGTTGCATACCTCTCATCATTGTCTTTGAGCATTATGCCATGCATCTCCCACTTAGACGGTAAACCTTCAATAAACTTGTCGGTTTTCTCAGTCTCTGTAGATATAATCTCATGATCATCTAGCTCACTCAGCAAATGGTAGTATCTTGTGGTATAAGCATCAAGATCTTCTCCTTTCAAAGCTTTAAACACAGTAAACTGCTTTTTCAGGAGATTTTTCTTGCATGCTTTAACTTGTGGACTTCCTTCACATCTCTTTTCAAGAGCTGTCCACAAAGATCTAGCAGTATGGAAGGATTTGAGTTGATGATTAAGCTCCTTAGGAAGACTCATCTTGATTGATGAATGAGCCTTGTTTTCAATCTCAAATTCCTTCTTTTGTGCTTCACTCATCTGTTGATAAGTGAGAACCACAATTGCATTTTCAACAGTCTGGGTAGGTGCCGTGTATCCATTCTTGATACACATCCAGATAGATAGATCATGGAATCTACAGTAAGATTCAAACCTATCCCTCCAGCTAAAATAATCCTCAACTCTCAACAATTTAGGTGGGACATTAGATTTGCCAATCTCGTGTTCCATCTCAATCATTTTGCTAAGGTCTGACATCGTGAAGTTTAAAGTTAAAATGTATTTGCGAATTTAGACAAAGTAAAAATCTCGACTCGCAAAACTCAGTTCAACTCGCAATCTCAGCTCGACTTGCAGAATCTCGGTTCGCAAGTCTCAGTTCGGATCGCAGTGATGTCAACTCACAAGTGATCTCGGTTCGCAAGAGATCTCGGTTCGCAGAATAAATCAACTCGCAAAGAGGTTCGACTCGCAGAATGTCTACTCGCAAGGATGTCGACTCGCAAGTTCAACTCGGTTCGCAGACTTATCCTGAAACCCTAATCTCAACTCGCAAAACGGCTGAAAATTGCGAAAACAGAAATTTTTGGTATTTTTAAGATTAAAACTGGAAATTTCGATCGTAAATAAACCTTAAATCGTCCAGAGAGTGATTTTGATCGTTTTTACACACTAATGCACGTCAAAACAATCCTAAATCACACGCGATTAACCCGAAAACTTCGAACGATACTCGTTATCTAGCCCGAAAGCTCTAATACCAATTGTAAGTCCCTAGTTCTAGGATCGATAACTTCGTTATCTGTAGTATTAAGGTGCGGAATTCCTCAATACGGTGTTATCTTACTAATAACGATTTAGTTCGCGTTTAGGTTAACCAATTGCTTTACTTTATACGAATAAACGTCAAAGCCTAGCCGTTAGTCTATATTTTCTCTGAAAATTGAATTCGCAGGAATACAAAATCCTGATCTCCAATTATGCCAAAAGTTATTCAAAAGTTATGTTTTTCACGTATGAAAACACATATATATTCTCGTCTCAACTCGCAGCCACTGGGCCTGCGAGTTGACTCGACTCGCTACGCAGCCCAAGCCCATAATGAACTCGGCTCGTTTGTCTCTGTTAAGTTCTACGAGTTCAGATCTCATCTCGCATCGCAGAGCCTTGCGACTTGAGATCTCGACTCGCAGCAAATGTCTAAAACAAATAACTGGACTCGCAGCATATGTGTATATATTGTTAAAATCTATATTCGTCTAACACTTTATCATAATATATTTAACGAATATTAATATCAAAACAATATCAATTTACAAATCTAAACCAATATATCAACATGATAACAATTACACTAGTCATATCGCAAGGCTAGATCTGTTGTCACAAACTATGTCTCAACACTGCTCAAATGATCAGATTTTGGAATCTTTCTTTGCTAGTAATGTGAACTCTTCACTTACTAATGAAGATTTAGAACAGTTTGATGGAGATGATCTAGAAGAGATGGACATTAAATGGCAAATTGCTTTAATCACTCAGAGGGCAAAAAGATTTATGCAGAGAACTGGGAGGAACAACTTTGCATATAAAAGGAATGATGCAAGTTGGTTTGATAAGAGTAAGATAGAGTGCTTCAACTGTTATAAGATGGGGGCACTTTGCAAGAGAATGTAGAAGTCCAAAGAAGGAACAGAATAGCAGTGAGAATGGTCAAAGAGCTGGAAGCAATAGAACTCAATCTAGGAATATACCAATCCATGGTGCTTCATCAAATGATCTTGTGTCTATGGATGGCTGTGGATGGGACTGGAGTGATCAAGAAGAACATGAGGTGAAGAATCAATGTCTCATGGCCATTGCTGAATCTGACAAGAAGTCAGAGGTTCCATATGAGGTACAAAACAAAATATGTTCTGCTGTTTGTAAACAAACTGTTAAACATTACAAGGATCATAATTTGAAAGTGTGTGATGAACTAAAACAATGGGAAATCAAAAGTAAACACACCATAGCAGCAATTGAAAATCTTGAAAAACAGATAAAAGCATATGAAGTCAATGCAACACAGTTTAAATATGACATTGAATATGCTAGGTGGGAAAGAGACTTTTTAAGATAAGGTAGAATTGTTAACTAAGAAACTTGTTGAGGTCACATGTGAGAGAGATAGCATAAGACTTAATGTAAGTAACTTAGAACATGCATCTAAGAGTGTGGATAAACTTATCAATTCACAGATTCATGATAAGCTTAAGACTGGGTTAGGATACAGTAGTGTACCTCCTCCTTATAACCACAACTACTTTCCTTCCAAAACTGAAATTGATATCAATTCTCTTAAAGAAGGAACGAATGATGAGGTTAAAAAGGCTGATCCAGTTAAGAGTTTAGAAGAAGATGTGAACTTTGATAGAGTAGTGGTTAGCGATTTGAGTGAAGAAGATGATGAGAGTGATGATACATCTGAAAGTGAGAATAGTGTAACAAATAAATCATCTAATTCATCACATGAGAGTAGCAAAAGAGTAACTGGTCTAGTTTTATGTGACGCCCCTCGGCCCGGGTACATTAAAACACATAACATAAAGTCATAGATACAAGAGGCAAATTATATTTAATAATAATTTCATATAACATTCGACTCGATACATAATGTACTGTAACAAACTATCCCTTTCGATAGCGTCGAATATTATATCATCGGTCCCACTTTACTTTCAATATCAATCAAAGTCCTCTCTTGGTGACCTGAGATATGTACAATAGCATGCGTAAGCCTAATGGCTTAGTGAGGGTCATGCCTTTTCCGTGTAAAGTACCGCACACAAGGATGCACAATTAATGCTTAAGATAACTATCAAAATAATAATATTTGAGATCTCCGTGTTAATGCGTTTCGAGCCTTCAATCCACATTCCCATAATTTCCATAAACACCGGGTAACCGTATTCAACCCGTGTGTCTTATTCTCATACCACCACCAGACTAAATCCATGGCTCGAAAGACGATAACACGTATATAGTACATAAAAATCATATGAAATGCAATGCTCATAGTTAAATGCACATAGCTCATATTTTAACAAGTAGCAATTAACATATAATAGCACATATCTTAGTTTTATAAAATAACACAAGGATACTCACATTACGATCTTCTATAAGAATCATGACGTGCTTAAGATGCTTGTAACTCTAGCTCTCTTCACTTGTACTTATACTAATACTCTGAATATATAGTGATTCTTCGTTGATTTGAAAGAATAAAACACAAAGACATTGATGCCTATGTATACCCATCTCAAATCTTACTAACCAAGTAACAATCAATTACCTTAATCTCCACCGCATGCTTCTATACAAACAATCTTATCACATTTCTTTCTACTTGTGCCACCTCCTACTTATAAACTTGTGACTACTTCTCATATATATGATAAACTAATATGCATGTGGTTAAGTATGACTATCGTATGCATGGCATGAGCTAAAATGTGTGGCAAGTGTGTTGACTTATGAATAAGTGTGGCAATTACTTGATTATCTCAACCTTCTTGAATCTTAACAAGCAAGTTAAATATATATATATATATATATATATATATGTACTTCATTTTATTTAACTTACCTTATATATCATAAGTTATTTGCGTTAATATTGTACTAAGTATTATTAAATTATATGAACTTTTGGTAGTCGAGATTTTAGGATGTTACAAATCCCCCCACCTTATAGGAATTTCATCCTCGAAATTCGACTAACGTATATAACTAAGATCATTTAATTCTTATTTCGACTCAACCACAATAATCTAAATTATAAGATCATCTTCCGTACAAGAGCTAATGATTCATCACGTTTTCGCTGCGCACTCTGATCTTATAACAAGGCAAACTTAAGTGTAATTATTTCTATCATGAAGAAGTTAACTTAAGAATATTATAGCAATAGGCACTTAAATAATCTATGACTCAATTACTCATCTCCCAGTTTAACATTAGGTATTAAATCCCTTATACCAAATTCAGTTAAACTAAGGCGCTGATACCATTTGTGACGCCCCTCGGCCCGGGTACATTAAAACACATAACATAAAGTCATAGATACAAGAGTCAAGTTATATTTAATAATAATTTCATATAACATTCGACTCGATACATACTATACTGTAACAAACTATCCCTTTCGATAACGTCGAATATTATATCATCGGTCCCAATTTACTTTCAATATCAATCAAAGTCCTCTCTTGGTGACCTGAGATATGTACAATAGCATGCGTAAGCCTAATGGCTTAGTGAGGGTCATGCCTTTTCCGTGTAAAGTACCGCACACAAGGATGCACAATTAATGCTTAAGATAACTATCAAAATAATAATATTTGAGATCTCCGTGTTAACGCGTTTCGAGCCTTCAATCCACATTCCCATAATTTCCATAAACACCGGGTAACTGTATTCAACCCGTGTGTCTTATTCTCATACCACCACTAGACTAAATCCATGGCTCGAAAGACGATAACACGTATATAGTACATAAAAATCATATGAAATGCAATGCTCGTAGTTAAATGCACATAGCTCATATTTAAACAAGTAGTAATTAACACATAATAGCACATATCTTAGTTTTATAAAATAATACGAGGATACTCACATTACGATCTTCTATAAGAATCATGACGTGCTTAAGATGCTTGTAACTCTAGCTCTCTTCACTTGTACTTATACTAATACTCTGAATATATAGTGATTATTCGTTGATTTGTGTTGCGATGCACACCGGTCATTGGAATTTTTAATGGAGATGCAGCACAGCAGTGGGTTTTTAATTTGTAAGGCTGGGGCCTAGGGTTACTACTATTGCTAATCTAAGGGTTAGCAAAGGATAAGTATGACCTAGAGTCGTTCTTCAAAGCGCGACGAATTGAACTAGGAGGGTTTAGGAACTTTTATGAATTTAGCTGAGGCTCAGAAAGATGGTTTTGGTTTTGGGTTTTCCTAAATTAAAGTTAAGTTTAAAATAAACTAAAAGGGTGGAGGTTACTTCGGGCATTCAGCAATTTAAGCGATTGTCTACTATGAAGTGGTTTAGGTGAAGTTAAAGAAGAGGAGTTCTAACGAGGATAAATTTGTAGGTTAATGTGAGCTATTCTACAGTCCTTCTGTTGGGCTAACGCGAATGTGTCCACAATCAGGCAAATAGAATGTCACATGGGTTGCAGAGTATATTAAAACATACATCGAAAGTTCTCTCAAATGCATGTCCATATTATCCAACAGTTAATCTCAATTCCTATTCCCCAATCTCGGTCATCAGGGACGTCAGAATCATGGCACAGTTTGTTGAATGAACAATCTTGTAAACGGGTTTTACCCTCGCCGGAATAGGTTGTAATAACTGGTCTAGACGGTTGGATAGCATGTCATCACTTATTCATACAAATTATCAACATTACTCAAGTATGCAAAAAGACAGGGATGATTTATACTAAGAATAGAAACCTAATAAACACGTTTGTTAATCGATTCATAATATGACTACCTTCGGTCGTTCTCGACTTCCATACATTTGTACTCGGCCATAGGCGTTTCCAGTACTATATCAAAGAACAGTCGAATAGGGGCCGTCACATTATTTCACGATGATTAAGGCTAAATATATTTGACTATCATGATAATCCTAAGGCAACAATCAAACAAGAACATGCAATAAGATAATCAAGGTAATAGTTCAATTTGAGCATACAAAAGTGTTATTTAAGTCGAGAATATTCCAAAAGTTATCTCAAAAATATCGTCTGTTTGAATTAAATCTTAATCTACCTCAAATCCCATGTTCCGTGTCTCTTAGATCCTAGTGTGGTCCAGAGAACACCGGCCATGTCGAGCTCAATGATTCAATCTAACATAGTATAACTAAGTGACCTATACCCTATGAGTTAGCTACGTTCATTTTTGGATAAATTCTTAGTCATAACATGAGTTGGGCAGATAAACGATAAAGATTCGATTCCTACATCTATTTATAATATAAAGCATCTACAATCTCATAACATATAATACAATCACATATTTAAACTTTCCCTAAACGACTATCATAACAGACAATTGAGTTATTTAGTTAATCATGATAATTCTAGCATGAATATTTAAATTTATTAAAGAAAGAACGAACATATTAAATATGAAAGATAGATTAACACCTGGAGAGAAGTACAATAACTCGTAGCTAAAATATGCGTCTCGGAGCACCTCCGTACAAATCTTCCTTTCTTAGTTAATTAGCTAGCCTAATTAACTAGGAAGAATTAAAAAGAAAATACATGTATTTAAGAGAATGAAGGTAATTAAGGATGATATTCAAGATTGAGGTGTGAGGTGTGTCTAAAATGAGGTCTAGGGGTTGCTATTTATAGGCAAAATATGGCTCACATTAGCAACCCTAGGCTCACATTAGCAAAAGTAGCAAAAGGTGGTGCACCAGGTAAGAAAAAGTAGCGAAAGGTGGTGCACCAGCTACGAAAAAGTAGCGAAAGCTGGTGCACCAGGTACGAGCAAGGACAAAAAAGCGCAAGAAAGACAGGAGGGTAGAGGCCGGCGCCACCTGGCTGCTGGCCGGCGGCGGCCAGCTGCCACCCATCCCGGTCCGTCGTCTTTCGTTGCGTTGCTTAATTCGCGCGTATCTTTATCGTTATGCGTCCGTTTGCATTGATTCTTTTTGCGTTGGATTCGTAATTTAAAAAAGAAGACTTTGATGTAAAGATATCCCAAAAATATGTATCCTATCTCCAGATATTGCGTACGAATCATTTGGATCTTCCGGTGGGTGTAGAATCTTCATTCTTTATTCGTTTTTGTTGATTCTTCTTCTGTTGGATTCGTAATTTGAAAACAAACATCTTGGGTGAGATGGATGTTGGTGATGAGCACTTTTGTCTTGAAATCTCGTTTTGATGCCTTGAATCTTCAAACGTGTGTGGAATTTTTGTTTTTCATCCGTTTTGCTTGATTTTTATCATGCAACCTGGTTTTGACCATCTTGACATAATATCATTGATTTGTGTTGGTTTTGAGTTTAAAATGCCAAGAATTGTTCCAGAATGAGAGAGATATCGGTAGTAAAAACATGACTTTTTATGCGATATCAAGTATCCCACACTTAGAACTTGCTTGTCCTCAAGCAAATCTTCAGTAAAACGGTTTTAAAAATCGGGAAAGGCGTCTTGGCATCCTGGAGAACTTTGATTCCTACAGGCTAGGTAAAGAAAAGATTTAAGACGGGGATGTAACCTTTTGACGTTTTTCAACTTGGTTCTAGCAAGCTCTCTTTTCAATCTTCGTAATGTAAGATGTAGCTCTTCTGTTGTCATAGGCTTGGTCGAGGATCAAACTTATAGTACTAAAATGAGGACGGTGCACATAGTCCCTAGACATTCATAAGAGGGTGGAAGTGGTGTATATGGATGAAGGGTTTTGTAGTTGGTTTATTTGGGGGGTTCAATATAGCCTAAGAGTTGTCTGTGATGACTTATCTTTGGTGCTTAGTAGTGCTTCTTCTTGGATTTTTCTCTCTTTGAGCCTTCTTTTGCAGCTTTTTCTTTCAAGTTTTCTTTTGATGAACCTTTCCCTTGGCTTTAAATGATCCTTGGGCTTTTAGGTTCCTTCTGACAGCTTGCTTTTGCTGAATTCCTTTTTCTTGGAGCTCCTTTTATGGATGATGTTCATCCTTTGGGGAACGCTCTGCACTTCTTATAATTCTTCTGACAGCTTTGCTTTTGCTGAATTTCTTTTTCTTGGAGCTCCTTTTACGGATGATGCTCATCCTTTGGGGAACGCTCCATACTTCTCATAATAATTCTTCTGACAGAATAGAAACTTAGGCTATGGCCAAAAGATGAAAGAAGGGATTGGCTTTTGACGTAAGTTTTTGAAATGAAAAGGCGAAGGCTTAGCATGTTTTTCGTTGATCTTCAATGCTGAAGGTGAGCATTGGTTAGGTTAGGTTTGAAAGCAAGGGTTTTATGAGAGGGTTTTTATCCTAGGAAATGTCGAGGTCTTCTAGTTGCACCTTCGTCACGTATGACGCCCATTTTTGTAATCTCGAAATGTATTCCTTGAACAAGTTCTGATTCTAGAGAGCATGCACTCACAATCAAAAAGTGAAACATTAAAGATGAATGCTTTTATATGGCTCAAGAATCCTCACTTAGTTTAGTGGTTTAGTGCCTAGTCATGCGATTGCTTGCCTCGAAACAGAGTGAGAGAAATCTTCAAAGGGTTTTTCCCGACATTATCTACTTTCAAAGCCTTTGAACTTCTGTTGACCGAAAATACCCCTTTTTGGTTTTGAAAATTTTGAAATTTTGCTGAAAAGATTGATCAAAATTAATGTTGCATACTTTAGTAGTATTAGTGAATACTACTGTCATCCCACACTTAAAAGAACATTGTCCCTAATGTTCTATTTCTAAGTTGGGTTAATCGCACACTTAGGTTTTCGACGTTGGACAATCTTTCGAAGTTATACTCTCCCTTGTGGGACATAATCCCACACTTAGAGTTTTACTTAGAATTTTAGTGTGTTTTAATCAAGCAAAACAAGGTTAGAAGAGATACTCCCTTGTGCTGCGTATGTATGTGGAATTGCTGGAAATGGACCAGGCTCATAAAAGTGAACTTGTTCCATAATTCCTACATCAATTTCTGCATAATAAACATCCTTCACAAACATCAATACACGTTAATATTGAACACCAATAATCCTTGTTAATACTAAACATAAATAACTACTAGAAACTAATCCATGTCAGCAGAGAGCGTCTCCCAATCGGTGAAGTCATCATCCACGAAGATCATGTTTTCAACGATCGATGTGGGTGATGATGACTCCTCGATAGTGTAGACTGGAGATGCGGTACCATCCTCTGAATCCTGAATCCAAGCATCTAGTGCAGCAGCCTCCTCCTCTAGTGTGTCCATAAAAGTGGGGTGGTCCTGCGCAGTCATGCTCCAAGGTGGAAATAAGTCCCACGGTGGAATGTGCGAAGCGGGATCAGGTCCCATCTGAAAGGGGCACACAGGTGTGGAGGGGAAGCCCAGAGCAGTGTGGATCTCAGTGATGGTACGGTGCTAGACCTTAAGGGCCCTCAGTATAGACCATGTGACAGCAGGGTCTGCAGTAGTAACCCCATGCTCAAAGATGGGTATCTTGGAGTTCCCTGCGGTCTGTCCCTCTAGTTGGGGAGATGAAGGTAACCTAGTGTGGGTGGAGTGCAGAAGAAATATCTCCTGAACGGTCACCTCCACCAAGTCTTCCAAGATCTCCTCCAAGCTAGGAGGTGGTGATAGGGATCCTCTGACAGTCCTCATGCTACTGCCCGGTGATGAACTCCGGGAGTGATACATGGCATGTGAGCGTCTCTGTCGTAGTATGTCTGACTGTGAACTCATCCTGTAAAATACATCAGGTTAATGGCCCAGGACTAATCATGTGTCTTTCATGAGGCGAGAACTACATAATATGAATTAAATTGAGAACAAGAAAATAAAATTAATGCTGAAAATGTAAGATAGGCTTAGGGTGCCTCCCAAGAGCGCTTTGTTTATCGAGTCTCGTAGCTTAACTCTGTTATTCTATCAGGGTTGTTCGTAACCATAGACTTCCTCGGATGGGGGAAAGTCATGTACATAATGTTTCAAACGGTGACCGTTTACCTTAAAGTTTCCTTCAGGGGCCTCGAGCTCAACGGCACCATATGGGAATACTTTAGATATCGTAAATGGGCCACTCCATCGTGTTTTAAATTTGCCAGAAAACTTTTTAAATCGCGAGTTAAAGAGTAGAACTTTATTACCTGAGTTGAAGCGTGTGAGGCGGAGTTTTGAATCATGGAGCACCTTGGTTCTCTCCTTGAATTTATAGGAGCTTTCGTAAGCGTGATCTCTTAATTTTGCCAGCTCATTTAGTTGCATTTTTCGGTGCGTTCCTGTTATTTTAGGATCCAAGCTACAATTTTTCAATGCCCAGTAAGCTTTGTATTCTAATTCGATTGGAAGGTGACATGCCTTTCCATATACAAGCCTATAAGGGGTTGTTCCTAGCGGTGTCTTATAGGCTGTCCGAAATGCCCATAAAGCATCATCTAGCTTATCTGCCCATCTTTCCCCGTGTTGACCAACTGTTCGTTCCAAGATTCTTTTTAGTGCTCGGTTTGTAATTTATGCTTGCCCATTTGTTTGTGGGTGGTAGGTTGTAGACGTCTTGTGGGTAACACCGTATTGTTGCAATAATTTCATAATCTGAGTATTGCAAAAGTGTGTGCCACGATCGTTGATGATTGCTCGAGGAGTTCCAAACCGACAGAATAGTTGTTTTAAGAATTTAGTTACGACTCTTGAGTCATTCGTTGGAAAGGCTTGAGCTTCGGCCCATCTGGAGACGTAGTCGATAGCTACTAGAATGTATTCTTTTCCGTATGATTTTGGAAATGGTCCCATGAAGTCTAGTCCCCATACGTCAAATATTTCACATGCTTAGATATTCGTTAACGGCATTTCATTACGCGTTGTGATATTTCCAAACCTTTGGTAAATATTGCAACGTTTTACCAAGTCTTGTGCATCTCTGAAGATAGTGGGCCAGTAGAATCCTGAGTCGTAAACTTTCTTTGCTATTAAATTGGTTGCATGGTGTCCTCCGGTTGGTCCGTGGTGGCTTTGTTGGAGTATGTGTTCGGCTTCTTTCCCATCGACACATCTTCTTATAATCTGATCGGGGCAGACTTTGAACAAGTATGGATCGTCCCAAAAGTAATGCTTGGTGTCACGGAAGAATTTCCGTTTTCGTGATGATGGCATTCCTTTCCTTATGATCCCCCCAACTATAAAATTTGCAATATCTGCAAACCAAGGGTCATCAGTGAATTGCGAGCCTTGCATTGATTCTCCTAAACTCATTAATTGTTCTTCTGGAAATCGGTCTCTAATATCTCTTTCTGCAAGTTGTTCCATTGATGGATTTTCGAGTCGACTTAAATGATCGTCGGCGACATTTTCTGCTCCCTTCTTGTCTTTTATCTCGATGTCGAATTCTTGTAGGAGTAGGATCCATCGTAGCAATCTGGGTTTTGCGTCTTGCTTTTTGAAGAGGTATTTTAGAGCGGAGTGATCCGTGTACACTATCGTCTTGGACAATATTAGATAGGATCGGAATTTATCAAAAGCAAATACTACGGCTAGCAGCTCCTTTTCAGTTGTTGTGTAGTTTTCTTGAGCGTCTGTTAGCGTTTTGCTAGAGTAGTTGATTGGTCGGAAGTGATTTTCCTTTATTTGTCTGAGAACTGCCCCTACTGCGAAGTCACTAGCGTCGCACATGATTTCAAATGGTAGATTCCAATCTGGAGCAACCATGATTGGTGGATTGGTTAGCTTTTTCTTTAGGTAATTAAAGGCCTTCATAAAATCTTCATCAAACACAAACTTGATGTCCTTTCCTAAAAGGTGGGTGATAGGTCGAGAGATCTTTGAGAAGTCCTTGATAAAACGACGGTAAAATCCAGCGTGTCCTAAAAAACTCCGAATGGCTTTGACGTTGGTTGGTGCTGGAAGTTTAGTGATGGTTTCGACTTTGGCTTTGTCTACTTCAATTCCTGACTTCGATATCCTGTGTCCTAAAACTATTCCTGCTTTCACCATAAAATGACATTTTTCCCAATTCAAGACGAGATTTGATTCTTCACATTTAGAGAGCATTCTGTCGAGGTTTGATAAGCATGATATGAAGGAGTCTCCAAAGACCGAGAAGTCGTCCATAAAGACTTCCATGCATCGTTCGATCATGTCGTGGAAGATTGCAACCATGCATCTCTGAAATGTTGCAGGTGCGTTGCACAATCCAAACGGCATTCGTCGGTAGGCGAACGTTCCATACGGGCATGTGAATGTTGTCTTCTCTTGGTCCTTCGGGTTGAGCAGGATTTGGAAATACCCGGAGAATCCGTCAAGGAAACAGTAGAATTCGTTCCCTGATAATCTTTCAAGCATTTGGTCAATAAATGGAAGTGGGAAGTGATCCTTACGAGTTGCTTCATTTAACTTCCTGTAATCGATGCAAACTCTCCAACCGGTGACAGTCCGAGTTAGTATAAGCTCATTCTCTTCGTTTGTAATGACCATCATTCCTCCTTTCTTTGGAACTACTTGAACAGGGCTAACCCAAGGTGAATCAGAAATGGGATAGATCAATCCAGCATCCAAGAGTTTGATAACTTCTTGTTTGACCACGTCTTGAATCTTTGGATTCACTCTCCTCTGCCTTTGCACAGATGGTTTTAAATCGTTTTCCATGAGGATCTTGTGGGTGCAGTAGTTTGGACTGATTCCTTGTATATCAGAAATTTTCCACGCGATTGCTTTCTTGTGCGATTTCAGAACATCAATTTAGTTGAGCTTTCTCTTCGGGTTTTAACTCCTTTGAAATTATTACTGGGAGCTGCGAAGTTCCTTGGAGGTAAGCGTATTCAAGGTGAGGTGGTAATTCTTTCAATTCTAGGGTTGGTGGTTCTTCAATAGACGGCTTCATTCTAGCTATCTCGTCTCTATTTAGTTTTTTGTACTCTTCTTGGAATGGTGCTTCGTCTATCTCAGGCTCAGCTGTGGAGATTGATGCTATTTCGACCCATTCTATTTGGTTTGAAAATTCGTTCGTCTTTAGCTCGTATTTGTTGACTGCTGATGAGGGTATTTCGTCATTTCGGGTGAGAAGAATCCTTCCGTTGTCGGTGAACTGGAATTCTTGAAATTGAGCGGTTGAAGATTGGTTTATGGTGATTTCGGGTTTTGGTAGTGATACGGGTTGGTTGGTTGGTTGTGGTTCAATTAGGGGTGTTTCCATACTCATTCCTTTGAATGAATCTAGTATTTCTTTAATTGAAGGAAATGGGTTTGGTTTGGCCCCTTCTCTTTTTAGCCAAGGTATCGGTGTACCGCATCCTAGTGGAACAGCGATTGTTTTGTTATTAGTGCAGGAGGATTTCTTTTCAAGCAGGGGAGATAGTAGCTCTTCGGATGTTATTGGTGAAATGATTGCGGAGTGCAACCCAGGGTCCTCGTTGTATAACCTCCGAACGGTGACTACCGTATTGGGTATCGGATCCCGGCTGGATATTGCCAATACTTTGTGGAGATGTTCATCAAAAATGTCCTGCATGGTATCACTCAAACCAAGGTCCTCTTCCATAGGTTGCTTCATTAATCGATTGACATTAAAGGTGACCTCCGTCCCCACTCTCAGTTTTAAAGATTTTTCGTTTACATTGATCACAGCCTTGGCAGTATTTAAGAAAGGTCTGCCAAGGATGAGCGGGACATGGGTGTCTTCCTCTATATCCATGACAATGAAGTCTAGCGGAAAGATGAACTTATCAGCTTTTACCATGACATCTTCAGCAATCCCTCGAGGGAGTTTAACTGATCTGTCTGCTAATTGAATGGTCATACGAGTAGGTAGTAGGTTATCTAATCCTAATTTCTTGTAGAGGGAATAAGGCATAAGATTAACACTAGCACCTAGGTCGGCTAAGGCATTACTGATTTGAATATCTTGGAGAAAACAAGTTATGGTAAAGCGTCAAGTATCGCCTAGTTTAGGTGGAAGACCATGTTGTACAATTAAAGAACATTCAGCATCCAAGGGTAAACTAACTATTTGCCGAAGCTTTTCTTTGTTTGAAAGGAGTTCTTTAAAGAATTTGGCACATGAAGGCATTTCTACTAAAACATCTAATAATTTAACATTTAAGTGTAGGCTTTTAAACATTTTAAGATATTTTCCGAATTTGGCTTCTTGCTTTTCCTTTTTAAGTCTTCCAGGATAAGGTATTCTCGTACGAGGTACATTATCCTGAGTTTGGGCTGGTGATGGGTTAGGGATGTCAATTGACTCATGTTCACTAGGTATAGGTGAAGGTGAAGAAGTGTTTCCGGGGGTGTTATCTGGTGATGGTGGATCAACTTTGGTTACTTTTCCTCCTCTTGTCACGATTAACACATCGTCACTTGGTGGGTTAGTATTTTCCTCAATAAAACTTAAGTTTTTCAAAATGGATTCCATGTTAGAGATTAATTTTTCTAAAATTTTTATCATGGCGTCAATGTTATCTTGAAATCCGGTTACTCTTTTGTTTATAAGGTCTTGTTCAAGCATAAAAAGTGGCAAAAGTGATTTTGAGGAAAATGAGTGACTTGTGGGGGAAGAATTATCCAAAAGTTGGTTCCAATCAGGATAAAGTGTTGACATGGTTGGTAAAACTAATCTAATCTAATCCTAAAGGAAAGAAATGTAACTTTTGATTAATGTTAATCTTTCAAAAGGATCGCTAAATACTAAATTTGCTAAGCTCCTAAAATCGGTCGCCGACGCTCCCCGGCAGCGGTGCCAAAAACTTATAGCGATGAACACCAGTCGTTGGAATTTCTAATGGAGATGCAGCACAGCAACGTGTTTTTAATTTGTAAGGCTGTGGCCTAGGGTTACTACTATTGCTAATCTAAGGGTTAACAAAGGATAAGTATGAACTAGAGTCATTCTTCAAAGCGCGACGATTGAAACTAGGAGGGTTTAGGAACTTTTATGAATTTAGCTGAGGCTCAGAAAGATGGTTTTGGTTTTGGGTTTTCCTAAATTAAAGTTAAGTTTAAAATAAACTAAAAGGGTGGAGGTTACTTCGGGAATTCAGCAATTTAAGCGATTGTCTACTATGAAGTGGTTTAGGTGAAGTTAAATAAGAGGAGTTCTAATGAGGATAAATTTGTAGGTTAATGTGAGCTATTCTATAGTCCTTCTATTGGGCTAACGCGAATGTGTCCACAATCAGGCAAATAGAATGTCACATGGGTTGCAGAATATATTAAAACATACATCAAAAGTTCTCTCAAATGCATGTCCATATTATGCAACAGTTAATCTCAATTCCTATTCCCCAATCTCGGTCATCAGGGACATCCGAATCATGGCACAGTTTGTTGAATGAATAATCTTGTAAACGGGTTTTACCATCGCCGGAATAGGTTGTAATAACTGGTCTAAACGGTTGGATAGCATGTCATCACTTATTCATACAAATTATCAACATTACTCAAGTATGCAAGAAGACAGGGATGATTTATACTAAGAATAGAAACCTAATAAACACGTTTGTTAATCGATTCATAATATGACTACCTTCGGTCGTTCTCGACTTCCATACATTTGTACTCGGCCATAGGCGTTTCCAGTACTATATCAAAGAACATTCGAATAGGGTCTGTCACATTATTTCACGATGATTAAGGCTAAATATATTTGACTATCATGATAATCCTAAGGCAACAATCAAACAAGAACATACAATAAGATAATCAAGGTAATAGTTCAATTTGAGCATACAAAAGTTTTATTTAAGTAGAGGATATTCCGAAAGTTGTCTCAAAAATATCGTCTGTTTGAATTAAATCTTAATCTACCTCTATTCCCATGTTCTGTGTCTCTTAGATCCTAGTGTGGTCCAGAGAACACCGGCCATGTCGAGCTCAATGATTCAATCTAACATAGTATAACTAAGTGACCAATACCCTATGAGTTAGCTACGTTCATTTTTGGATAAAGTTTTAGTCATAACATGAGTTGGGCAGATAAACGATAAAGATTCGATTCCTACATCTATTTATAATATAAAGCATCCGCAATCTCTTAACATACAATACAATCACATATTTAAACTTTCCCTAAACGACTATGATAACAGACAATTGAGTTATTTAGTTAATCATGATAATTCTTGCATGCATATTTAAATTTATTAAAGAAAGAACGAACATATTAAATATGAAAGATAGATTAACACCTGGAGAGAAGTACAATAACTCGTAGCTAAAATATGCGTCTCGGAGCACCTCCGTACAAATCTTCCTTTCTAGTTAATTAGCTAGCCTAATTAACTAGGAAGAATTAAAAAGAAAATACAAGTATTTAAGAGAATGAAGGTAATTAAGAATGATATTCAAGATTGAGGTGTGAGGTGTGTCTAAAATGAGGTCTAGGGGCTGCTATTTATAGGCAAAATATGGCTCACATTAGCAACCCTAGGCTCACATTAGCAAAAGTAGCGAAAGGTGGTGCACCAGGTACGAGCAAGGATGAAAAAGTGCAAGAAAGACGGGAGGGTGGAGGCCGGCGCCGCCTGGCTGCTGGCCGGCGGCGGCCGGCTGCCACCCATCCCGGTCCGTCGTCTTTCGTTGAGTTGCTTAATTCGCGCGTATCTTCGTCGTTATGCGTCCGTTTGCGTTGATTCTTTTTGCGATGGATTCGTAATTTAAAAACGAAGACTTTGATGTAAAGATATCCCAAAAATATGTCTCCTATCTCCAGATATTGCATACGAATCATTTGGATCTTCCGGTGGGCGTAGAATCTTCATTCTTTATCCTTTTTGTTGATTCTTCTTCTAATGGATTTGTAATTTGAAAATGAACATCTTGGGTGAGATGGATGTTGGTGATGGGTACTTTTGTCTTGAAATATCGTTTCGATGCCTTGAATCTTCAAACGTGTGTGGAATCTTCGTTTTTCACCCGTTTTGCTTGATTTTTATCGTGCAACCTGGTTTTGACCATCTTGACATAATATTATTGGTTTATGTTGGTTTTGAGTTTAAAATGCCAAGAATTGTTCCAGAATGAGAGAGATATCGGTATTAAAAACATGACTTTTTACGCGATATCAATTTGAAAGAATAAAACATAAAGACGTTGATGCCTATGTATATCCATCTCAAATCTTACTAACCAAGTAACAATCAATTACTTTAATCTCCACCTCATGCTTCTATACAAACAATCTTATCACATTTCTTTCTACTTGTGCCACCTCCTACTTAGAAACTTGTGACTACTTCTCATATATGATAAACTAATATGCATGTGGTTAAGTATGACTATCGTATGCATGGCATGAGCTAAAATGTGTGGCAAGTGTGTTGACTTATGAATAAGTGTGGCAATTACTTGATTATCTCAACCTTCTTGAATCTTAACAAGCAAGTTAAATATATATATATATATATATGTATATATATATATATATATATATACACACTTCATTTTATTTAGCTTACCTTATATATCATAAGTTATTTGCGTTAATATTGTACTAAGTATTATTTAGTTATATGAACTTTTGGTAGTCGAGATTTTAGGATGTTACATTTTAGAACTTAATGTTGATAAACTAGAAGAGGGTAAAAAGATGTTTCAAGAAAAGGCTAAGCAACAGATAGAACACGTGAGCAAAGCTAATAAATCTAGGAATGGTTTAGGTTATATTAGCAAAACAGTTAGACAAGAGTCTAAATTTTTGAATAATGTGAATGATAAATGTGTTAACTGTGCTTGCAAAACAGGATTTTCTGCACCAAAACCAGTTAATAAAACAACACCCAGAGGCAATCAAAGAAATTGGAACCAAATGGTTTCACAAAAATTAGGGCAAAATTTTAAATTGGTGAAAGAAAAATCCTGTTATATCTGTGGAAAAATCAATCATCTTCAACACGATTGTTATCACAATCCTAAAAATTTCAATAGGGTTGTGAAACCATTGTGGACAGCTGCTAACATGATTAACAAACAAAATTTTAAATCAAAAGTTAATTATGTTGCCACTATCAAGAGGATGAAGTATAAGGCTAACAGGGGTACAACTACAATCACTGCTACTTATGCTGCAGTGGTACCACTAAACAAAGCCAACAGAGGCATGAAGACTAAGAAAATGGATAGTGTTGTCACTGTCAAGCATGGAGCCACTACTAGTGTTAAACGTTCCAAAAGAATGTTTACACCAAGCAAGGCTACCACTGCCAGAGTGATTAACATGGGCCTGCGAGTTACCTCTGTTAGGCCAATTCCCACTGTTAAGTCTGATATAAGTTGGATTTGGAAACCAAAGAACACTGTTACATCTAAAGGTTCTAGATCTAACAGTGCATCAGAATCAATTGTCTTTCAGAGAGTTGATTTTAAAGATGCACATGGGAAACCCAAAACCAAATTGGTTTGGGTTCCCAAGAGAAATTAATTCTCTTTTTAGTTGTTTGTGCAGGGCAAGCCAAAGAGCTTATGGCATGTTGATAGTGGCTGCTCAAGGCACATGACTGGAGACAGAGAAAAGCTACAGGACTTCAAATCTTTTGATGGTGGATATGTAGCATTTGGAAGCAATCCCAAAGGTGGGAAAATTACAGGCAAAGGAACAGTTCAGAGTGCAAAGCTAAGTTTTGAAAATGTTTACTTTGTGGAACAATTGAGGTATAATTTGCTAAGTGTGAGTCAAATCACAGATAAAAAGAATCCAGTACATTTTACTGACACTGAATGCCTTATCTTGTCCAAGGAATTCAAAATACCAGAAAACATGATTTTAATGAGAATTCCAAGGCAAGATAATGTATATAAGTGTGACTTAGCAAACATGACACCTCAACCTGATTTAAACTGTCTTATTTCCAAAGCAAGTCTGAATGAATCTGAATTGTGGCATAGAAGGATGTGTCATATGAATGAAGAAGGTTGTCAAAAAACTTGTCAAAAACAAGCTTGTTAGAGGTTTGCCTGAAAAGGTATATTCATGTGATGATCATTGTGCTTCTTGTCTTAAAGGAAAGCAACACAAATCTTCTTTTAAGTTTAAAACTGTGAATACCAATTGCACACCCTTACACTTATTGCATATGGACTTATTTGGACCAACCAATATAAGTAGTATGGGGAAGAGGTCTTACTGCCTTGTAATTATTAATAACTATACTAGATTTACATGGGTTTTCTTTCTTAGAACAAAAGATGAGACAGGTGAAATACTTAGATCATTTATAACTAAGATGGAAAATCAATTGGATAAAAAGGTTAAAATCATCAGGAGTGATAATGGAACAGAGTTTAAAAATCATGAGATGGATAAATTCTATGAAGATAAAGGTATTAAGAGAGAGTTTAGTGCACCTAGAACTCCCCAACAAAATGGAGTGGCAGAAAGGAGGAATAGGACACTAATTGAGGCTGCCAGAACTATGTTATCTGATGCAAAATTGCCTATGTCTTTCTGGGCAGAGGCAGTTAGCACAGCTTGCTATGTTCAGAATAGGGTATTAGTTGTTAAGCCTCATAACAAAACATCATATGAACTGCTGTTTAAGAACAAACCATTGGTTAGATTCTTAAAATCTTTTGGATGTCCTTGTACTATCTTAAATACCAAAGATCACTTAGGAAAGTTTGAGAACAAGGCAGATGAGGGTGTATTTGTGGGTTACTCTATTCAAAGTAAGGCTTATAGGGTATTCAATCAAAGGACCAAGGTGATAGAAGAATCAATGAACATCACTTTTAATGAAAATACCACTAATCCTGATGGAAAAGGTCCAAAGTCATTGTTTGATATCGATGCACTTAACTCTGCTTTTAGATATACAACTGTAGATTCTAGTGCAAGTACAAATGCAGGTACAAATGCAGGAACAGGAGATGGAGAAAGTATAGCAGAATTAGGAATGTCTTCTGGAAAGAAGAATGATTCATTGGAATACATTTTATTTTCAATTTGGTCTCCTGATCCCCCAGAAGTTTTTGATTCTGGTTCAGATTCACAAAAGTTTCCAAAAGACTCAGACTTAAGTAAGGATAAAGGAGATGGTGAGAAAAACTCAAGTGAATTATGAGACAGATCCAGATATGCCAGAGTTGGAGGATAGTGAGGATGAGAGTGATTTAAGCTCAGAACAACAACTTGCAAAGAGTTTGAATGAGTTTTCTAGTAATACAATGCCTGTTGTTGACAGAATCACTAGGGATGTTGAGGGTATTCTTATGAATGAGAATTTCACCAATTTAGAAAATGAAATACCTGAATCTACCACATCTCAGTACATTGTTCATAGAGATCATCCACTTGAGAATGTAATTGGAGATATTGGTAATCCTGTTCAAACCAGAAAACAGACACAAGAAAATAAAGAAGATGACTACCCTTCTTTGTTTACTTGCTTTCTGTCTCAAATGGAGCCCAAGAAAATTACTGAAGCTTTGAAAGATCCAAGTTGGATTGAAGCAATGCAGGAAGAGTTGCTTCAATTTCAGATTCAGGAAGTGTGGACATTGGTTGATTTACCCAAGGGAAAAAAGGCTATTGGTACTAGATGGGTGTTTAGAAATAAGAAGGATGAAAGAGGTATTGTCATCAAGAACAAAGCCAGATTGGTAGCTCATGGATATACACAAGAAGAAGACATAGATTATGATGAGGTTTTTGCTCTTGTGGCCAGAATTGAAGCTATCAGAGTGTTCCTAGCTTTTGCTTCATTCAGAGAGTTTAAAGTGTATCAAATGGATGTCAAAAGTACCTTTATACATGGCAAACTTGATGAAGAAGTGTATGTGTGTCAACCACCAGGTTTTGAAGATCCTAAATATCCTAATAAAGTGTTTGTTGTTTGTGTTTGTGCTAGGTTTCAATCATGTCCAAAGCAATCACATCTGTTTGCAGTCAAAAGAATCTTTAGATATTTAAAGGGTCAACCAATAATGGGCCTTTGGTATCCAAATAGTAATTCTTTTGATCTTGTTGCATATACAGATAGTAATTATGGTGGTGCCAACATGGACAGAAAGTCAACATCAGGAGGCTGTCAAGTTTTGGGAGATAGGTTAGTTTCATGGCAATGCAAGAAGCAAACTACTGTATCCACATCCACTGCTGAAGCTGAGTATGTAGCTACTGCAAGTTGTTGTGCTCAGGTCTTATGGATACAAAATCAAATGCTTGATTATGGTTTGACTTTTCTAAATACTCCTATTTTGATTGATAATAACTCTGCTATCAATATCATAAATAACCCAGTTAAACATTCTAAAACTAAGCATATAGAGATAAGATACCATTTTATAAGAGATTGTAATGAAAAACGACTCATTCAGATTGAGAAAGTTCATACTGATAATCAATTTGCAGATCTGTTAAAGGCTTTTGATGTAGGCAGGTTTACATTCTTGGTTACTAGTATTGGAATGATCAATTCTTCTTGAGTCTTTTCATCCACAAACTATTTTTCTGTATATATATCTTCTTTTTTTTATGGGTTATTACTGATAGAATAATCAATGAAGAGTAATCATAATTATGATTATTATTGTCTTCATTGCTTATTACTGTATATAGTTAAGTATTATTGGTTCCTATTTTTGCTTTTTAGACTAACTTTGCAGGTTTTGTTTTTTGTCTTCTTGTTTAAACACCACACAGTTAATAATTTTTCTTTTAATCAAGATTCCATTCATCTTTTCATGCAAATAGTAGTTATAGGGTAATGTCATTTCAAATCCTTTTTTAAAATATTCTCTTCACTTGGTATATCCTCCACTTGTGGTCTACTTTGGTCATTATCATTGTTACTCTTCAACCATAGTTTTTGAAACTTCAAAGTATGGACTTTTTCGTATCATCTAGTTCTTCAATAGAGAATGATATACGTGAAGATCCAAACCCAGAGTTCATTAAATTGGATGAGGGTGCAAATGTGCAATTATATAACCAAGTTACAGATATTTTTGAGCATCATGCTAGACAGGAGGATGATGATGATGCTCTTCAGATACATTTTCTCAATCCCCATGCATACGAAAATATGCAAGACCAACTGGTTAACTTGAACCAATCCAACTGGGAGTTGAAGCTGAGGTGTCGAGACATTGAAACAGCTCGACGGATTGCTAAACGTAGCATTCCTACTAGAGTTAAGGATCGCCTGATACACTGGAAAAGGAAAGTTCGAAGAGTCAAACAGAAGGCTAAGGCATGGATCTTACGCAAGTGTAGTTCCAATACTGAAGTACCTACTGTTCCTGAATTTCGAGATTCTCTTCATAATCGTTATTATCCACAGGATATGACGTTTCCAGATATTGAAGGCTAAGAATTTTTATTTTTTTTGGTATTAAAAAAAAATTGTTTACTAATAAAGCTGAGTGTTTGGCACTGCTAGTACTGAGTTTTGGTAACCTTGGTCGGTTGCCACTACTAGTGCTAGTAGCTGCTGTTAGCTTTATTGGTATGATTCCCTTTAGCTTTTGAAAAATTGATCCAAGTGTTTCTCACTGCTAGGTATTGCTTATATCTTTCCACTGTTATTTATATTGGTCAGTGCCATTATCCGTTCTTTTTCTAGGGCTTGGCTCTTTTCTTATGACTAACAGTATATAATCTTTAAACACTTCAATTTTTCATTACGCTTTCTTATTTTCTCAAATAACCACTGCAATCACATTCAAAATCAAACCTCCTATTCTTCTCCAATAAATTTCAAAATCAATTCCAAAATCATGGCTTCTTCTTCATCATTTGACTTGAATCTGAAGGCGTATGAAGAACACAATATGCTGGCTTTTCTCATGAAACCCTCAAATGCACAGAATTTCATACAAATTGTTGATTTTCTTCGTGCAAGTCACATTAATCACTCGCTTACCGTTTCTCCAAGGGTTTCAAGAAGACATCTTACTGATTTCTGGAAGAATGCCAAAGTAGAAGTGGCTGAGGGTAAAGAGCAATTGGTTTCCACAGTTCAAGAAATCAAAGTGGTGGTTACAGAGGATGCTCTCTGAGGTACTTCTTCTTGATGATGCCACAGGAATCACTTCTTTAGATGATAGGGATTTGTATGCTAATCTTAGATTAATGGGGTATGAGGGTGATTACACACGTTTTACATTTTTTAAATCATTCTTTAGTCCCCAATGGAAATTTTTAATACATACAATTTTCCACTGTTTGTCATCTAAAAGAACTTCTTTTAATGAATTTGGAACCCAAATAGCCTATGCACTTGTGTGTTTGGCTAAGGGTCAAAAATATAATTTTTCAAAGTACATACTTGATGGCATGATCAGAAACATCACATAGGGCAAAAAGGAAATGTTTATAATGTATCCTAGATTTGTTCAACTTGTTTTAAATAAACAAGTTACTGATTTAGTTGCACAAGAACTTGTTATTGGTGTTAGTACTCTCTCTGCAAGAACATTTACATAGATGAATAAAAATACCAATAAGAAGTTTTCCGGGAAGGATACATCATTGTTTCCAACAATGCTTCCTACTTCTTCCACCACAGATGTAGTACCACCAACTACATCTGAACCAATTGGTGAAAGGCCAGTAGCACCAACTGAGCCTGAACATACACCAAGTGGGGGTGCCAAAAGAAAACAAGGGACCAAACAGCCTACCCAACTAAAGGAAAAAAAGAAAAGAAAAGAAATTGAAACAGGCAAGTGAGGCTCTGTCACACCCCCAAATTCGGGTTGCGGAAGCGAATCGGGTCGGGGCGCGACTAATCAATAAATAAAAGCACATAAGATAAAGTGAACGACTCTATATACTGTTTACAAAAGCTCGCAAGCTAAATGTAAGAGATTCTAAGGCATATCTATTTGTACAAAATGTAGAAATGCATGTGAATCTCCTGATATCAGAATGCGACTCGAGCTAGCTAATTCTGAGCAGTTCTACTACTGCTGTGTACCTGATAATACATGCTAAAAGGTCGGCTAAAAGTTGGTGAGCTCACAGGTTTGTATAATGATGAAATATGAGTTATGAACCACAAGATTTAAGTATGATGATTTGCGATTAAGCAAATAAAATAATGATTGTATATTACTGTCATGAGGCCATAGTTTGAGCTTAACTGAAGGTGTCAGGATCCACCTTTAAGGACCTGAGCGAGGTTGCCTCCTGCATGTGCCTAATCTACACTCGTATAAACAAATGATAATGTGTCCGTTCGACCGCAGTCGTGGTAGCGCGACTACCCCGGACGGGGATTGTCAATCCCATATGGTACCATACACTAACATTCACACTATAGCAATACTAACAAACTATGTAGTGGAGGGCTTCATGATTAGGTAAAATAAACTCATGCAGTCAATATATCGATGTTTTCTACTTGTGTTCACATGTAAAACAAAACCGAACATGTATTCCCACCGCTGGGTAAAAATAGAAAAATGAGGGGCTATGAGTCTCAACTGAGTCTGATGCGTTTGCTAATAGCAAAGGTGATGTTGTAAAATGAGGTGTCCAAAGACTGTAACCTGTCGGGCGTTCAAAACGCGCAAGGTTATAAGTATATGTAGACGTCTCAAAAGACCGCCCATGCTAGTTGTTCATCCAATTAGTAATGTCCAAATAATTTAGTTGTTTGTTTGTGTTTTGAAAACATGTACGGCCCGTTGGTGAGTTTTGTAATAATGATTATTAAAAGCATTATTATTATGTTTGTCTCGTTGTATACTTAAATCAAGTATATTGTGATATTGTCTTGTTTGAAAAGTCAGTTACTATTTATGAGACAATAAGGATTGTCGGGATTTACTATTCATGAGACAATAACGATCACTATTCATGAGACAATAAGGATTGTCGGGAATTACTATTCATGAGACAATAGCGATTACTATTTATGAGATAATAGCGATTATCGGGAATCACTATTCATGAGACAATAGCAAGTTACTATTCATGAGACAATAGCGATTATCGGGAATCACTATTCATGAGACAATAGCAAGTTACTATTCATGAGACAATAGCGTTTATCAGGAATCACTATTCATGAGACAATAGCAAGTTACTATTCATGAGACAATAGTGTTTATGAGACGGTTTTCAAGTATGAAAATGTTAGTTATTGCGACAATGATATTACGACAAACGAGTTTTATACAACAATAGTTATTACGACAATGTGGTTTCATGCGACAATCGAGAAAATACTCAATCATCCGATAATCAATTCCGACAATAAGGTATGCGACAATGGGATATTGTCGGACACTGTTCATGTGATAATGAGGTATTGTCGGACACTGTTCATGCGACAATGAGGTATTGTCGCAGGTGGGATTTCCGTTTTCGTTTAAGTGTTCGTTTTCGTTGACTTGGTCAAACGTGTTCGGTTCGACCTGAAACTTTTAGAGAATGGTTAAGTGAGTTTATAAAAATTATTGGTTCGTGTCGAGGTTAACCCGAAGTGTCGGTTCTATGAAAATACCAAAACAGTCCTTAGTATTCATTTTTCCAGATTTTAATCTCGATAAACCTCTCGATTTGGACCATTTCTAATCCGATTTATACCTAACCAAAAATCAAACATCTCCTCATATATGTATACCAATAACCAAAAATTATTGGTTCTGCACTTTATGGTATTTTTATATGTTCATTTACTATTTTTAACAAAAATAATCATGAATAGTGGTCGGATCGGTCCAAAATGGACATCTGTTCAGAGATCGAGTTATAAACAAAACTCTGTGTATTTCTGGAAGTGGCCAAAGAAGAACTTTTGAAAGTTAACAAAATATGTGAGGTTTTGGCACTGGTCTCATACGTTTTAGTGGTATATAACTCGAGATATGGTCTCGAGAAAGAGGCGGATGTTTCTGTCCGCCAGAACAGTAATGCGCACCTTAACGAAATATTGTTTTAAAATAGCAAACAAAGTCGATATGTTCCGAAATTGGTGTCGTTGGAAAGATAACATCACGAAATACATTTTAGGCTTAAGAAACGTCCATTTTAGTCAAGAGATGAATTTTATAAAAATTGTGGAAGTTGACCATTTTTCTGGACAGAAAGTATAACTCAAGATTACGAGTTTTAAATCGTGTTTCGGTTAATGTTTTGGACATCCAAAAGTTGAGTGAACACTAATACATGTTAATAACCATAAAGCAAGTAGAACTATGAAAATAAAAGAGTCCTTACAATGATCCAGATGAAGAGTGAAAGAAATGAAATCGAAAGCTCGTTTTCTTACGTTTTCTTGATTTCCAGTGTGGCGGTTCGTGATGGCACTATGGTGGTGATAGGGTAGACTTGCGGTGGTGTCTAGGTGGTATGGTGGTGGCTGGTGACAGCCTGAATTCGGCCAGAGAGAGGATGGGAGAGAATGGATTGAGTAAAACTGGGAGAAGAGGTAGAGTGTAAGTTGGAAAATGAAGGTATGGTGATGTTTGGTGATTATAGAGTCAAGGAAGTAAAGAAAATGGGGCATGACCTCATTTTCTGCAGATTTTAGTAGGCCCCCACTCCATGTGGGTGCCTAAATTGTTTCCTCAAAGTTGCACTCCGTGCGGTGATCGTCTACCCGTTCGTCTCGACGTTTATTTAGGCATTACACGTTTGACACGCGTGTTTATCTAACGATTTAAATCTCAATATTTTTACTTGAAGTATTTTATCAAAATACTTAATAATGAATTATAAAAAATATAATTTGGGTTTATTTTGTTTGTCGGGCGTGTTTCGCGTGTTTTTGTTCATTTCTGAGCATTATATACGATACGAAATGCTTATGAAATATTATCGCAATAATATTTGGAAATAAGTATGTTTATCAAATAATTTCATATTATTTAATAAATTGAGTTCACCAACATCCGTATTAATGTATCGGGATCCGCCCAATATGAAAATGCACGATTGAACATAATCGCGTACATGTATATATATTCCAATATATATATATATATATATATATATATATATATATATATATATATATATATATTGATACATACAATTAGCCTAATCTAGCACTAATTACATGTATTAGCAGATGATTAGGAACTAATAACTAGCCCTAATTTGTCGGGTGTCACATTCTCCCCTTGTTAAGAGAATTTCGTCCCGAAATTTAGCTCTAAGTCGTGGATGGAGTGGAGTCTGTGAATAGCTGTGGGTACTTGAGTCGCATTTGGTCTTCCCGTTCCCAAGTGAATTCCGGACCATGCCGCGAATTCCATCGGACTTTAACGATGGGAATACGACTTTGTTTCAATTGTTTAACCTCATGGTCCATGATTTCCACGAAAATTCGCACGAGGGTAGATGGTTTTCTCAGTTTTTACCGAAGTCAACTACGCAAGCTCGTAGCATGTCTTCCAGTGTTTGAATAGTTCGTTCGCTTTGAACGTCAGTTTGTGGATGGTATGCAGTACTCATGTCCAGACGAGTACCCAAAGATATTTGTAGTGACTGCCAAAAGCGGGATGTGAAGCGACTATCTCTGTCGGAGATGATCGAGATGGGAACGCCGTGTCGGGATACAATTTCCTTCAGATAAATTCGCATGAGGCGTTCCATTTTATCGGTTTCTTTGATGGCTAGGAAATGAGCAGATTTACTGAGACGATCGATGATCACCCAAATGGTATTGCAACCGCTCGATGTTTTTGGGAGTTTGGTGATGAAATCCATGGAGATTTGCTCCCATTTCCATTGAGGGATTTTCGGTTGTTGTAACAAGCCGGAAGGTTTCTGATACTCGGCCTTGACCTTAGAACAGGTTAAGCATTTACCGACATAGGTTGCGATGTCGGCTTTCATGTTAGGCCACCAATATAGATCTTTGATACCGTGATACATCTTGTCAGATCCAGGATGTATAGAATAGCGAGATTTGTGAGCTTCGTTCATCACCAATTCTCGTAAGTTGCTGAAGTTTGGTAACCATATTCGGTTAGAGAATTGTCGAGTACCATTAGGTTTAATTTTGAACTGTTTGTCGATGCCTCACAAGGCCTCATTGGTGATGTTTTCCTGTTTAAGCGCTTCGAGTTGAGCGGTAATGATTTGAATGATAAGGTCGCTGTGAATGGTCATACTGAGGGCTCGGACTCGAAGGGGTTTTACACGGGCATCGACAACAACATTTGCCTTGCCAGGATGATAACGGATCTCGCAATCATAATCGGTGAGCAACTCGACCCATCGACGTTGCCTCATGTTGAGATCCTTTTGGTCAAAGATATGCCGAAGACTTTTATGAACGGTAAAGATTGTACATTTAGTGTCGTGCAGATAGTGTCTCCAGATTTTGAGTGCGAACACTACGGCCCACAATTCGAGGTCATGAGTGGTATAATTCTTTTCGTGAACTTTGAGCTGTCGGGAGGCGTAAGCAATGACCTTGTCTCGTTGCATCAATACGCAACCAAGACCTTGGTGTGAAGCATCGCAGTATACCACGAAGTCATCGTTGCCTTCGGGTAAGGATAAGATAGGTGCACTGCAAAGCTTTTGTTTAAGCAGCTGAAATGCTGACTCTTGTTTATCAGTCCAGTCGAACTTCTTTTACTTCTGAGTCAGTAAGGTGAGAGGTTGGGCTATTTTGGAGAAGTTCTCAATGAATCGCCGATAGTACCCGGTAAGTCCTAGGAATTGCCGTTCTTCGGTCGGCGTTGAGGGTGCTTGCCAGCACTTGATAGCCTCGATTTTAGACGGATCTACATGAATTCCCTAACTGTCAATACGTGTCCAAGGAATTGAACGGTTTGCATCCAGAACTCACACTCGGAGAATTTGGCGAATAACTCCTCGTTTTTGAGTAGTTCAAGGATGGTTTTTAGATGTTGTGCATGTTCTTTCTCGTTGCGCGAGTAAATGAGAATGTCATCGATGAAGACAATGACAAACTTGTCGAGATAAGGTTTGCACACTCGATTCATGAGGTCCATGAATACAGCTGGTGCGTTGGTTAGACCAAAGGGCATCACTTGAAATTCGTAGTGTCCATAGCGAGTTCGGAATGCGGTTTTTGGGATATCCTCATCGCGAACTCGTAACTGATGATAACCTGACCGAAGGTCAATCTTTGGATAGAAACTCGACCCCTGAAGTTGGTCGAACAGGTCATCGATGCGGGGAAGCGGATAACGGTTTTTAACGGTTAGTTTATTCAACTCTTGATAGTCGATACACATTCTGAATGAACCGTCTTTCTTTTTCACGAACAAGACCGGAGCTCCCCAAGGTGAAGAACTCGGTCTAATGAAACCCTTATCAAGGAGTTCCTGTAACTGAGTAGATAACTCCTGTAGTTCGGATGGGGCTAAACGATATGGTGCTCGTGCCACTGGCGCCGCACCGGGCACGCGGTCAATAGAAAATTCGACTTGTCGCGGTGGTGGAAGACCAGGTAGGTCTTCGGGAAAGACTTCAGGAAAATCTCGGACAATTGGCACATCCTCGAGTCGCTTCTCCTCTGACTTTTTCTCCACGACATGTGCGAGGATTGCCTGATAACCCATTCTCAAGTACTTACGGGTTTTCATGCACGATATGATGTTCATCCTTAGCCCACTGGTTTCCCCTTGTATGATCAAAGTTTTACCAGCGGCAAGGGGAATGCAGACGACCTTTTCAAAACAAATGATTTCAGTGCGATGTTTGGACAACCAGTCCATACCAACAATGATGTCGAAACTTCCAATCTTGACGGGTATAAGGTCAATGGAAAAGAGTTCGTTGGCGAGGTTTAGAGTGCAATTAGGTATTACACTGTCAATCTCAATGAGCTTACCATTAGCTAATTCAACAATGTACTTAACATCTAATGCAACAGGGATGATGTTGAGTAGTGGGTAAAATTCATCAGAAATAAAACTCTTATCAGCACCAGTATCAAATAGAACATAGGCAGTTAGGTTATTGATGAGGAACGTACCCGTGACCACATTTGGGTCTTGACGGGCATCCCCTGAGTTCAGAACAAAAGCTCTACCTTTTGCATTGTTGCCGTTGTTCTTGTTCTTTAGTTTCGGGCAGTCATTCCTGTAGTGCCCCGTGTTGCCGCATTCATAGCAGGCCTATGATTGATTGGAGTTGTTGTTGTTGTTGTTGGCTTTGGGTGCTCGGCAGTCCTTGGAAGAACGTCCATACCTCTTGCAGTTATTGCAAGGAGTACCACAAGGACCCTCATGATGGCGGTTGCACTTGGAACAGTGAGGTTTGTTCCCAGTGTAACCCTTCTTGTCCCCAGACCCAGAAGAGTAAGCCTTGACAGTCTCAGGCTTTTTGAAGGTTAGTTGGTTGCTGAAGTTTTCAGAAGATTTCCTTTTGTTGTTGGAAGAGGTGGTGGATGCTTCACGGCTGACAATCATCGCCATGAGTTCGTGTGCAAGCCGGATAGCACTTTGGATGGTGGTTGGCTTGGATGAGGCGACATTTCCCTGGATGTTCTCTGGGAGGCCGCAGATGTATTTCTTGATGCATTTTTCGTCCGTGTCTACCAAACCCGGACATAGAAGGGCAAGTTGCTGGAATTTGGTGGTGTAACCAGCGATATCATTGCCTTGAACAGTTAAATATCAGAATTCTTCCTCCAACCTGTGGAGTTCCTCGGTGGGGCAATATTCGTCCCTTAGCATTTTCTTCAGGTCTGCCAAGGGGAGTTGGTTTGCTACATCAATGCCCACAGAACTGGCATGAGTATTCCACCATGTGAGTGCACCTTCTTGAAAGGTGTAAGCAGCGAATTTGACCTTGCTGTCTTCTGTGCAGTTGCACAAACCGAAGACAGATTCGATCCTTTTGATCCACCTGATTAGACCGATGGCACCTTCCGTGCCCTTGAAATTTAGCGGTTTGCAGCTGAGAAAATCCTTATAAGAACAAGGCTTGATGACAGGAGTAATTTCTGGAGTATCATTACTCCTCCTGGAGTTTTGTGGTGAATCCCGAGTAGCCAAGGCTTCAGCCACAGCTCTGGAAACGATGGCAGCAATTTCAGCATCACTGTAACTTTTCTTCTTTGGCGGCATGATTCTTCAAGAGAGAAATAAAAGGTACAAGAGAGGTGGTACCAGAATAATAAGCACGATAGATGTACATATATAAAAGTGGTAATATACAACATCACATGGTAAAATCACAATGTAGAAATAACAGGAGAAATTGTCAATTCATAATACGAAGTTGAATGATTACAGACAATTTCTAGTTAGGAGCTTCAAAAGTCACAGACTTAGAAGTTTTACAAAAGTGCCGGGAATTATTACATCCAGTCGAAATAGATAGGTCCTACGAAAGCATGATAAAGTACAGATTTAGACTAAGCTAATCCTGTCGTAGATTGAGTTGTGGTAGTAGTGCGGTGAGATGGTCCACAGATTCTACAAGTCTGCTAACCATTCGGAGGGCGTCCTTGGTTTCCCTTAGACGTGTCTCGCACTGATTCAGCCTTGATTATAGGACGGAGATTTCGTTTCGGTTGCCAATCACTTGGTTGTAGACAACCTCCATAGTTTCGATGGTTTCACCAAGACGGTTGTCAAGGGTGTCCATGTGGTTGACGGTATTTTCATGATCTTCGGAGACCTGATTGATACGTTCGAGTGATGTGAGTCTCCAGTTTTCGTTGGTTTCTTGGAGTTCGATATCCATAGTATCAAGTCGTTGCTCGTGACGGTATAGCCTAGTGACTAAGTCCGACAAAGTGAAACGAATGGGATATGGGTCAGCTCGAAGCAACCTGGTGTTCCTCCTAACCACCCTTGGGTTTCGTGATCCATACGGATGAGAGCGTGACGAGTTGGGTGGTGTGTTTGCCATTCTGAGACAAAGCGTTAGAAAGAATAAGGCCTATATTTATATAATGCATATATAATATAGCCTAAGATATTAAGCGAGAGCGAGGCCTATCTATGTGTATATATATATATATATATATATATATATATATACATATATATATATATATATATATCACATAATAGCCTAATGTGTATAACACATACATGTTTGAGTCCCGGTTCTTTCGAGGTCAGAGTCAACTAGTGTATCCTGTTCAGTCATGACTCCTTTCAGATCTCACATCATATTCTTTTAATTGTACATAGTTGATCAGGCTATGTTAAATTAAACCAATACAATGCAGTCACTGAACCTAATCATACTTAATAAGGAATACTGCCTAACGGTCATAGTCTAGGCCCACTAAATGCAACCTAGTTCACTATAACCTTAGGCTCTGATACCAATCTGTTGCACCCCCAAATTCGGGTTGCGGAAGCGAATCGGGTCGGGGCGCGACTAATCAATAAACAAAAGCACATAAGATAAAGTGAACGACTCTATATGCGTCGTTTAAACCATTACATTGGTGATATAAAAGTTTTACAATGTTATACAGATTACAAAAGCTCGCAAGCTAAATGTAAGAGATTCTAAGGCATATCTATTGGTACAAAATGTAGAAATGCATGTGAATCTCCTGATATCTGAATGCGACTCGAGCTAGCTAATCCTGAGCAGTTCTACTAATGCTGTGTACCTGATAATACATGCTAAAAGGTCAGCTAAAAGCTGGTGAGCTCACAGGTTTGTATAATGATGAAATATGAGTTATGAACCACAAGATTTAAGTATGATGATTTGCGATTAAGCAAATAAAATAATGATTGTATATTACTGTCATGAGGCCATAGTTTGAGCTTAATTGAGGGTGTCAGGATCCACCTTTAAGGACTTGAGCGAGGTTGCCTCCTGCATGGGCCTAATCTACACTCGTATAAACAAATGATAATGCGTCCGTTCGACCGCAGTTGTGGTAGCGCGACTACCCCGGACGGGGATTGTCAATCCCATATGGTACCAT
Source organism: Pseudognaphalium luteoalbum (assembly GCA_963422505.1). Taxonomy (NCBI): domain Eukaryota; kingdom Viridiplantae; phylum Streptophyta; class Magnoliopsida; order Asterales; family Asteraceae; genus Pseudognaphalium; species Pseudognaphalium luteoalbum. The sequence goes on along the minus strand of OY730195.1, from coordinate 60,350,255 downwards.
ACACTAACATTCACACTATAGCAATACTAACAAACTATGTAGTGGAGGGCTTCATGATTAGGTAAAACAAACTCATGCAGTCAATATATCGATGTTTTGTACATGTGTTCACATGTAAAACAAAGCCGAACATGTATTCCCACCCCTGGGTAAAAATAGAAAAATGAGAGGCTATGAGTCTCACCTGAGTCTGATGCGTTTGCTAATAGCAAAGGTGATGTTGTAAAATGAGGTGTCCAAAGACTGTAACCTGTCGGGCGTTCAAAACGCGCAAGGTTATAAGTATATGTAGACGTCTCAAAAGACCGCCCATGCTAGTTGTTCATCCAACTAGTAATGTCCTAATAATTTAGTTGTTTGTTTGTGTTTTGAAAACATGTACGGCCCGTTGGTGAGTTTTGTAATAATGATTATTAAAAGCATTATTATTATGTTTGTCTCGTTGTATACTTATAAAAGTATATGTGTCATATGTTTCCGAGTTATTTCAAATATTGTATTGACGTTAAATCAAGTATATTGTGATATTTTCTTGTTTGAAAAGTCGGTTACTATTTATGAGACAATAAGGATTGTCGGGATTTACTATTCATGAGACAATAGCGATCACTATTCATGAGACAATAAGGATTGTCGGGAATTACTATTCATGAGACAATAGCGATTACTATTTATGAGACAATAGCGATTATCGGGAATCACTATTCATGAGACAATAGCAAGTTACTATTCATGAGACAATAGCGTTTATCGGGAATCACTATTCATGAGACAATAGCAAGTTACTATTCATGAGACAATAGTGTTTATGAGACGGTTTTCAAGTATGAAAGTGTTAGTTATTGCGACAATGATATTACGACAAACGAGTTTTATACAACAATAGTTATTACGACAATGTGGTTTCATGCGACAATCGAGAAAATACTCAATCATCCGATAATCAATTCCGACAATAAGGTATGCGACAATGGGATATTGTCGGACACTGTTCATGTGATAATGAGGTATTGTCGGACACTGTTCATGCGACAATGAGGTATTGTCGCAGGTGGGATTTCCGTTTTCGTTTAAGTGTTCGTTTTCGTTGACTTGGTCAAACGTGTTCGGTTCGACCTGAAACTTTTAGAGAATGGTTAAGTGAGTTTATAAAAATTATTGGTTCGTGTCGAGGTTAACCCGAAGTGTTGGTTCTATGAAAATACCAAAACTGTCCTTAGTATTCATTTTTCCAGATTTTAATCTCGATAAACCTCTCGATTTGGACCATTTCTAATCCGATTTATACCTAACCAAAAATCAAACATCTACTCATATATGTATACCAATAACCAAAAATTATTGGTTCTGCACTTTATGGTATTTTTATATGTTCACTTACTATTTTTAACAAAAATAATCATGAATAGTGGTCGGATCGGTCCAAAATGGACATCTGTTCAGAGATCGAGTTATAAACAAAACTCTGTGTATTTCTGGAAGTGGCCAAAGAAGAACTTTTGAAAGTTAACAAAATATGTGAGGTTTTGGAACTGGTCTTATACGTTTTAGTGGTATATAACTCGAGATATGGTCTCGAGAAATAGGCGGATGTTTCTGTCCGCCAGAACAGTAATGCGCACCTTAACGAAATATTGTTTTAAAATAGCAAACAAAGTCGATATGTTCCGAAATTGGTGTCGTTGGAAAGATAACATCATGAAATACATTTTAGGCTTAAGAAACGTCCATTTTAGTCAAGAGATGAATTTTATAAAAATTGTGGAAGTTGACCATTTTTCTGGACAGAAAGTATAACTCAAGATTACGAGTTTTAAATCGTGTTTCGGTTAATGTTTTGGACATCCAAAAGTTGAGTGAACACTAATACATGTTAATAACCATAAAGCAAGTAGAACTATGAAAATAAAAGAGTCCTTACAATGATCTAGATGAAGAGTGAAAGAAATGAAATCGAAAGCTCGTTTTCTTGCGTTTTCTTGATTTCCAGTGTGGCGGTTCGTGATGGCACTATGGTGGTGATAGGGTAGACTTGCGGTGGTGTCTAGGTGGTATGGTGGTGGCTGGTGACAGCCTGAATTCGGCCAGAGAGAGGATGGGAGAGAATGGATTGAGTAAAACTGGGAGAAGAGGTAGAGTGTAAGTTGGAAAATGAAGGTATGGTGATGTTTGGTGATCATAGAGTCAAGGAAGTAAAGAAAATGGGGCATGGCCTCATTTTCTGCAGATTTTAGTGGGCTCCCACTCCATGTGGGTGCCTAAATTATTTCCTCAAAGTTGCACTCCGTGCGGTGATCGTCTACCCATTCGTCTCGACGTTTATTTAGGCGTTACAAGTTTGACACGAGTGTTTATCTTACGAATTAAATCTCAATATTTTTACTTGAAGTATTTTATCAAAATACTTAATAATGAATTATAAAAATATAATTTGGGTTTATTTTGTTTGTCGGGCGTGTTTCGCGCGTTTTTGGTCATTTCTGAGCATTATATACGATACGAAATGCTTATGAAATATTATCGCAATAATATTTGGAAATAAGTATGTTTATCAAATAATTTCATATTATTTAATAAATTGAGTTCACTAACGTGACCCCACAGGAGATGGGTGGTCATTCTGGAAGGGCTGCCTCTACTGTTACTAGTCCACTGACAGAACAGAATAGTGGTAACATCAATAAGACCCAACCAGAGGTAACTTCTAATACTGAACCCACGGGTAATGAAGCAAGTGAAGGTCCCAGTACCAAGAATAAAGGGACTTCTGCTGATCATGCTAGGCATGAGGCAGAAGATACATTTGTCAATGATTTACCTAGGAGGCCATACTCTAATGGTGATGAGGCTAGTACTCACCCTGAATTGACGAATGTACAACTGACAGAAGCTGTGGATTTTATTTGGAATAAGTTGGTTCATGAAAAGAAGTTGAACAGAACTCAGAATGCAAAGATAGCAGAGCAGGCTGCTAAACTAGTTGATCAAGAGAAGGTGATTGAAGATCTGAAAGAGAGAATTATTAATCTTGAGAAGGTCTTGGTCAAGTTTTTGAAAGAAGACCACTTATCCAAGCCAGGAGAGGATGCTCACAACACTTTCACCAAGGGGGAGAAACAGGCAGAGGATGAAAATATTGATGAGTTTATGCCTGATCTAAGTGATCAAGAAGGTGTTGCGTAGACTGAGGTTGTGGGTGACATTGATGAGCCACATAAAGATGATACTGAGGTCATGGATGATGAGCAGACTGAGGTTGTTGAAAGTTTTGTTCAAAAGACTGTAGAGAGGGTTGAAGGTGAAACAGAAGTGGTAGATAATGTTGAAGATGGTGAAGAAGTGGTTCAACCTGTTAATGAACCAGTTGAGGATGGTGTGAAAGAAGGTGATGCTGCAGGATCAGAGATTAAGGGAGAGACTATTAATGTCAGAGCAGCAGAACCTAAAATTACTTATGGAAGGAAGAAATCAATTCCATTTAGATCTGTCAAGGCACCTAGAATTGAACAGATGAAGAGGGCTAAGTCAAGTAGTCCCACTGCTAAGACAAAGGTAACTACTTCCACTGCTAGTATTAATACTTCCTCTGTTAATACTACTCCTGCTCCCACTGTTACATTAGCAACTTCACCAATCAATACAACTACTGCCACTGCTACTATAAATACAACAACTTCAAATCAACCTGCTATTGTACTTAAATCTACCACTACTAGAACACCTGAAGTACCTGTCAGAATTAGAGAATCTACAAATTTGCCTAAGCCTGATTCTAAACTACCCAAGATTGATCCAAAAGATAAAGGCAGGGGTAAATTAGAAGAAAAACCAAAATTGAAGAAGGTACAACAGAATGTTGAGCATGATCATGAATATGCTTTGAGGGTGCAAGCAGAGTTGATTGAACAGGATAGAATTGAAGCAGAAAAGAGAGATGTTAAGTCATAAAAGTCTGTGCCTGTTCAAATAAATGAATCAGATGTTGATGAGGTTGATGTATTGCTTGAATCTAGAAAGATTGTAAAGATGACAAAAGAGGCGAGCAGGGTGTATGCAGAGATGAAAGCAAAGGGATTAAGGGTAGAAGATGATACAGTCTATAATGCTTATGTTGAAAAGTCCAAAGGAAATCCTCTGCAGATGGCTTTGAAAAAGGCAATTGAGAGAGGCAAGAAAGAAAAGATTGATAGAAAAGCTGCTAAGAAAAGAGCAAGGAAACCAACCAAGGCTGATTTGAAAAATGAACTGGTTTGTAAGCTTAGAGGAGATAGGATACCTACTATGACTTTAAGGAGAATGTCATTGGAAAGATTGCAACATTTATATGACAATAATTCTATTGTTAATCCTGAAGCAAGGAAAAGGTTGGAGAAGAAAAAGAAAGAAGATTCAGAGATTCAGAGATTCAGAGAAGGCTACAAGTAAGATATGAACAAATTGATGAGGAGCTGGAGAAAGCAAAGGAAGAAAAGCTAAAGGCTGAGGAGTTGAGATTAAAAATTGAAGGCGTGAAAAGATCATTTGCTATTTTTCAGGAGTTGGATGATAGATTATGTGATCTGGATAGGGATGAAGAAGTGTTAGAGAAATTGTTGGTAGAAAAGTTTGATAGATCTGAAAATACAAATGTTCATGATGAAGATTTTTCAGAAATTATTAAATGGGAAGGAATTTTTCTGGAATCTGGTACAGTGTCTTATGAGGTTAGAATTGTGAGAAAGAATGGAGATGTAAGCTTTCATAAATCAATGCAGGATATCTTGAAAAGACTTAATAAGTTTGATGTGTATTACATGTACAAGATTGGATTGGAGAAGGATGTGAAGCTGATTACTATTTCTCTTGAAAGACATGTATGGGAATGGTTGCAGATGATGTTTGAACCAGAAGTTTATGGAGAGATATTTTTGTGTGCTGAAACGGTTGGATATTGGAGACATTTTGCTAGAGCTGGGGTACATTGTATATCACTGAAGAATGGTAAATATGTGTACATGCTGGAAGAAAGAGAATATGTCCTGAGTATAGCACTGTTGGAGCAACTGGTTAGAATGAAATTACAAGTAGTTGTGAAGACAGAGAAAAGCAAAGATATAGTATATACCATTTTGAATCAGTATAGCAAAAGAACTCAACCGACGGATTGAAGCAGAATGAAGAAACTTAATGTAATTGAAGATTGATTAAGTTTAGGGGGAGATTGTTGGGAGCTAAATTGACTAAGTGTTGAAGATTAAAGTTCAAGTCTTAACCACTGTTAGAGTTAAAGACTGCCACTGCTAGAAGAGTTGAAGACTAGCACTGCTAGTACAAATGTAATAACTACCACTGTTAGACATATACTTAAGAATTGTAATAAGTATATTGTAGCCTCTGTTAGTATAATATATTTACTACCACTGTTGGTATGTTTATTAGTGAGTCGGTTAGGGAGTTTGAGTTATGTATGGAATCAAATTGTTTCCATAATAACTGAAGATTGTATAGGACTCTATGTATTATAAATAGAGATCCTTAGACCTAGAATAGGTTAACGATTTTGTGCAGCTTCAAGGTTTTCTATAACCCTAATACATTAAGTGTATTCATCTTATATCATTAATAAGATTGAAGGTATTAATCGTGTTCTACAAGTTATTAATAATATTCTTGATCTTCTTAATATTATTAAGTGTGATTCCGTGACTTCTCAATAATAATTCAAAGCTTATTATTATCTAATTGTTTATTGGATTATTCTGGGTTTAACACCTTGACTTGTCGGTCACATATGGGGAGTCCTGAACATTTATGGTGACGGTGCCACTTTAACTATGCCCAATTGGTCCTTTTAACATTTAATCATCAATTTTTTATATATAAAATAAAGATTTTTAAACAATTCTTACCTATGCCACATCAACTTATTACCTAAAATAACTAATGCTAACAATTTAGAAAAAAAAAGTACACATGCCACATCAATTGTTACCTTAATTATCCTAACAAAATATATTTCTTTAAATACTTATATAAATAACTCATTAAGTTAATAAAAATAAATATTGAAAATGTATACTTACAAATTATACAAATCGTATGTATGTATTCTTAAACTTATATGTGATTCGGCTATTTAACTATAGATCAGAAATTCAATTTTTTTTCTTAATTATTGTAACGTCTAAATTTCTTCATGTAAGTTCAAAGATATTCAAATCAAATTTTAATTGTAATTGTAATGAAATTGAAGTCATCAACTCCACAACCAACGTCTTTTACAAATAAGGTTTTTCAACATTTGTAGTTTTCAAATTTTCATACTTTGACTTATACTATTTAATTATTACTTTGTTTAAAACTTAGAAATTCGTTGTTATTTTCCTATATATTTTGTTTGTGTTATTACTTATTTCATTTTCAATTATAATTGTAAATTATAAGTTAACTCATTCATTAGATTACTTACAAATAATAATATAATTGTAAATTTTAAACGACATTAATTAATTCAATAGGCTATTTACAAATAATCATATGATTATATTTTTTATACGATCATGCATCGCACCGGCTTAAAGTTTAACACGGTTGTTAAACCAAATTTTACATATGCCACATCACTTATTTCATTAAATAACAATATGTTAACAATTGAAAAAAATCTTACACATGTCAAATGGATCGATTGTTACTTTAAAAAACGTTATAAAAAAGTAAAAAATTATTGGTTTTAAATGCTTATATAAATTTAGTTCATTAATTAATAATAAATCTCAAAAGTATATGCATATGCATGTAATATAGTATAGAAATCGTATGTATGAATTCTTGAATTTATATGTGATGTAACTATTAAGTGCGAATTATGAATTAAAGTTTTTAATTATAATTATACCGCCTAAATTTGTACATGTTAGTTCAACGATATAAAACCATATTCTAATTGTGATTGTAACGCTATTGTGAATTTGTTATCAAACATAAACAATAAATAAATATATAATTAGAAATATTGTCGAATATTTTATGTATATATCTTAGGAGATTATAACAATTAACCTCAAGAACTATATTTTTTGTCATTTACTTTTAAATTTTAAATTCATACATATGTTTATTGCATATTCGTTTTAATGTCTTTTTATGTTAGTTATTGTACGTTAAAATCTAAGCTTTTATTATTTGATCTATATCTTTTATTAACACTTCGAAATTTGTTGCTTACTTTATAGTTTGCTTATCTTATTAATCATATTCATTTTTAAAAATAATTGCACATTTAAATTGACAACATTATATTTACAAATTATACTATGTATTTTAAAACGGTTGTGCATCGCACGGGCTCCATACCCAGAGTTAAATATCTATAGGGGAAGGATCTAGAGGGAAGTGCATTTTTTGAGGGAAGGGGGAAGCGTTGGTATTCATCAAGAAGTATATTACCTTCACCCATACAAATCTCGAAAAAAACAAACTGAAATTTAGTAAATGTCAATCAGAATTGATGCTATGAATGCTAAGCTTCCTTGATAAATTCTTTCTGCAAGTTATAACATCGATTTATGAATATTAGATCCAAATCCATTAATATGCATCGTGGTGAATATTAGTTAATATGTATTGTGATAATATTAACAATAAAAATATTTTTCAAATAATGTGAAGTTTTTAATATGCATCGTCAGTGAATATTAACAATTATTAAATAAATATTCATCAACTAATATTATGACTTAAAAATGAAATTCATTCGTTAAAATATTCTTTATAACATCGATTTTGATTACTATTTACTAGTAAAAATAAATTTTTGTTGACGTTTTAATTGATAATTGTAATATGCTTCTTGATGAATACTAACGCTTCCCCCTTCCCCCAAAAAAGGCACTTCCCTCTTGATCACTATCATATATTTATATATATATATATATATATATATATATATATATATATGAATCCCCCTATTTTTACATTTACAATATCTTATTTCAATTAATAAATTATATAAATTTACAAACTAAAATTTGCTTATGTTTTTATTACAAGTGAGATTGCTCATCTAATTAAGTACTTGTTTAATTAAGTAATGTTAAAGCATTAAAAGTATTTAACTTTACGTAAACTAGTTAACAATGCCAATAATCTGATAAAAAATGGTAATCGACCATTTGACGGTTCTTATCGACCAGTCCATGGTCAATATGAGGGAGGTAAATTGTATTACCCGAGATAATATTGATTTTGAACCCCTAACCTTCACCTTTATATTGCATATCCTCTACTACTAAGCTACCATCGCGAGGACTAATAATATTATTATCTAATCTTAGAAAGGGAGTCTTCTTGTCCAATCCTGCTAAGTGATTACTTTAAATTTAGTTGTTAATATTTTATTATTACAAAGTCTAAACGTGTAATAATGTAAAACAAGCACTTCACATGGTTTGAAAACTTTTTTTGAATGCATATTAGGGATGTTCGGAAACCTCACCTTTTTTTTTCGGTTTTAAAATGACAAATTAGAGTACGTCAAAAAAATATTGAAGAATTTTGATTCAAATATGTAAAATCATTTGCACACTTATGAGTTATGAGGCCTGCCACAAGACTATCTAATACCGAGGAAGGTGAGCCTGGGCTGTTTACCGGTTTGGTTCAGTTTACGTGTTACTCGCTTTAATTGGTTTAGGGAGAGACAAATCGAAAAGCAAATTCAGCTGTCTAGGCTGAACCGAAACCGAATTTACCGAAATTGAATTTGCATTCCTTTCGGTTTCGGTTAAAACTAAATAAACCTTTCAACATATACGCACGATTATAGTAAACAAACTACATAAATTCAACCATTAAAATGATACCTTTAAGCCAAATTCGAGTTCACAATATAGAAACTATCAATGTACTTGAAATTTTAAGTCCAAACAAAATATTTGTGTAGAAATAAAATTCAAAGAATACAAAACTGATTTCATTGAACAAACTAAAATAAACAGAAAGATATATTACTATTGACAGTAACACACTTCAGTTGCACAAGACGACATAAACGAGTACCGATCACTAGAATTAAATAGTAAAGTAAGGTTGGCCGGAGCTTGCGTTAAACGTAATTCCCTTAAAACAGATACGAGCCTGTTTCCCAAGGTACGGTGGCCTAAAGCTGCGTACAACCGGAGTCGAAAACTTGCCTGAAAATTGCAGTCACTAGTGTGTGTATATTGCTGTGAATTTTGGTTGCTGTTGTAATCCCAAATGGTGGAGGTGATGCTACATTTTATACAACCAAGTATAACTGATGTATTAAACCAACTCATTATTGGAACAATAAAGAAACCAATTAGCTATGTTTAATGAACATTAGGTACAAGTCTGTTGATTTACACACCATGGCAACTGAACCATTTGAGTTAATGGGTCATCTTTGATGGGTCGTGGGTCGGGTCAAAAGATCACTGGTTACAGCAAAACCTGCTGCCCAAACCCATCAAGTTAAGTTCCATACACCTCTTTTTAAGTCTCGATATCTCATTCAACACAACTTAACTTTGGACATATAATATATCATTACAAAGCCTTTGGCAAGGACTACGTTACCATATAAAATATCACGTGTAAATAATATAAATACATATAGTTATTTAGGTCCAAAGTCAGGAAAAAATGCACTAAAAATACACTTTTTTCAACAATCCCCCACATGAATAGATATCGATCAATAACACACACAAAATATTGCATTCTCAACAGTTGAGTCATGCATAGGATAGGTAGGTGTTACCCTTTGAACCTTCCCTTATGAAACATACTTAGTCTCCTGGCTCTCAGTAGACGCGATGTCTTTGAACTGATCTACCGCTTGTGTAGACGACATTACATTTCATACATGACTCTCCCTGACAGATTCAACTCCTCATAGTCGTGTCCATTATGGTCCCGAACACTAGCCTGGTTCTGCGAGAGCTCTAGGAATTGTGCCCAATAATTCCTTTCGAAGTGACCCCACTTCTCTCTCACATAGGTGATTATTCCGTAATCATTAAAAGCTTACGCTTAACCTCACATTCTTGTCACTGAAATTATAGGAATGAACTAGGAAGTTTATGAAAACTCCCCCATAGTGACCTACCCTAGTCTATACAATTATGTTGTCCTATTGAACCTAGATCTTGGGATCTCCAGTCAACTAGGTTAGGTTTCCCTCGTATAAACTCATTCATTCAAGGGCTTTAGTCCCATTCCTCTTGACGACTTATACACTACCTCTCTACTTAAGCCTTTTTTAAGCGGATCCGCTATATTATCAGTTGACTTCACGTAGTCAATAGTGATAATTCCCGTTGAGAGTAGTTGTCGTATCGTATTATGCCTATGTCGTATATGTCGAGACTTACCGTTATACATTATGCTATGAGCTCTGCCAATGGCCGATTGGCTATCACAATGTATACCTATGGCCGACACCGGCTTAGGCCATTCTGGTATGTCCTCGGTGAACTGACGTAGCCATTCTGCCTCTTCTCCACATTTATCTAAAGCAATAAACTCATATTCCATTGTGGACCTAGCTATAATTGTTTGTTTACAAGACTTCCAAGATATAACTGCACCACCAAGTGTGAATACATATCCACTTGTTGCTCTGGAATCCTTAATATCTAATATCCAATTTTCATCACTGTATCCTTCGATAACAGCTGGATATCTATTATAATGCAATCCATATTCACGAGTGAATCTTAAATACCTGAGCAGTCGAGTTATGCTTTTCCAATGCTCGGAGCTTGGGTTACTCGTATATCTACATAACCTACTCACAGCATAAGCTATGTCAGGTCTAGTACAACTCATCAAATACATTAAACTACCAATTATTCTTGAGTATTCAAACTGGGCCATAGGCGCTCCTCTATTCTTAGCTAGATGTTGACTCGTATCAATCGGAGTCCTAGCTATGTTAGAATCATTCACATTGAATTTCTCAAGAACTTTGTCCACATAGTGTTTTTGACTCAACACAAGTCCATCATGGGTTCTTATGATCTTGACTCCAAGAATCACATCAGCTAAGCCCATATCCTTCATGTCAAACCTAGATTTCAACATGTCTTTGGTAGATCTTATCATCTCATTATTGCTTCCAATAATAAGCATATCGTCCACATATAGACATAAGATGACATATCCACGTGCCGTGTCTTTCACATAGACACACTTGTCACACTCATTTATTTTGAACCCGCATTCTAACATGACGTGATCAAATTTTTGATGCCATTGTTATGGATCTTGTTTCAATCCGTACAATGACTTGACAAGATTACAGACTTTCCTTTCTTGACTTGGGGACATAAATCCTTCGGGTTGTTCCATATAAATCTCTTCTTCTAGATTTCCATTAAGAAAAGCTGTTTTGACATCCACTTGGTGAACTTCCAAATTTCTAATGGCGGCGATGGCAAGCACCATTATTATAGAAGTTATTCGGGTTACCGGTGAGTAGGTATCAAAATAATCGAGACCTTCTCGCTGCCTATAACCCTTAATCACCAATCTAGCCTTATATTTATCAATGGTGCCATCGGCTTTCATCTTTTTCTTGAAGATCCATCAATAGCCTAGTGGTTTGCATCCTGGAGGAAGATCCACTAGCTCCCATGTGTGATTTTGTAAAATCGAGTCTATTTCACTTTTGATGGCTTCTTTCCATTGAGGTCCTTCCGAAGAAGTGATTACCTCTCGGTAAGTTTTTGGATCACTTTCTACCATGTAAGAGACAAAATCAGGACCAAAAGATTTCTCAATCCTAGCCCTTTTACTTCTTCTAGGCTCAACCTCTTCTTCCTCGGTTTGTGCTTGTCTTTCTAGACTATCTAGTCTATCATCATGATTAACCTCATTAGGTTGTTCCGATGAACTTAGACAAGGAAACACATTTTCAAAGAATGAAGCATTCCTTGATTCCATAATGGATTTCTTGTGTATATCGGGAATTTTAGACTCATGTACAAGAAACCTATACGCACTACTATGGTGAGCATATCCAATAAATATGCAATCCATGGTCTTTGGTCCTATCTTTAGTGCTTTAAGTGGTGGAACAACCACCTTGGAAAGGCACCCCCACACTTTAAGGTATTTGTAGGATGGTTTTCGTCCCATCCACAACTCAAATGGGGTTTCATCCTTTTTCTTACGGGGTATCCTATCTAAAAGATAGTTAGCCGATAAGATAGCTTCCCCCCACATGTGTTGGCTCAACCCTGAACTTATCAACATGGCATTTACCATTTCTTTTAAGGAGCGGTTCTTTCTTTTAGCAATTCCATTCACTACTACACAATCCACTATAGCTCACCCCTAATAGACCACGGAAATGGTGAAAATCACCTAAAATCCGTGATCCGTTTGTAAACTTTGCGCGTTTTCACTTTCCTTTCCATTGTTCACGGTTTATAGATTTGGCGCTACACAGATCTATCTTTAAATCCGTGGTCCATTCTTTTGGAAACACAAACCACGGTTACAAATGACGAGGGGGTGGTCCATCTTCTGAGGAGATCCACGGTTCCTAATTACAAACCGTACGCAACTGAATCTAGGTACGGACTTTTAAAACAAACCGTGGTCCTTTCGAAAATGTACGTTGGATTGTAAACAAAAATCATTACCAAATTGTTCGGTGATCGTATGTAAGCACCTGTGGGCCGTGGGCTGTGGGCTGTGAACCTAGATGTAAGTTAATTGTTTACATTAATACGGACTGTAATGAATTAATTTTAGACGCATATAAAAATACATGAGAGTTTTATTTTGTTGCAAGACAGTATGATACTTGAACATTATAATATTTCATTTCCAAAACAAAAAATTAATCAAAAAAATTATTTATCATCCCAAGGACAACAAACTAATTTATTTTTTATTTTTTATTTTTAAAAAGAAAAATCACAAAGATGATCATGAGAAAGGGATATGATCAAATAAAGAGAAGGAGAAGGGAAGTGTTCTTTCATGAGAATAGCACGTGTATATGGATCCAAAATATATAAAGTCGTAAACACTATTTTAGTCAAAGAAGCTCAAGATCAATTTTCATAAACACTACTTTAGTCAAATAGTTGTAAAGTGGAATTAAGCTAGATGGCATTCATTTCAGTACTTTAATGTTGTCGATGTATATATATATATCTGCTCTCGTTATAGTATAAATATACACATGCACATAAGGTCACTTTTGCATCCAATTAAATTAACATCTAATGTCCAAATACTGAGAGCCCAAATACTAGTTATGTTTTGTCCACATTATCAAAAATGGAAAAATATATTGCAGTTCTATTTTTCTCATTTAGACATAATATATAGTATCAGCACTCTGTTATCAACCACTATTTCCTTGTTTAAATCCTTCCGAAGTTGTTTCATACCTTTCTGTTTTACGTCTAAAAACCTCATTGGTAAGGTTGTGAACCAGAAGGCCTTTGCAGATATGATACATCAAAAGAAGAAAAAGAAACGCGGAGATAGATCCAGAGCGATTTACTATGAAGAGGCTGGAAGCTATCCATGCGCATTTTTCTTGCGCGGTATAATATGAGGACGGTTAATTATGATTTTTGCACAATCTTGGCTGTTAATCGTCTAAATATCTTACGATCCCCGCAAGTTTCACACGTGTAGTACAATGCAATCCTTATGAACTCATACGAATAGTAAGATATATCTTCAACGGACTTCAATGATGCTAGCACACTTCACTTTGCTGGTGAAAAATATGTGTGATGCTTTTTTGGTTCGATTGTATATCATTGTACCGTGTGTTTCTATTGTATTTTATTAAATGGTAATTAATACTTTGACCATGCCTTACTACCTCATTTGGGGGTTACTACCCCTATCATGGTTACGTATTTTTTTAGGATATTAAAAGTTTAGAATTCGGATAATAATCGAAAATAACCGAATTGAAATCGAAAAAAATGATAAACCGAACGATTTGATTTAAGAAAACGAAATATTCGATTTCCATTCGATTTTTGCCAAAAACTGAATCAAACCAAATAGTCAACAAATTGAAATATATAAACTTGATTTAAAAGGTTATTTTGATATTTTCTCAAACTATTTTGCTTTTAAACTTAATCTCGATCAATATTCACGTACATTTAATTGAATCATTAAATATGTTAAAATCTCTATAATTTAAAAGTTCTTGCAGTTCTACCTTTTTGTGGTTCTCATCATTTGGTTATATATATACATATATATATATATATATATATATATATATATATATATATATAAGACACTGAAACATATACTATACACTTTTAAATAACAAATCGCGAAACATACATAGCTGCATCATATAAAAATAGAAAAAGATCGACAAGGCATATACATATGCATCGATAAATTAATATGAATATTCTCATATCGAATTCCGAATGACAATAATTAACCACGGTTCAGTTACATGGAACCGTGTTCAGTGTTTACCATTTACCCCTTAATTAAATTCATTAAAAATGGTCGGTACATGTTCGAGAACATGTACCGGCTGTTTTTAATGAATTTAATTTAGGAGTAAATGGTAAACACTGAACACGGTTCTATGTAACTGAACCGTGCTTAATTATTGTTTACCTAAATTATTACACTTTTTTACTAACAATTTTATTTACAGCAACTCTTCAAATTTTATCTATACTATTATATAACATATTTTGAGTGTTTTTTTAGAAGGAAATTACCCTTCTACCCCTAATATTACTATCAATCTATAATAAATCTATTTAAATTGACAAATATATCCCTACATTAATGTATCATTTTGCCCTTTTACCCCTAATATCATTTTGCCCTTTTGGTTATTTATTCAACCGTTTGCCTCAAAAACCTACTATTGGAGATGCTCAAAAATATAAATATACACATATATGATCATTAAATTTTATTAACCATTTTATCCAAACCCTAAAAGTAACAAGTTATTATCATCAAGTTCAATTCACCAAAATGATCATATCAATAAATTTTGTTGTCGTGATTTTCTTTTTTCACAAAGTTACGATGTGATACTAGTTCTTGACTGCAATTATCCATTTAAATTAATTGGTGTGTGTACTTTTAATTTATTCAATCTCGTTGTTTCGAATTTGAATGTACTTTAATTTAACGTATGCAGTGATCGTGACGGTGGATTGTAATGAACGAGCAATCAAATAACAAGCAGAAATATGATAAGAATTTCAATGATGCAATTCTTAAGGTAAAGCAAAGCTTTAATTTTAATCCTAATCCTAAACAAATGATCGAGACTATTTAATAGCCAAAAGTTGGCTCGAAAAGAAAGCCACAAATATAATAATTAAAATTATTCAAAATAAATCATAAATCATAGACTTTAAAATAGCCAAAAAGGCATACACGTCGTGAAATATATATATATATATAGCTAAAAACACAAGATATAGTATATACATATGCATCGATAAGTTGATTTGAATCTTCCAAATTTGGTACCCATGTTCAACAGATCGATCGAATTCCTACTGACAATGATTTAAATCTTCCGGATTTAATCCTTTATGCTCTATCGAGCATTCGGGAATTCCTTCCTGTATGCTTAATCTTGACTTTGACATCACTTATGGTTTAGGTTCCGATGGTTTGACTTCAAGAGACAGACTAATTAAACCCTCCACCATAACAGTTCTTCGTAAAAGAAGTGGATGTAAACAGAGAAATTGCGGTCGCGAAGACGTACGTATTGTTACTTTTGTTGTGAAAACTGTGATCACGGAAAGGGAATTTGATAATCATGTTTATTAGGGTTTGGATATAAACGGTGAACCAGAACCCTAACTATATATGTATGTGTATATACGTAGTATTTATATTGGAATTGAATGAGAATATGTACCGTCTATTTAATGAATTAGGCTAACACGGTTCTATTTGGTAAACCCGTTGTCTAATAGCCAAAATTAAGTCTAAAAGAAAAACACCGGGCCACGGTCTCTTAGAAAAGAACCGTGGTCATTAAAACATTTTAACATGGTTCTGTTTGTTAAACCCGTGGTCGAATAGCCAAAAAATTCAAGCAATGCGCCATAACTTATAACGCATCCCCCTTTTCCATTAAAAATCAAAAAATTTCATATATTTTATCCATTCGATAAAAACCTATTATCAAGGTCCATTTTCTTGATCATCTTTTTTCACAACAAAACTTATAATACTCTTTTACGACTACGATTTCCCTGTTTAAATCTTTTGTTGTCTGTAGTTTTATTCAGTCACGTGGAGGTACTGGCGAGTTATATCCACAGTCACAATGTTGGACATCTCGTGACAGTGACTGAACTCTAGCTGCTCGTGTATGAACTGCATCATTAATGTTCATATATGGATATTACTGAATCTTAATTAGTATGAAGAGTACTCTACGTGAATCAATTGCCGAAAGAAATCAACATGTAAAAGAATTGAGATAAGATGTCGGAATCACTCGATTCAAATTAAAGATAAAAAAAATTGTATTAATTAATCACTTCAATTTATTTTTATTGTCAATTTATAGGACCAAAGATAACCCTGTGTATAGTAGTTTGTTTTTTCAATGCATTAATATTGTAAATTTATTTGTATACATGCATGTAACGTCTTTCGTTTTCTTCAACTGAATATCAATATTTTTTTGCCAAAAATAATAAGTTAAATATAAAATTCTCTTTCTCTTCTCTATCTTATATCTTATATATAAATAATACTAGCATGATACCCCCGCGCAAAGCAGTGGATACTACACATAAACACGTTAAAATTGATGTATAATTTATCATATTAGTGATAGTTATTTGTTACTTTTTCGTTATTTTGTGCTACAATATTTATCATATTGTTTTAATTTAAGTTTTCATCGTATGTACATCGTGCAATAAATATACATTAGCTTAGGTGGTCCAGGTGGACTTTTTTGCATACAAATTTCCGGTCAATTAATCTCTTAAATTAACAATAGCATACAAATTTCAAACAACAATATGAAGCAGTTCTCTTTTCAGTCACTTTTTTAAGGTGTGAGTACGTGTGCGTTAATGTTATATTCCGTGATTGTTCTATATAGTGAACCGTGGTTGTTTTTAGTTTTAAAACTAAATGTTATGGAGTATTTACTTTACTTTAAAATTAAAAAGATTTGTTTCTTGAAGTGACTAAAAAGAATCTTCTGCTTTATTGACTAACAGCAGTTTAATGACTTTGTGGACACACATTCCAATACTATTAACGCTTGTACAATTGCTGCCTTGTAGAGTTGCAGCCATTGTAGTTTTGAATCTTGCGCAGTTGATGCCTTGCAAGCATTTCGATAAATATATAATGTGATTTGTATCTTTATCTTTATCTTTAAAAATATATATAATGTGATGTAACATAACATTTCAAATAATAATATATCTTGCATAGCTATCATTTAATCATATACTTAGGTTATGTCTCTCCATATATATATAATGTGATATGATGTACCATTCATTTTTTAAGTTTTAATTTTAAACGAAACATTTATTATAAGATCATATGGTTTTCTTTGTGTGTATACATATATAGAAAGAAAAGATACTAAACAAAAAAAACAAACACAGAAAAATAATATTGTAATCAACATCCACGATAAAAAGACCATTCTTCAATACCTTTATCCACATAGATAAGATAACTCCTTTCTCTTTAGGCTGTTTGCTGCGAGCAAAGGGTATATGCTGCGAGTAAAGGATATATATAACCAAGATATATATAACCCCATTTTACTCGCGAGTAGCAAACAGCCTTTGGAGAAGGGAAAAGCCAACCTGCAATGATAATGATACAAGAAAATGATCTTCAAGAAAGGAACATCAAAAGACTTGTATAAACCAATACACTTTTTCTATTATTTCCGATGTGGGAGATATACAAGTGTGTGTTATATGGGTAAAACAAATGGGACCATGATTTTTGATATATCCAGCATAATGTAGAACTATCCATTCATATAGCACAACTGCTTACTGCACAGGCATGTAGATCTATCACAAATTAATGTTGGAAAAATCAATACTCGATATATGTCTCAAAACAGTTTATTGCAAATCAAATAGTGAACCGTGGTTGTTTATTATTTTTAATACTAAATGTTACTATTACTATTTACTTTAAAATTAAAAGGATCCGTTCTCGGAGACACTAAAATGAATCTTCAGCTTTATTGACTAAAAACAATTGACACACATTCCGATACTATTAACGCTTTCACAGTTGCAACTTGCAAGCTTGCAGGCATTGAAGTATTTTGTTAGGTCCTAGTTTAGACACCCCTTATTTCTCAATAAACCCCTTCAATTACCCCCACTTAGTCAAATCATATTTTTTTATCCTCACCAACTTACACAATTCTTGTCTCCATATCTTATCCAATTCATTTTATATTACTTTTTCAGTAATTACATTAATAAAACTTTATATATAAAAACAACTTTAAAAAACTCATTTAGATATTTTATAAAAGTTATAAATATATATATATATATATATATATATATATATATATATATATATATATATATATTTAAAAGGAATAGATTATATAATCATTTTTTTAAGTTGTAAAAAACATTTTAACCTTTTTTGAATTAAATATTTGTTTCTTAAAAGTTGTTATAGAATTTTGATTTAAGTGTTACTTTTTGTATAAATATTTTTTATTTTTTTCAAATATTTACGAAATCTTTTAATAATATCCCACTGGATTATTTTATTATTATTATTATTATTATTATTATTATTATTATTATTATTATTATTATTATTATTATTATTATTATTATTATTATTATTATTAAAGAGAAAAGAAAAAAAAAATCTAACAAATGGACAAATTTGATGACGTAAGGGGTATCCTAGTAGAAAAATGAGTGTTTAAAAATTTAGCTTTTGAGGTATATGCCAAAGACCACGGTTCTGGTTTTCACTACCAGAACCGTGGTCTATGTCTGTTTATTTTTGAAATGGACATACTATACTTCAAATCTTCAATACATTATAAGTCAAATATTTCTCCGTATTATATTATATTATATGTAATCCTTCATTTCCTTCTAGAATACTATTTCCTTTTCCACCGAAAAATAAATTAAAGAGGTCACATAATGTGATAGAGATAAAATTTAATTATCATTATCATCCCGGCCAAATGGTCAATAACAACATACTACGTATTAAATACAAAACTTAATTATCATATTCGTTTAAATTTCGCCATTACATACATTTTATAACTCTAGTTTTCAACATGTAGCCTTAGAATATGATTTTCCAGCAATATCCTTTCAACTTGTTGCATGAAGGTGGAAATATCCGAGCACTTTGCAACATCATCATAAAAAAAAGCGCGAGATCGTTTGAAGCACTTGAGATAATCAATTATAGCCGAAACACTTGAGGTGACGAATTGAAGAAAACAGAAAGAATCTATCCTTACACTTGGCGTGTAAAAAAAAGGACTCAACCATCAAATTAATGCTAAAAATAAAAAGCATATTTAAACAAAGAAATTGTGGTTGGCACTTGGCAAGAAGTATCACCGGAAGAATGGGAGAGAATATAATTATAACTTATAGTTATAATGATCATATTATAAGGGAACATTTATTTTCGGATAAAGGGGACGGAACCGGAAAATTGTTATAAGATGTAAAAATAGAAAGAACTCAACCATCAAAAAAATTGTGGTTGGCACTTGGCAGGGAGTATCACCGGTAGAATGGAAGGGAATAGAATTATAATTTATAATTATAATGATCATATTATAAGGGAATTTTTTTTCCTGGATATAAAAGCGGAGACCCCGGAAACATAAATACATAATCGTATGGGAACTTGGGTTTCGATAAAAGAAACCCGTAAGGCTCTTTATTTATAAGGCCATTTTTATTGAATAAATTAATTTTAAAAATAAAATCGTTAACGGTCGCGTTATCTACTTCCCTACTTTCATTCCTATTTTTTCCCATAAATAAAAAACGTAACTGTTAACAGTTTGGTAAACAAACAGACCACGGTTCCTTTATAATTAACCGTAGGCAAACCTTTTGTCTAATTGAGTTATCATAGTATCAATCTATCATACTCTGGATTCTGAAAGCTAGGTTGATAGTTAATAGAACACAAAAATAACGTTCATGCATTATTTACTTGTAATGCACATTCATGGTGGATCAATCAAAACTGGTGGTGGAAATAATGAAATATCATCTCATAAGGCAAAACAATAAAATAACCTTTTCGTTTTATCACATTTTATATGTAACAACAATCAATAAATTCATAATTATAACCTCAAATTTATTTTAAGTATATATATATGGAGGGTTTTTAAGTAAATTATACGCTATAAAACTTTAATCATTATTTACGATTAATACAAATTATATGTGTTGAAGAATTATAAAATAATGTTTAATCATATTTTTCAACTTCTTCAACATCTTAACCAAGATCCACACAACAGATCCCAAGCCTACAAAACCAAGATCCACAAAAAAAAACAAGGTACAATAGATCCCAAACCTACATAATTAAACCACAATCCACACAACATCTTAATAACCTCTAGTATTAGATAACAATGAAAACGTACTACTCTACAACAACTCATAAAAGTGCCCCTTCCTGCCACTGAAGATATCGGTCCTTGGTTGTTTTAGTTAATATATATATATATATATATATATATATATATATATATATATATATATATATAAGTTTGCATAAACATGTGCATGCATCATTCGTCTTCATTTGTAGTTCTTCTTTGGGGAATACGTACATCTCTTAATCGGGGAGAAGTTTTGTCACACCCCCGAATTCGGGTTGCGGAAGCAATTCGGGTCGGAGCACGACTAATCAAATATCAACAGCACATAAGATATAATGAACGACTCTATATGCGTCGTTTACAATACATTGATATTATAAAAGTCTTACACTGTTATAATAGTTTACAAAAGCTCGAATTGATGTAAGAGATTCTATGTCATAACTAATTTATACAAAATATAGTAATGCATGATAATCTCCTGATGTTTGCATGAGACTCGAGCTAATGGGCATCCTGAGTGAGCAGACTTACTGCTACTGCGAACCTGAGAATACACACTAAATTGGTCAGCTTACGCTGGTGAGCTCACAGGTTTAATGATAAAGTATAATGTATGAATCGCAAGATTTAAGTATAATGATTTGCAATTAAACAATTAAGTAAATGATAAATAATGTATATAACTGCCATGAGCACATAGTCTGAGCGTAACTGAGGTGTCAGGATCACAATTAAGTGCTTGAGTGAGGGTGCCTCTATGCGTATGCCTAATCAACACACGTATGAACAAATGATAATGCGTCCGTTTTGACCAGTCAGTGCTTGCTGACCCGGACGGGGATTGTCAGTCCCATATGGTACCATACACTAATATTCACGCTACAAAGTATTACCAAACTATGATAATGAGGACTTATGATGATTAGATGATTAACTCATGCAGAATATAACGATATTTGATACTTGCGTTCACATGTAAAACAAAATGAGCATGTATTCTCACCCCTAGAGTAAAAACAGTAAAATAGGGGCTATGAGACTCACCTGAGTCTGATGTGTTAACAAAACAAGCAAATATGATGTTGCACCAAATGATGTGTTCGCAGACTGTAACCTGCTGAGCGTCCAAAATGGGCAAGGTTATATGAGTGAGTAGATATCTCAACTGACCATTTATGCTAGTTGTCCATTAACTAGTTATGTTCAATGTTTGATTGTTTTGTTTGAGTTTTGAAAACATGTACGGCCCGTTGGTGATGGTTTGTAATGTATGAATGTAAGTTTTGTATAAGGTTTGATTATTGTAGGTGTTGAATACTTAGTGTAGTAAGTATTTTGCAAGCTTCTTTTATTGTATTCGTAAGTACATGTATCCATTTATATCCGAACGTTGTGGTCAAATATTTTATTATCTGAAAGTCAACAGAAGTCAACTTGGTCAAACTAGTCAAGCTAGTTAAATTAGTCGAATGGTCAAGCTGGTCAACCGGTCAAATCTGGTCAAATTGGTCAAACTGGTCAAATCTGGTCAAACAGGTCAAACTAGCTCGGTTTGACCCGAAACTTTTACCCAATTCATTTTTCAGTTTATAGAGTTTATAAAATGTGTTGGTTCGTGTCGAAGTCATTCTGAAGTGTCGGTTTTAAAACGCATGTCGAAACTTTAAGATTTTCATGTTTTCGGTTTATGTCGGTTCATTTCGTCTCTCGATTTCACTAACTTCTGGTCTAAAGTAATGTTCACAATTTTTTTTATTCTTTACCAACTGATTATATGTGTGTCCAGTTCCTAACGTGATTATTCCAACAATTATAGAGTTCATATAGATGGGTAATTAATTCAGCAAAAGAACCGTACTCGATTTTCGACAAACATCAGACCATTCGCAAAGATCGGATTATACACAAAAATATGTATGGATCTGTAAAAAGTGTAAAACACGAAAGTTGTAAATCTTTTTAATACGCAAATTTTAAAAAAATATTCGTTGTCTAAATCATCTTAAAACTCCAGATATGACCATTTTACCAAACTGAGTTTTTGAGACAGATTCTGTGTTTTTAAATATGTATTATAAAAACATGCTTTAATCTTTTATTTGGAAATAATCAAGTTAGATGAACAAGATAACATATAAATAAACAACATGCAACAGGATTTATGAAGGTGTTATGTGATTCTTACAAAGATGATGAAGAACAAAGGAGGTAGATGATGATGATGGACTTGATCTTGCTTCTTCTTGTTCTTAACTCTTGATGATTGATGATAAATGGGGATGTTTAAAGATGAAAGTGATCTGAGTTTTGTTGGTGGTGTTGGAAATTTTAAGAGAGGGAGAGAGAGGGAGAGATGATGGAGTATGGAAGTGAAAGTGTGTGAAATGAAATGAAAGAAGGAGGTGGTATGCATGTGTTTGGAGTGTAAAGGTAAACAAAGTGATGTGGGCTGTTTTGGTGGAGTATTAAATCGACCCAAGGGCCCCACAAGGCTGGGTTTATGATCAAATTTAATTTACCCAAAGTTACGTTAAGTCCCGTGATCGTTTACCCGATCGTTTCGTTGTCCGTTTAAGCGTTAACGATCAATGCGTGTGTTTCAAATAACGATTTAATTTTTGATATTTTCTCATGAGATATTTAATCTAGATACTTTAAAACATTTATAAAAATGTTCTGTTAATTTACTGGTCTCGAATTGCGTGTTGATTTTACAGAAGTTTAATCGCGTAACGTTGTTTTCGTCGCGTTTATGTTATTTAATACGATACAATTGATTAGTCAAATATTATCAACATAATATTTAGTGTTTTATGAGTTTATTAAATAATTTCTTATTATTTAACATTTTTTTCACCAACGTCCATATTATGATGTCGGAATTCATCCGAATATGTAAACGTACGATTTAAACAAATCACATACGTGTGTGTATATATAATAAATATATCAATATACATAATGATACACATAATTAATAATTGTGTTGTGAATATGATCACGAGGAAAAGGGAACTTGATTATCATATTTAGGGTTTAGATGAAAAGAGTTGAGAGGATGTGTATGTATTTATAATATACGGAGTAATATAATGACAATATATTAATTAACTAAAAATTAATTTTTAATTATATTAATTAATTTTATTTAAGTAATGCATTGAAAATTGAATAACCTAACCGACCTAGGTAATTCGACAACCTACACCACGGTTCTAAATTATAACCGTGGTTGTATGTAACACCCCCAAAAATCACTATTTAGCGGAAGCAAGCTTTGGGGTGCTATTAATCAAATATCACAGCACAAAAGTAAAGCAAACGACATCTATATGCAATGTTTGTAAAATAGTTACATTTCCATACATAAAATGTTTGAAACATAGAGTTTCGGGTTACAAAATGAAGTTCCCTAGAGTCCGCGCGTAAAGCGGGAGATTCTATTACATAATCATAATAAATACAAAAGATAATGCTAAGAATCTCCGTTAAATGCAGTTGTAGAAATCATGCGACTCTAGCTAGTATCCTGAGGGAATCCTACTCCGTATGTGTACCTGAGATACAAAGCTAAAAAGGTCAACACAAATGTTGGTGAACCTCACAGGGTTGTAAATAATATTAGTATTTGAACACAAGATTTCATCAGTAATGCCCGCAGGCGTAAATCAGGTCTTTGCAATCCCGCAAATGTAAAGTAAGTAAGTTATACCGTTGCCATGAGGCTCAAAATCGAAGCTTAACCCGTAAGTAATAAGTTGCTCCCGTGACATGCTCGTAACTGAGCAAGCATAAGTAACGAATAATAGTCGCCCGTTTATACAGAACGGTTCATGGTAGCGCTACTACCCCGGGCGGGGAGGGTCATTTCCCTAATGGATCCATTAACTAGTGTTCGCGCTTAAGTCCATAACTAACGATATATGATGGAGAGACTTCAGTAAAAGTAAGTAACTCATGCAATCCCGTATAGTAAAATGAGTTGTTCGTACTTGTGTTCAAGAAAAGTAAGCAATGTATCTCACCCCATATGTATAAAGCAGTAAAAGTGGGGCTGTAAGACTCACCTGAGTCTCGTAAGTACGTATGTGAAATCAATCAGGTAAAGCGGATGCAAGTCCGTGTATCGGTTCTCAGAACCCTGCAACCTTCTGGCGTCCGAAACGCACAAGGTTGTAAGTAACCAAGTAATCGAGTTGGTGTCTTAAAAGATCACCCATGCTAGTTGTCCACTCAACTAGGAAATGTCCAAGTGTTCGTTTAGTGATCCGTTTGTATTTTGAAAACAAGTATGGCCCGTTGGTGACGGTTTGTAATAATAATCCAAAAGTGTTATTATTATATGTATCGTTGTATCATATTTCATTATCTGTAAGTGTTCGACACTTAGTGTGAAAAGTATTTACAAGTTCCTGGATGACAGGGGTCCGGGGGCAGCGCCCCTGGTAACGGGGTCCAAGGGGCGGCAGCCCCTGGCGGGGTCCAAGGGGCAGAGCCCCTGGCTGGGGTCGAGCTAAATTGCTTTGGTAAAAAACGCATCTGGACTTGAATTTGGGTGAAATCGAGTGATAAAATTTAAGGTCTCG
Organism: Pseudognaphalium luteoalbum; assembly: GCA_963422505.1. Classification (NCBI taxonomy): domain Eukaryota; kingdom Viridiplantae; phylum Streptophyta; class Magnoliopsida; order Asterales; family Asteraceae; genus Pseudognaphalium; species Pseudognaphalium luteoalbum. Next base: position 60,325,040 of record OY730195.1, on the reverse strand, counting down.
ACACTTAGTAAAATTTGTGTTTTCTTGGTTCTGTTTCATGCGACATAGCGTGCGACATAGTCTGTTGTGTCGCAGATCACCTCTGCGACGTAAGGGCTTGTGTCGCTAAGTGCGACATCCGCAATTTATGCGACATAAAATGTTGTGTCGCTATATGCGACGGAATTAGGTTTTTGTGACATAGTCACTTGTGTCGCTATATGCGACATAAGTGAGGGTTTAGCGACATAAGGGCTTGTGTCGCTATCCTGCGACACAATTCAATTCATGCGACACAAAGGCTTGTGTCGCAGGTGGCCTGGAGCCTCTGCGACACAACGAGCTGTTGGCCGGAAAATAAGCCGAAAAGGTGTTTTCCGGCCTCCGTTCGACCTGAGACTTTTACCCAACCCATATTTGGACATTTTCAGCTTAAAGAAACAACTAGAACTTAAAAACACTTGAAATCGAAAGGTTTCGAGTTTTGTCGGAAACTTACAAAGTGATGAATCGAAATTCCGGAAAGGTAGGAGTGTAGATCATTGCGTGGTGATCGTTTTTCTCTAAATGAGTGTGACGATTTATGGTGGTTTGTTGATGTTATTTGGTGGTTTTAGATGATGGTGGTGGTGGTGAAAGTTGAGAGGAAAAGGAAGAAGAAAGAAGAGAAGGAGAGAGAGTGATAATGGAAAAGTGAGGGTGAGGGAGGTGGTGACCCTCACCTTGGCTGATTTTCGGTGGGGGCCCACCGGGTGTGGGTCTCCACTTTACTCCCGTGCGATCACGCTCCGTGCGGTGTTTGTTTCCTCGTTCGTTTAAACGTTAAATAACTGTCTTATACGTTTAATTATATGTTTTAAAATACAAATGTTTATTTAATATTTTTGTTGAAGTCTTTTACCAATTACTTAATAATTTAAATGGTTTCGTTTGTTTGTATGTTAAACGTGTAAATCGCGTAGACGTTTGTTATATGATACAAAATGTAATTGAAATATTATTAAAATAATATTTGTGACATAATAGTGTCCTTAATTAATATTACATTATTTGATATAAATGTTCACCAACGCCCGTATGATTTGAATCGAATTACATTCGATTTGAAATTCGTACGATTTAAACCAAATCGCATATTAGTATATATTCAACAATATATATTTTGATACATTAATTAGCCTAGTACTACACTAATTACATGTATTAACAGTTGAGTAGGAACTAATTACTAGTCCTAGCTTGGCAGGTGTCACATTGTATATATGTAAACCACGGTTCGGAACCCATGAACCGTGGAAACCACATAAAGTTGATTGATTGATTGACGTAGTTTCAGACTTCTGAAGTACTTCGTAGTAGTAGCTAAACATTGGGACTAAACATTTCAATTAAATAAGTGTAATACTGTAAAGCAATGTTTTAAAATGAGAGACGATATATATATACAGTATATATAACAATTTTTTTATTCAAAAAGTTAGTGATATGTATCACTACCCTATTAAAACCCAATACAACTAAATGCAAATAATGCAAGCAGCGAACTACAAACAAAATGTATTAGGGATCGAGTATAATAAATAATAAAATGGGTGTGCAAATTCCAAATAGGCAAGTAGTACTAGTCTTTCGTTTGACCATATATATGGCTAAAGACTAATTAAAGACAGGAAACAGATAATTAATGCCTTCATAGAAATATTCAGTTTTTTTTACCAAAAAACAAAAAACTATTTGAACTTAATTCTTTAAAAGCTAAAGAATCACGGTTCATAATACAGAACCGTGGTCCGTAAGTTAAATGGTGTAAAATTTGGAAGATGCATGTAGAAGGAATGCAAAAAGCCAAAAATGGTGTAAAATTTGGAAAGTGATGAATATACATAGCATAGTTGTTAAACTCTTACGATTCACCAGTCGACTCTTACGAGTCGACTCGGAAATTCAAAAAATGAGGCGACTCGGACCCCGAATCGTAAATGACTTTGACTCTTACGAGTCAATTATTGACTCTTCCGAGTCGTGGGCGACTCTTACGAGTCAATTATTGACTCTTCCGAGTCGTGGGCGACTCTTACGAGTCTTAGGTGACTCTTACGAGTCAGAATTCGGGCACACGTTTAATATAATCTACTAAAAAATATAATATTACAAAATATGATAGGAATTGACTAATAATACATTTTAAATTAAATATTGGTGTTATTTAATGACTTTCATCATGTTTTACTTCAATTAATGATAGAAATCCAAACAATAATATACATATAGATATAAATATATGTATTAATTATAAAATTATGACTCTTACGAGTCGAGTGGAGTCACGAGTCACGAGTTAACAACTATAATACATAGTGGAAGAAGATGAAAAAATTAGGGAAGCAAATATTAAAATAAAATAGAAGATTGTAACTTTGAATGAGATTTGTGTTACATGGTTGGTTGGGAGCAAAAATCGGACCTAGGACTTTTAAATGTAGGTTGAAAATTTTGAGGGCCTATTTTTTTTTACCAAAATAAGTAGTATTTACTTCATTTATTGATATTTATTAATTTAATTTATACTTTCTTAAATTAATTAATAATTTATGGTTTGTTTAAATGAAATTTAAACAGTTATTATTAAATTAAATATAAAGGGTGTTACAGATATGTTATGGGAGATGATATATATATATATATATATACAGGATTGCCCCAAATTATTTTACTTTGAGTATATGTTATCTTATAGATATGTATTTAGTAAATTACCATTTTACTCTTTTGGTTATTGATTCAACCATCATAAATAGTTTAAGCTACAAAAGAAAACGTAATTAGTAGCGGATTGGTTTAATGGGGTTACGGGGTAAACTTTGTATTACAAAATGAAACTTATATTTACTCGGGGTTTGGCCATTAGCTAGCCCGAATCTTGGCCTAACCTGACCAGAAAAGGTAAACGAAGTGATGTATCTAGCTTAATTATCAGGATAACATGCTTAATCTTGTATCGAGTTTCAATCATGATGAGATTTGTCATTGTGAATAATATATAAGAAAATCCGCATAGGTATAAACTGGAGGGGATACCACCCATCCAGGTCCCATGTGCCTTTGGCACCAGTCTTTTTATACGTCCACGTACCCCACGAGGAAGACTCCGGACAACTCCCCTGGCACAGTCAGGGCATTTAGAGGTGGAATGAACCTGTTTGTTTTAGTTCCGGCCCCCAAAAGAACGAAGTGTTTTACGGGTGTGGGTACCTATCATGCTAAATATTTACCCAGAGGATGATTGAACCCCTGACGTCTAGGAAGGCAAGAGCCCAACTTATCACTAAGCCATTTAGTCAAGTGGTTGAATTAATAATAAGAAAATGATATTGCCACCACTTGGTTTGGTTGTGTGGCCGGATCTGTTTGGGTTAATGGTCCAGTGGGATTTGTCTTAGGTGTTGGGGTTTTGGTTGGTCGTTTAATCCATTTTAATGCTTACTGGCGAGTGATCGCTCTTTTGTGGTATATTTTTTGTATTGGTTGGATGTAGGGTTTTATTCATTTGATTGTTGGATGATCTATAACACCTTAATCAAGCGAATTGAATCCCACATCGATTGTGGAGATGAGGGAATTGTGGCTTATAATTAAGGGTAATATCCTCCTTACATGACACAACACGTTTTGGGACTACGAGGGTATATATATATAGTAGTAGCAGATCACGCAAGAACTTTGCAGTTAAGTATGCTCGAGCAAGGCTAGCTAGTTCCGAGATGGGTGACCTCCTTGAAATGATTCGTACGTAGTAGTAGTGTGGTCGCGAAGAAAAAGCCGAGTGCCAACGGGCAAAGCGGACAATATTAATTGTGTCGTGGCAAGCCGGGATATATATTTGCTTCTAGCTCTTCTCCACCAAAATTTTCTTCTCCATTATATTGAACCGACTCCTAGTATATATAATGTATTTAGATGTTTTTTAAGATTGTATTTGTATATATATATATATATATATATATATGTATATATATATATATATATATATATATATTATGCCCCAATATATATAAAAGTTTTTTTTTTTAAAAAAAATCTATTGAATTTACTGAAATACCCTATATTAATATACTTTATATTAAACTTGATTTACAAGGTTATTTGTAAGCAACATATTTTCTCAAACTATGTTGCTTAATTTTAAACTAAACCTAGATCAATGTTAACATTTAATTGAATCATTAAATATGTTATAATCTCTATAATTTAAAAGTTCTTGAAGTTCGATCTACCTTTTTGGTTTTTAGTTGAACATTTAGCTATATATAGTGGAAATGTGAAATGATCCATATATATATATATATATGGTAAGCCATGGCGATCAGTCAGTTGGATTAGCCGCAGTAAACGTCGTAAGACGGCCGGAATACGACGATATAGGGGTGTTCCCGGAGATAATATATTCGTTCAACTATATAAATTAAGTTTTCCGATAACAAGTTAAAATAAAACAAATATTTACAGAAATATGAATAAATTGTCTAAACTACTATTAAATCGAAAAGACGGTTCTACTTATGATATTAAAGAAGAACAAGATCATACAAATTCTATTGAAATTTCTATTTCAAATATTGAAAACAATTTGCTAAACTGAAAAACAAGATATTAAGACTATTTATAAAATAGGATCATTTGATTATTTTCAAGGATATTCTATAAAAACAACTATATATATATACACTAGCTGAAATATATACATACACTTTTAAATAACAAATCGCGAAACATACATAGCTGCAACATATCAAAAAAGGAAAAGATCGACAAGGCATATACATATACATCAATAAGTTAATATGAATCTTCTCAGATTGAATTCCAACTGACAATGATTTGAATCTTCCGGATTTAATCCTCTATGCTCTATTGAGCATATATTCTGGAATTTCTTCATGAATGCTTAATATTGACATTGACGACGATGTTAGTGATGTTTTTTTTTTCTCAGACTCATCAACAAATACCTTTTTGTTAGATCCATATACATCTTTTCACAAACCCTAGCTTTTTCCTCAGACTCAACATTTTTGTTTTTCAAAGCTTCAATTTCGGTTTCTTTTTCATCATTTTTCTTTTTCAATGTTTCAATTTCAGTTTCTTTTTTCTTTAAATCTTTCTTTAACTTCATGTTTTCAGAAAGCAACAATTTCTTTTCTTCTTACATGCACTTCTTTTAAATCTCATTAATATTATACTTTCTCTTCATGACCTCTTCATGCTCTGTGAATTTTGTTGCTATGTTTTTAAAATCAGAAGCAAAGAACGATGATTGTTGCTATGCTTAATCTTGAATTTGACATCATTGATGGTTTATGGTCCGAGGGTTTGACTTCCAGAGGCAGACTAATTAAACCCTCCACCATAACAGTTCTTCGTAAAAGAAGTGGATGTAAACAGAGAAATTACATTCGCGAGGACGTACGTATTGTTACTTTTGTTGTGAAAACTATGATCACGGAAAGAGAATCTAATACTCATGTTTAGGGTTAGGATGTAAACGATGAACCCAAACTATGTGTGTGTGTATATTTATATTGGAATTGAACGAGAACTTGTACCGGCCGTTTCTAATACAGAGTATTTAATTAAGGTGAAAATCACTAAATTGTAAAGAATGAACATGGTTCTATGTAACTGAACCGTGGTTAATTATCTATATTTTATTAATGAGCAACATAATTAACAAAGCAATGAAAACGGTTCTATGTCAATGAACCGTGGTTAAGTTAAAATGGAACCGCGGGCCAAAATATAAGCGTAATTTTACATTATTATATTACTTAATTACTTTTACTATTTTACTATGCAATTTTATTTACAGGCAACTCTTCAATTTTTATCTCTATTTTGTTTTATTTTATAAGCTACCAACATGATTAATTACTTAAAAATCAATTTCAAAGTCATAAACAACTATAAACATTTTAAAAATAAAAAATAGTTTAGTAAAAGTAGGAGGTGGTGTTCATGGTTCCAACAGCAAATTCTTATATGATAGGTGCATGAATACTTTATTCTTTTTACTTAAATGATTTAGATGCGTTTTGAATGCTTAACTCCTTATGCTAAAATGTTAATATATATTTATAGATGTTGATATGCTAAGTATATATGATAGTTACATAAATATTCAGTGTATTCTTTATTCCCTTTACTTAAATGATTTAGATTCATTTCGAATGCTAAAATGTTTATATATATATATATATATATATATATATATATATATATATATATATATATATATATATGTTTATATGCTTAAGTATAATAGTTACAAAAATATGCTAAAGTGTTAATACAAATCTTTCATGCAAGATCAACATAGCTTGATTGAATATTTTGAGATGCGCCCAATGATGAAATCTCATATTAAATAGTTATCATGGTGACAGCAATTAGATTTGTTGAGTTAGCAATCTTAAATTGATTACCACTTACAAGTTTAAGCAACACCGACTGATATGAGATATGAGAGCACTTACTGAGGGGAAAGGGTATGTCGACTACTGTTTTATACTCCCCCCGTCCCAGTTTTATTGTCCCCTTTTAACTTTTGGAGTCTTTCTTTGACAACTTTGACCTTGAATATTTTTGTTTGTGTTATATAATACTTAATGCAAAATATATGAATGGATTGGGTGTTGAATGCATTTTCATTGGTATAATTTGCATCAAGTATTATATAACACACACAAATATATTCAAGGTCAAAGTTGTCAAAGAAAGACTTCAAAAGTCAAAAGGGGGCAATAAAACTGGGACGGAGAGAGTATTAATAGAACTGCTAGTGACATGCAGGTTCTAAAAATATTCCTGTTAAACTTTTTTTATTTATAAAACACGCGGTCCACAAAAAGAGAACCGTGGACCGGTCACATTTTTTTTATCAAAAAATTTTAAAAGGACCACGGTTCTGAATAATGAACCTCGAATAGTTACTAGTGGTCTTGAACACGGTTTTAAATTATTAACCGTGGTACGACTGGTTATTAGACCACGAATTTTCATACTGTGGTCCTTTTGCTTTGCAAATAGACTTCTCCCCCCTTAGCCGACCCCTCGATTTCCGTGATCCATATATGGTTTTAACCGTGTGCCATTTGGGATTTTGTAGTAGTGATTTGACTGAGGCGAATAGGGTGCGGTGAACTCATGTCTAATTCCACGCTGTGAACAAAAAATAGCAAATGGAGATACATATTCACCTCCCATATCGCTCCGAAAAACCTTAATTTTCTTGTTGAGTTGGTTCTCAACTTCTTTTTTGTACAAAACAAATTTATCAATTGCTTCATCTTTACTTTTAAGTAAATAGACATAGCAATACTTGGTGCAATCATCAATAATTGTGATGAAATACTTATTTCCACCTTGTGTTGGACTCGATTTTAAATTACACACATTAGTGTGAACTATGTCAAGGGGTTCGGTATTTCTTTCAACCGAATGAAAGGATGATCTTGTCATTTTTGCTTCAACACATGTTGGACATTTATAATTTGAGTCAATATGGAATGTTGGTATGTAATTTAATTTTATCAAGCGACGAATATAATTAAAATTAACATGTCCAAGTCGACCATGCCAAACATTAAACGACTCAAGCATATAAGCTAAACTAGTAGATGTTTTATTCATTTCATTCTTAGTCACCATTACATTAAGCTTAAAAATACCATCTAGGGCATAACCCTTACCAACAAACATTTCATTCTTACTAAGAACAACTTTGTCCGACTCAAACACTAGTCTAAAACCAAACTTGTTGAGCAACCAACCCGACACAAGATTCTTACGAATCTCGGGAACAAACAAGACACTTTTGAGCTTAAGATCCTTTCCCGATATCATCTTCAACACAACATCTCCTTCTCCCTTGATCTCGGCAATAGCGGAGTTACCCATGAACAATTTCTCCCCATTGTTCACCTCTTTAAACGTGTTAAAAAGGCTTCTGTCGGAAGACATGTGACAGGTAGCTCGCGTATCAACCCACCACCCTTTAACATCCGATACAACAAGATTAACTTCCGAAATCATGGAAGTAATATCGGAAACCATAGCCACAAGATCCATGTCATCATCAACCATATTTGCTTGACGTGGGGCATCTTGTTTAGGCTGTTTGCATTTAGCTGCTTTGTGACCCGGTTGGCCACAATTATAGCACTTGAACTTCTTCTTGAAAGTTCCACTTTTAGCACCAAGATTCTCACTTTTACCCTTGCCTTTCCCATTAGCTTTACCTTTCTTGTTTTTGGAAGATTGTCCCACTTCCATCACATTAGCCTTGGAAGAATCATTAGAGTAAGTATTCTTCAAAGCCAACTTGTTGTCTTCTTCAATTCTAAGACGAACAATTAAATCTTCCACAGTCATCTCCTTCCTTCCTTCCTCTTATGCTTAAGGTAGTTTTTAACCCCAACTAGGAGGTAACTTCTCAATCATGGATGCCACTTGAAACGTCTCACTCAAATGCATTCCCTCGGAATGAATATCATGCAAAACCACTTGAAGATCTTGGACTTGGCTCATAATGGTCTTTGTATCAATCATTTTAAACTCCAAGAATCGGGCAACCACGTGTTTCTTTGACCCGGCATCCTCGGTTTTATACCTTCGGTCCAAAGATTCCCAAAGTTCATTAGCCGTTGTTGCCTTGCAATAGACATTATAAAGAGGATCAACTAGTCCATTCAACACATAGTTACGGCATAGGAAATCAGAATGTTTCCATGCATCAATGGCACTAACAGCTTGATTATCGACATCCCTTTCAGCAATTTGAGGAGCAACTTCGGTTAGGAACCGAGCCAAGTTCAAAGTAGTGAGATAAAAGAACATTTTCTGTTGCCATCTTTTAAAATGCAACCACGGTGTTAGCTAATGGCACGGCTGTTGGGATCACGGGTGTTGCACTCACGGGTGGAACACTTGAATCAGCCATTTCTAAAAATTGCAACAAAACCCAAGTTAAACAATATGTTTAATAAAGCAACAAATGCTAATATGTTTACCCAAAACAATATAAATAGAAAGTTTCAGTCCACTATGCAAGAAAGCGGACTAAACAAATCTGTTTATATAATTAGTAGAGAAAGTTTCAGTCATTAATTATCAAACTAGACTGAACATAATTGTGTATTAGCCACAAAACAAGTTCGAAGCAACATACAATCAATAAAGAAAGATAATGTTTGGAGACATAACTTGCTTGTACCAAACCAAATATCTCTTTCCAAATTTTGTTTTCGATGTAACTTATGATCGAAATAATTAAGATTAATATACTCAAGCTGTTTAGATTAACCAGAAAGTTTCGGTCGATAATAACCACCTATCTAAAAACATAAGAGTGCATCAAGAACAAAACTACTTCGAACCAACGCACAATCTGTGTTGTAAATAAAAGATAATTTATGGATACAAAACTTGTTTGAACCAATCGAATTATCCTTTTCGTTTTATACTAAGTGTAACATGTGATCAGAATATAATTAAGGAAAATAACTATAAGCGGTTAGTTTATAACCTCAGTTATAAGTACTCTTACTTTGGCACAATTTCTGTTTACAGAAAGCTTTAAGCAAACTGAAGTAATAAACCGATGTAACCGGAAAGTTATTGATAAATTCAATTATAAAAAGTCACCTTAGTCTACAATAAAACACCCTATATTCTCATTAATATTGTATAATGATGCCAATTTTCATTTTTTCTTATGCATCAAAAAGTAAATACAAAATCAGGAAGAAAATAAATACCCCCTTTCGACCAATATAATCCATCATTTGAACACATGTTATTGCACTAACTATAGCACCCACATTCGAAGACCCAAAACATGAAAACTGAAATACAATAGTGGAGTTAAACTTATTGATCCCTAATCCATGAGCAAATTACTAAATTATAAATGGATTCACACTGAAAGTCATAAAGATGAACTATACATACCCTGTCCTTCTGTAAATTCAACTCCTCTTTCGGATACCAGCACTCCTCATCATGCTAAGAACTCAATTCACTTAACCCAGCTTCATGTTGATTCCCGAGGAACTTGGTAATCTATATAAATTAAATTGTGAAAGTTAACAATTAAGTAGTTATGTACAGGCACTCACTCTAAATTAGACCTCAACCATGGATAAGTGTGCACCTCTTTAAGTTCATTCTAAGCATGGACTTAATACTTGACAATGACTATTTTATATAAGCTTTCTTTTGTAAATTCACCAGCCATAATTTGCTAACCAGCAAATTGAGTTGGTAAAATTAAGGGTGTTGATAAATACAACACATTTTCTGATTCCCACAACATCTTTTATGCATTATTATGTTGTACTGTATAGTACTATACTGCAAGTTTTAGTGTAAGAATAAATAAAAAATGTTGTATATATCAACACCCTAAAATTAATGATCAAGTAAACATAAAATATGAATTTCAACTGTGGTGGTTCTTTCTTATGATAGATACAACCCTAAAAAAATAAAACCATGCAGTAAGCATCGTATTCTGTACAAAATGATTATGCTATGTACATGTGACAACTTCAACCCGTTTACTAACAAATGGGTCCATTCATACATATTATACATTTGCCTTAAGAAAATTGTTAATATTTCAATAAAACATATTGCATTTCAACACGATTAACTATTGAACAGCAAATGCTGTCGATGCACAACATACTCATACAATGTGTTGGCAGCAAAAACAAAATCAAAATCACAAACTTCAATAAAATCGTATGCAGAATCAATATCTTTTCGGAATCAATCAAATGAACCCTAATTTTAGATCAAATAGAAATCAATCAAAATCGCAATACCTAGTTTTGATGATGAATAAAATGAAATTCATGGAAGCAACAAATCAAACCCTACGGCATAAACTGAAGGTGTTGCGAATCATCAATAAGATCTCATAGACACCTACATGGAGATAGAGATAGAAAACGTCGAGACTGGCATGTGAAGAACAGCAGATGGTGATGAATTTTTCTTTTCTTTGTCTCTGGATCCGAACGTGTGTTTATGCATCAAGAAGGGTAGTTAGGTAATTAAATAATGAAGCTAGATATTTATTGGGTAATCATAGTTAGGGTAGTTATAAGCTTAAAAGTTATTTCAAAATTGATTAGGCTAATCAAGCTCTGTCACACCCCAAAATTTGGTAAATTCGTTTAGCGGAAGCATTAGCGTTAAGCGGGGCGTGACTCGATCCAAATAAATAATACAAGAGCATATGGTTATCGCCAACATCTAATATATTAAGATGCCATTAAAAGTTTTACAAACATTACGGCTTATCAAACCGTCAAAGCAGTGTTATCAAATACACAGTTTCACAAAACAAATACATTGTTCAAAAGATGGCATCCTAATTAAATAAGGCAGGTGCGGTCCCAAAATGCATATGGTCTTGCAGCATGGCTAATTCCCTGAAAAACATATTTAAAACGTCAACATAATTGTTGAGTGAATTCACAGGTTTAAGGTTCAATCATAAACCATTATTTAGTAAAATTCATAAAAAGATGGCATCGAAGGCCTACAGTACGATTATTTAAAGTTTGAAACATAGACTGTGATCCCCCAAAGGCTAGCTAGGCCTAAGAGTTAATATGCCGAGTCTAAGCCTATAACCAAACCACGACGTAACAATCGTTGCCTTGGACAAAGTAAATATACGATCCTGGTCGCGAACAATGTCTCTAGTTAGCGCGACTAACTAAGATAATCAGTGGGGGAATGTCAATCCGATAGTACTATCCGTATATTTAGTGGCTAGAGTCACCTAGTTAATGGTTATAGTCATTGTAAGCAAAGGACTTATATGCTACAACTTGCGAACTTAGGCTCCCATAAAGATACAAGTCAGTTTCCAATAATCGCATAAATCAGTTATATGTTTTCCACCCCAACATTTGAAAGCATTAAAAACAGTAAAATAGGGGCTGTGAACTCACTTGAGTCCGAGCGTGCTAGCAGAATAAGTTCAAGTATTTGAGCCCAATAAGATCCCTTTATGCCCTAAATGCGGGAAGTTAAATTAATAACCGTAGACGCTTTAATAGACCGTCTATACTAAGTGTTCACTTCACTTAGAGTGTATACGACACGATGTGATCAATTATAGTTTTGCTACAATGTCCAAGTTATGTATAAAGTCTCAACATATTATTGTTCACTATATAATATGTTACTTATTAATTTGTAGCATATATATATAATTAATTTGGAATAAATTGGTCCTTGCGGTTTCTCGGCATTTATATTAATCGTGATATCTAAAGTATATTTTTATCATAAAGTCCCCTGATTTACAGAAGGTTTACATCAGTCCACAAGTTTCTGGAATTGACAGTTTTAGTCCTTGTAGTTTATATTTTGTCGTTTTCGGTTAATATGTTTGGTTTCCTTGATTTCTACCGTGTGCCTTAGGTTCCCGACAATTTTTATCATGGTTTAAGATTATGGTCACTTAATTTAATATTATTGAGTTTATAGCCCACAACTTTCTGATTTTACACTATTAGTCCCTAAAGTTTCAATTATCTCATTTTTAGTCCAAAAGTTCGGTTTGTCGACTTGTAACTATACAATCTTTGGTTTTAATACACCAAACTATAAATTAGACTTTATATTTATGTACTTACTGATTTTTATCATCTCAGTCCATAACTTATAGTTTGTACGCGTTTAGTCCCTATAATTGTGTTTAGTCCATATATAGCATGATACTTTGGTTTGTATGTGTTCAACCACAAGATTATTATTCTAAATCATCCTTAACCTTATTTTGTGTGTATGTTACTGATATGAACAGCCCAGGTCCAAGGTTTTAGGTTTGTACGGTTTTAACCCCTTTATTTTCATTTTGGTCGTTTCTTGCACAATGTTTCGGTTTAGTAGGGTTTAATCATATGGCTATTATTTTAAAACATCATTAACATTAAATTAAGTCTAAGTTACTGATGTAGTCAGTCCAGGTCCAAAAGTTCTCATTTGTACACGTTTAGTCCCTTTACTTTTACTTATTTCATTCCTAACGCAAAATTTCGGTTTATTAGGGTTTGACCATATAATTATTGTTCAAAGTCATGGTTTAAGGTTAAATACACTTAAGTTACTGATTTTCATGTTCAAGGTCAGAAACTTTCTGTTTTTACAAGTTTGGTCCTCCTAGTTTCCATTTTTCCACTTTTAACCTCATAGTTTAGTTTTCTTGGTTTCTAACCACAATGGTTTGGTTTTTAACACTTAGATCCATGTTTTAACATGTTAATACATCATTAATATTATTTTTAACATTTCAGTCCTCCAAAGTCAGATTTCACACTTTTAGTCCCTTAAGTTTTGTCTTTGTCATTTTTCACCCAAAAGTGTGTTTTACTAACTTTTAAACTACAAAGTTTATGTTTTCACAAGTTTATTGTGTTTCTTAGTCCAAAATAATTATTTTAACATAAATGAAAGTTTATCACATGTTTAAGAAGTTTAAAGTATATAATGCATGATTTTACACTTTTAAAGTTTCTTGATTTGTTTATAAACTTTATTTTTATAAAATTAGCTAGTTAACATTTTTAAAAGGTGAAGTAAGTGTTTTAAAATGTATTTTAGTGTGAGTGAACATACTTAGTATAAACACATATACATATGATAATAAAAGTTTAAAGAAAGTTTCCTTACAAAGTTTTAAATGGAAGTTTGAGATGGGTAAGACTTTGTTTCTTGATGTAGATTTCTCTAGCTCCAACTCCTTGTGTTTAGCTTGTTTTACCCATGGAAATGTGATGGTGCAAGTGTTTGTGGGTGTTTGTATGCTTAAAGTGTGTTATTTTTATGTTTTGAGGTGGTGGTTCATGGTGGTTTGTGGTGTTTTATGATGGTGTGTGTAGGAAATAAAGTGAGAGGGGTGGTGATGTTGCCTTGGCCGTAGGTTTCAAAGGGGAGGGGAGGGAGAGAATTGTGTGTGAATATTTGTGAAGAATGGGTGAATGAGTGAATGAATGAGGCATGTAAGTGGTATGGTGTACATATTCAAGAGAAATGGCCATGGGGGGGGCCTAGGGGGTGTTGGCCGGCCCTTTTGGGTGTCACAAGGGGGGCCCCTTTTGATTTTTCCTTTTGTGGTTAAGTGTTAGATATTTAGGTCATTAGGTGCTAATCTTGATTAATTAGGTGCTAATTATGTACTTAAGGTGATTTAGTGGTAATTAAGGTAGATTAAGGTCATTAGGCTATTAGTATTTGATATTACTAATATTAGTTCATTTACGAGTGGTTTGTTTGATTAATTACATCACTCGTCTCTCCGTTGTAAGTCTCTCGGTTTATACGCGTTTCTAATTGTTAATTAAAGTGGCTACGCGTATACCTATATGTGGCTTGCATATTCGTTTTATAATGACTACTATTTTTATTCAAATAGCTTTATGTTATATACTTGGCTTGATCACAATCGTTCGTGGGTGTCGGTTTCTACCGAATGTTTGTGTAATTAGTAATAATTACGTACGCGAACGCTTCGCGCATTAAAGTAAATGTATCAAGTCATGTAAAAACGAGCTTGTGCTAGACTTCATTTGAAATGGATTTAAATCCACATTGATTACATAGGGAATTAGCCTAATATGCATGCGTTAAAACGTACGGAATTTACAGAAATTTTCGGGTTATCACATACTTCCCCTGTTAAAGAAATTTCGTCCCGAAATTTAAGTAGTGTCGTGAGTGATTGGCGTGTCTCTAAAAAGTTGAGGGTACTTCTTTTGCATCTCATCCTCACGTTCCCAAGTAAACTCTGGGCCTCGTTTCGAATTCCAACGAATCTTGACCAATTTAATCCGGCTACGTCGAAGCTGTTGAATCTTCCGATCCGCCACTTCAATTGGCTCCTCTACAAAGTTTAATCGGGAATCTACATGGATTTCGTCAGGAGGAATAACTAGAGTCTCGTCGGATAAGCACTTCTTCAAGTTACATACATGAAAGGTGTCATGGACGTTACTTAGCTCTTGAGGTAGTTTAAGCTTGTATGCCACAGGACCAACCCGTGCTAGGATTTCAAAGGGTCCTATGTACCTTGGATTTAGCTTACCCCGTTTCCCAAATCGGATGACCCCTTTCCAAGGTGACACCTTGAGTAGGACTTTGTCTCCTACTTGAAACTCAAGGGGTTTTCGGCGGTTGTCTGCATAGCTTTTCTGTCGGTCTCGTGCCGCTTTCAGTCTGTTAAGAACTTGGGATATCTTGTCCGTCGTTTCTTGGACAATCTCGGGGCCAGAAATTTGTTTGTCACTCAACTCTGCCCAACACAGTGGCGATCGGCACTTGCGTCCGTATAACGCCTCGAAAGGTGCCATTTGAATACTCGTGTGATAGCTATTGTTGTAGGAAAATTCTGCAAGTGGTAAATGAGTATCCCAATTTCCTCCAAAATCAATCACACATGCCCGCAACAAGTCCTCGAGCGTTTGTATTGTTCTTTCACTTTGACCATCAGTTTGAGGATGGTAGGCGGTACTCATGTCTATACGGGTACCCAACGCCTTTTGTAGTGTTTGCCAAAAACGCGAGGTGAAACGGCTATCCCTATCAGAAATGATGGATACCGGCACTCCATGCCTAGAAACAATCTCCTTGAGATATGTTCTAGTCAGCTTCTCCATTTTGTCAGTTTCTTTAATGGGTAGGAAATGAGCCGATTTTGTCAAACGATCGACGATTACCCATATTGTGTCATATCCTGACAATGTCTTGGGTAGCTTGGTGATGAAGTCCATGGATATATGCTCCCATTTCCATTGTGGCATCTCGGGTTGTTGCAAAAGTCCAGACGGTTTTTGGTACTCGGCCTTGACTTTTGAACACGTCAGACACTTGCTGACATAGGTGGCAATGTCTCCCTTCATGTTTGGCCACCAATAGAATCCCTTCAAATCATGGTACATCTTATCAGCTCCAGGATGTATCGAATAATTAGACTTATGGGCTTCGTCGAGTAGAAGCTTACGCAGGTCCTCCACACATGGAATCCAAAGTCTATCCGCGAAACATAAAGTTCCATCATCCTTGGGTACTAGCTGTTTCTCCATTCCCCTCAGGGATTCACCCTTTATACGCTCGTCAGTTAGTGCCAATTGTTGTGCGTCTCGAATTTGAGTAGTGAGGTTCGTGTGGATAGTCATTCCAAGAGCACGAACCCTAATAGTCTTAACTCTTTCTTTACGACTCAGGGCATCGGCTACAACGTTAGCTTTGCCCGGGTGATACTTAATTTCACAGTCGTAATCGTTTAGTAATTCGACCCATCTTCGTTGTCGCATGTTAAGCTCCTTCTGGTCAAAAATGTGTTGTAAACTCTTGTGATCGGTGAAAATCGTACACCTTGTACCGTATAGGTAATGTCTCCAGATTTTGAGGGCAAACACGACTGCTCCCAACTCCAAGTCATGTGTTGTATAATTCTTCTCGTGAACCTTCAATTGACGAGATGCATAAGCAATGACCTTGTCATTTTGCATTAGAACGCAACCCAACCCTTGATGCGAAGCATCACAGTAGACAATGAAGTTGTCTACTCCTTCGGGTAGTGACAAGATAGGTGCGGTGCACAGTTTTTGCTTTAGTAGTTGGAAGGCGGATTCTTGTTTCTCGCCCCACTCAAACTTCTTATCTTTTTGTGTTAACGAGGTGAGTGACTGGGCTATCTTGGAGAAATTTTTGATAAATCGACGGTAATAGCCAGCCAAACCCAGGAATTGGCGCACCTCAGTTGGGGTCTTCGGTGCTTCCCAATTCTTGATCGCCTCAATCTTGGCCGGGTCAACGTGAATTCCCTTGTCATTAATTACATGACCCAAGAACTGAACTTCGCGCAACCAAAATTCACACTTGGAAAACTTTGCGTATAGTTTCTCCTTCTCCAATAGTTCAAGGATCAATTTCAGGTGTTGCTCGTGATCTTCCTTTGTTTGCGAGTATATGAGGATATCATCAATAAAAACAATAACGAATTTATCGAGGTAAGGTTTGCAGACTCTGTTCATGAGGTCCATGAACACTGCAGGAGCGTTTGTCAATCCAAAAGGCATGACCAGAAACTCGTAATGGCCGTAACGAGTTCTAAATGCGGTTTTTGGAACATCCTCCTCTCGTACCTTCAGTTGGTGATATCCGGATCGCAGGTCAATCTTTGAGTAGAAACTAGAACCTTGAAGTTGATCGAATAAATCATCGATGCGCGGTAGGGGGTATCGGTTTTTGATTGTCACCTTGTTTAGTTCCCGATAGTCGATACACATTCTCATGGATCCATCCTTCTTCTTCACGAATAACACCGGAGCTCCCCAAGGTGAAAAGCTCGGTCGGATGAATCCTAGGTCTACGAGTTCTTGCAATTGTGTGGACAATTCTTGCATTTCGGATGGAGCTAGGCGGTAGGGAGAGCGCGCTATTGGTGCGGCTCCGGGCAATAGGTCAATCCGAAATTCAACTTGTCTTGGGGGTGGTAGTCCAGGCAAATCCTCTGGAAACACTCCCGGATAATCACGTACCACAGGTATGTCGTCAATGCGTCGTCCCTCTGTTTTCTTCTCCACAACATGCGCTAGGAAGGCTTGGTATCCCTTTCTTAGATACTTACGAGTTTTTATGCCATTGACCATCTTCAAAGCGCTTCTTTTCGACTCTCCTTGAATTATGAGTATTTCACCCGACGGCAGTGGTATACGCACTATCTTTTCAAAGCATAAGATTTCCGCACGATTTTCGGACAACCAGTCCATTCCAATTACAATATCGAAGCTTCCTAGGTCCATTGGCAATAAATTAATTTTAAAAGAATGACCCTCGAGAGATAGAGTGCATTCTGGTACTACTTCTTCGGCTTCTATTAGTTTACCATTTGCTAGTTCTACTGAGTATTTCATGTCTAACTTACGGGATTCTATTTCTAGTAATGGTCTAAATTCGGAAGACACAAAACTTAAATCGGCACCCGAATCAAATAGAACTGAAGCGTATTGATTGTTTACAAGGAACGTACCCGTAACAGTGTTGGGATCTTGACGCGCCTCTTGTGCTCCAATAACGAACGCTCGTCCACGAGCCGGTTGGTTGTTGCCATTGTTACGGTTGTTGTTATTGTTGTTGTGGAGTTTAGGGCAACTGTTTCGGAGGTGGTTTGGGTTACCACACTCAAAACATTTGAGTACTCTTCGTTCATTATTGCCCTGGTTTTGAGAACTCCCTCCACAGAATTGTGCACGGTGACCCCACTTCTTACAGGTATCACAACGGATGCACATGCCCTCATGGTGTCTTTCACACTTGATACACTTTGGCTTGTTGCCAGCATAAGCTTTAGGTCCTGGCGCATTAGCAACATACGCCTTAGTGGTCCTCGGTTGTTTGTGCTGCGAGCCCTGTCGGTCATATCTCCCATCATTCCCCTTTCGTTTATCATTTCCACCACTTCCTCCCCCAGCTCTTTCAGTCTCTCCCTTACTAGAACTAGCCTTCTTGGTTAGTGTTCCCATCCTTACCGCCTCGTCCGTTAAACTTTGTGCAAGGCTAACGGCGCTTCTGAAAGTGGACGGTTTGGATGTCGTCACCAAGCTCCTGATTTGCGGTACCAATCCCCAGATGTACCTCTCTATTCTTTTGTACTCGGGAGTCACCATGTGAGGTACCAAACGAGCTAGTTCTTGAAACCTAGTTGTGTAAGCAGTGATATCAGACCCACTCATAGTTATTTCCCACAGTTCGATCTCGATCTTTTGTAGCTCGCTTCGGGGGCAGAATTCATCTAGCATCATTGATTTCAACTCTTCCCAAGAAATGGAGTTAGCAACCTCTCTCCCGAGCGTTTGCACTTGAGAGTTCCACCAGGTCAATGCCTTGCCAGTCAGTGTGCAAGCAGCATACTTAACCATGCAGTCTGGTGGACAGTTGCTTATATCTAGCACAGATTCCATTTTCTCGATCCAATGAATTACCCCAATGGCGCCTTCATTCCCATGAAAACTGGTTGGCTTGCATGCTAGGAATGACTTGTATGAACACCCTCTTTGGGCATTCTCGGGTGTCTCTGTCCCATGGGTCTGTTCTCCGGTTCGGTTTCCTCCAGTAGTATTTCTCCCTGTCCCGCTATCGTTCACCACATTCTCTCGTGCACGGCTTGCCTCATATTGGGCCATAGCATCGGCTACCCTTCGAGCCACAATCTCCTCAATGCTCTCTTCATTTGAGGGTCCTGAGTTCCTACGACTGTTTACAGTGTTCCGATGTTTGGGCGGCATGATTTGATCCTAACATACGTAACAAAAGACAGACAAATATAATAATTAATGCTAATGTAAAGAACACGACAAGTACTCCAAAGATACATTATATTATAACATAAAGTGCTTTTACATAGGTTCCTTACAAAAGGGATGGGGTTCTAAGCTTAGTACCCATTCATACATACTAGTTATACAAAATGTGACGAGTCTATCTCTACTCGTCGAGTTACTCCTAACACTATGTAAGCACAACCCGCCATACATAAGTCTAACGGAAGTAGGGGAAATACACACCTACAACCGTCCTAAGCACTGTCATCACAATGCATACTCCAATAGCAAATCCAATCATCCTCAGGCGTCCCTCGAGCACATCCACTCGTGCCCTAATGGCCTCTGCAGTCTCCATGTCCGCCATCCGGTGGCTCTCCACCAAGTCCAGTCGCTCGTAGGTGGACACCATGTCTCCATCCAAGCGGGACGTATCGCTCCGTAGCTCGTGGATGTCATCGTCCCGGTAGGACAAAATCTGAAACAGCGTACGACAGACTCCAACTAGGGTAGGGACTGTAAGCTCCAACGGCTCCCCAGTGATAGGCAAAGAAGACTCTCCAGTCTCACAGGTAGGTGGGAGACCCTCCAGCGATCTCCACCTCCGCAGTATAGACAGCATCCAGCCAAACTGTGTCGGTCTCGGCATCCTCTGTGACTGCTCATCACATGAAATGTCGGTCATAGGTGGCGCCTCATCGCGCGGTGCTAATACTCCTGTGGGTAGATCACGGATGACCATCCTAGGGGTCCTCCTCATCAGTGGCCTACGTGAGGTCTCGCCTACGGTAGGTATGGTGACAGGTCTCATCACATGTGCTGTGGGAGGTGTAACACTAGTGTCATCAGAAGTAGCCCTAACGTGGACAGACGGGCTCTCATGTACAGAAGTAGCTCTACTATCAAAGGTGGCCTCAGTGGGTTCCTCATCCGAGGCATAGATGTAAATCGGGCTCTCTCTAGACATATTGCTACAAGGAAAAGTGGGTGACATGTCAGGCTCGTACAATATGTTAAGTTTGTATGGATGCAATGCATGTTATAAGTGATCGTATCTAGGGTTATAGTCTAGGTCTCTAAGACATCCTAAGTCACTAAAGACTCCTAGTTCGCTATAACCAATGTCTCTGATACCAAATCTGTCACACCCCAAAATTTGGTAAATTCGTTTAGCGGAAGCATTAGCGTTAAGCGGGGCGTGATTCGATCCAAATAAATAATACAAGAGCATATGGTTATCGCCAACATCTAATATATTAAGATGCCATTAAAAGTTTTACAAACATTACGGCTTATCAAACCGTCAAAGCAGTGTTATCAAATACACAGTTTCACAAAACAAATACATTGTTCAAAAGATGGCATCCTAATTAAATAAGGCAGGTGCGGTCCCAAAATGCATATGGTCTTGCAGCATGGCTAATTCCCTGAAAAACATATTTAAAACGTCAACATAATTGTTGAGTGAATTCACAGGTTTAAGGTTCAATCATAAACCATTATTTAGTAAAATTCATAAAAAGATGGCATCGAAGGCCTACAGTACGATTATTTAAAGTTTGAAACATAGACTGTGATCCCCCAAAGGCTAGCTAGGCCTAAGAGTTAATATGCCGAGTCTAAGCCTATAACCAAACCACGACGTAACAATCGTTGCCTTGGACAAAGTAAATATACGATCCTGGTCGCGAACAATGTCGCTAGTTAGCGCGACTAACTAAGATAATCAGTGGGGGAATGTCAATCCGATAGTACTATCCGTATATTTAGTGGCTAGAGTCACCTAGTTAATGGTTATAGTCATTGTAAGCAAAGGACTTATATGCTACAACTTGCGAACTTAGGCTCCCATAAAGATACAAGTCAGTTTCCAATAATCGCATAAATCAGTTATATGTTTTCCACCCCAACATTTGAAATCATTAAAAACAGTAAAATAGGGGCTGTGAACTCACTTGAGTCCGAGCGTGCTAGCAGAATAAGTTCAAGTATTTGAGCCCAATAAGATCCCTTTATGCCCTAAATGCGGGAAGTTAAATTAATAACCGTAGACGTTTTAATAGACCGTCTATACTAAGTGTTCACTTCACTTAGAGTGTATACGACACGATGTGATCAATTATAGTTTTGCTACAATGTCCAAGTTATGTATAAAGTCTCAACATATTATTGTTCACTATATAATATGTTACTTATTAATTTGTAGCATATATATATAATTAATTTGGAATAAATTGGTCCTTGCGGTTTCTCGGCATTTATATTAATCGTGATATCTAAAGTATATTTTTATCATAAAGTCCCCTGATTTACAGAAGGTTTACATCAGTCCACAAGTTTCTGGAATTGACAGTTTTAGTCCTTGTAGTTTATATTTTGTCGTTTTCGGTTAATATGTTTGGTTTCCTTGATTTCTACCGTGTGCCTTAGGTTCCCGACAATTTTTATCATGGTTTAAGATTATGGTCACTTAATTTAATATTATTGAGTTTATAGCCCACAACTTTCTGATTTTACACTATTAGTCCCTAAAGTTTCAATTATCTCATTTTTAGTCCAAAAGTTCGGTTTGTCGACTTGTAACTATACAATCTTTGGTTTTAATACACCAAACTATAAATTAGACTTTATATTTATGTACTTACTGATTTTTATCATCTCAGTCCATAACTTATAGTTTGTACGCGTTTAGTCCCTATAATTGTGTTTAGTCCATATATAGCATGATACTTTGGTTTGTATGTGTTCAACCACAAGATTATTATTCTAAATCATCCTTAACCTTATTTTGTGTGTATGTTACTGATATGAACAGCCCAGGTCCAAGGTTTTAGGTTTGTACGGTTTTAACCCCTTTATTTTCATTTTGGTCGTTTCTTGCACAATGTTTCGGTTTAGTAGGGTTTAATCATATGGCTATTATTTTAAAACATCATTAACATTAAATTAAGTCTAAGTTACTGATGTAGTCAGTCCAGGTCCAAAAGTTCTCATTTGTACACGTTTAGTCCCTTTACTTTTACTTATTTCATTCCTAACGCAAAATTTCGGTTTATTAGGGTTTGACCATATAATTATTGTTCAAAGTCATGGTTTAAGGTTAAATACACTTAAGTTACTGATTTTCATGTTCAAGGTCAGAAACTTTCTGTTTTTACAAGTTTGGTCCTCCTAGTTTCCATTTTTCCACTTTTAACCTCATAGTTTAGTTTTCTTGGTTTCTAACCACAATGGTTTGGTTTTTAACACTTAGATCCATGTTTTAACATGTTAATACATCATTAATATTATTTTTAACATTTCAGTCCTCCAAAGTCAGATTTCACACTTTTAGTCCCTTAAGTTTTGTCTTTGTCATTTTTCACCCAAAAGTGTGTTTTACTAACTTTTAAACTACAAAGTTTATGTTTTCACAAGTTTATTGTGTTTCTTAGTCCAAAATAATTATTTTAACATAAATGAAAGTTTATCACATGTTTAAGAAGTTTAAAGTATATAATGCATGATTTTACACTTTTAAAGTTTCTTGATTTGTTTATAAACTTTATTTTTATAAAATTAGCTAGTTAACATTTTTAAAAGGTGAAGTAAGTGTTTTAAAATGTATTTTAGTGTGAGTGAACATACTTAGTATAAACACATATACATATGATAATAAAAGTTTAAAGAAAGTTTCCTTACAAAGTTTTAAATGGAAGTTTGAGATGGGTAAGACTTTGTTTCTTGATGTAGATTTCTCTAGCTCCAACTCCTTGTGTTTAGCTTGTTTTACCCATGGAAATGTGATGGTGCAAGTGTTTGTGGGTGTTTGTATGCTTAAAGTGTGTTATTTTTATGTTTTGAGGTGGTGGTTCATGGTGGTTTGTGGTGTTTTATGATGGTGTGTGTAGGAAATAAAGTGAGAGGGGTGGTGATGTTGCCTTGGCCGTAGGTTTCAAAGGGGAGGGGAGGGAGAGAATTGTGTGTGAATATTTGTGAAGAATGGGTGAATGAGTGAATGAATGAGGCATGTAAGTGGTATGGTGTACATATTCAAGAGAAATGGCCATGGGGGGGGGCCTAGGGGGGTGTTGGCCGGCCCTTTTGGGTGTCACAAGGGGGGCCCCTTTTGATTTTTCCTTTTGTGGTTAAGTGTTAGATATTTAGGTCATTAGGTGCTAATCTTGATTAATTAGGTGCTAATTATGTACTTAAGGTGATTTAGTGGTAATTAAGGTAGATTAAGGTCATTAGGCTATTAGTATTTGATATTACTAATATTAGTTCATTTACGAGTGGTTTGTTTGATTAATTACATCACTCGTCTCTCCGTTGTAAGTCTCTCGGTTTATACGCGTTTCTAATTGTTAATTAAAGTGGCTACGCGTATACCTATATGTGGCTTGCATATTCGTTTTATAATGACTACTATTTTTATTCAAATAGCTTTATGTTATATACTTGGCTTGATCACAATCGTTCGTGGGTGTCGGTTTCTACCGAATGTTTGTGTAATTAGTAATAATTACGTACGCGAACGCTTCGCGCATTAAAGTAAATGTATCAAGTCATGTAAAAACGAGCTTGTGCTAGACTTCATTTGAAATGGATTTAAATCCACATTGATTACATAGGGAATTAGCCTAATATGCATGCGTTAAAACGTACGGAATTTACAGAAATTTTCGGGTTATCACAAGCTCTCTTTTAATATATAAAGAGGGATTTTAGTAACCTTAAAATTTCAACATTTCTATTTTTAGATTTTTAGGGAATTGAATAAATGTTATAACATTATAAAACATTTTAATATTTCATCTAATAGTTGAATTTAAAAATTGGTCGATATTACATTTTACAATGCACTCAAGGTAACTATCGGATTGCACGAAAATCACATGTAAACCTTAAGATCGTTAAATCTTAATCGACAACAATCATTTTTTTTATCAGGTATCGCCGCAGCATTGCGCGAACACTTTACCAGTATCTTTAAATTGATGGAAAAAATGATATTAGTGGGTGTATTATTCATCTTTGTGTGTCTTTTATTTGCTCGAATTTAGGGTTTTTCAGTAATTGTATGCGCAAATATTTTGGATTCAACAAACATTTGATAATTTAATGTGAATCAAATTGAAATTCCCGTGTCATAATCATTAAACAAAAATACTTGAAAAAAAATTAAAATAAAAAAAAAAAGTAAATACGTGGTGATTGGCTGTTAGAATGTTTGAAAAACCGGTTTTCTCAAAGGATCAGCGAACGATCTTATTTCGTTTTGACCGGTTGAAACAGTTAAACCTATTGGTTGAGAACTGATCCCCGAAATTACTATGTAACCATATACTGAGTACTGAACTACTAACTCAAATGTATAAGAAAAAGGAGAGTAGTTTTTGAGGATAAACAAGGTTTAAAATCAAGATGAGGGAAATATACCATGTCCACGTTGAACAATTCCTATCATTTAGGAAACTAAATCAAGAATATTCAGCCTACAACAACCTACATGTAATCAGGAACTTATGTACGAGATATATGATATAACTTTGACTAATACTTATCTGACCAATTTGTGTCTATCACCTTAACCGAATACTTGTCGCCAGATTTCTACTTTTATCGTCACCTCAGCTTCCATTGTCATCGAATCAATTAATCTCTCCTTCATTTTCTATGTGGAGTAAAAATCGACCGATCTCCTTTAAATGTTATTCCTGTTAAAGAGAAAAAAAAAACTGCTTTCACCGGTTCCAGTTCAACAGCCACTATTTTTACTCCAGGCTGCGAGTCGAGCATTCTTAAACCATTGATGTTGGACCGGTCATGGACTGACCATCCACTGAACTTCTAATACTTGTATTTTTCTATTACGTATTATTATTACAAAAAAGCTTCTAATACTTTTATGCTTCTATGTTATAATTTTGAACTACTGCGTTAGCATTTCGAAAAAATGAAGAGAAAACCCCAGGCTTTTACGCTAAATTTAGGACTTGCATATTCACCTTTTCAACAACCTCCCTTATCTACTACGACATCACTGGATATTCACAAAAATCGACACATGAAATTCTACGTGATTTGATTTACAAGACTAACAATTCAACGATAATGGAGGTTGTCAATCAATCCAATGAGTCTTGAAGAGCATGCTGACACTAGAGATACACCTCATTTCTACTTTCTTTATTACCATCAATCCAATGAGTCCTGAAGCACACTGACACTGGAGCTGCACCACACTTGTAGCTCCTCTATTATCACCGACGGCATCTTATTCATAAGGTGACAAACCACAGATTTGAACAAGACCAATCTGTGATAATAAACCGTGTTCAGACACGCATGATTGATATTTTTGCAGCTTCACAAAGAGTGACAAAAATACCAACATTTGCTGCAATCAGACTTGAAATGGATTCGGACGGAATGATGTGGAGAATTTGACAAACAAGATTAATGTTGATGGTGGCTGGCTGAAGATGGTACTGTTGGACCGGACCGAATGATGAAATTCACCAACGCTGACCGAAATATAAATTTGGTAATTAATAAGTCAAAGGTTATTTTCATTGCCATATAATTTTGATTTATAGGACTAACCTTCCGCGTCTGAAGGCATCCGATCAATTTGATGTTATGTGAACAAACCTGGGATATGCTATCCTTTGAAACTAGGGAATTTAACGCTAAATAGGACAACCATAATACGAATACAGACGCTACGGAATTGAAGCAAAGTTATGAGTTCAAACATCCGTCCTCAAAGCACAAGCACGGATACAAGAGTACCTAGGAGTATTGTAAATAATGTCTGAGGTATGCTGCATGTTTTCTCGTTTTGTTTCTTAAAGGTTAGCCAATTGGGTTAACAATCTTATTGAACATCATAAAGCAACTGAAAAATAAAGATGTCTATACACCAAGACAATGTAATCATCAGTTGTAAGGTACAGAAACGAGTTATTACAAGGCACCAAAAAAGTAAAATTAAAATTAGAAAAATTGGTACTTTTCAAATTTTGGATAAAAAATGCTTGGGCAAAAGGTACAGTAACAATCAAAATCCTTCATTATTTCAAATAGTCTTGAAGCAAGATCAAGCATTGACATGGAACTATCTTGGGCCAAATATTCTTAAACCTAAACCAAAAACACAGCATATAATCCAATTGCAACACATCTGCTAAAACATGTTCAAATTGACGTAAAAACACTTGGAAATCTGTAAACCTTTTTCACAAAAAAGCAGATAGGATGAGTTCATCAATTTACCTAAACTTCAACTCCAAGCTCCAACAATAAGGTATGGTTTGAGATATCAGCAACTGGTCCAGTGAATTGAATGGGACCTGAAAAATACGATTCAAAGAAAGACTTGGTAAGTTTTTACAAAAAAAAAAATAACTTCCATGATACATAAGGGTCAAATCGTTTCAAAAGTCAACTAAACAGTATTTAAATGAATATTTGATATTTAATATTTAATATTAGAGTCATTATAGTTGTATTCAACACATCAACTATTTATACAAATCAAAAAAAGTATGGACACAAAAGTGTTCTGGCCCAAACCGATTTCGATAAGTTCTTTAAAAATTACTACCATTTAACCGTTTTGACCTAGTCAATTATCAAACCTGCCATTCCGCACCTCTAAAACAATCCTACCAATAGTTCACTG
This sequence comes from Pseudognaphalium luteoalbum, assembly GCA_963422505.1. NCBI lineage: Eukaryota > Viridiplantae > Streptophyta > Magnoliopsida > Asterales > Asteraceae > Pseudognaphalium > Pseudognaphalium luteoalbum. The sequence continues at coordinate 60,297,992 of OY730195.1, read as the reverse complement.
GCTGATGAATTACCCTGTTCAATAATATTCCATCGACTAATATTTGACTGCTTAACTGTTGATCCTAACACATGCACATACTGAGGCAAGGACATACCAGGACTAATATATCTGTTTTGAAGGGCCCACTCCTCCCGCTTTGATGCAAATTTCTTGAATGGTGCACCTAAATTATCAGCAATTTAGAATTAGAGATATCAAGGGAGATGCATTAATTATAGAACAAAAAGTAAAGCAATCTTATCCTTATGAACTCACCATCAAGCTCAACCATGGCCTTCTTTATCACAGGCTTGAATTTACCTGTTAACACATTAAATTAAAAGTAGTTGCAACACCCATGTAAAAAGATTATTATTTCTTCTAGCAATTGAATTTCTGAACCATCATATGTTGACTTCTCTTGCAAGGAAAAATCCAATTCATGCAAAAATGGTGGGAAAAGTTGCTATGTTTTTTTATATATATGAGTAATACCCAACCAAAATGTCAATTTTGATCATTTTATTACCCTTCCCCACACATTTCACAAATTGCTCATTCTTAAACAGAATAAATATATTAAAAACTTTCTTTTACAAAATAAGCAATTTTTATTGAAGGTCCCAAGTTGGGTATGTTTTTTCCTTTAGTATTCACATTTGTCCCAAATTGCATGTTTTTCCATCTTTTTCAGTACTAGAAAACAAAATGTAAAATAAATTTTTTAATTATAATAAAAAATACAATCATCCGATTGCAGTGACGACCCCGATACAATGATGTAAAAGGTTCATCTCTTTTCTGCCTGTAGATTTTACCAGGCCATAACCCCTTTCAGTAGTATAATGAAAATATTTACTGACTGACTGTTTTGTTTACCATGTCTCCTCTCTACATCCATTAACGAAGTCAATGGAGTTCCTCCAACAGTCCATTCTGCAACTGGCGCAGATAGATTTCCAACCTTCATGTATAACAATTTTTTTGTGAGATTGTGGAATGGATATGATTTCTCTAAGATACGCATGCAAAATTTCAGCCCATTTACTTATGAATGGGCTCAGTAGCGTTCTGTTTTATCTTTAAAAGATCAAATGAGTGCAATGAAGATAAATTTAAAAGCAGATGGTCAGACACACCCACAAGGTCAAAAGGGACGGATCATTTAATTTTTCAGAGCTAAATTATTATTTGTAATCATATTTGACATAGTAATAGAAAAAAGGAAAGAAAAAAAAACGGGTGTTTCTGACTTTCTGGTCAGCCCAACCCGACAGGTATATATTATGGCATCTCTATAGACAAGCCTACAAGATACTCACTGATGATATTAATCCAGTTTTTCCACTCTGAAGCAGAGCTCCAGCACCATAACCCAATGCATAGCAGTATGAAGAATCAAAGTTTGAGGGTAACCCACATCTTCCTTCGTACCTGAGCATTGAAATCCCAAATTAGACCATCAATATCAAAATTAATAATTAAACAGAAAAAAAAATACAGAGGTGGGAATTACAACCAATATACTTATAAAAGGGTCACTTTCAGGTAATGTTTATCCCTTAAGGGTCACACGAGAAAACATAAAGCTTACAAGGAAAGAGGTCAAAGCCTACGTGTAATTTATACATGTAATTAGTCTCTCAAGTCATTTATTCAAAAATATTGATTATCAGTATACATGTAGCAATTTCTGCAACCACAGTTGACTCATTAGAGCATCTCCGAAGTGGGCACTACACTATTTTAGTGTAATTGTGACTAGTGCTTAGTGTTGCACCAAATTCAGTGCAACACTTAACAAGACTACATTAAACACCATTTAATATTTAATATTCAACATTAAAAATTAAATAATCTTAGATATGATAATATTACGCATTGATATCATGCATTATTTATAAATTTGTCATCAATGATTTTATAGATTAGTGTAAGCATATTTACTATAGATTCTCGTGCAAACATTGGAGATGTTCTACGCTAACCACCCATTATGCACACGTCTGAAAAAAAATGTTCAACTCAATACAATACAAGATCGTCAAGAATTGTCAACCAGACTTGCGAACGAGTCAATCACAAAATAGAGAACAAACGGATTGGAAGGTACCCGAAAAAGTGGGATTGGCCTTTAAATTGGTGTGTATATTGACCAACTTGTTTCCTCTGCTCTAATTCACTTTCAACCATTTGAATAAGCATTTTCTCAGTTTCAATTTTGGCAACCTGATGTAAAAAAGATGCATAACATGAGATACATCTATCAGAATACCCAACACAAAACTAGTTCGTAATTACTGGGAATCAGTTCTGAAAATAGATACCTGGACATTTCCATGGGGATCTCTTTCAAGCAATAATTGCTCCTGAATTGCTGGAGGAAGCAACTCAAAGAGTTGCAAAGACTGGGGAACAAGTTTCTGTTTCCATACTCCACTCTCGTCTACAGTTTCATGGGCCAGAATTTCATTTAGTTCAGCAATAAGCTGTTGCACCTACAATTGGCCAATACATTTATACCCCAGAATAAACCAGTGGCTATTAATACAGTCGTCCAACCATAGAAGATTTATTACCTCAGGAATGAAATCAATAAGTCCTTCAGGAATTAAAATTACACCATAGTTGTAACCAAGATCTGCCCGTTTACATATTACATCTGCTATGTAGCTGGTAACCTTTTTCAGAGTCAGTTTCTTCGATGCAACCTGCCATAAGGTGAGATTATTAGTGAAAGTCATGACTGACGATTTGGAAAGTTACAAACCAACTGTTAACAAGCTGCAATTAAGAAGGCAATTTAAACTCTCTCTCTCTCTCTCTCTCTCTCTCACACACACACACATATATATGTATATATGTATATATATGTATGTATGTATATATATGTATGTATGTATGTATGTGTGTGTGTATACATATGCATGTGTGTGTATATATATATATATCCACATCCACATATATATATATACACACACACACACATACATGTTTATACACACACACACATACATATATATATATATACACACACATACATATATACATATACATATCTATATATATGTATACATACATATGGGCCGATTTTGGATTAGGTCAAATAGATCGAACAGGTAAACAGAGTGCTAACATGTGTTAAAATGCATAAACATGCTAAATCACTTTACAGTTAAAAGGGTTATACCTTCCTAAATCACTTTAAGTGAAACAAATTATAGTAGAAAGTTACCATAACCATTTTTAATACACAATTATGTACAGATGTAAGAAAAAATGGGAAAAGGGGTTGGTGGGCCAGCCTAATCTGAACCAAGCATTTTGATACGAGCATAAAAAAAAAAAAGTTTTGCTCATTATCCAACCTGCCTGAGCAACATATTTTGCCACCTCAATAGTGACAGATGCCCACTGATTTAAAATTTATACTAGTCGAGACAGTTCAGCATTTCTCCTACAAGACTGGTGCCATATTAACAATAGTAAAACTATACTTGTTACTATTTTCTCTACAAGAAACTGAGTCTCCTCTCGAATTTCTGAAAGTATTAACTGTGACATGCATCTACATGTGTTGACAATACACGATTTTTTGAACAAGAAAAACGTCTTCCAAAAAGAACTGATAAACTTAATTTGGTAGAGGGCGCAACTGAAAATAAAGAATTGGTACCTCCTCTCCGATAAGAGTGATGTTTGGGTGAGTTTGTAGAGCACACTCTAAAGTAATATGGGAAGCAGCACGTCCCATAAGTCGTACAACTGCATAAAACCTCACAGTTACAACCTTTTTTCAATTAAACCTAAATGTGCGTAGATAAAATATTTAAAATATATAATAGCATGTATTGTCCAAAAGTTTGGAATTAATTCATGTATAAACAAATATCCACCATGTTCATCTGCAAAGGTTGACCAAAGTCAACCAGAAGTCCAGAACCTCACTAGTTAAAGTTTGAATGGTTAAAACTATTAAATGTAAATAACTGAGTTTGGTAACTGATGAAGAAATGGAAAAAGAAAGTTCTATTCAAGATAGTGAGGAAACTTAAGCTCAAATTTAATAGTTTTCAATAAAAAAATATATATATATTGGGTATGCAATTAATGACTGATATGTGATGATTACCTCTCGGCTCTCATGATGTTCCTAAATCCTAAGTATTAAATAAAATATTCGACAATTTGAACGGTTTTAAGACAAAATGACTGATGCCCATCAAAAGATCATCTACGGACCTAGACGACGGTGTATCTTAAGCTTTTTAGGCACTATGAAGCTAAAAAAACCATTGCAATCACTAGCAAGAAAAACATAAGCTTACAATGATAATATTTCCCCGTTGAACGAGCATCAATCATAACATTTCCAATCTGTTCGGCATAAACCTGCATAATTATAATTTCTAAAATATTATTTTCCACAAAGACAGACAAGTATCAAGACTGCGCTTGAAGCATAGTAAATCTCCAAATTCTTAAAATATATCCAAGATGGTTCTGCAGTGAGATGTGAGATATTAGCTTGATTACTGCTTCCACAGTGCATGTTCATTCACATTTGTAACTCCTAAGTCCTATCTTAACAAAAGGGAGCAATGGGCAAGTATCACATAACAGAAATTACCTTGCATGCAGTATCAAAGCCAAAACTTGTAGGAACCTCTTTACATTTCAAGTCCCCATCAATGGTCTTTGGGCATCCAATAACTCGAGTCTTCAAATTCTTGCCCCTGTCACAAAGAAAAGTTGTAACAGCAAATACCATCTACAGAACTGACTCAATGAATCACTACATGCGTCAAAATGCACGCATTTAGAATGAATCTACCTAGAAGTGTCAGTTTCAACCCATTGAGGTCGAATCACATGTTTAAAAAACCCTAAATCATTTTATTTAAAAGATACTATACAAAAACAATTTGGAATAATATAGTTTTGTAATTACATTAAATAAACCTGCATCTTCACAAAGTAAAGATAAAAAGGACCCAAAGTGTTGGTTACTTTGACTGACCCTACCAGTTTTGATCCACACATAGAAGTTAGCCATTTAAACTGTCACCCAACTCCTTCCGGTCAACATAAAAAAAATCCCTGTTTCGACCTGTGACCCACCGCCTGTCTTGCCACTTTTAAAACTAACCACACACAAACAGAATGACGGAGAAGAATACAAAACCATTAAAACATTCTAGTAAATATTCACCTAAAGTATTCAGCAAGAAGGCAAGCATTTGTGTTTGAATCGTCTCCACCAATAACAACAAGCCCATCAAGATCAAGCTTGGCTGCCGTGTCTTCAGCTTGCTTAAACTGAAATACAGTAAACACAACTCCAGTTAGTATATGTGTTCATAGTAATATAAACTTGAAGCTATCCTTTAGAATATCAATTCAACTAAGTGATCTGACACAGGGTAGTCGGGCGGTAAAATATATAATAAACCTGCTCTGGAGTCTCAATTTTGTCCCTTCCACTACAGATCATATCGAATCCTCCCTGTAGCAGTAATTTACGAGAAAGTCAGCAAATTTAAAAAATAGAGAGTACTACTATCAACAATGAAGAGACAATGCTGGTTGTCAGTAGTGAACAACAAAAGCTGAAGAACAAGCTAGAAAGTTTATTAATCTATCCCTTTGTATGCGATATAGAAGTTCCTTTAGTACTTTTTGTCGTTTTGAGTTACAGAAAGAAAAAAAAAGTAGAAAAAAAAATGCTAGACCCTAAGGACACGTTTAGTTCAAGAAAAATAGAGATATTTTCTAGAGAACGGGAAGTGTTTTGTATCTCTAAAATATGAATGAAAAGTCCGAAAACATGCTGTTTTCATTTTTCTGCAATAGAAAATGTAGAAAACATTAATCCAAAATTTTAATTAATAGTAATATAATAATAAATGATATTTTTTCTTGAAAAACTTTTCTGGAAATCAAGATTGAACACGTATTCTAGTTTTTCAGTTTTCTTAATAAGAATCTTGGGAAAAACATGAGGTGTTTTATACAACCAGACACACCCTCACTTGTGCAAAAATCTATGCAATATTGAAGGTAAAGAATGTATGAACTGTACCCATTCCACTACGTTGGCTACAAGACACTTATATAGAATTTAGAGCAGAAAAAATTCGTGTAAAACCTGAAAGATTTCAAAAAATCATGTACCTGATTTCTGTATGGATAAATATACTCTGGGGTTAAGACCGCGTATTTTCCCTTCATGATCCCAGCTGGTCCACCCTTGAACCCATATAAAGTACTTCCTTTGCAACGTTCTTGCAGGTAATCTACAATGTGTAGAGAAAAGAAAAAAAAAAGATGAATACTTATTCGGAAATTAAATAACATGAACATTTCTAAGAGAAGTCGATGAGAAGTTTGACTCCTAACCAAACATCCCAGATATAACATTGTGTCCTCCAGGAGCTTGCCCTCCTGACAAAACCACTCCGATCTTTAAGGCTGAACTTGGATCATTTGATTCGCTCGGCTTCAACACTGCCGAAGGTTGCCCAAACAGGGATGGAAAAAGTTTTGCAATCTCATCTACAATAATTAAAACCAACAATGATTAACTCAATATCCTTCTAGAGACTTCACTTCTATCAAAACTGAGAAGTCAATACAAACGTAACAGAAACAGCGTGCCTAAAAGTGTACAAAGTATAACTGTTCAGATTCCAAGGGCTACTATCACCATATTTGAAAATTGGAAAAAGGCCAAAGTAAGATATTGAAACAGAGAAAAAGAAATTCCTGGGGGTAGACTTCAGATAATAACTAAAGTTTAGCTACAGTTGTTTTCTACGTTGAAACTTATTTCGTTTTCTACATTCAAATATTTTTATCCTAAATTGTTTAGTATTTTTATTTTTATACACTGTATGCCAATTGCTGATACATTACATAAGTTGTTGGTCCATTTACAATCATTTAGATCTAATATTCAGCACAATTTTCATTATTTTCCATACAGACAGAGGATCTAATTGACTAATTCTAATTTCAGTCCAATAAAGGCAAATATATAATAATAATAATAATAATACAAATAAAAAAGAAAAGCACAATGTAATTAGTAATATAGGCTTCCACGGATCTTGATCATCAATACCACATAATAACTACAGATATTATATATAGATTTATATACAAACACGCGCAGATATTTAATTTATATTTATTATTTATATATAAAATATAATATAATACAGCGTATGCAATATTATACTAATAATAAATATACGATATATAATTATTATAGAGATATAATAATATATAAAATTTGGCTGAAAAGAAAGCTACATTATAAAATACCTGGATTTCCGGCAGCGGAGCTACGAGGACCGTCAACAACTTTAAAAGGTTTTTCAAAAACAGAGGGCAGAGAAAGCGGATGATCGAGACGGCTGTTTTGTACTTCACTGTAAACAGATGATACACGGGTAGTGACCGGAGACTTTCCGGCGGCTGAATCACCGCCGTTAGCTACTACAGAAGGTGGTGCCATTGAATTGATTTGACGGAGATCGGAAAAGTTAGATCGGGAAGAGAGAATATCGGAGATGTTTCGATGTGTGTTTATTGTGTGTGTGTGTGTGTCTATGATTTATATCATATAGAGTGATGAAGCAAGAAGAGTTGGTGGAGATGCAAAAGGGTAAAAATGTCTTTGGAGTCTCCGCCTTGGTGTACGAAAAACATGAGAGGGCATCTTTTGGAATATTCTGAAACTGGAAGGGTTACATTTGTATATAAATCTAGATTCTTGTATTTTCTATCCCTCTTAAGAATAAAGGTGGAAAAAAACCCGGGTTTTATACTCTACTTGGAAAAAACTCAAAAATCTTACCCGGTTGTACTCGGCTATGACCCTAAAAAACTCAAAAATCTTACCCGGTTGTACTCGGCTATGACCCTACCCGGTTCAGGTTTTGGAAGTATCCGGGTAGGGTTTTTAGAATTCGAAATCGGGTGGAACCCGAGTTGAAATCGGGTCGGGTTGAAAATCCGGTCAAAAACCTGAAAACCAGTTGAAAATCCGAAAAAACCCGGTTTGGATTGGGCCCAACCCGGTTTTTGACTTCTTTGACTAAAAACCGGGTGGGGTATCGGGTCGGGTCGGATAGGCCGAAAACCCGGTTCTGTTCACCACTATATAAGAACTAGTTTTAAGACCCGTGAAAACACGGGTTTTTTTAGAATATATATATAAAGGTTCTTCTTTAAAAGGTAATTATAAAATGCATTTAAGAACAAAAAAATTTATATATGTTAACATGATTTGATGTTTTTATTTTTTTTAAGTATCTATATATTTACACTATTGAATACTGTATATATTAAAAACTTTGTTTAAGTGCCTATTATCTTGTGTTAATATAGACGACAGTATTCAAATAGTATGTATGTGAAATAAAAAATAAAATGCATAATATTAAAAGTTGGAAACACAATGCAAATCCAAAATGGGACACCATTTTCAATTACTTTTGAAAGTGATATGTACAAAAACAGACTTAAAAAGCAAATCAAGCTTTGCGTACACCTAGTATGAAGGAATTTGTTTCTTCCTTACCTTTTTCAAAGGAAAAAAACAATTGTTGAAATGCATGAAAATAACTTTCTTCAAATGCTAAAATTTCTCCAAGAGAAGACTTAGCATCATCTATAACTCTTGTAGACAATTTTTTTTCAAATTCTTTAATAAGTATCCTTGATTCATGAAAGCATCGGTTGACAATCTCCAAGATACTTTCAACTTTCTCTATCATTTTCATTTCGTGGTTCACTTCAGCATCAACAGATACATTTTCAATTAGCTCATCTACGTATTGTTTGTTAATTCGTTAATTCCCATTACTTTCATGCAATAGGCTTTGAAAAAGTTGAATGTTTTTGAGATGTAAAATTTGTAACAAAGACAACACATTGAGCAAAACTGTTTTCTTTACCAAAGAAAAACAATGTAAAAGTTAGTTATATAATGAAAGAAGTGATGATAATAATGCATTGGTTCATTCAAGTTAATATTTAAATAGAGGATGATAACTAAAGGATTACAATCATCTAAGACGTTCTTGATCTGGCCGATTAGATCACCATCAAATGACTCATGAGATTCATCATCAACACGTCCCGGCCTATTATTAATCGGAAATTATAAATTAAAATTATTTTTAATGAGAATAATATTAGAAATATTGATATCAAATAATGAAATCCATACCTCATAGCATTCATCCGGTGAGCGACCTCATTTTCAGTATCATAAATGTACAGCTCGGAAAATTTAGGATTACAACCGTCATTAAAAAGAAGACTGCCAGCACGATGACAATGCTGACCAGATAATCTAAAGCAATATGGAGCACGTCCATTATTGATGGAACTATCAATTTTACCTCCCATTGAAGTAAAAGCAAACATACTATTATATGCCCTAATGTACTTCATGAAGTGTTTGCTCTTAGGATGTATGTTTGTATATAACCTGATAAAAAATCAGGAGGTTTGGGACTGTCTAGCAACTGAACTTTGCCATGACTACAACACATAGAATATGAGGTTTTGGAAAGTGTAGGATTGTTTATCTGTGCCTCAAAACGCCATAATAAAGCACGACACCAACTGCAAACGTACGTGGGATCACCATGGTCCAAATAATCTTGAATATAAATAAAAAAATATCAATAGAAAATTAATGATAATATATGGAATGATGTACAACACATCACATGTTAGATTTAGATTGTAACTTTAGAAATACCAAAAAATTTCCTAACAGAAGTCAAATGAGCTTGTTGATCGTCTCCTGGAATTTCAATGGAAGGATACGAAATTGCGGGAACTTCGGTAACTACATTCAATCTTGATCTACACTTATTATTACGTTTAACGGATTTTTGTGCAGGACGCGAAGATTGAATACAGGAGACATTAATTACATTACATCAAGAGGAGAAATTGGAATTCAACACTTGGGTATCATGCATATCTGAAATAAATAAAAAAGTAAATGGCTAATATATTATAATTTTAAAAGAACAAGTAGTAATATAATAGCAAAAAAGTAAAAACTTGATAACTTAAAACATGACCTGATGATATAGAACCGGATAAAAAATTCTCTCTCGCCAAAACAGAAATGGAAGTATCAAGACATGTTATTATTATGAAAAATTATTAATCATAGTAAATATTTAAATATTGATTTGAATATAATATACAAAAATTGTGGAGATAAGAATTTAATACCTAAAGCTTCATAGTTAGTCTCTTGTATGTAACTATTATTTATATGATCAAGTGCAGTATCATTTGTATTAAAAGGAGTACTTGGAGTCATACAAATATTAGGGGTTGATGTATTTGATTTCCAATGAAGATCAATTTGATCGCTGGAGTTGGAATTTAACAAAACTACAGTAAATGAATTATTAAATTTTAAGAATGTACACAAACTATTATATTTTTAATGATTACAAATATATAAATACATAACATATAATTAGAAACCCACATTCATTAAATCCAAAAGGTAAACGTCCATCAGAATCTTTTCTCGGTTTTTTTCAGTAGAACAAAGTGTCTCATTTTTTCTACTTTTTTCCAGCAAGAATAGAAATAGTTCCTGCCTTGCTTCGTAAACGGTTTTGATGTAGAAGATAAAGTGTTATTTATAGGTGGGCTAAGGAAACCTTTCAGTTTCCAACCCTAAAACAGAAAAGAGAGCAGGCATGCATTTGACAGCCAATTCGTTTCTTTGGCGTGAAAAAGGGAAATTAATGGTATCAAATGCGCAGAAATTCGCAGAAATTCGCTTAGGAAATAACATAAATAATTAATTTAAAATATTTAAAACGAATTTAAATATAAAGGAATAATTTTAAAAACTATGTATAACAAAATAGATTTTAAAAGGATTTATATTATTGTGTTTTTTTCAATGCACAAATATGAGGTATTGCTTACATCAGCCTTTTAACCACAACTTGACACATCAGCATGAAAACCTACCCCATGACTTGACAAATCAGCTTAATGACATTAGCAAAACCCCCTTTATTAAATAAGATAGATAAAAATTTCCATATATGCAAGAAAAACCCATTAAAGAATCATATCCCTTAACTTTTTAAAAATTCTTCTTTAACCAACCCTTAGATCAATTCATGACATCATTTAATTAATTAATTGTATAATAAAATACTAATATACCCTTGAATTATTCTAACTTGACATTCTCAAAATATCTTTTACTTGTCCTAATAAACCCTTCATTTATTATTTCATTTATGACTAATTTCAAATAAAGTTGAGGGTGGAAAATGAAAAATGTTTTATTCAATTATACTTCATGATGAATCTGGAAATCGGATTTTTATATTGTATGTGTGTGTGCCGAGCTAGAAGAAAAAGGGGGTGCAGAACAAAACTTTAATTCATCAAATCAAAGCCTCAATCTTGTGTGTTTCTACTCTAAATTTCGTATTAAGTGTTATCAAGGTAAGTATTATCTAATAACAATTTCAATTTTGTAGTTTGGTCATCAACCCTAGAATTGGGTTTTTGTGAGTTATGTAGACATCATTTAATAAATTAATTGTATAGTAAAATACTAATATACCCTTGAATTATTTTAACTTACCATCCTCAAAATATCGTTTACTTGTTGATTGGACGTAAAAAGTCACGTTTTTGCGTACATAATTCCCACCTTTTTAACACAAAACTTGATGAAAACACTTGATATTAATACTTGTTCATCCTAAATCATCATCAAGGCTAAAAATAAGGCATTGCTTTAAAAATCATCAAAATGGTTAAATAACATACAAAATAGAGCATAAATGATACGGTCACGTTCTACGAGTACTTTTAAGCATATTACCTTAAAATTATTCTTTGATTATCTCATTGTGATCTTCATGTAATTACGAACGCGTGAATATAAAGAACGCTGAAAACGGACCAATAATGAAGAAATTATGGCCAAACGAAGTACGACTAGGCGACCAAGACTTACGATCCAGTGCACAAGACAATGACCAAGTGAATACCACCACTACAGGGGCCGTATACCACCCCTTAGGGGCCGTATACGCCCCTATAAGGGGCTGTATACCCCCTAAAAGGGTGGTATACCCCCTAGGAGGTGGTATACTGCCTCTATGGTGCTGAATACTACCCGAAGACTATCCGATACCCCCCTTTTGGTGTCCGATACTACCCTTATGGTGTCGAATTTCTGAGCTAGGGGTGGTATTTCAGTGCAAATCGGAAGAATTGGGTGTCAAGTTATGGAAGCTTGTGTTTTGAGCCTTAGCCTATATATAGAAGATCAATCCTCCTTATTTCACACCACAATCCATTCAACAACACATAATTCACACACATTCTCTCACTAGTTTCTCACTCTAGGTTAGTTAGTTAGTAGTTAGTTTCTCGTTAATATTTAATGAGACTAACGGAGGGGCTACTTTGTAATATTTGTTGGAGATACTTGGAGGGGTGCTTTTATAATATTCAAGGCTCTGCTCGTTGTAATCTTTCAGCTTATATTGAGACTATGCATTTATCACGGTTATCTCTTTCCTTATCTGTTATAATGCATGCTATTGTTATTATGCTAGATTTAGGATTCGTTACCATGATTAGTGAGTAGTTAGCTTGTGTGTTTGTTGTGATGTAGTTAGCCGTTATAATGGGAGATGATGTTAATTTAATATATAATTGAAAACTATGTTATGTTTAACTTGTCATCTATGATTATAAACTATTTTCAAAACTATCAAGTTTCCTCCAATAAACGTGGTTAAAACTCTGAAAGACAAGGAGTCACGAACCTTGTTCCGAGAGTAATTAATTATATGTGCTATCTATGCATGGTCTGATTTCGAAGCTTTGGAAATACCGTTAAAATAATGTATAGTACAACGTGAATTAATCAGGGATTTATTGGGTAATATTAAGTAACGGTTGGTTTATATCATAGATGGGTAGACTTTAATACAAACTTAGTCAAATGGGTTCAGAGTGACCCGAATGTGCAATACGCGTGGAACACCGTAAAACGTCCAATTACTTAGTATAGTCCTGGAACCACCTCTGGTGTAGTACAAATGCATGGAAGCTATGGAACGGTCGTCGGTGTATACACTCTAACTTGCATTAGTGCGCAATGCATGGAATGCCGTAAAACGTCCTAGTACCTCGTGTAAGTGTCAGAACCATCCTTTTTGGAACAGTTCCCATACACCCAAGCTATGAAACGGACGTCGGTGTACACATTCTAAGCAACACTGGGTCAACCACCAGCTCTGAACCAAACAAAACCATCTATGAAATGTTAACAGGCGCTTTCCGAATTAGGTCTTAACTGCTCCACTTGAATTAGAATACTTTATGGTGTTAAGAACGGTCAGAGATTCATGCACCAAAAGTTAACTCCAAGAAGGGTCACTAGTTTTCACAGATAGTGTTGGAGGTAGAGCAACCTGATCTGATCAGAATCATGATAGCCTAGTACTCAGTGACATATTATCTGAAAAATCAGATAGTAGGGTGCTAGTGTTTACACTATAAGTATCTGAAACAAATAGAACACAAATACTTAGAAAGAACATTTTTAAAACATCAATCCAAACATCATCTCCCCTTTAGGCTAATGGAATTACAACAAACACTCCTCTCTATACTGATTATCACCTATTATTTTATTTTGCTGTTTATTTAGTTTTATTTAGGACCTAAGTAATTAAAAACCTAAAAATCAAATCCCTTGTTTACAAACCCTGCTAAATCGAATCGATCGTCTTGACTGCTTGGTTTCACAATACGGTTGATCTTAAGAACGACCTTGAGTCATTACTAACTGCTATTCGTAGTTATAAGTAAAACTTAGGTCCCCAGCTCTACAAATTTATAACCACCCATCCAATCGTGTGCCCCGACGGGAAGTTCCGCGACGCTAGGAAGCGATTCCTGAACCGACCGCTGGAGCTCGATCATGTTTTTGGCGTTGCTGTCGGGGAATCAATCGTAAGACTCTTAGGCATCTAGATAAAATTTTCTATTTAGTACTACCTGTAAATACTAGTTTTCTTTTCCTTGTTCCAACAGAAAATTCCTTCCGACAACACACAACGACGATCGACCAGATCATCCAGAACTCAACCACTCATTTTCACACCTGATCATGAGTCAATTATCCGAACAAACTGTAAATAAAGATGCTCTCGCTTCCAACAGATGGCCGCACAGATCACTCTCACCTACCATACCAAACCGTCTATCGAAGGACGAGGAGGACGAGGAGGACTCATCAACTATTCGGTAATCGAAGGCGTATCTTTCGAACTTAAACACCACATCGTGGAAATCATTAAAGACAACTGTAAATTCCACGGTTTACCCTATGATGACCCTAACGCCCATATCGACAAATTTATTCAGATTTCCAACTCTTATAAGCAGAACGGGGTTGAGCAGGATGTAGTTCGCCTATACTTGTTCCCCTATTCTCTCGCTCTTCATGACCATACATGGTTTGAGGGACTTGAGACCGGCTCAGTCACCTCATGGACAGATATGGCTACAAAGTTCCTAACTAAGTACTTTCCTCAATCCAAACAAACCAAGTCCAAGAATGACATCACAAACTTCCATCAAACTTATGATGAGTCTATCTACACGGCATGAGAACGATTCAATATCCTTCTAAAGAAATTTCCAAACCATCAACTCGAAAAGATTGCCTAGTTATGCATGTTTTACAACGGTCTTGTTCCAAACCACCGCATCACCCTTAACGCCGTTGCTCAAGGTAACTTCATGCAACTCACGAACAAATAAGCTTGGGGCCTGATCGAGAATATGACGATGCAACATCACGACTGGAAGACAGATGAGTAATCCTCATCACTACCTTTATCCTCCTACAACCAAATCCAACCTGAAACAATCAAATCCTCGAGTGAGCAGATTGAGTCATTAACGAAACAGCTAGGAGAGATGAAGAAACAACCACAACAGATCCACCAAGTTCAGGCTTGCCAGAACTGTGCTCACCTTCCCACGAAAGAATATCAAGTTGAGTACGAAGATCCAGCTGACGGCACGGTCTACTACGCATAATTCCCAGCTCGACCACAAAATCCACCTGGTTTCGCTCGAACATTTCCACCTAGGACTCGAAACACTCAATACCATCCACGAAATAACCAACCAACCTTTCAACCCAAATACCAACCAAGATACCCAACCTAACCACAACACCCACAACTTACCTACAACCAACCCTTATCCTTAACTACACCAGATGTCAGTTCACCTAGTGATGCTATAAAGGCCATTGTACCCGTCACTAGTTCAGATGATAATCTCACTAAATTTATCGAGGCCCGGACATTGTTCAATCAGAAAACCACTGCAAGGCAAGACCAGACTGACTTGTTCCTTAGAAACCAACTCTCGGTTCTTAAGAGCCTTGAGAACTAGATCGGTCAGTTGGCTCAGTGTCTTGATACTCGACCTCAAGGAACCCTTCCAAGTAACACTATTCACAACCCACATGTAGAAGAGGCCAAACAAGTTACCTCTACAAACCCAAAGGTGGCACCGAGCCAGCCTAATACTCCTTCTCCGGTGAAGGAAGAATCTCCTGTCCCAAAGGCAATTGAGACCCCATCCATATCCACTCCTGAAAGAGAAGTAAAAATCCCATTTCCTAATCGTCTAAAGCAAAAGTACAAGGTCAACTCCTTCAAACTTGATGCAAAATTCTTAGACACCGTGTCTAGAATCCCTACCAGTGCTAAGCACATTAGACGAATGTTGTCCACCAAAGACAAGATACCTAATGTATCTACTATCCGTCTGAACGCGGAATGTTCAGCCGTCATAAGCAACCTGCCCAAAGTACAAGGTCAACTCTTTTAAACTTGATGCAAAATTCTTAGACACCGTGTCTAGAATCCCTACCAGTGCTAAGCACATTAGACGAATGTTGTCCACCAAAGACAAGATACCCAATGTATCTACTATCCCTCTGAACCCGGAATATTCAGCCGTCATAAGCAACCTGCCCGAAAAATTAGGAGACACTGATCGTTTTACCTTGCCCTATTCTATCTATCAGTCTGGCATGATCCGCTCCTTAGCCGATCTTGAAGCCAGCATCAACCTCATGCCTTATTCTCTATATGTCAGACTAGAATTAGGAAATCTTAAGCCTACAAAAATGTAAGTGTAACTCGCCGATCAATCAGTTCGATATCCACGAGGAATAGTTGAGAACATAATGGTTAAGGTTGATAAATTCTTTTTTCCTACCGACTTCGTTTTGATGGATATACAGGAAGATATCAATATACCAATCATCCTAGGCAGGCCTTTCATGAACACTACCCGAGCTATCATTGATGTATACTCGCAGACTATAAGCCTTCAAGCAAACGGAGAGATTGTATCCTTCCAAGTTGATCTGGATGATAGTTCTCATCTAGAGCAAGCTGAAATATACACAATATCCACTAGCATATTCACATCCGAGGATGACACATCCGAGTCAGAACCTTCAGACTCATATGTACCCCGATAACCATACGTACCCGATAACCATACCTGTCTCATCTCTGAAACAGAGGAATCCGAATCAGAAGAGATGGAAGATTCATAGTCAGAAGCCAATTCAGAAGAGGATACGGAGGAATACGAAAAAGAGCAAGAAGAGGATGAGCAAGAAGAAGAACCAGAAGAAGAGGACGTATATCAATCTACACCACCTCATGAGTACTTCCCTGATTCTCACTCACCGACAGAAGAAATCATGCAACTCAAGTACATTCAAAATCCAATCATACTGTCAGATGATGATTCAGAAGAAGACCCATTGATTGATCACTCTCATTGCAATTCTGACACTCAGAAAGAAAGAGACATCGAGATGGACTCTTCTCAGCTAATATCACAAATCATCGATGCAACCCAGCCACCATCTGATACTATTGAGTTCCGTGATTCTCAGGATTCTGATACTCTAGCAAAGGACAGTGACGAGGACGATGTCATCTTCATTAATATTCTGATAGATGTTCGTTCTATCCACCTTCGTGCATCTCCTGCCATTCCTGACCCTCCTCTCGAGATCATCTAAGTTTAGGTCGTCTCTACTCATGAAGAGATGATCAGTGCTATTTAAATATTTGAGGATGATTTTCGAATGATAATGTAACACCCCGCAATTTCCAACAAAATTATAAACGTTAATTGCACGCATTTTTAGGCTAATTCCCTAACTTAGAGTGAATTCACAACACATTTTAGAGATAAGTCTAGCAAAGCCCAACTAGATAATACGCGTGGTATTACTTATTCATAAATAGTTGTAATTATGTACAGAACGATTTAAACAACGCGACAAAAATATACGACTGTTGGTGAATAAAATTAATTAATAATATGAAATTATTAATTAACATTAACTTTTATTAATTTTTATGTTGATAATATTTACAAAGCATTTTGTGTCAAATAATATATATTTCGTAAACTGAAACGACTTGAACCATATAAGTAAAACTAAAATAAAACAAAGTTATAATTTTATAACTCAACTAAATTATTTTAAATAAAATATTTCAACTAAAAGTATAACCGAAAACATATTTAAAAACCTATCATTTAAAAACATTTTAACATTTAACGATCGGGTAAACAAACACGGGTTAAATACCACAGAATTGGGACAAAAATCACCTCCCTTTTTCCTTTGACAAAATCGGCCCAAACCCCCACACCCATCCCACTTTCCCCATTTTCATCTCCTTTCTCTAAAAACACACATAAACACCAACTTATTCTCTCTCAACCCTCTCTCTAAACTCATCAAAAATCACTAAATCATCACCATTTCCTTGTATTTTCGGACCAACAACAACAACAAAACTCATCACCAACTTTATCTTCAAGATCCAAGCTCAAGAACACCATTTTCATCACCATCTTCATCCACTCACCTAACTTTCGGATTTCACTCGATTTGGTATGAAAAATCACTTTCTTTCACTTTTCCTTTGTTATTATAGTATACAAACATGTTACAAGTCATTATATGAAAGATCTAAACGTTTTTGGGTTGAAAAATTAAGATTTTCGTCAAACAGCGCTTTGTGTCGCACGGGACCAAAAATAGTAGTGCGACACAAGCTTTTGTGTCGCAGTACCATTTTTACGTCGCATTATGCGATACAATGCCTTATGTCGCATAAATTATCCTATGTCGCATACTTGCGACACAACTACTTATGTCGCAGTATTTGTGACACAAATGCCTATGTCGCATTTATTTGCTGATGTCGCAGGAATGCGACACAAACCCTTGTGTCACACAACCTTTTAGCGACACAGTACTTATGTCGCAAAACTGAGAACCTTAAAAACACATGTTTTTCACTAAGTGTCGGAACCAGATTTTACCACTTGATTTTACTCCGAATTTGGAATTCGGATGCGTTTTCACTACAGCAACATAGTAGAAATAAAAGTTTTCCAAGCTGACTTGGCAGCTTGACCCTAGCCAGGGGCTCTACCCCTTGGACCCCGCCAGGGGTTGCCACCCCTTAGACCCCGCTACCAGGGGCGCTCCCCCCGGACCCCCGTACCCAATTTCATGCCTTATGAAACACCATAAAACAATAAATTACACCTTGAAATGTTTCACAAAATATCACCAACGTCTCGTGTCAAAATTACAAAATAAACAAGGATCTTTCATGAATAAACGAGTAACATGGTTAGACTGTTAGCCAACCGCTTATATGATTATTCCTACGTTTAGGACGTTAGTGACCTACTTGGATTTAGGCTTTGCTAGCGCTCGCAACTTTACATAGCTCAACAGGTGAGTTCACAGCCCCATTTTTAACTGTTTTACTGCTTTCAACTTGGGGTGAGAAACATAGCCAACTGCTTTATTGATTGCCATATCTGCTTTTACTTACATGATTGTATACTTGTTTTACTCGAACGATTAGAGTGCTGTAAACTGTTGAACTCTTACAACAAAACTGGTATTTATGAAACAACATTTTCATATTATAAATGTGATAAAACTTGTTTGGTAAACCGGAGAACGATCGATACTTTTATGTGAACGTTGGAGAACGACCAACAACGTATTTTAGTGCCAGAGAACGACTGGCCAAGTGGACGGGAGAACGACCCGTGCGTCTTTTAACCGGAGAACGGCCAGTACTGTTTTGGAAACGCTGGAGAACGACCAGCAATGTATTGCAACCTGTATTTTGGGTAACATCCCACGTAAACAGAAATTTGGGTAACATCCCACGCGAAATTTGGGTAAACGTAAATGGTACTTTGGGTAACATCCCACGCGAAGTGTATTTTGGGTAACATCCCAACCGAACTATACTTGGATAACATTCCACAAAACGTTTACTTAACTATTATGGCAATAACTATTTGTGAACGTATTGGTTTTAACAACTGTGCTTACAAACTTGATTCAACTATTGCAAACATAAAACCTGTGAATTCACTCAACCTCGTTGTTGACTTTTACTATATTTTTCTGGGAATTAGCTGTATGTAAGACATCCTACACACATGGAACGTAGGCAACCCCCGAAGGAATAGGATGCCAACTTTTGACAACCGGATTTCTTTTATATAACTAAGTTGTTTAGTCATATTTACGAAATCTACTTTTGTAACTTAATTACTTTTCAACTTATACGATTTGATGAATCGTAAACTTTGTAACTATTACTTTTGGCATCTTAATATATTATGTTCTGTTGTAATCATAAGCTCTGATATGTATGCATGTACTGTGTATTGTGGCACTCCCCATGCTTAACTAAATGCTTCCGCTAAACTTAAACAACGAATTTTGGGGGTGTTACAAATAATGACTATCATCAGAGACTCAACCAATGAGTACACTCCGAGGAATAGAAAATTAATTGAAGAAATTAACGCTGAATATACGGTCTATCGTGCTAATAACTCTAGGAGTCCTCAATTTCTACAAAACCGCATTCATGCCTTCGCCGAAGATCTAGCGACTCAGCTTCTGCAAGAACATCATATTGATAACACACCTGCTGTAGATGAGCTAGAATTCTTCGAGAAACAAAAAGTCATATATGGCAAGGTTTATGAAGCCCTCATCAGGTCTGCATTTCCATATTCTAATCAGCAAACCAGTTTGCTACGTTCTTACATGTATAATTTGGACTATGCATCTGGAAACCCTGAGGAGGAAGTAGACATTCAAATGATGAATGATCTTAAAGGATTGATGGATTCCATAGCCGATAACGGCCACATTGATGACACCTCACCACATAGGTTTTACATCGACTGCACCATTGAACACCACGCCACTAGATTATCGAAAAGCTCGAGTATGTGAGTTTCGATGAAAGGACACGTGCCATCCCTTCTTCTATAACAGATAGAATGATGATTAACACCGCGAACTTTATCACGGACCGATTTACAAAAACCTTTGGTACTGTTCCCTCAGAAGAACCGAGGAAGCTGTTCCATGACGGTCTACATGAGGTTTACTACAGAATTATGAATATCTTCTGAAATTCAAACCTCACGTATTCTGATCATCAAAAACAAATTCTCCAAGGTATTCAAGGATCCATCCATGCACTAGGAAGAAACCCCAGCACAACCGCTCATGAAGATATACATCTTCGCTTCTTTGGTTTCATGGATTCATTAAGAGGAGAACGTCCCGAGCGTGAGGTTACTAGATCCAATGGGATCCTCATCTTTGATCCCAATAGAGTCATCTCAAAGTCAGTCAATGATGTCACCTGGGATCTCCTTCACTTGAAAAGGGTTGCTGAAAAACACTTTGAAAGCTTCCCTCTTCATGTGGAAAGGATCCCAAACATCACTCAGGTTATCACCCGCCACTTCTTAAGGTTCTATTCCAGGATTCCACCTTCCAGCACCATTGGCCCTGGAAGTTCTATCACCCATTGATTCTGAAGGAAGGAAAGTTGAGCTCTCGACTCTAAAAGCAGTGCTTCTAGGGAGGCAACCCGTGCAATAAGACGTGTTAGTGGTTGTGTGTTAATAAGTGAAGAAAATCTCCGAATATCCTTCACACTTGGATATACCTCAAAAATATTTTCTAGTCACAACTCATCTTTTGCAAAATCCCTTGTCTCAGATAAATAGGAAAATACTTTCGGGAAATTATTTCATATATTTCGAGCATTTGAGATACTTGCATACTACTTTTATGCATTATGCTCGAACTCATTTAAAAACATATGTTCAACAAAATGATTTGTAATAGAAAACATCTCTTCATTCTGAGATAGTGATTCCTTTTCATTGCAAAAATGTGGAGTTGAATTTAACAGGTATATCCAATGTGTTCACACTTAAGAGATTGATTCGCAAGATATAGTTGAAATGGAAGGCTCAGTTCATATTTAAAAGCCCCCCCTAAAAAGCTGAATAATCCTCATGGAGTTGCCGCAAAACAAAGACGTCAAGTTCAAAGACTTTCTGCTTTTCGGCACATATTCAGATCTTCAGCTTTAGCTATCTGGGGAGTGTCTTCATCCTTTCTCCGTGTTTATCTTTTTGCTTTACGTAGTCGTTAATTAATAAAAGTAATCTATACCATATCCTAAGCTTATCACTAAGTGTAGGATTTCAGCCCAAATAAACACTTAAGAAACATTTTCTTACATGTTTAAACTCTAAGTGTGGGATTATACTTCTAGTATATTCTCCATTAAAGAGAACATTAGTGACAATGTTCCTCTAAGTGTAGGATAGCGGTATAGAATACCTTATACAAACTTTTATATCCAAATAGCAACTCAAAAAATGTTCCTCACTTTAAAAATTGATCAAAAATTTTCAAAATTTTTGCGTAAAACAAAGAAAAGCATGAGCTTAACTTCGACAGTAGATATGCTACTTATTCAGCTAAGCTCTGCTATTTCTTTGAATTTTAATAATTTTAAGAGGAGCCATTTTTTGTATGAGTAAGTTATCTTGGAAAGTTGTGTAAATAAGATAGGAATTTCTCAAATTAAGAAATGATAATCTTAGGGGCAGCGCATGACTAAGCACATACAACCCATATTAATTTCAGTGAGGTATCTTGACCCTATAAAAGCATTTCATTTTAAATGCTTCACTATTCATTTGTTGTGTGTGCCGACGTATGCATTTCTGAATTATAACTTGCTCCTAGTATGAATTTCGCGACCACATTGGTGAGTACCGTATGCGGTATAGGTGCAATTAGATGACCTTGACATTCCCTAGGAAATAAACCCATTTTCTCATATCTCTTTAATCCTAACCCTTTCGATACTCATTTTTAGTATCGATGATTCACTTAGTAAACCCCGTTGAGCCTTAGCCTTTTCGTTTCTTGAAAACCCAAGTTTTAAACCCATTCACTTCCATACCCACCAAAATATTATCTTGGAATTTTTAAACTTTTGAAAAATGCTATTTAGATATTCTTTTTGCTTTCACTCAAAAATCATAAATTTTGTGTTTTACTCAAAAACTTCTCGTGTGCGTTCCCATAATTAAATCTCAAAAGATCGAGAATCTTGTGGTGTGAAAAATTGGCACCAAGTGAAATTTAAAATATAGAAAGATTGAAAAAATGAAAGTACGAAAGGATCTCAAAAGGAAGAATAAAATAAAAGTTCCTTAGAAATTCTTGGGCAAAGAAATTCTAAACCAAAAATATATCATTCAAATTAAAGCTAAGTGCTTCAAATCTCTCGAAAACTACGATCTCTAAAAAAATATAAAATCTTTCATGTGTTTTCAAAAATATAGAAGTCAAAATAGCTATCTTCCTCCCTTATTGTTATCCGTTTCTGTTTTCATTAAAAAGTATATCTAAATAAATTTTTTCATAAGTTTAAAAGTCCTGAGATAAGCATAACCCTTCAACCCTGAAAACAACCACTATCCGTACTCTTTAACCCTCACTTCACATAAAAACTCGATAAATATCCTGGGATAATTAGCACCGTCCTCACCTAAGTGGTGGAGATTTGATTCTTGATCAAGCTTATGACGTTGAATGTTGCGTGACTGGATATTGAGCGGTTTCGTTTGTTTAGAATGATAGGAAACCCGATACACTTTTAAGTGAATTGAGTGATGTTTTGACGTAAAAAGTCATGTTTTACGCACATCTTTTACCTCATATTTAGCACTTAATTAACAAAATCATGCCAATAAAGTCCACATTTACCACATTTTGTTAAAAATGTCAAAACTTTATAAGTATTTCAAAAACAACGGTAAATGGACGAAAAACACACTTAAAAAGGAATAATTCGTTCGACATGCTATTTTATTGTAAAACTCCGATCTAGGACTTAATAAGTATCTTAAAATGTAGGTGTGGAGAATACAAACGTGTAGATATAAAGATTGTCAGAAACGGATCAAGAACGAAGAAGATAGGGTCAAACGAGTTACGATCCAGCACACAAGCCTTACGATCTAGCACACGAGACCACGACCAAGGGTTCACTACCCCTCTAGGGGCCATATACCTCCCTACAAGGCCGTATACGCCCTTCTAGGGGTGGTATACCCCTTTCTAGGGGTGGTATACCCCCCTATGGTGCCGGATACGCTCCGTTTGCTATCGAATACACCCATGTTGGTATCGAATACGCCCTTTTTGGTGTCGAATTTCATAGCTCTGGGGTGTATTTCAGTGTTAAATGGAAGCGAGGGTGTTGAGTGTAAAATTGTAACTTGTAAGCCTATAAATAGAGGCCTTCACCTCCTCATTTCTCATCCCATTCTTCATTCAACAAATCACTCTCACTTTCACACACTCTTGTAATTTTCTTTCTTAGTTAGTTAGTTTCTCTCTCTAACTTCTCTCTCTAGAGGGTTAGAGAGTAGTTAGTGGGTAGCTAGTAGATTAGAGTAGAGATTAGCTTTTGTAATCAAGGAGTATTGGTGTTCAAGCTTTTATTCAAGGATTGCAAGTTCTATTCTCTTGTTACGCTGCTCTATTATCCGGTGATATCTATTCCCTCATACTGTTATTATGTCTGATTTATCCATGCGTAATATTATGGTATGTGCTTTACTTATTGCCATGTTTATTTAAGTAGTGTAATATTGTGATTGTTGAAATGTAGATATTTAGGAGTAGGGATGATGTTAAATTAATCTTTAATTATATATGTGATTGGAAATAGTTATGTTATGTATCAGGTTAAACTTTTCAAGCGGTAGATCTAAACCACCCATTCCACCCTTTCTAAGCTTTCACGTGACTATTACTTTAGTATTAGGACCTGATCAACCCTAGTATCGGTAGATAGTAATCTATGTTTTTGTATGAAGCTGTGGACATGCTGTAAAATGGCCCAGTACTTAGTATAGCGTCGGAAACACCACTGGTGGAGTACAAATGCGTGGAAGCTACAGACCGGTCGTAAGCATATGACACCGTGGATACCTGGAAGTCACCCTTCCTGAACATGGTCTAGGTATATATAAAAGCTGTGGAACTGCTGAAAAACGTAGTATACGCAGTGAAACGAACCTAGGGATGAACGTTTGATCGCAAAGGAGGGTCTACACCTTGACAGAAGTATTTGTGCTCCTCGATTAAATCTAAGGGATCTTGAAAAGAAAGCAAACATTCAGCTGTAGTGTAGGATGCTTAAACCCCTTAATCCAACATAACTGACAGTTTAACATACATTAGCAAGCAATAGTACGACCCTTAATAAAATCAATTAGAATTAGGTGTTAAGAAATGTGAGAAATTAAATATCGGTCTGTTGCCTTATTCATGCGCCCAGGAGTTAACTCCAAGACTGGTCACTAGTCCTCATCGGACAGTGTTGGGGGACTGAGCTGCCTGATATGATAAGACTCATGATAACCTAGTATTCAGTGACATGCGACTTAGGTCTTCCACTTAAATCGTAGGATGCTAGTGTTGACACCAAACCTCTGTTAATTTTAGTAAAGGAAAGTCTCCAATCATCTTTTATATTGAACATCATCCCGAAACCTGAATATTGAAACTTCAGCAATCACAATCTCTATCTATCTGCTTACCCTATCTATAGTTTAGTATGTTGGGATCTGAGCTAAACTTGACAAGTGTTGAAGGCTAGCCACTGTTTGTTTTACTGCTAGCCGCTGTTATTGAAGAAGCAGTACCACTGCTAGAAGGAGTGCTAGCCACTGTTAGAAGGAGTGCTAGCCACTGCCAGAAGAAGTAAAGATCTAGCCACTGCTAGTGTAGTTAAGCAGTGTCACTGTTAGTATATATGTATGTAAAGGGAACTTACTACCACTGTTGGTACAAAGTAAGTCATTCCCACTGTTAGTATATAGAAGTCTGTTAGAGATTTTTATGGGATAAATTTAAATTCCATAATTATAGGAGATCGTTTAGCAGGACTCTATATGTTATAAATAGAGATCCTTAACCTAGATTAGGTTATGAGTTTTTGCGCAGCTTCAAGGTTTTTGTAACCCTAATACAAATCAGTGTATTCGTCTTATATCATTAATAAGATTGAAGCTTTTTATAATTCTGTTATTGTTATTCATATTGATCTTCATTATATTACTAAGTGTTATTCCGCAAACTTCTTAGTAATTATTCAAAACTGCTGTTATCTAATAGTTTATTAGATAGATCTTGGTTCATCAAGTGGTATCAGAGCAATTTGGTTTTGGATACAAGAAGATTTCAGTTTTACTGTTTTATTGATCATTATTATAATCAATAAATCATAGCAATGACAGAAGGTAGTGAAGGAATCCAGGTCACAAAGATCCCTATGCTTAGACCTGATGAGTTTGATCTGTGGAAAAACAGAATCAGACAATATATGCTTCTCACAGACTACCAGATGTGGGAAGTGGTTGTTAATGGTCCACCAGTGACCCTTAATAGTGATGGTGTGCCACAGCCAAGATCACCACCAACATCTGAGGCTGAAAGAAAGGTTAGATCAATAGAGTACAAAGCTCTAAGTACTTTATTGTTATCTATTCCTAATGAATATCAGAGACGATTTGAAGCATGTCAAGATGCTAAAGTTCTGATGGAAGCAATAGAGAAGAGATTTGGTGGTAATGATAACACCAAAAAGAATAAAAGATCTCTGTTGAAACAACAATATGAGAACTTTAATTCTGTAAAGTCAGAAACTCTAACTCAAACCTTTGATAGGTTTTCTAAGCTTGTGGGAGATTTGGAAAATCATCAAGTGAAAATTGACAAAGATGATTTGAACAGGAAGTTTTTGAGGTCCTTGGGTGATGAATGGACCATGTATACTGTTGGTTTGAGGCAGAGTGCAGATCTGGAAGCAAAGGAATTAGAAGACATCTACAATGATCTGAGAAATTTTGAAGCTGAGGTAGAGAACAAGAAGATTGGATCAGGAAGTAACAACAACAATTCTGCTTTTATGTCAATGACTGGAACAAAAGCAGAATCAAGTCTGAAAGGTTTTTCTTGTGGGTCTGGTGGAGTTGGATCATTATCAAATAATTCTAATGATCAAATCTTAGAATCTTTCTTTGCTAGTAATGTGAACTCTTCACTTACTAATGAAGATCTAGATCAATTTGGGTCAGATGATCTAGAAGAAATGGATATCAAGTTACAAATTGCTCTGATCACACAAAGAGCAAAAAGGTTTATGCAAAGAACTGGTAGAAATAACTTTGCACAGAAGAGGGGTGATGCTAGCTGGTTTGACAAGAGCAAAGTTGAATGTTTCAACTGTCACAAGTTGGGACATTTTGCTAGGGAATGCAGAAGCACAAAGGTTGATCAGATTGAGAGAGGAAATGGTCAGAGAAGTGGAGGAAATGTGGGCCAAAAGAAGAATGTGCCAATCCAAGATACTTCATCAAATGCACTAGTATCTGTTGATGGATGTGGATGGGATTGGAGTGATCAGGAAGAACATGAAGTGAAGAATCAATGCTTCATGGCAACTGCAGAATCTGACAAGCAATCTGAAGTTCCTTATGAGGTACAAATAAAATTGTGCTCAGCTGTCTGTAAACAAACTGTGAAACATTATAGAGATCATAACCAGAAAGTGTGTGATGAGCTAAAACAGTGTGAAATCAAGAGTAGACACACAATTTCTGTAATAGAAAATCTTGAAAAACAGATTCAGGCATTTGAAGATAATGCAACACAGTTTAAATATGATATTGAGTATGCTAGGTGGGAGAGAGACACTTTTAAAGATAAAGTAGAATTATTAACTAAGAAACTTGCAGAGGTTACATGTGAAAGGGATAGCATAAGACTTAATGTGAGTAACTTAGAACATGCATCTAAAAGTGTAAATAAACTTATCAATTCTCAGATTCATGATAAACTCAAAACTGGATTAGGATACAATAATGTACCTCCTCCTTATAACAACAACTATTTTCCTTCTAAAACTGAAATTGATTTGAATTCACTTAAAGAAGGATTAAATGATGATGTTAAAAAGGTAGATCCAGTTAACAGTTTAAAAGAAGATGTAAATATTGATGAAGTTGAAATACATGAGTGGACTGAGGAAGATGATAAAGATTGTGATACATCTGAATGTAATGTGATCGATAAATCTGATATATCATCATGTGAAAGCAGAAATAGTATTACTGGTCTAGTTAAAGAACTAAAAGTTAAAAAACTAGAAGAGGGTAAGAAAATGTTTGAACAGAAGGAAAAACATCATGATAAACATGAGAAAACAATACCTAATACACCTAGGAATGATGTGAAAAGATCTGTTTCTGTGAATACATGTGATAAGTGCAAATGTAAGAATAACTTCTCTAAAACCCAAAATTTTCAAAAACATATTCCCAGAGGTAACCAAAGGAATTGGAATCAAATGGTGACTCAAAAACTGGGAACTAATGTTACTGTGATTAAAGAAAAGTTATGTCTTATATGTGGCAGAAATAATCATCTTCAACATGAGTGTTTTCATAATCCAAAGACTTATCAAAAGAATATGAAAAGGCCATGGACAGCAGCTAATATGATTAACAAACAAAATTTTAAATCTAATGTTAATCATACAAATGCTGCTAGAAAGATGAATTATAGGGCAAATCAAGCTATGGCTGCTGCAAAAGTTTCCACTGCAGGAACAAAAGCTAAAGATTTAGCCAACAGTGGTAAGACTAGAACAGTGGAAAATGTTTTTAAAACCAACAGTGGAAAGCATTATACCACTGGCTCAGTTAGTACTGGTAGAGTAAAAAACACTGTCAGGAATACCAACAGTATTAATTCTTTTACCACTGGTAGAACAACTAATACTGTTAGGTACAATAACAGTGTTAATCACTTTTCCACTGTTAGACATAACAACAGGTATAATCTTGACACTGTTAGGCATTATAACTTTGGTCCTCCAGTTTACACTGTTAGACCAAAACCCACTGTTAAGTCTAAAATTAGTTGGATTTGGACACCTTTTCCAGCTAATGTTTCCAGATGTTCAAAATCTAACAATGCACCAAAATCAATAATCTTCAAGAAAGTTGATTATCTTGATGCATCAGGGAAACCCAAAGCCAAATTGGTTTGGGTTCCCAAGAGAAATTAATTTTCTTTGTGTTTGTTGGTGTGCAGGGCAAGCCAAGAAGTTTATGGCATATCGACAGTGGCTGCTCAAGGCACATGACTGGAGATAAGGAAAAGCTACAGAACTTCAAATCATTTGATGGTGGATATGTAGCATTTGGAAGCAATCCAAAAGGTGGAAGGATCACAGGCAAAGGAGTGGTTCAAAGTGCCAAGTTAAGCTTTGAAAATGTTTATTATGTAGAACAGTTGAGGTACAATTTGCTAAGTGTGAGTCAAATCACAGATAAAAAGAACCCTATTCATTTTACTGACATTGAATGTCTTATTCTGTCTAAGGAGTTCAAAATTCCAGAAGATATGATTTTAATGAGAATTCCTAGGCAAGATAATGTCTATAAGTGTGACTTAGCAAACATGGCACCTCAACCTGATTTAAATTGCCTGATTTCTAAAGCAAATTTAAATGAGTCTACTTTGTGGCATAGAAGGATGTGTCACATGAATTACAAAACCATTAATAAATTTGTCAAAAACAAGCTTGTTAGGGGTTTACCTGAGAAGGTATATTCATGTGATGATCATTGTGTTTCTTGCCTAAAGGGAAAGCAACACAAAACTTCTTTTAAGTCCAAAGCTGTGAATTCAAACTGTACTCCTTTATACTTGTTGCATATGGATTTATTTGGACCAACAAGTATAAGTAGTATGGGAAAAAGATCTTATTGCCTTGTTGTAATTGATGATTATACCAGATTTACATGGGTTTTCTTTCTTAGAACAAAAGATGAGACAGGTGAAATACTTAGATCATTTATAACTAAGATTGAGAACCAATTAGATAAAAAGGTTAAAATCATCAGGAGTGATAATGGAGGAGAGTTTAAAAATTCTGAGATGGATAAATTCTGTGATGAGAAAGGCATTAAGAGAGAATTTAGTGCTCCTAGGACTCCTCAACAGAATGGAGTAGCTGAAAGAAGGAATAGGACACTAATAGAGGCTGCTAGAACTATGCTAGCTGATGCAAAACTTCCTATGTCCTTTTGGGCAGAAGCAGTGAGCACAGCTTGCTATGTTCAGAATAGGGTAACAGTTGTTAAGCCTCATTTCAGAACTCCTTATGAGCTGTTGTTTAAGAACAAACCACTGGTTAGTTTCTTAAAATCCTTTGGATGTCCTTGTACTATTTTGAATACCAAAGATCATCTAGGAAAGTTTGAAAGCAAAGTAGATGATGGTGTATTTGTAGGATATTCTGTTCAGAGTAAAGCATATAGAGTTTTCAATCAAAGGACCAGAGTCATAGAAGAATCAATGAATGTTACATTTAATGAGAATATCATTAATCCTGATGGAATAGGTCCAAAGTCTTTGTTTGATATTGATGCTCTAAATCATGCTTTTAGATATGCAACTGTCAATTCAAGTACAGGTACAAGTACAGGTACCAAATCAGGACCAGAAGATGGAGCAAGTGAGAAAGAATCAGGAGTGTCCACAGAAAGTAATAAAGACTCAATGGAATACATTGTATTTCCTATCTGGACTCCTGATCCACCTGAGGTGTTATCTTCTGATCTTTCACAGTCATCTCAGCCTAGTGAGACAGAAGAGCAAATTGAAACATCTTCTAATGAAAGTTCAGGGCAGGATGGTAATTTTACCAACTTGGAGGACACCATTCCAGAGACATCAACATCTAATTTGCATGTTCACAAAGACCATCCATTGGAACAGGTGATTGGTGATATAAATTCTGGTATACAGACTAGACAGCAGACTACTGTCAATGAAGAAGAAATACATACATCTCTATATGTATGTTTTCTATCACAAATAGAACCTAAGAAGGCAGTAGAAGCTCTTAAACACCCTAGCTGGATTGAGGCAATGCAAGAGGAGTTGCTACAATTCAAGATCCAGAATGTGTGGACTCTTGTTGATCTGCCAAAGGGTAAAAAGGCTATTGGTACCAAATGGATTTTCAAAAACAAGAAGGATGAAAGAGGCATTGTAATAAAGAACAAGGCAAGGCTGGTGGCACAGGGATATACACAGGAAGAAGGGATTGATTATGATGATGTTTTTGCTCCTGTTGCAAGGATAGAAGCCATCAGATTGTTCTTAGCATTTGCTTCATATAAAGGATTCATAGTGTATCAGATGGATGTCAAGAGTGCTTTTCTGTATGGCACAATTGATGATGAGGTGTATGTGTGTCAACCTCCTGGATTTGAAGATCCTCAATATCCAGATAAAGTTTGCAGATTGGATAAGGCATTGTATGGTTTGCATCAAGCCCCTAGAGCTTGGTATGAGACTCTATCAGTTTATTTGTTAGAGAATGGATTTAAGAGGGGAACCATTGATAAGACTCTGTTTATCAAAATGGAGAACAATGATATTTTGTTGGTGCAAATCTATGTTGATGACATCATTTTTGGATCTACAAATGATGGTTTGTGCAAAGCATTTGAGAAATTAATGCATCAAAAGTTTCAGATGAGTTCAATGGGGGAACTCACTTTCTTCTTGGGACTTCAAGTCAAGCAGAAGATAGATGGCATTTTTATTAATCAAAGCAAATATGTCAAAGACATTTTAGACAGATTTGGTTACTCAGAAGCTAAAATAGCTAGTACACCAATGGAGACACACAAAGCCTTACATGCAGATCTTGAGGGGGAGGATGTAGATGTGCATCTATACAGATCTATGATTGGCTCCCTCATGTATCTCACATCCTCTAGACCAGACATCATGTTTGCTGTGTGTGTGTGTGCTAGATATCAAGCCAATCCCAAGCAATCACATTTATATGCAGTAAAGAGGATCTTCAGATATTTAAAGGGTCAACCACAATTGGGTCTTTGGTATCCTAAGAGTTCTTTCTTTGATCTTATTGCATATACAGATAGTGATTATGGTGGTGAGAATATGGATAGGAAATCTACATCTGGGGGTTGTCAATTTTTAGGAGAAAGATTGGTGTCATGGCAATGCAAGAAGCAGACCACAGTATCTACTTCAACTGCAGAAGCAGAATATGTTGCTGCTGCCAGTTGCTGTGCACAAGTGCTTTGGATTCAAAATCAAATGCTGGATTATGGTTTGTCTTTTGTAAATACTCCTATTTATATTGATAATAACTCTGCAATTAGTATCATTAACAATCCTGTAAAGCATTCTAAGACCAAACATATTGAAATTCGTTACCATTTCATAAGAGACTGCAATGAAAAGAGATTGATTCAAATCTTTAAAATCCATACTGATAACCAATATGCAGATCTTTTCACAAAGGCTTTTGATGTGGGAAGGTTTACATTTTTGGTCACCAGTATTGGCATGATTAATCTAACTTAATTTATGTTTGGTATTAGAATTGATACTAACAGTGGCACTGTACACAGACGTGCTTTTTGGTGTTACAACTATCTAGCCACTGTTTCTTATACAGTTGCCACTGCTTGTAAAAATGTATATCACTGCTACTGTTATTGTTTTCTAGCTAACCACTGCAGGTTCTTATCTACTGTTAGAAGACATTGCTACTGATAAAAGTGATAGCTTTTTATAAAAAAAAAAAAAAAAAAAAAAAAAAAAAAAAAAAAAATCCATGTTATGCTTATGAAGCTAAATTCTTGGCACTGCTAGTACTAAGTATTGGTTACCTTGGTCGGTTGCCACTGCTAGTGCTACTAACTGCTGTTAGCTTTCTAAGTATATGCCACTGTTAAGGTATTGTTATACCTTTCCACTGTTACTTATACAGAGCGTTGCCACTGCTAGTTCATTTTTCTAGGTCATGCCTCTGTTCTTATGATTAACAGTATATAAACTCTGAGCACTTCACTTTTTCATTACGCTTTCATATTTTCACAAATAACCTCTGTAATTTCTTTGCATTACAAACATTTGCTTCCATTACGCTCAATTTCACAATCATGGCCTCTATTTCATCTGATCTAACTTTGGGTGTGTATGACGAACACAATATGATCGCCTTTTTGATGAAACCCTCCTCGGCGCAAAAATTCACACAAATTGTGGATTTTCTGCGGTCGAGTTATATATTCCATGCTCTTACTGTCTCTCCAAGGGTTTCTAGAGGTCATTTGAACGAATTTTGGAAAAATTCCAGATTGGAAGTGATTGAGGGAAAACGTCAACTGCTTTCTAGGGTTCAAGGAACTCAAGTGGTGGTATCTGAGGACTCTATTCGAGAAGTCTTACTTCTTGACGATGCTTCAGGTATATCTTCTATTGATGACAGAGATTTGTATGATAATTTTAGGTTAATGGGGTATGAGGGTGATTACACACGTTTTACATTTTTTAAATCACTCTTTAGTCCTCAATGGAAATTTTTAATACATACACTTCTCCACTGTCTGTCATCCAAACGAACTGCTTTTAATGAATTTGGGTCCCAAATAGCTTATGCACTTGTGTGTTTAGCTACGGGTCAAAAGTTTAATTTTTCTAAATACATTTTTGAAGGAATGATTAGAAATATAACTAAAGGGAAAAAGGATATGTTCATTATGTATCCTAGATTTGTGCAACTTGTTTTAAATAAACAAATTTCTGATTTGGTTGCACAAGAACTTATTATTGGTGTTAGTACTCTTTCTGCTAGAACTTTTACAGAAATGAGTAAGAATACTAATAAGAAGTTTTCTGGGAAGGAAACAGCATTGTTTTCTGCAATGCTTCCTGCTCCTTCCACCACCGATGTAGTACCACTAACTACATCTGAACCAATTGATGACAGGCCAGTAGTACCAACTAGGTCTGAACACACATCAATTGGGGGTACTAAAAGAAAGCAAGGGACCAAACAACCTACCCAACTAAAGCCAAAGAAAAAGCAAAGAAAACAGGCAAGTGAGGTTCCTGCTGCTCACTTGTCTCAGTCATCAATTGTACCACAGCAAGTGACCCCACAGGAGATGGGTGGTCATTCTGGAAGGGCTGCCACTACTCCTTCTAGTCCACTGACAGAGGAGGGCAGTGGTAACATAAATAAGACCCAACCAGAGGCAACTTCTAATGCTGAACCTATGGGTGATGAAGCAGGTGAAGGTCCCAGTACCAATACAAAGGGAACTTCTGTTGATCATGCTAGGCATGAGACAGAAGATGTTTTTGTCAATGATTCATCTAGGAGGTCACACTCTAATGATGATGAGACTAGTCCTCACATAGAATTGACGAATGTACAACTGACAAAGGCAGTGGATTTGTTGTGGGAAAAGTTAGTGAAGGAAAAAAGGGTGAACAAAGCTCAGAATGCTAAAATTGCAGAGCAGGAGGCCACAATTGTTGAACAAGGGAAAGAAATTGATCAGTTAAAAGTATGCCTTAGTGTGTTAGAAGCTTTGTTAATGGAGAATGTTTTTAATGATGGATTGAAAGCACGATTTGGGGTGTTGGAAGATTTATTGAAAAACACTTTCACCAAGGGGGAGAAGAGTGCAGAGGAGAGGTTTGATGATGAAGGTATGGGTGATACTGATTTTATGTTTGATGCTAACACTGAAGTTATGGTAGATGAAGAGCAGACTGAGATTGTTGAAAGTGTTATGCATAAGACAGATGAGTTTGTTGATGGTGAGACAGAGGTGATGGTTGAAACAGATGATGGTGAAGAGGTAGTACAACCAATGGAGACAGATGGTGATGATACAGAGTTTAAGGGGGAGTCTAAGTCAAAATTGGATGCTAAACGTACATATGGTAGGAAGAAATCCATTCCTGTTTTCAGCATAAAAGCTAAAAGGATGGCAGAGACAAGACAGTCACAGTCAAGTAGTCCCACTGTTAAAGTGGCTACCACTGCTACAACTGCTACACCTACCACTGTTACTCAAAAGACTCCTACTGTTAGAACAACTTCCACTCCTACTGCTAGACAAATTGAAGTTCCTTTCACAATAAGAGAACCAACTACATCACCTAAGCCTAAGTCTAATCTTTCAAAGATTGATCTAAAAGACAAAGGTAAAGGTAAATTGGTGGAAAAGCCAAAGGTGAAGAAGGTGCAACAAAATATTGAGCATGACTTGGAGTATGCTATGAGGTTGCAGGCAGAATTGAATGAACAGGACAGAGTTGAAGCTGAACAAAGAGCTGATGAATCTGAGATAGATGAAGTGGATGTGTTGCTTGAGAATGGGCAAATTGTTAAGATGACTAGAGAAGCCAGTAGAGTGTATGCAGAGATGAAGGCAAAAGGATTAAATGATGATACTGTTCATCATGCTTTTGAAGCAAAGAAAAGGGGTGATCCTCTGCAGATGGCTTTAAATAAAAAAATTGAAAGGGAGAAGAAAGACAAGAAAGAAAAAGAGGCTGCTAAGAGGAAGGCAAAGAAACCATCTAAATCTGAAATGAAAAATGATTTGGTTTGTAAGCTTAGAGGAGCAAGGGAAAGGTTAGAAAAGAAGAGAAAAGATGAGGAAGAGATTCAAAGGAGATTGCAAGAAAGATATGATCAGATTGATGAGGAATTGGAGGCAGAAAGGGAATTGAAATTGAAAATTGAAGGTGCTAGAAGATCATTTGTTAGACTTCAGGAGTTGGATGATACTGTTTGTGATTTGGATAGAGATGAGGAGATATTGGATAAAATGCTTGTGATAAAGCCTGATAGATCAGAAAATATCAACTTAAATGATGAAGAATTTTCAGAAATCATCAAGTGGGAAGGAGTGTTGATAGCAACCAAAGAAATGGCCTATGAAATCAGAATTGAAAGGAAAAATGGTGTTGTAAACTTTCACAGGTCAATGCATGATATTCTGAAGAGAGTGCAAAGATATGATGTATATGATATGTACAGAATTGGGTTAGAAAAGGACTTGAAGAATGTTAAATCTAGTCTTGAAAAGTATGTGTGGGAATGGATACAGATGATGTTTGAGCCTGAGAAGTATGGAGATATATTTTTATGTGCTGAGTTGGTTGCATACTGGAGATATTTTGCTAGAGCAGGAGTGCATTGTATTTCTCTTAAGAATGGTAAATATGTGTATATGTTGGAAGAAAGAGAATACATTCTGAGCATAGTTCTGTTAAGGCAAATAATGGAAAAGAAATTGCAAGTTGCTGTGAAGACTGAAAAAGGAAAAGAAATTGTTTACTGGATGATAAATCAATTTCACAAAAGAGATCAAACCAGCAAGAAAGGGTGAAACTCTCCTATGAAAGTTTGAAGCTTAATGAAGAAACTTATTTCAATACAGGATTGATTAAGTTTAGGGGGAGATTGTTGGGATCTGAGCTAAACTTGACAAGTGTTGAAGGCTAGCCACTGTTTGTTTTACTGCTAGCCGCTGTTATTGAAGAAGCAGTACCACTGCTAGAAGGAGTGCTAGCCACTGTTAGAAGGAGTGCTAGCCACTGCCAGAAGAAGTAAAGATCTAGCCACTGCTAGTGTAGTTAAGCAGTGTCACTGTTAGTATATATGTATGTAAAGGGAACTTACTACCACTGTTGGTACAAAGTAAGTCATTCCCACTGTTAGTATATAGAAGTCTGTTAGAGATTTTTATGGGATAAATTTAAATTCCATAATTATAGGAGATCGTTTAGCAGGACTCTATATGTTATAAATAGAGATCCTTAACCTAGATTAGGTTATGAGTTTTTGCGCAGCTTCAAGGTTTTTGTAACCCTAATACAAATCAGTGTATTTGTCTTATATCATTAATAAGATTGAAGCTTTTTATAATTCTGTTATTGTTATTCATATTGATCTTCATTATATTACTAAGTGTTATTCCGCAAACTTCTTAGTAATTATTCAAAACTGCTGTTATCTAATAGTTTATTAGATAGATCTTGGTTCATCATAGTATTTACTTTTCTGTATCGTAGTTAATTTAGAAAATACTAAAAACAAACCCCACCTGCTCTTTTAAACCCATCCTATTAGCTTCTATTATTTAAGGTATTTACTTCATTTTGATTCGCTCCGATTTTAAGAACGACACCTGAGTCAGACTTACCGCTTACTAACAAGAGCAGTAGGTAGTAATAAAACTTAGGCTTCCCAGCATCATAAATTTATATCCCACTGATCACCCACCTCCGACTGGAAGGTCCGCAACGACAGGGAAGAGATTTCTTGACCGACCGTTGGGGCGCGATCAGGTTTTTAGCGCCGTTGCCGGGGATCGACGAGCGTTGTGATTTAAAAAAACATACCTTTAAGTTAGAAGCCCTTAGGAGAACCTTTCGTTCAAGCCTAACTTGTTCAAAAGTTATTTCTTTCTTAGAATAGTTTAGTTATTAAAACATAAAAACCATAAAGATATGAAAAATCAAAAACCATCTGATTCGGTTTCTAGCCTCATCTCTGTTCTCTTACAAGACAGCAAATGAG
Organism: Pseudognaphalium luteoalbum; assembly: GCA_963422505.1. NCBI lineage: Eukaryota > Viridiplantae > Streptophyta > Magnoliopsida > Asterales > Asteraceae > Pseudognaphalium > Pseudognaphalium luteoalbum. The sequence continues at coordinate 60,260,958 of OY730195.1, read as the reverse complement.
ATGATGGCAATGGATGATTATGAATTTTTTGATTTTATGGAAAAAGAATTAGGGGATTACTCTTCTTGTTCTTCATACGCCAAAGTCAAGAAAATCTTAGACGTCCAAGAAATTGATATCAGGCAAAAACACTTTGACCTAGAAGTAGAGGAATCTCAGCAGAAGATATTAACTTCTGTTTCACACTTCAAGTAGTCAATTTACCCTTGACCCTGAGATCTCTTCACTTCTGGCCAAATACCCACACTATTTTAGGCCACATGACCTTCCCAAAGAAGTACCATTTGGCACTGAGGTTTACTTTTATCCACCCATGTTAGGATTAGATAGAAATGAATGCCTTAACTGCTTGGATGAATACTTTGAATATGATCTCCCTGACATGTTGAGAAATTATTCACAAGATAAGCGTCTCTCATGTTCGGAAAATCATACATTCAAATCAGGAACCCCCTACATAGATGATCCATTTCAAAGATGTCCAGTCTAGAAGGACCGCCCACTGACTAAAATCATACATCCAATAACTAAATTTTAGTCCCATTTTAAAGTTGTACTAGAAGGACCGCCCACTGACATCATTGAAATCATAGATATTCCACCCGAGACTGAAACCGAGCGTCATGTCGGAAATTCTTTTAAACCAGATAGGAGGATAGATATTTGTGCTAACTTTCTTAAATAGCTTAAAATATCAGACTTCCCCTTTTCGGTTGACCAAAGAAAGACATTCATGACTATCGATAACAGAATTTTAGGACTCCGCGCTAATTACACTAGAAAAGATGAGCTACTACTAACATCAGACCTAGACCTGTTAATGAAATTACTTGCTTATACTGATTACCATCTTGTTTCATCAACACGGATTAGTCGGTATATTTCAGATCTGATTAGTGAGCTTGAATTTTGGATAAAGCGTGACCCTATAATTCCAATCTTACTCCCTGGGAAAATACCATCCTTTGTCGATCCTGCCGTCTATTTAATCAATAAACTGATAGAAATTTTTTCAAATGCAACTGAGGAGGCTATTGAGAAATCTTTCTGTGAAAAACGGAAAGAAATTCAGATTAAGCTAACTCAGTAATTTCAAAAATCAAAATTTCCTTTCACGCTTCAACAGAAATTACTTTTTAAAGAATTATCGGTAGCAGTTCACGCTACTACCGGAAATCCTGATTCAAAAGAAGAAAATGAATTTTTGAAAATATTGGAAAAGTTACTTCATACTCTTAACTTTTTAGACGACGAACCACCGGATGGAATTTCAAATCCCAAGAAAGTTAAACGGGAATTTAATAATTTCGTTGATGCACTTATAAAATTAGGACACAAGGAGAGAAGTTTTCTAAATGAATTTGTATTATTTTTCTTAAACTCTGCCAACCTAATTTATCATATCACTAAAGTACTCCCATTTTCATTTATTCCTCATTATACTTTTCCTCAACCTTGGGCCCCGAATTAATTATTTGGAAAAGTCGAGCCGTTAACATTAAAATAAAGCGCTTATTGGGAGGCAACCCAATTTTAATAAATAAATCAAGTAGTTAATTTAGTTAATCGTGTAGTAGTTTAAGTTTTCAATTTATTTACTTTCTACGTAAAAGTTAGGATTTTAAAAAATTTAATGTTTTAAAATTATCTTTAAAAATGTTCTTTAAAATTTTTATCTCATCATTTATCACTCAATGCTTAAGTTTTGTTTAGTTATTTAACTGCAATTAAACAATTGGCAAAATTTAACAACTTTTAAATGGGACTAAAATTTTAAGAACACAAAAATAGTTTAAGTCTTAAATAAAACCTTTTTAACCTAATTACCATTTACTTTCACTAAATTACCACTTGAGGTAAAAAGGTAAAAGTAAAAATTGGTGAGGAGGTTAAAAAGCAAAAAATGAAAACATTTTTCACTTTTTCCCTCCCCTCCTCTCTTCTTCAGCCGAACACCACCCCCACCACCATGCCATCACCAAAAATCCACCATTGTTGAAGGTCTTGAGCTCAATAATCTCCATTTTCGTTATTTGTATGCTTCATTTATCATCATTACATCATTTCTAAGGTAAATTTCTAACTTAAAATCTCTAGTTCATGATTTTACCCAAAAGTTAGGGTTTCAATTTGAAACTTGATATTTAGGGCTAAAGATTAGGGCTTTAGGTGTTATTACTTGCTATTGAATGTTTGTATGATGATTATTGGTAGTAATCTAGTAATTTCATGAGAGATTGGTGAACTTTGATTTTCAAAGTAATGAACTTTGACTTTTTGTTAACTTTTTAGCTAGAATTGCCTATGTTTGACTTTTATTGATGAAAGTTGCTTATAATAATATGTTGAGCATGAGTAAACTAGCTTTAAATAGTTAGATGATTGGTTTAAAGACTTTCAAGAATTAAAGTAAGCATTTTTATGAGTATTACAAAGTGTCATTATTTTAATTAAAATCTTTTACAAACCAAATGATACTTGTGCAAATATTGGCATGATTAAGCTTACTTGAATTTTTGAATCTCGTTCTTAAAAAGATTAAAAATGACTAGTTGCAATATGAAAGTTGCATCATTTTAGTTAATAAAGTGTTTGAGACTTAACGAATAACAAGTCATATTTCTAAGGAACCAATATTATAATTATGCCATTTAAAGATGGAATGTTAAGTTATTAGTCAATTTCACATAATAAAACATCAATTTTCAAAAATTGACTAACACTTGATATTAATATCTTTAAATACATAAAATGATCAAAGTTTCATCACTAGTTTTCTAAGTTTATGGTAAATTACAAAGTTTTGATTAAAGTAAGGTAATTACAAGGTTTCTTTAAAATCTTAATGCTTACTTAGTTAATTACTAATGCATTTTCATTGTTTAAAGCCTTTTCTAGGAATCATTCATAAAATAAGACCTGTTGTCCTAGAAAAATGCTTATGACATTTACCATAGCTTAAGAAACTTATTGGTGATAAATTTGTGGTTTGGTGATTGCGGTTTGGTTAAAAATGTATCTTTCTAGGTTATGGATTATTCGATTTTTAAAGCCTACATTTCGAATTTTTATTTAAAATTTGGAATAACATAGTAAATCCATATATCTATGATCATGATGCGCACTAATTGTCTTTTATCTTGACAGATGAAGTCTGCTTCTGAAGATATCCATCCTACTTTGGAATACTTGGCCACTTCCGCCAAAAAGAAGAAACTAATTAAGGATTGGATGAACCGGCCATTTGGAAAGAACAAATTTATCGTCTGGAGAGATGTAAAGGCACTTGGGTACAAGAGTGAGTTGAGGAAGTTAGTGAAATACAAGATCAATGATGAGAAAATGGATGCTTGGTACAAGATGTTCGCCCTCAATGAAGACATTTACCGAGAGCTAGTTATTGAGTTCATGTTGACCTACAAATTCAACCCCTGCATCTCCAATATTACAGATAAGCGATTAATCAACTTTAATTATAGAGGGGTGAAGCAGCATGTGTCTTTGGCTGAGCTTGCGGTATATCTTGGGTTCTACACGGAGCAGAAACATTCTCAGATATTCTTCGATAGTTCACGAGGTGTTTCATGTTATGAAGACCATGGGTTGATTTGGGAAAATCTAACGGGTACTAGTTTTCATTCAAATGTAAAAGCCTCCACGTTCTTCAAAGTTGAGCATCGACTCCTGCACAAGCTACTAGCTGTATCACTACATGGAAAGAAAAAAATAGGAGGAGCTGTTGGAGCTGATGATCTCTTTGTGATGAACGCCATGATTAAGAAGAAGAATGTGAATGTAGCTTTCTTAGTAGCCGAGAGGATTCAAAGAGAGATGAAATTTGAGATGACAAAGTATATCTATATGGGAGCTTTCATAACCAGGATTTGTAGCCATATGGGTTTTCTCACAGAGGATCACATGAGCGAGTACACTAGCTCGCCTTATGTTCGATCCCTGCCGTTTGATCCAGAGTACTTCCGCACTATATGGTTGATATCTACTGATTCAAGCGTGCAGGCATTTTGGAGAGCTACCAAACAGGCCATTCCTTGTTGTGTTCTGAATAGGAAGAGTAGTAAGAGAGACGGGGATGTTGAGGATGGTGAGCCAATTGAGATACCAGATGATGATAGAGATGTTAGAGCACCGCAGGAGGATACTAGGGTACCTGGCAGTACATCTAGGGTTTAGAGTGTTGTTGACTGGACTACACCAGTGACTCCACTTTCTCAGTATTGGACTTTTCACTCACTTCAGGTTAGACATGCTCATGACATAAATGTAGCTCGCAGATTTGGATTGCCAATACAAGAGCCACTGATGTATAGATGTGTGACATTACCAGCCATATTTCCACCAGTCACCACCACCTTTGCCTTAGTTACCACCACTATTCCATCATACACCATGCCCACCATATCTCGCTATGAGCCAGTATATTCTATACACACCTCATCTGCTCCATCTACCTCACGGCAGCCATCCCCAGCTACCCATGTCTTATCTCCGATTTTGAGATCCAGAGGTCTGATGATCCAAATGTTTATCCTAGTGCTGACGGCCTTACATTCTCAGGATTCTCAAGGATGCTCAACTTTGATGCTATTCCAGAAAATGAGCTTCCAAATGAGAACGACATTAGGAGAGGTTACTTGATATTACTTGAGGAGGCACGCATGACAGCTCAATGCCTACAAGAGTGGGGTTTTGAATCTGTAAATGACTTACCGACAAATGTCTTGAGGGATGTTTTGAGGCAACACATGCTTATTACATCAGAGACTGTATCAGGGAGAGCCACTAGTGGAGAGCTTTTGGCTGCAGGAAATAACCCTTCCACTTCTGCATTTGATCTTCATGTGACTGATCAGGGGTCTCCTCATCCTTAGACTTTCTCATCTCTAGTACTTTATTATTATTATTGGTCTGTATTAGCACTAACTATTATGGTGGGATGACTTGTGATCTTGTTTTGATCTTTTGGTACTTTTTACCCAGCTTGCTACTTAGCTGGATGATCTATCTATTTATCTTTATGCTTACGTTTTATTGGTTTATTTTAGTAGAATAAAATGTGGTTGAAGTGATTTGTTGAGTCCTGAGCCACTGCCAAATTTGCTCAGAAGACAAGTCTTGTGCCACTGCTAGAAGAAGTCTACCACTGTTAGTTAGTTTTGTATTGACAGTGCCACTGTCAGTTAGAATTAGTCTAACAGTGCCACTGTTGGTATAAGTTTGTATTTTGTATCAAGTACTTAACCACTGTTGGTAATACATGAGTACTACCCCTGTTAGTGTATAGCTCAACCACTGTTAGTAGTCGGTTAGAGAGAAATATGGAATAGATAGAATTTCCATAATAGTTTGATTCTGTAAAGGACTCTATGTGATATAAATAGAGATCCTGTAAAACCCTAGAAGATAGATGAATTTCTAGTTATTAGCTTCAAGGTTGTAAACCCAAACACAATTGTGAGTTCGTATGTTGATAATAATATTGAAGCTTTTGATTAATATTCTGTGTTACAAGTTTAGTTCTTCAAGTTATTAATAAACTATTCCGCAAGCTTATTAATAATTAATCAAAGTAATACATATTAAGATCCTGACTGGGATCAACAAGTGGTATCAGAGCTAGATATTGCTTTGATCTTGAAGAATTCTAATAAAGTTTGCAGCTTTCTCGTCAAATACTAAGATGTCTACTGAAACAATGGAAGGAATACAGGGAACAAAGATTCCTATGCTCAAACCTGATGAGTTTGAGTTATGGCAGACAAGAATCAGGCAGTACATGCTTCTCACAGATTATATGATGTGGGAGGTGGTTATCAATGGACCTAATTATCCAAAGGGTTCAGATGGTGAAAAATTGGAGAGACCACCACCCAAGACAGATGCTGAGAGAAAAGAAAGAGCCACTGAATGGAAGGCATTGAGTACATTACTCTTGTCAATTCCCAATGAGTATCAAAAGAAATTTGATAAATGTGTAGATGCTAAGGTACTCATGGAAGCAATAGTCACAAGGTTTGGAGGTAATGATAATACAAAGAAGAATAAGAGGTCTCTTCTCAAACAACAGTTTGAGAACTTTGCTGGAGTAAAGTCAGAAACTTTAACTCAAACCTTTGATAGATTTCAGAAACTGGTGGGAGATCTTGAAAATCACAATGTTAAGATAGACAAGGATGATCTTAATAGAAAATTTTTAAGATCACTTGGTACAGAATGGAACATGTACACTGTGGGACTTAGACAAAGTGCAGATCTTGATCAGAAGGAAATTGAGGATCTGTACAATGATCTGAGAAACTTTGAGCCTGAGGTTTTGGCTATAAAACAGTCCAATGGTAGCTCTAATAATACTGCCTTTGTGTCTGTTGGTGAAACTGGAAGTAGTAGCACATCTGATGTTAATGATAATATACTAGAAGCATTCTTTGCTAGCCATGTGAATTCATCATTAACTACAGAAGATTTGGAGCAGGTCAGTGAAGAGGACCTTGAGGAGATGGATTTGAGATGGCAAATGGCTATGATCACTATAAGGGCAAAAAGATTTATGCAGAGGTCTGGTATCAGAAACTTTACATTCAAGAGAGATGGTGTAGCTGGTTTTGACAAGAGCAAGGTAGAGTGTTTCAACTGTCACAAGTTGGGTCACTTTGCTAGAGAATGCAGGAACACAAAGGATGGAGGATCACAGAATATAGTTAATGGAATTATGAGAAATAGTTCTAGTCCTCAAAGAAGATTGGTACCTGTACAGAACACCACTTCAGACTCACTGGTAGCACAAGATGGAATGGGAGGGTTTGACTGGAGTGATCAAGAAGAGCTTGTGGTAAAGAATCAAGCTTTGATGGCTGTCACAGAAGAACCAGAACCTTCAGACATTCCACATGAGGTACAAGTTAAATTATGTTCTCCTGAATGTAAGAAAATGGTTAAATTTTACAGGGATCATAATGTTGTTGTGTGCAATGAGTTGAAAGCTTTTGAGGTCAAAAGTCAACATGCAACTTTAACTATTGAAAATCTGGAAAAACAAATTAAAGCTTTTGAAAAGAATGAATCACAATTTCACTTAGATATTAAATATCTGAATTGGGAAAAGAAAGCTTTACAAACAAAAGTTGATATGCTAAGTGCCAAGTTGGCTGAGGCAATTTCTGATAAAGAGTCAATAAAGTTGAAAGTTGACGAATTGGAAAATGCTTCAAAAGGTGTTCAAAACTTAATCAAGTCTCAAATTCATGATAAATTGAAAACTGGATTAGGTTATAATCTTAATGCTGTACCCCCACCTTATAATCATACTTACTTCCCATCTAAAATTCATTTTGACTTAGAAAAACTTAAGGTAGGTGTGTCAGAGGAGGTTAAAAAGGTAGATCCAGTGGTTAATTGTGCTGATAATATAAATTTTGATAAAGTGGAAATATCTGATTGGACTGAGGAAGATGAGAGTGATAGTGATAGCTCATCTAGTGGTAATTCTATGGATGGTTGTGTTAAGTCTATTACTGGTCTAGTTTCAGAACTTAAGAGTGATAAACTAGAAGAAGGTAAGAAGTTGTTCATGGAGAAAGCTAAGGTTCAGCTTGAACAAGTGAATAGGGATAACAAATCTAGAACTGGTCTAGGTTATGTGAATAACAAGGTTAATCATGAGTCCAATAAAAAGGCTGAATGTGTTAAGTGTGCTAGCAAACATGATGAAATTTCTGCAAATAAAATAATCAAACCTACACCTAGAGGGAATCAAAGGAATTGGAATCAATTGGTGTCACAAAGACTGGGTAATGGGTTTGAATGTGTGAAAAGAAAATCATGTTTTATTTGTGGTAGGTATAATCATCTTCAACAGGACTGTTACCATAATCCTAAAAAAAATAGGAACAGTGGTACCGAACAAGTGTTGAGAAATCAGCCTAACAGAGGCAAGGCTGCAGCCACTGTTAATACTGTAGCAGTGCCACTGTCAGAGGCTAACAGAGGCAAGACAAGAACAGGGGAGGGTTTGACCACTGTTAGGCATGGTACCTCTGCTGGTATTAAGCATTTACAAAGAATGTTTATACCAAGTAAAGCTACCACTGCCAGGGTAATAAATACGAATTTGAAGGTGTCCACTGTCAGACCATTAACCCCTGTCAGGTCTAAAACAGATTGTTTTTGGAGACATAAGAATGCATCTACATCAAAAGTGTCCAAAATCAATGAAGCATTGAGATCAATCACCTTTAAGAGGGTTGATGTCAAAAATGCTCAAGGGAAACCCAAAGCCAGATTGGTTTGGGTTCCCAAGAGAAACTAATTATTTCTCTTTTTATATGTGCAGGGCAAGCCAAGCTTATGGCATATTGATTCAGGATGCTCAAGGCACATGACTGGAGATAGGGAGAAACTGCAGGATTTTAAAGCTTTTAATGGAGGAGATGTGGCATTTGGCAGTAATCCTAAAGGAGGAAAAATCACAGGTAAAGGCAAGGTAAAAAGCAGTAAGCTCACTTTCAATGATGTTTATTATGTTGAACAATTGAGATATAATTTGCTAAGTGTGAGTCAAATCACAGATAAGCAAAATCCTGTTTATTTCACTGACACAGAATGCATTATACTTTCTGAAAAACTCAAAATACCTGAAGATAAAATTTTAATGAGAGTTCCAAGAAAGAATAATGTATACTGTAGTGATTTAAACAAGATGGAATCTCAAAATGTTAACTGTCTTATATCTAAAGCTACTGTTTCTGAATCTGACCTATGGCATAGGAGGATGTGTCACTTGAATTTCAAGACCATGAATAAACTTGTTAGGAATAGGCTAGTGAGAGGCTTACCTGAAAAGTTATTTGAATGTAGTGACCACTGTGTAGCTTGTCTCAAAGGCAAGCAACACAAGACTTCTTATAAGACCAAGCATGTGAATACAAATACCACTCTCTTACACCTGTTACATATGGACTTGTTTGGCCCTACCAATGTAGCTAGTCAAGGGAAGAAATCTTACTATTTGGTGATAACTGATGACTATTCTAGGATGAGTTGGGTATTCTTTCTTAGGACCAAGGATGAGACAGGTGAAACACTTAGATCCTTCATAACTAGGATTGAGAATTCAACTAATCAAAAGGTTAAGATCATCAGATGTGATAATGGGACAGAATTTAAGAATCATGAGATGAATAAGTTCTGTGAGGAGAAAGGTATAGAAAGACAGTTTAGTGCACCTAGGACTCCACAACAAAATAGAGTAGCTGAAAGGAGGAATAGGACACTAATTGAGGCTGCTAGAAGCATGCTAGCAGATTCTAAACTTCCAATGTCTTTTTGGGCAGAGGCAGTCAGCACTGCTTGTTATGTTTTGAATAGGATTTTGATAGTCAAACCTCATAACAAGACACCCTATGAGTTATTCTTTAAGAGAAAACCTTTGGTTAGCTTTTTAAAACCATTTGGATGTCCTTGTACTGTCTTAAATACCAGGGAACACCTAGGTAAGCTTCAAAGTAAGGTAGATGAGGCTGTCTTTGTTGGATACTCTATTCAAAGCAAGGCTTATAGAGTGTTTAATAAAAGGACTAGGATCATAGAGGAGACCATGGATGTGACCTTTAATGAAAATACACCAAATGTAGAAGGAAAAGGTCCAGAATTATTGTTTGATATTGATGCACTAACCCATGCTTTTAGATATCCAGATTTGTCTACTAGTGCAGATACAAGTGCAGGTGATGATGCAAATGGAGATAGCAGCTCAAGTCAGTCTACAAAGGATGACTTGGAGTATGTATTATTTCCAATTTGGTCTCCAGATCCACCAACAGTCTTTCAACAGGATCAAACAGAAACTGAAGGATTAACTCCAGAAACAAATGGATCATTTACAAAGGATGATTCAGATAAGGGTACACATGGTTTAAGGGGTTCACATGAGGATTCAAAAAGTGAATTAGAGATACCTGGACTATCAGATGAAGAGCAGAGGTCATCAAAGAACTATGAACAAACTCCACCATTTCAAGTTTTGGAAAGAACTTCTTTGTCAGATTCTGAAACAACTCCAAAGCCTTCAAAAGAAAGAAAGGAAAGAGATTCTTTTTCAGAATCAGAAATGGATAATCTTGTGGGTCCTAATTTGGAAAGAGAATTGCTTGATACATCCACATCTAAGTATCTGGTTCATAAAGATCACTCCTTGGAGTTGGTCATTGGTGATATTGGTTCACATGTTCTGACCAGACAGCAATCAAAGATAAGAGAAGAAGATTTACATACTTCTTTATATGTTTGTTTTCTTTCTCAGATGGAACCAAAGAAAGCAGTGGAAGCTCTCAAAGATCCCAGCTGGATTGAAGCCATGCAAGAAGAATTGCTACAATTCAAGCTGCAGGATGTATGGGATTTGGTTGATTTACCAAAAGGAAAGAGAGCTATAGGCACAAAGTGGATTTTTAAGAACAAGAGAGATGAGAGAGGGATTGTCATCAAGAATAAAGCCAGGTTGGTAGCACAGGGGTATACACAGGAAGAATGAATTGATTATGATGATGTTTTTGCCCCTGTTGCTAGGATAGAAGCTATTAGATTGTTTTTAGCTTATGCATCTTATCAGGGTTTCAAGGTTTATCAAATGGATGTGAAGAGTGCTTTTCTTCATGGTCTAATTGATGATGAGGTGTATGTATGCCAACCTCCAGGGTTTGAAGATCCAACATATCCAGATAGAGTGTGCAGATTGAAGAAAGCTTTGTATGATTTACATCAAGCACCAAGAGCTTGGTATGATACTCTATCTGAGTATCTTCTCAAGAATGGATTCAAGAGAGGTACTATTGACAAGACTCTGTTTATCAAAAGGATTCAGAAAGATATTTTGCTGGTACAGGTCTATGTAGATGATATTATATTTGGATCTACAAGTGATTCACTGTGTAAAGACTTTGAGGAGCTAATGCATTAGAAGTTTAAGATGAGTTCAATGGGAGAACTCACTTTCTTTTTAGGATTGCAGGTTAAGCAGAAGCCAGATGGAATCTTTATTAACCAAGGGAAGTATGTGAAGGATATTTTGAATAAATTTGGTTATAAAGATGTAAAGATAGCTAGCACTCCCATGGAGGCACACAAACATCTTAATTCTGATCCTTAGGGGGAGGAAGTAGATGTGCACTTGTACAGGATAACGATTGGTTCTTTGATGTATTTAACTTCATCTAGACCTGATATTATGTTTGCAGTGTGTCTTTGTGCTAGGTACCAAACCAATCCAAAGCAGTCACACATGTATGCTGTGAAAAGGATCTTTAGATACTTGAAAGGTTAACCAGATTTGGGACTTTGGTATGCTAAAGGATCAGATTTTGAGCTAAAGGCTTTCACAGATAGTGACTATGGTGATGAAAACATGGATAGAAAATCAACCAGTGGAGGATGTCAATTTCTTGGAAGTAGGCTAATGTCATGGCAATGCAAGAAGCAGACCACAGTTTCCACATCTACAGCAGAAGCAGAGTATGTTGCAGCATCCAGTTGTTGTGCACAGGTGCTCTGGATTCAGAATCAAATGATGGACTATGGTTTGACTTTCATGAACACTCCTATTTACATTGATAATACATCTGCTATTAGTATCATACAAAATCCTGTTAAGCATTCAAAAACCAAACACATTGAAATCAGATATCATTTTATAAGAGATTGTTATGATAAACGATTGATTCATATTTTCAAAATTCATACTGATAATCAACTTGCAGATCTTTTTACCAAATCATTTGATGTAGGAAGGTTTACATTTTTGATATCTAATATTGGTATGATCAATCTCACTTAGTGTTTTGGTCAGGATTTGATACTAACAGAGGTGAAGTATATTGTGTGTGACAGGGTCAAGTGTTGCCACTGTTAGCTTCATCATGATAACAGTTGGTTCCACTGTTAGTTTACTTATGCCACTGTCAATGTACTTTCAACCTCTGCTGTATGTTTGTGTAGTTTAACCCCTGCTAGTTGTTTTTCTTAGTTTAATATTGCAGGATTAAGCCACTGTCAGGAGACATTAGGAGAGCTGGAGTCTAATGTTTTCTTTGTTGATTTTTCGTATTTGATTAAAATAAAAAATAAAAAAAAAATCGAGTTATTTTATGAAGTCCATGCCCCTGCTAGTTCTAGTGTACCCCTGCTAGTACTAGTACCTCTGTTGGCTATTGAGGATTATTAATGGTTGAATTTGATCAAGTGAGGTACCCCTGTTGGACTTAAGTGTTAGTTGTGCCTTTGTTGGTACATATCTGACAGTGCCACTGTTAGTTCTATTTACTAGGGCTTGGCACTGTCATCACATAAGTATCCAAACACTTCACTTTTTCAACTACGCTTTCAAAATTCTCAAAACTCTTTAATAATCGCTCTCATTTGTGTTTGCTCATTGTAAATCACTCTTCTTTCTTTCATTAATTTCATTCATGGCATCGTCATCTTCATCTGATTCTGGTAATTCAAATCTGAGTGTTCATTCTGAACACAACATGAGGGCTTTCTTAGACAAAGAAATCGCAGATGAGTATTTTCACCCAATTATTGATTTCTTGAGTAACTGTCCAGTTACATATGCCCTTACTATCGCTCCAAGATTGATCAGATCACATATTCAAGAATTCTGGAAGAATGCAAAGGAAGGGAATGTTAATGGTATTACTCACATTCATTCCACTGTCAAGGGAAACAAAGTAATGGTAACTGAGATTGTTCTTAGAGAACTTCTGCAGTTTGATGATGAAGGAGGAGTTCTGGAATTATCAAGAGAGGATCTGTTTCAAGGGATAAAAGCTATGGGTTATGAAGGTGCTGGAAAAGCAAGGTCTGAATATACGTTCTTGAAGTCATGGTTTTGTCCTCAATGGAAGTTCTACATTCATACCTTTCTGGTATGTTTATCTCAAAAGAGAACTAGTTTTAATGAATTTAGTTCTAGTATTACATATCCTATAATCTGCTTGGCACAGGGACTTAAATTTAATATGTCTAGGTTCATCTTAGATAATATGATCAAAAATGTAAAGGGTGATACATTTATCATGTACCTTAGATTTGTTCAACTTTTGTTGAATAAACAATTGCCAAATTTGCCAGTAGATAGAAGTGTAATAGTTAGTTCTACTTTATCTTTGAAGACTATTAGAGCCATGTACCAGTACCAAAACACTTTTTCCAAGAAGGAAACTGCATTGTTTTCTACAATGTTAGTTCCTCCTTCTGCCACTGTTGGTGTATTACCAACACCACTTGGACCAAATGATGACAGGACAACAAAACCAGTTGGTTCTGAACACACATCAGGAGGTGGCACAAAAAGAAAACAAGGGAACCAACAGCCTACCCAAAGCAAAACCAAAAAGTCCAAGAAAACTAAACAGGCTATGGAGATTCCTGTTTCTCCACAGTCTCAGTCAAATGATCAATCACAATAGGTGAACATACTTGATGAAAATCTTCATTCTGGAAGAGCTGCCACTACTGTTTCTAGCCCACTGGTAGGACAGGATAGTGGTAACATCAATAAGACCCGACCAGAGGCAACTTTGTTTGATGAACCTATGGGTAATGAGTCAAATGAAGGTCCCAGTACCACGAATCAAGGGGCATCTGAACATCTTGCAGGGCAAGTGACAGATGTAGTCAATGATTCATCTAGGAGGTCACACTCCAATGTTGATGAGACTAGTCATATAACTAAGGAATTGACGATTGATGATTTGGTACATGATGTCAGGCTGATATGGACAAAATTTGAGAGGGAAAGAGAGTTGAGAAGGGAGCAACAACTCAAGTTGGCTGCCCAGGATGAATTGATTAAGAAGCAGCAGGGGGAAATCAATGATTTGAAAACTAGATTGGCTGTGGTAGAGGATGTTGTGTTACAGGTCTTACAGCCTGCTGCAGAATTACAGAAATCTTCAGGCAAGGGGGAGAGAAAAGATAAAGATCAAGGGAATGATAATGTGCCTGAAGATAAGGGAGATGATAATGATGGTTCTGATGGGAATAATGATGATAATGATGGAGGTACAGGTGGTATTAGCTTCATGGATACATCTGAGATTAATGAAAATGTTGAGGATGAATTGAATGTTTCAGATTATGTGGTTAATGAAGGCATGGATGATGAAATGGTGAATGCTGAGCTTGATAGAAGAATGGTGGTATATGTGGGTGGAAATGTGCAAACAAGTCAGAATGTGACAGATGATAATGCACAAAGAGGTCCAGCCTTGAATGTTTTTCCATTAAACAAAGGATTACCTTTTGAGGCTGTGGCTAATTTGTATTTCTGGGATGTTATGGGAGAAAATATTGATATGGGCAAAAGAGTGAGCTTCAGTGATAGGATGGTGTTTGATAAATCTGTTGAAACAGAGATGAAAGGTGGAAATGTAGAGGTTGAGGAGGAGTGTTTAGAGTCCAAACCTGAAGCTGAAGAGGAGGTAAGAGTGAAAAATTATAATAGAAAGAAATCAATTCCATTCAGAAAGTCTTCCTCTGTCAAGAAAAATACTGTTACAACTCAACCTATAACCACTGTTAGCAGTTTGGTTTCTACCACTGTTGAGGTATCTACCCCTGTTGGTACTTCAGCAGTAACCACTGTTATATTACCTACACCTGTTATCACAGAGTCAACCACTGTCACCACAACTACATCATGATCTATTCTACCCCCTGTCATTATTGAAGAACCTTCATCATCACCCAAACCTAAGTCTGATCTTCCAAAGATTGATTCAAAGGACAAAGGTAAGGGAAAATTAAAAGAAGAAAGAAAGATTAAGAAGGTTGTAGAGCCTCAAATTGATTTGGATGAGGCCAGGAGAGCTCAGGAGGAGTATGATGAGAGAATGTTAAGAAAGGCAGTTGAGTCCAAGAGACTAGAAGGTCCTGATGTTGATGTTGTATTGGAAGATATGATTGTGGTAACCTTATCTCAAAAGGCTGCAAAGATGCTTAATGATATGGCTGTAATTGGTAAAGGGTTATCTACACAAAAGATTCATGATATGATCAACAAAAAGGATGGTAATGATGATTTGAATCCAGGATTTGCAAAGTTAAAACAAGCAAATAAAGAAAAGGCAAGAAGGAAAAGACAAGCAGAGCTTGAAAAGAAAAGAAACAAACCACCAACTGATGCTCAAAGGAAAAAGGAATTAATCAGAATTCTTGGTGGAAGATATGCATCAAGAAGTATACTAGAAGGATGGGATATAGAGAGGTTGGAGAAAGCTTATGCTAGACATAAGAATGAAGGAAAGGTGGATTTTGAAAAGAGGCTCATGCAAGACAAATTCATTGAGAAAAAGTTGTCTGAGGATAGAAAGAAGATTGCTGAGCAGGTAAGAAAAGAGGAACAACACAGAATTGAAAAGGAAGAGCAAGAGAAAGCAGAAGCTGAAGAAAGAGAATTAAAAAGGCTTTATGATAGAAATCTAAAGATTAGATGGGATGGAGTGCTTGCTTGTGATAATGTAGTTCCTGATTTGGAGAAGGATGCAACAGAATTGAGAAAATATATCAAAGAGGTGAAGGATAGCAAAGAAAATATTCATATTAATCATGATAGATCATCAAGAATAGTTGAATGGGAAGGAAAGAAATCAAAGGTTGCTGATATTGTTAAAGAACAGATCAAGATTATCAGAGAGGATGGAAATGAGCAATACTTGTCATCTGTAGCTGATGTGCTCAAAAATGTGAATAGGTTAGACATTCTAGATCTGTATGAGCTTAACAGTCAAAGAAACAGGCAGGCTTTACTGGTGATAATGGAAAGAGATTTGGGAAGATGTTTGAATATGCTGTTTGAGCCTGAACCATTCACTAATTTGTTCTTAAACTGCATTGAGCTTGTGAATACCTGGAGACACTTTGTTAGAGCTGGAGTTCACATGATTTTGTTCAGAGATGGAGTCACAATCTACATGCTTGATGAAAGACAATATGTTTTGGGGACTCAGATTTTAAGAAATGTGCTTGCATCTCAACTAAGAACTACAGTGATCTCAGAAGGTGCATTCAATGCTTTATATATGGTGTTCAATCAGTTTCATAAAAGAATGGAGTTGGAAAGATTAAGAGAAGAGGAGAAAAAGAGAAAACAGAATCAAGCTCCTAAAGATGAAAAGAAAGATGAAGAAACTTGACTCATTACTGAGAATGATCAAGTTTAGGGGGATATTGTTGAGTCCTGAGCCACTGCTAGATTTGTTCAGAAGACAAGTCTTGTGCCACTGCTAGAAGAAGTCTACCACTGTTAGTTAGTTTTGTATTGACAGTGCCACTGTCAGTTAGAATTAGTCTAACAGTGCCACTGTTGGTATAAGTTTGTATTTTGTATCAAGTACTTAACCACTGTTGGTAATACATGAGTACTACCCCTGTTAGTGTATAGCTCAACCACTGTTAGTAGTCGGTTAGAGAGAAATATGGAATAGATAGAATTTCCATAATAGTTTGATTCTATAAAGGACTCTATGTGATATAAATAGAGATCCTGTAAAACCCTAGAAGATAGACGAATTTCTAGTTATTAGCTTCAAGGTTGTAAACCCTAACACAATTGTGTGTTCGTATTGTTGATAATAATATTGAAGTTTTTGATTAATATTCTGTGTTACAAGTTTAGTTCTTCAAGTTATTAATAAACTATTCCGCAAGCTTATTAATAATTAATCAAAGTAATACATATTAAGATCCTGACTGGGATCAACATGATTGTTGAGAATGATGGGATCGATTCACGACTAGATGACACGCACTAAACCGGAAGGCCGTTCTTAGACGGAAACAAGCTGAAATCTCTAGCAAGCAGTTCATCCTTCTTCAGCCAAATCATTTTCATCTCGTGAATCCATAAGGGGAGTTTTTTGTTCTTTTCCGTTGTCTGCCCGAAATATTCATACCATATCCTTTATGCCTAATCTCTAAGTGTGGGATTTTATTCCACCATCTTCAAAACACTATAAAGTGAGCATATCCTATAATCAAACTCTAAGTGTGGGATCCCCCAAAAGATCTCCGCCTTAGTAATGAACATTAGGGACAATATTCCTTTAAGTGTGGGATACACGGTATGTTATACCGTAAAGTTTTCTGACCTTTTGTCCTCCAAAGTTAACTTGAAACTCGTTTCCTGCTCAAAATTTTTCAAATTTTTTTCAAAAACTTGACTGATTTATCAGTCAACTTTTGTAATTCCTTTGATCTTTTGTTCAGAATAATAGTTTTTAAGGATAATCACTTTTTCAGAATAAATAAATTACTTTGGAAAGTAAGATAACGCAGAATAAGGATCCCTTAAAATGAAATGGTCATCTTCGAAGCATCGCATGACTAGGCTCATACACCCTATATTGTTGTGTGAGGAACTTGAGCCTTTAATAAGCATTCATTTTTAATGCTTCACCATTCATTTCTGTGTGTGTGCTGATGCATGCGTCTTAGAATTAGAACTTGTTCCTGGTATACGCTTCGAGACCATACCAAAGAGTACCGTACGCGGTATAGGTGCAATTAGAGGATCTTAGTATTTATTAGGATTAAAACCATTTTTTTCATATCTCTTCAAGCCTAACCCCGCCGATACTCAATTTTAGTATCGATGATTCGCTTAGTAAACCCTGTTGAGGCTTAACCTTTTCAGTTCTTAAAAAAACCCAAATTTTTAAAATCCATTACTTTCCATACCCACCAAAACCTTATCTTAAAATTTTTTAATTTTTGAAAAATTCTATTTAGATATTCTTTTTGCTTTCACTCTAAAAATCACAAAATCCGTGTTTTACTCAAAAACTTCTCGCGTGCGTTTCAGAAATCAAATTTCAAAAGATCGAGAATCTTGCGGTGCGAAAAATTGGCACCAAGTAAAATTTGAAATATCAAAAAGTCTGAAAAAATGAAAATATGAAAGGATCTCAAAAGGTAGTAAGAAAAAAAAATCCTTAGAAAATTCTTTGGCAAAGAAATTCTAAACAAAAATTTATCATCTAAATAAAGCTAAGTGCTTCAAAATCTCCCGAAAACTCTGACCTCTGAAAGACGTAAATCTTCCGTGTGTTTTCAAGAAGATAGAAGTCAAAATAGCTATCTTTCTTCCTTACCGTTATCCGTTTCCATTTTCATTAAAAATCATATCTAAAAAAGTTTTTCATAAAATTTGAAAATTCTAAGATAAGCATACCCTTTAAACCTTGAGACAACCCTTTTTCATATCCATTTAACCCTCACCTAAACATTACAACCCAACAAAAATGCCTTGGGATAATTAGCACCGTCCTCATTTGGAGTGGTGGAGATGCGATTCTCGACCAAGCCTATGATGATAAGCGCTGCATGACTGGCTTTGAGCGATTTCGTTTGTTTAGAATGTTAGGAAATCCGATACACTTCTTGAGTGAATTGAGTGACCACCTGTGAGGATCGCCCAGTCATGTACTTCTACATTTCGAGAGTTGCAAAGTATGCTAAAGGGACAGCCAGTTCAGTTTTAAGATTTCTTTTCTATTGATGCTTACTTTCTGAAATAATTTACCTATTTTGAGGAGTTGTTGTCCTTAGGAAATATCTGTTCTCATCAACTGATCCATTTTCTCAAAACCTTGAGCGAAGTGAGATATGGTTTTGAGAGCGAAGTGAGATACGGTTTGCTTGAGGACAAGCAAAGTCTAAATGTGGGATATTTGATTTGACGTAAAAAGTCATGTTTTACGCACATCTTTTACCTCATATTTAGCACTTAATTAACAAAATCATGCAAATAAAGTCCACATTTACCACATTTTGTTGAAAAGGTCAAAACTTTATAAGTATTTCAAAAACAACGGTAAATGGATGAAAGACACACTTAAAAAGGCATAATTCGTTAGACACGCTATTTTATCATAAAACTCCGATTTGGGACTTAATAAGTATCTTAAAATGTAGGTCTGGAGAATACGAATGCGTGGATATAAAGATCGTCAAAAACGGATCAAGAACGAAGAAGATGGGGCCAAACGAGTTACGATCCAGCACACAAGACTTACGATACAGCACACGAGACAACGACTCAGGGTTCACCACCCCTCTAGGGGCCGTATACCCCCCTAAAGGGGCCGTATACCCCCTCTACAGGGCCGTATACGCCCTTCTAGGGGGTGGTATACCCCCTTCTGAGGGTGGTATACCCCCTATGGTGCCAGATACGCCCCGTTTGCTATCGAATACACCCTATTTGCTACCGAATACGCCCATGTTGGTATCGAATACGCCCTTTTTGGTGTCGAATTTCATAGCTCTGGGGTGTATTTCAGTGTTAAATGGAAGCGAGGGTGTTGAGTGTAAAATTGTAACTTGTAAGCCTATAAATAGAGTCCTTCACCTCCTTGTTTCTCATCCCATTCTTCATTCAACTATTCACTCTCACTTTCACACACTGTTGTAATTTTCTTTCTTAGTTAGTTTCTCTCTCTAACTTCTCTCTCTAGAGGGTTAGAGAGCAGTTAGTGGGTAGCTAGTAGATTAGAGTAGAGATTAGCTTTTGTAATCAAGGAGTATTGGTGTTCAAGCTTTTATTCAAGGATGACAAGTTCTATTCTCTTGTTACGCTGCTCTATTATCCGGTGATATCTATTCCATCATACTATTATTATGTCTAATTTATCCATGCGTAATATTATGGTATGTGCTTTACTTATTGCCATGTTTATTTGAGTAGTGTAATATTGTGATTGTTGAAATGTAGATATTTAGGAGTATGGATGATTTTAAATTAATTTTTAATTAAATATGTGATTGGAAATAGTTATGTTATGTATCGGGTTAAACTTTTCGAGCGGTAGATCTAAACCACCCATACCACCCTTTCCAAGCTTTCACGTGACTATTCCTTTAGTATTAGGACCTGATCAACCCTAGTATCGGTAGATATTTATCTGTGTTTTTGTATGAAGCTGTGGACATGCTGTAAAATGGCCCAGTACTTAGTATAGCACTGGAAACACCGCTGGTGGGGTACAAATGCATGGAAGCTACGGACCGGTCGTAAGCATATGACACCGTGGATACCTGGAAGTCACCCTTCCTAAACATGGTCTAGGTGTATATAAAAGCTGTGGAACTGCTGAAAAACGTAGTATACACAGTGAAACGAACCTAGGGATGAATGTTTGATCGCAAAGAAGGGTCTACACCTTGACAGAAATATTTGTGCTCCTCAAGGGATCTTGAAAAGAAAGCAAACATTCAGCTGTAGTGTAGGATGCTTAAACCCCTTGATCCAACATAACTGACAGTTTAACATACATTAGCAAGCAATAGTACGACCCTTAATAAAATCAATTAGAATTAGGTGTTAAGAAAGGTCAGAAATTAAATATCGGTCTATTGCCTTATTCATGCGGCCAGGAGTTAACTTCAAGACGGGTCACTAGTCCTCATCGGTCAGTGTTGGGGGACTGAGCTGCCTGATCTGATCAGACTCATGATAACCTAGTATTCAGTGACATGCGACTTAGGTTTTCCACTTAAATCGTAGGATGCTAGTGTTGACACCAAACTTCTGTTAATTTTATTAAAGGAAAGTCCCCAATCATCTTTTATAATGAACATCATCCCGAAACCTGAATATTGAAACTTCAGCAGTCACAATCTCTATCTATCTGCTTACCCTATCTGTAATTTAGTATTTACTTTTCTGTATCGTAGTTAATTTAGATATTACCGAAAACAAACCCTACCTGCTCTTTTAAACCCATCCTATTAGCTTCTATTGTTTAAGGTATTTACTTCATTTCGATTCGCTCCGATTTTAAGAATGACACCTGAGTCAGACTTACCGCTTACTAACAAGAGCAGTAGGTAGTAATACAACTTAGGCTTCCGAGCATTATAAATTTAAAACTGTTAGAACATGTTGTTCTAACATTTTGTGACAATAGTTTGTATATTGTTTTAGCATAGATTAATTGAATAAATGACCTATTGTATTGCGACTATAGCCATACGACAATAGTATTGCGACAAAGCTATTGTCGGATGGTTAGTCAAAGCTATTGACTAAGTTTGACTTCATTAAGTCTTATGGTTGCATGTATGTTTGGAGGTCTATAAATAGACTTCCTTAGGTCATTTTGAAATAGGTTTTTGAGTGAGTTTTGGAGAGACTCTTCAATTGTAACACTTTCACTTCCATATCTAGAAAGAGTTTGAGAGAGAGATTAGAGAGATAATCAAGCTGATTTTGTATACTTTGTGACATGAAATAAAAGTTCTCAACTTTTATTTACATCTTTACATTTCGAATACGATTTATACTTTGATTCACGTTTTACACTTGTGATTGATTTCCGCTCAATTGCAAGAATTCGATCAGCTGTAGATCCTAGGCGTTAACAAGTGGTATCAGAGAGGGAACAGCTCTTCGAATATGTGAAAAACGTGTTCGTATTGGTTTTTTAGCTTCGGATTTTGTGTTCGCAAGTTACGGATTTCATTTTACTTTGAATTAGCTTGTGATTTTGATTCGGATTGATCAGAAAACATCACTCGATCATCACGCAGCAATTAATTCTGTGTTATCACAAATTAATTTGAAGATTTATTGAGTTTTTCGATTGGTTTTCATACGAAGTGTACGGATTTTGTACGGACATGTCAATTTGACTTGTTTTGGTCAAATTGATAGCATATGAAGGTCGGAATTTCATTTCCGAATTGATTAACGTCAAAATCAGCCGATTTGAGTTAATTTTGAATGATTTTTGGAATTTTTTTGTAATCTGGACGCTCCTTCCGTGAATAACATTTCCGACAATAGTGGATAATCTATTCCGTGATTTGCATTCCGTGAATAAGTAATTGTCGGATGAACAGTAGTGTTTTTCTCTGTGAATTCTATAATTGCATTCCGTGAATAAGTAATTGTCGGATGAACAGCAGTGTTTGTAAGATTCACGAATTGTTTGATATTCACGGATTTGATATTCACGGATTTAATATTCACGGGTTGTAGATATTGACGGATTTAATATTCACGGGTTGAAGATATTGACGGATTTACTATTCTCGGACTGAGTATTCTCGGAATTATTCTCAGATTATCGGATTGAATATTCTCGGATTTTTGGAATTCTTTGAAGTATAATTCACGGATAATATTCTTGGATTATTTTGAAGTATCATTCTCGGATAACTTTGAATATTATTCACGGAATTCGTATTCTCGGAATATTATTCTCGGATTTCTTATTCCTCGCAACAAGAGTATTGTCGTAAAAAAAAAAAAAAAAAAAAAGTTATTTGGCGGGAAAATTTGTATACTTCCAAAATTTTTTCTAAGCCTTAAAAGTGATAAATTTTGGCTTTGAAAAAGTTTCATTTTACCCGGGCGTTTTTGAGCGTTTTTGGATGTTTTTGAACGCGATTTTGGAGGGAAATTTGTAAAAAAAAATTCTTATTGCAAAATTTTGTTATTAAGATTAAAATTGTTCATTTTTAGCTAGGGAAAAATTACATTTTATCCAAGTAATTTTGGACATTTTTAACAAAATTTGGTAGGAAAATTCAAGAGAGGTGAAGATGGCATCTTCAAAGTTTGAGCTTGACTACAATGGAAATCCCCTACCTCCAAGATTCTTCTGTAATAATGATTACACTAGTTGGAAGACTAGATTTGAAGAATTTATTGTGTTCAGCAATCCTGATTTGTAGATTCCCATTATCAACCGATATGATAGGCCAAAAGCAAAAGGGACGTACTTTGGTATTGTTCCATTTAAATCGGCGAAATTAATGGATGAACTGGAACGCAAGGAATTTAACAGAGACAAGAAAGCCTTTGAAACAATTAAAAGTTGTTTATCAGAAGAAGTGTTTCGTGCTTTCTCAGAAGCCGAAACCTCCTATGATTTATGGATTTCTTTGTCAAAAAGGTTTGGGGGAGAAGATTTGTTGAAATTGTCAAATGTTGATGACAAAATTAAGGATGAATCAATACAGAAAGATGATGAGCTTAAAGCCTTGCAATCTAAAGTTCTAATCATGGAAACTGAACGTGATGAAATGCGTTTAAAGATTGCTAGAATGGAAGAACAGATTCTAGAACTTCAGAGTCAACAAACGGAGCTAATCAAGCTACAAGAAGATCATAGTCATGCTTTGAAGACTATTCAAGATCTTCGTGGTCAATTCTCTCGAAACTCTCACTTTGCAAAACAACCTGAAAAGGTTGTACAACCTGCAAAGGTTGTGAAAAAGATTTACACAAGTAAATCTTCGTATGAGAAAAAGATTTCTCAGTTTACTAATTATTCTTTGCAAAAGAATAAGAAGTATTCTAAGAAATCACAATTAACTTCCAAAAAGGTTGATTGTTTGGATTCTGTAAAGGTCAAGAATGTTAACAAATCGGTTTCAGAACATCAAAAGAAGACAAAAAGAGCTTCTTCAGCACCGATACAACCTTCTTCAGAATCAAGACAAACAAAATCTTGTGCATACACACGGGCACAGATGTTTGCATTAGCACTGTCACGATATAATCGTAAGGTGTTTAAGCAATCAAAAGATTTTGTTCCTTTCTCCCAAAGGCGAACTTCTTCACAATCGATTCCTTGTCAACAATTTAGATATGAAACACCGTGTTTCTTATCTAGATGGAATTCGATTTCCTTGGATTATGTAGACACAACTTATCGATGGCTGTCAGGGCTATCTAAGCCTGTTGAAACTATGCTCAGGTGGGTTCCAAAAGTTGTTGCTACTTGATTGATACAAGACCAAGGAAGATAAAATCTACTGTTCAGGGGGAGTTATGATCTATTCTGATGGTATCAGAATATGGAACAGTTAGATTTTTTGAAGATTGAATGCTTGAAGATTATTCTCTCTCTCAACAAGTTTATCATCAATCAAGCTAAAGTCGAAGACTTATACAAGCTATTGTCAAGGGGGAGTTTGTTAGAACATGTTGTTCTAACAGTTTGTGTCAATAGTTTGTATATACAAGCTATTGTCAAGGGGGAGTTTGTTAGAACATGTTGTTCTAACATTTTGTGACAATAGTTTGTATTGCGACTATAGCCATACGACAATAGTATTGCGACAAAGCTATTGTCGGATGGTTAGTCAAAGCTATTGACTAAGTTTGATTTCATTAAGTCTTATGGTTGCATGTATGTTTGGAGGTCTATAAATAGACTTCCTTAGGTCATTTTGAAATGGGTTTTTTGAGTGAGTTTTGGAGAGACTCTTCAATTGTAACACTTTCACTTCCATATCTAGAAAGAGTTTGAGAGAGAGATTAGAGAGATAATCAAGCTGATTTTGTATACTTTGTGACATGAAATAAAAGTTCTCAACTTTTATTTACATCTTTACATTTCGAATACGATTTATACTTTGATTCACGTTTTACACTTGTGATTGATTTCCGCTCAATTGCAAGAATTCGATCAGCTGTAGATCCTAGGCGTTCACAACAATTTTATCATTTCCAAATCTCATGGTAATCTTTCTATCAAAAAGTCTATTAGGGCATGTGTTGTTGCTAAAAATGGTCTTCCTAATATAATAGGGACTTTAGGGTCTTCTACCATATCTAAAATTACAAAATCACATGGAAAAACAAATTTATCAACTTTAATCAAAACATTTTCAATTATTCCCCTAGGATATTGAACAGATCGGTCAGCTAATTCGATACACATACGAATAGGTTTTTGGTTCTCATAATCCTAATCGCATAAAAAGTGTATATGGCATTAATGAAATACTATCTCCTAAAACTGCCAATGCATTTTCAATAGTCATTTCACCAATTTTTCAAGGTATAGTAATACTCCCTGGATCTTTGACTTTTGGAGGTAATTTATTCTGCATTAATGTTGAGCATCTTGCATTCATTGTCACCTTCATCACATTATCCAGTTTCTTTTTGTTTGTCAGCATCTCCTTAAGATATTTTGCATATTTTGGCATCTGAGCTATAGCTTCAACAAAAGGAATTTTAATATGAAGTTGTTTTAGGTTTTCCAGAAATTTGTGGTATTGTTCATCTTCTTTGTCTTTTCTAAAAGCAGCTGGATATGGAGGTGGGGGTGTATAGTCTTTGATGACTTCTTTAACTTTATTTTCTCCATTCTCCTTTTTGTTCGTTTGTATGTCTTCATCAATTGTTTCCTTTTCAACCTGCTTAGATTCAACAATTTTATTAGCTATAATAGGAGAGTCAACATTCTTACCACTTCTGATAATTACTGCGTTAGCTTGTTCCTTTGGTTTTGTTTCAGTAAATCTTGGCAATGTTCTTGGAAATCTCTCCTGTAGTGCTTTAGAAATTTGATGAACTGAGCTCTCAATTTGTTTGATCGAGGCTTCATTATTACGCATTCTGGTATTGTTTTCTTCATCTCTTTTATTACTTGCTTCAGCCATTTTTCCCAATGCATTTTCTATCACTGTCATTCTGTCATTATAGGAAGTTTGTCCTGTTTTGACATAATATCCTGGTGCTCCTTGTTGATACTGTTGGCCTGGTTGATTAACTCTTCTATAATTAGAAACTTGACGATAATTTGGATTTCCTTGAAAATCCCCATACATAACCTGCTCATTACTTATTTTGTTGTCAGTGTTAGGACATTCTTCTTTTAGATGACTTCCTCTACATATTTCACACCCAATCCTGATTGCATGAACTTGTTCATTTACTTTCTTAATATCTCTTCCCATACTTTCCAATTTCGCTGTTATAGCTGCTAGACCATCACTATCTTCAGATATCCTTTTTCTTCCAGATGAACCATCATCCCATAACTGAGAATGTTTAGCTAATTCTTCAATTTCAGCTCTTGCCACTGCTGGAGTTTTCTTAGGTACTGGACCTTGTGCATCCAACTGTTGACGTGTTGCTCGATCAACTCCTTTATAAAATATTGTTATCTCTTTTTGGACATTCAAATCATGTTGTGGACATTTGTGTAACATTTCCTTATATCTTTCCCAAGTTTGATACAGAGATTCATCGGATTTCTGTTTGAAGTTCCTAATCTCATCAATCATCTTTGAGGTCTTGGAAGGTGTACAGTACATTTTTAGAAATTTTGTGCGAAGATCTTCCCAAGTAGTAATAGATCCGGCTGGCTCGTTATTGATCCATCTCTTAGCTCCATCCTTTAGTGTTAAAGGAAATACTCGTAACATAACCTGATCTCTTGTAACATTGGGAATATGAAACATATCTGCAATCTCCAAAATTTTCTCAACATGCTCATTTGCATCTTCTTTATCTTCTCCTTTGAAAGGATTTTCACTTAATTCTTTCAAAAATTGCCCGTTTAACTCAAATTCTACTTCTCTGGCTATGGCAGGCCTAACCACTCCCGGTCTCGGATCTCCACGAGTTTGAATCGTGTAATCTTCAAGCGTCATGTCAGCTATGTCTGCCATAATTGATTGTATTTCGTGCTCTGGTTCAGAATCACTTGGATATATTGTAGGTTGCCTAGAAGGTATTTTATCCTCACCCGACTCTAGATCGAAATAATAACCGTATTCAGCCGTTTTGGCTAAATTGTTATGAAAAACTAAATTATCTTCTTCTGAAGAAATTTCGTGTTCTGGTGAATTTGGTGGTGCGTATGATAATTTTTTTCTAGAATGAAATTCTCGTTCTGGTTCGTCAAATGGACTGAGAGGATCCGGATGAAGTGTCCGGGTCATACATCAATCTGTAAAGAAGAACAGAATTTTAGTAGCACCATAAATTCAAAAGTAAATGTTAGTAATTTTTTTTTAGAAATAATCAGGTTGATGTATATGAATTCCGAAAATTAATAATAAAACACATTCAAAATTAAATATTCGAAAAGATATTCCCAACCCAACTTTTCCTATTTGTTAGTAATGCAAGTTAGTTGTTAATCAAAGTTAAAATTAGTTTGTTAAATTTCTTATACCAAGCTAGTCAATAGATCTCGGTAGCTCCATTGATTGTACACAAAAGCGGAGAAACAGGTCAGCGCGAAACGTATTAAAAACCTATTTCTTTCGAGAAGCACCTTACCTCTTATATGATAAATCAATGAGGTAGGGCTGAACTCTCCTGATACCTTTGTTTTTGTTAGTACTCTCAATGGGTGAGCCAATATTTCGTATTGATTTTGCAAAGCATTAGAAATAAAAATTATTTTACAGTGAAAATAGTTAGTTTTAATTAAAATACACCGCTCCCCGGCAGCGGCACCAAAAACTTGATGTGTGCTAAGTATAGGCAATTATAATCACAAGTTTTAATTATGGAAATACTAAATAATACTATCACACACTTCAGGCAAGTGTTATCCTGATCATAGAATATAGTTTTATAAGTAAGTCCAGATTCGAACACAGGGAACGTGATTTAATCTACAACTAACTATTTATTTATCCTAAATACAATTATTACAATTAATATACAAATTTACAATAATACACAATAATATACAAGATAGGGGAAACGTTTTAGTTCCGATCAAACATATTTATATTTGATATCGATTCTTAATAAATAAGTTTTAAGGAACAACTTAAGAATACTCAATTGGATAGAAGATTATGACTATTTAAACTATTATTTATTAAAATTATTATATCAACTTATGTCTATTTGCGTGTTGGCTATTATTATTGTGATTTACTAATGTAGAAAATCACGAAGGTTAAGATAATTTTCATATAACAATACAGTCAAAGGTTATGTAAAGTATCACTATTTATTAAGATCTATCAACATATTATTGATGCAATTCCAGGGTCGGTTGAATTATAATGCTACTTAACATCTAATGAAACATAATCACTTAATTTAAAAACCTAAAAGATTAATAAAGTTTATCTATAAATCAGTTAATTATGATCATTAACATAATATAACACATAATTCTTGCATAATAATATTCAATAATATATTTCCAACATAAACATATAATTCATATAATAAACCTAATAAACATACATTTAAACATTCATAACGAAAATCTAACAAGCAATTAATTCAAATAAACAATATCCATAGTAACCCAAAAAGTTAATAAAGTTACAAGGATAAAGAAACCGAACCAATTGACGTACTAGCTTTTCCTAGGGTTGAAAACCTTCAAACCCTAGCTCCTTAGCCTCCAAATTCGTACCTAAAGCTGGCCTAAAACCCTAACTTTCGTATTTTCTTTCTTAGAATCGTATATGGTTTAGCTAAAACTAAGCCTCTATTTATAATATTTCTGGTCAACCCTCCAACCGTCGGTTGGAGTTATTTGAATCCTACTCCAACTCTGCGTTTTTCCACCGACTTGAAACCTTTTACCCCAACCGCCGGTTGGTTAATCCAACCGCCAGTTGGTTTGTTCTTCCAGAATTTTCCACAAACGGGTTTGGACTTCAATGTGGGCTTTCTTTCTTCTCAAACGGATTCAACTTGTGTTCTTGGCCCAAGTCTTCAATATTATCATCTTAGTCTTCATTTCTTTAAGGTTTAAGTCTTCTTTTCTTCAATCACTTTAGTTTCTTCAGTTTTGGTCGTATTTTCGTTCCTTTTCTCCAATCTTCAATTAAAATACATTTCTGCAAATATTAATAAAATAAGTATCTAAAATCATATAAATGCATAAAAATGTATACAAATATAGTAATAAATAGTATAAAATATAGTATCTATTTGATGCTTATCAACAAGCAGCAACAGTAGTGAAGAAGTGGAGCTAGAACATCAAACCATTTTCATAATCTCCCAACACAAATTAACTAAATGATCACATAGTCTTTATCATCACAATCATCTCGTCATCGTCAACATCAGAAATCATAGTCATCTTCATCTAAAATCTTTGTAAGGTTCAAATCATAATTTTCATAACCAAAGTTTGTATATAAATTTTGATTGTATAATGTTAGTATGTATGTAAACATGTTGTAGTATGAATCGTATGATATATTATGATGATGTAGTAGTGTACAAAAACTGAGATCAAACACCCGAACATATACATATATCCACTTACAGACCAAGAACAGGGGACGAACATGGGCTGGGAACCAAACCGATCGGTTGGTTTTAACCAGCTGATCGGCTGGATTCAATGATACGATCGGCTCATCACACTTAGCCGATCGGCTAAGGTGTTTTCGAGCCGAACGGTTTGTTAAACTTTTACCCGATCGGCTAGGCTGTCTGTGTACTGACTTTTTCGATGCGTTTAATTAATACACTGTCGACGTATACCTCGTAGTACAAATATAGTAACGCGTACGAAATACAAATACTAAAAAGTTATAAAAGTTATAAAATCTAATGACACAAAGTTTGGTACAAAATTGTACTCGACCGCGGGACATTATTTTGACACGGACAATTAATAATATAACTTTTTGGGCCAAACAGGCCGTATCTAATTTGGGTCAAAAATCGTATTTTGTTAACGGGCCAAAATGATTCGTTAAACGTATTCGGGCTAAACTAATTTGGGCCACACCTATTTGGGCCAAACTACTTGACTTTGATATTGGGCCCAACAAATTAGGCCGAGCCCAACGGGCTACGAGATTCAAAATGAAATTTTAAACCGGAATATATATATATATATATATATATATATATATATATATATATATAAGTGACGAGTTAAACGGGACAAATGAGATTAGTAACACGACAAATGGATTATATATGGAATGGACGATTATAATTTATATATAATTATATAAATGAACTACGACAATTGTATTAAACAATTTTTTTTTTTTTACTACTATAATTATGTTTTTGGAAACATAATCAACATCTATAACGACTACTTATATATATATATATATATATATATATATATATATATATATATATATATACACGTGACTTTTATAATATACGTATATATATAATCAATGACGACAAATAATATATATATTAGAAAATATATATTCAATTAATAAGTATATGTAAATATATACTTGTACGCAACGATTATTTCGACGCAAACATCACCAACAACTAAAATGTTATAAACATTTCAACTTAACGATGAGTCCATATACTTATGTAAAGTATATTTAATTGTGCCTTGGTATTTGAGAGGCACGTTCAGACTACTGTATTACTAGCCGTACTAGCTGAAGACTTGCTACACGTGAGTTCACAACCCCTACCTTTTACTTGTTTTAAATGCTTTTAAAACCAGGGGTGGAAAACATAGAACTATGTGCTATAACATGATACTTGTTTATATAATTGCTGGACATGCTTTATATCGAATTGATTTGTATAAATGCTTATTGCTTTATAAATCAACTGTAAACTATATGAAACGTTTTCACAACTATTTTGGGAATAAGACAACGAATCTTGGTACGATCCTAGGTTTACGCGAGGTAGTTGTAGTGCAAATAAGTCCCAGTGATTGCAACCTATAACCATTAGCTAGGTGATTCTAGCCACTGAGTATACAGATAGTACTATTGATTTGACAACCCTCCCAGTGATATAACTCGTTGGTCATTCCAACCACACGACGGCAGTCGTAACGAGGAGTGTATACTTACCGTGTTACTGAGGCAACAACATCAACTAGTCGTGGTTTGGTTATAGTACTAGGAGTCGTTACTCTAACTTTAAAGGTGTCGCTCACCTTAGAGGGATCATAGTCTATATTTCCCATGTAACTAAATGACTAAACTACAACTTGATTTGGGAAGGTTATTCCATGTGACAACTAATAGGACAGGTGTTCCTACACATGATTTCTTTTTAGGAAACGTTTACCTTGATTGGATAAACTTGGTTTCCCGACAAAACAAATTTTATAGGAAATGTTTACTTGACTGTTAAACCTGTGTTTCCTACAGCTACTTATATGGAAATGTTTACTTGGTTGTTAAACTGCATTCCCTGCACCTATTATTAGGAAATGTTTATGATTAAACTTGTGTTTCCTAACACATCGACTGAATTGTATTAAGAATGACGTTCTTACAGTAAAATAGGAAATGTTTTCTTTAATAAGAACACTTGTGTTTCCTGCTATGCATATAAACGTTATGTTTGTGTACATGAATGATTTATACAAAACTTGGTTTAACTACATTTATACTAAACCTGTGAATTCACTCAACATTCAATGTTGACGGTTTACTATGTTTTTTAGGGAATTAGGACTCAGGTACTACTGCATGCATAAAGGACGTAGGCAACCCAGACTAATGCCACTTTTGGGACACTTAGATTTCCTTTGTATTACCAATTCCATTGGTTATACTTACGAAATCCCTCTTTTATAAACTCGTGTTTTGTAAACTTATGTTGTTCTACAACATCACTACTTGTACGACTTTATAAGTCGTACCCTTTTGTAATAACGTTTGAACTTATGGCATCTTAATTTAATATGTTCGGTATGATCATATGCTCTGATAAAATGAATGCACTATTGTAACGTTAGCACCCCCGCTGTTAAACTGTAACTTAAAATGCTTCCACTAATAAACAAATGCTTCCGCTAATTAACTAAAGCTTCTGCTAAACCATTAATAAACACGATTACTGATTTTGGGGGTGTGACAAAACTTGGTATCAGAGCCATTGGTTATAGAAAACTAGAAGTCTTTAAGTGACTGAAAACCTTAGAGACCTAGACTATAGCCTTGACTAACACACTCATGCATTCATACCATTGCGTACGTCTAACACAACGCACACAATTGCCTTTGTCACAGTTATGTCTAGGCAGTTTCCGATCTACATCTCAGAGTCAGAGGAGGAGCCTGACTATGCTAGTGATGACCCTTCTGAGGAGGTATACCCACCCACATTTCCTAGAGCTACTTCAGATGGCACTATAGGCACTCCACCATCACCACCCACTGATCCCACTACTCGTATGCTAGGATCTACTTTCATGGCGACTCGTCATCTTGGAGAGTCTTCACGTGGGCCTGGATTGTGTAGGACTGCTAGGATGAGCGTTAGATCCCCACCTGTAGGACCCTTGGCACCTCGTGACAAGGATCCGATGACTAAGGAGAGAGAGATACCTTGTGATCAGCAGTCATTGCAGAGGGCTAGAGTTCCGCATCTTGGCTGGATGCCGCGTATACTACGCCAATGGAGGACACTTGAGAGGATTCCTTCCACTTTTGAGACTGGGGAGTCATCTCACTCATCGACACCTTTACATTTGACTGAGGAGCCTCTGGAGCTCACTATCCCTACTGTAGTTGCAGTTGTCCGTACCCTTCTTGGATTTCATTATGGTACACAGGATACTATCGGAGAGCTACACAGTGATGCCTCCCGACTGGACGGTGACGTGCTTACTATCTATGGACGTCTTGCCACTTCTGAGGTACACATTGAGATGGATCGAGAGTCCGCCGATGAGACTAGGGCACGTCTGATTAGGCTTGAGAGACGTCTGGGGATAGTAGGTTCTGCAGTTGGAGTTTGTGTACAGATGGCAGCTGTTAGGATGGTTGTAGGGATGTTTTTAGCATATTTCTATTAGATTCACCATGTCAGGACGGTATCTATGATGTATTAGGATTGTAGCTATGATGTAGTAGGGCAAAACTTTTGACTAGATGGATGTATAGGTTAAATCCATCACATTTTGTAGATCATGTTTGATCCGATGGGTGTATTTTCTCTTTATTGTAAATCCCATCCTTGTACAAAACTTATGTAAAATCTTTTGACTTATATATGGTATATAACTTATGTTTAGTTTATGTCACTGTGTACACTATGAGTGATATCAATTGGTGATTGATTATCATACTATATCTATATTTATCACATATTTTATGAGTGATGATTTGATTAGGGTATCTTATGAGTGTTTCTTGTGTGTGATTAGGACTGAATCATGCCTCCTAATTGTAGGAATACCCGGAACGTCCGAAGAAACCCTTCACCACCTCCTGCTGTTGATGAGACGACTGAACAAATGGTCAACCGAAGGATTGCTAAAGCACTTGCTCAGTATAATACTGACCAAAACCGTAGCGACAGGGTTAGCAGTAGCAGAAATACCGAACCTGTTGTATATGACGGTAACCCTGAGAGTACCCAAAGAGGATGTTCATACAAATCATTCCTAGCTTGCAAACCAAGCCACTTTCGTGGTACTGAGGGTGCTATCGGAATCATTCATTGGATAGAGAAAATGGAGTCTGTGCTAGATATTAGCAATTGTGCTCGTGACTGCATGGTAAAGTATGCTACCTGCACATTTTCTGATAAGGCATTGACATGGTGGAATGGCCAAGTTCAAGCACTTGGACGCACAACCGCCCACTCAATGACCTGGGAAACTTTGAAAACCATGGTCGTGGAAGAATTTTGTCCCCACAGTGAGCTGCAGAAGATTGAGACTGAGCTCTGGGACATTACTATGGTTGGTACTGATATCACAGGATATACCACCAGATTTCAAGAACTGGCACGCCTTGTACCACACATGGTCACACCTGAGTACAAGCGCACTGAAAGGTATATATGGGGTTTGGTTCCACATATTCAAAGCTTGGTGACTTCGTCTAATCCTGCCACCTTTAAGAGTGATGTAGAACTAGCACAGCGCTTGACAGATGAAGCAGTCAGAATGGGAACCCTTACTCAGAAAGCTGCTTCGGGAAAGGTTGAATCCAGCAGTGCTGATCCTGGAAAGGGAAAACGTAAGTGGAATGACCGTCAGGGTCAACAGAATAAGAAATAGACTGGAACCACGAAAGCCTACCTTGCCACTACTTCCGAACAAAAGACTTACTTGGGGAACAAGCCCAAGTGTGGCAAGTGTGAACGTCACCATGATGGTGATTGTATTTTCTGTGGAAATTGCAAACGTTGGGGGCATCTGGCCCAATTTTGTAGATCGAACCCTACTACTCAAACAAATAGGGATCGACCAACTAATGGATGTTTCGAATGTGGCGAGCAAGGTCATTTACGAAATAAGTGCCCTAAACTTAACCGCGGCAACCAAAACAATCAGAACCACAATGCAAACCCGAACAACAACAACCGTGGTAACACCAACAACCAACCAGCTCGAGGTCGTGCGTTTGTCATTGGAGCATAGGAGGCACGCCAGGACCCCAACACTGTCACTGGTACGTTCCTAGTTAACAAACATTATGCCTCTGTGTTATTTGATTCAGGCGCCGATTTGAGTTTTGTGTCTACAGAATTTAGATCACTATTAGACATTAAATCCCGTAAACTAGACAACAAGTACACTTTAGAACTAGCCGATGGTAGGTCGATTGAATCAGGTGAAATAGTACCAGGATGTACTTTAACATTGGAGAGTCATCCTTTCAAAATAGACTTACTACCGGTTGAGTTGGGAAGCTTTGACATCGTAGTCGGTATGGACTGGTTGTCGAAGAATCGTGCAGAGATTGTTTGTTTTGATAAAATGGTACGTTTACCATTGTTGACTGGAGAAACCTTGGTGATACAAGGAGATAAGAGGACGATTGCCGTTAAAATGATCAATTGCTTAAAAGCCACTAAGTATCTCCGAAAGGGATACCAAGCTATTTTGGCACATGTTGTAGAAAAGAGACCCGAGGAGCAAAGTTTAAGTAATATACATGTAGTGCGAGACTATCCGGGAGTGTTTCCTGAGGATCTTCCAGGATTACCACCTCCGCGACCAGTCGAGTTTCACATCGATCTGGTGCCAGGAGCCGCAGCAATCGCTCGCTCACCTTATCGTCTAGCTCCATCAGAAATGCAAGAACTGTCTACACAGTTGCAGGAGCTCCTAGACTTAGGATTCATCCGACCGAGCTTTTCACCTTGGGGAGCTCCGGTTTTGTTTGTCAAGAAGAAGGATGGATCTATGTGAATGTGCATTGACTACCGAGAGTTGAACAAGGTAACTATCAAGAACCAATACCCGTTACCTCGCATAGACGATCTGTTTGATCAGTTACAAGGATCGAGTTACTACTCGAAGATCGATCTGCATTCTGGTTATCATCAACTGAAGGTACGAGAAGAGGATGTACCAAAGATCGCGTTCAGGACTCGTTATGGTCATTATGAGTTCCTAGTCATGCCGTTTGGATTGAGTAACGCGCCAGCAGTATTCATGGATCTCATGAACCGAGTGTGCAAACCTTATCTTGATAAGTTTGTCATTGTGTTCATTGATGACATCCTGATTTACTGGAAAATGAAAGAGGATCACGAACAACACTTGAAACTTATCCTCCAACTACTCGAGAATGAGAAGCTGTATGCTAAGTTCTCCAAATGTGAATTTTGGATTAGAGAGGTTCATTTCCTTGGTCACGTGATAAATGATAAGGGAATTCATGTGGACCCGTCTAAAATTGAGGCGATCAAAAACTGGGAAGCTCCAAGGACCACCTTAACCCAAAAGAATAAGAAATTCGAATGGGGCGAAAAACAAGAAAACGCCTTCCAACTGTTGAAACAAAAGTTGATCAACGCACTGATCTTATCTCTACCAGAGGGAACAGAAATTTCATCGTTTACTGTGATGCCTCACATCAAGGATTAGGTTGTGTCCTCATGCAAAATGACAAAGTTATTGCTTATGCATCTCGTCAATTGAAGATTCACGAGAAGAATTATACAACTCATGACTTAGAGTTGGGAGTCGTCGTATTTGCACTCAAGATCTGCAGACACCACCTATACGGTACAAAGTGTACGATCTTCACCAACCACAAGAGTCTACAACACATATTCGACCAGAAAGAACTCAACATGAGACAGAGACGTTGGGTCGAATTGCTGAACGATTACGACTGTGAGATTAAGTACCATCCGGGAAAGGCTAATGTAGTAGCGGATGCCCTGATTCGTAAAGAGAATGTTAAACCTCGCAGAGTTCGAGCTTTGGTATTAACAATCCACTCGAATCTTATTCCTCGAATTCGTGATGCGCAACGAATAGCTTTCACCACCGAACGCATGAAAGACGAATCCCTGAGGGGAATGGAGAAACAACTCAAAACCAAAGAAAATGGAGTTTTATACTTCATGAATCGAATTTGGGTACCGTGCGACGATGAACTACGCAAACTGATTTTGGACGAAGCTCACAAGTCCAACTACTCGATTCATCCTGGTGCAGATAAGATGTACCAAGACGTGAAAGGTTTCTATTGGTGGACTAATATGAAGAGGGACATTGCTACTTATGTTAGCAAGTGTCTAACTTGTTCAAGGGTCAAGGTTGAGTATCAAAAACCTTCAGGACTTTTGCAACAACCAGAAATGCCAAAATGGAAATGGGAGCACATAACGATGGACTTCATCACAAAACTACCAAAGACATCAACTGGAGTTGATTCCATATGGGTGATCGTCGATCGATTGACGAAATCAGCTCACTTCATTGCTATCAAAGAGTCTGATAAGCTAGAGAAACTGGCGAAGATCTATATCAAAGAGGTCGTTTCTCAACACGGTGTACCATTGTCCATTATATCTGATAGAGATAGCAGATTCACATCTCGCTTCTGGAAATCGCTACAACATGCTTTAGGTACTCGACTCGACATGAGTACGGCCTATCATCCACAAACTGATGGCCAGAGTGAACGAACGATTCAAACGCTCGAGGACTTATTGAGAGCGTGTGTGATTGACTTTGGGGGAAACTAGGATACTCACCTCCCATTAGCCGAATTCTCCTATAACAACAGTTATCACACTAGCATACAGATGGCTCCATTTGAAGCACTGTATGGACGCAAATGCCGATCACTACTCTGTTGGGCAGAGTTGGGTGACAGACAACTATCTGGACCCGAGCTTGTCCGAGAAACCACGTATAAGATATCTCAAGTACTCAACCGATTGAAAACGGCGAGAGACAGACAAAAGAGTTACGCCGATAACCGTCATAAACCTCTTGAGTTTCAAGTAGGAGACAAGGTCCTACTCAAAGTATCACCTGGAAAGGGGTAGCACGATTTGGCAAATGAGGAAAACTTAACCCGCGATATGTTGGACCTTTTGAAATCCTTGCGAGGATTGGTCCTGTCGCTTACAAACTAAAGTTGCCACAAGAGCTTAGTAGCATTTACGACACTTTTCATGTGTGTAACTTGAAGAAGTGTCTTTCCGATGAAACACTTATCATCCCTCCTGACGAAGTCTTTATCAACTCAAAACTTAACTTTGTGGAGGAACCTATCGATGTAACCGATACAAAAATATAGAAACTCCGACACAAACGAATCAAACTTGTCAAGATTCGTTGGAACTCGAAACATGGCCTGGAGTTTACTTGGGAACGCGAGGATGAGATACGAAAGAAATACCCTCACTTGTTTGAACAAACGCCTGTCACGAACAACTCAACTTAAATCTCGGGACGAGATTTCGCTAACGGGGGGGAGAATGTGACAATCCTCCGTTAAGGGTAATAATCTTTACCTCACTTCATGCATTACCTAGAGTAATTCCCTGATTAGTGAATTCAAAACGATTTTTATGTGTTAAGTTTGTGAAACTTATTATGTGGTACGTATTGTATTAGATTTGTAGTTATATGTATATATAATTACGTACGAAATGAACATATTAAACTCGACAAATTAAATCCAACAAAGTTGGTGATACGAAATAATTAATAATTCGAAAATTATTAATTACAAATATTATTAATTTATATTATTGAAATAATATACGATATTATATGTTTTATATTAAACGTGACGAGCGTGTCATACACGAACAGAAACAATTATAAAACGTACTTAAAGGTCGAAAATAATAAAAGTATTTATTTTTCCGTTCCTGTTTTAGTATTTGGAACATTACCTCAAAATAAAAATTCCAAATTCAACCGAAATCTGGCACGCAGTTTAACTGTACAGTCCCACTACAACGACTAATTTTATTAATAAATTTTAAATAAAATTATTTCATTTTGTAGTTATCAATTACAAAGTTTAAAATAAAATTTAAACAAACGAATAATTGAGTGGGACACGGGGTACAAATAATTGGACCCATACACGGAATTAACGGGTTAAAAACCCAAACCAATACCCAAAATCTAAATATCTGGGGGACACACACGTACACACCCATTCCCTCATTTGAAAATCAAAAACTCAGTTCAATACATACTCCCACTCCCTTGCTTGATCACTCACCCACACTTCAATTATTTGAGCTACCAACCCAAATTCTCTCTGGCCTTCATCGACAAGCAGCAGCAACAGTGAAGAAGTGGAGCTAGAACATCAAACCATTTTCATAATCTCCCAACACAAACTAACTAAATGATCACATAATCTTTATCATCACAATCATCTCGTCATCATCAACATCAGAAATCATAGTCATCTTCATCTAAAATCTTTGTAAGGTTCAAACCATAAATTTCATACCCAAAGTTTATATATAAATTTTGATTGTATAATGTTAGTATGTATGTAAACATGTTGTAGTAGGAATCGTATGATATATTATGATGATGTAGTAGTGTACAAAAACTGAGATCAAACACCCGAACATATACATATATGCACTTATAGACCAAGAACAGGGGACGAACACGGGCTAGGAACCAAACCGATCGGTTGGTTTTAACCAGCCGATCGGCTGGATTCAATGATATGATCGGCTCATCACACTTAGCCGATCGGCTAAGGTGTCTTCGAGCAGAACGGTTTGTTAAACTCTTACCTGATCGGCTAGGCTGTCTGTGTACTGACTTTTTCGATGCGTTTAATTAATACACTGTCGACGTATACCTCGTAGTACAAATATAGTAACGCGTACGAAATACAAATACTAAAAAAGTTATAAAAGTTATAAAATCTAATGATACAAAGTTTGGTACAAAATTGTACTCGACCGCGGGACATTATTTTGACACGGACAATTAATAATTTAACTTTTTGTGCCAAACGGGCCGTATCTAAATTGGGTCAAAAATGGTATTTTGTTAACGGGCCAAAATGATTCGTTAAACGTATTCGGGCTAAACTAATTTGGGCCACACCTATTTGGGCCAACTACTTGACATTGATATTGGGCCCAACAAATTGGGCCGAGCCCAACGGGCTACGAGATTCAAAATGAAAACTTAAACCGGAATATATATATGTAAGTGACGAGTTAAACGGGACAAATGAGATTAGTAACACGACAAATGGATTATATATGGAATGGACGATTATAATTTATATATAATTATATAAATGAACTACGACAATCGTATTAAACAAAGTTTTTTTTTTACTACTATAATTATGTTTTTGGAAACATAATCAACGTCTATAACGACTACTTATATATATATATATATATATACGCAACTTTTATAATATACGTATATATATATATATATAATCAATGACGATAAATAATATATATATTAGAATATATATATATTCAACTAATAAGTATATGTAAATATATACTTGTACGCAACGATTATTTCGACGCAAACATCACCAACAACTAAAATGATATAAACATTTCAACTTAACGATTAGTCCATATACTTATGTAAAGTATATTTAATTATGCCTAGGTATTTGAGAGGCACGTTCAGACTACTGTATTACTATCCGTACTAGCTGAAGACTTGCTACACGTGAGTTCACAGCCCCTACCTTTTACTTGTCTTAAATGCTTTTAAAACCAGGGGTGGAAAATATAGAACTATGTGCTATAACATGATACTTGTTTACATAATTGTTGGACATGATTTTATATCGAATTGATTTGTATAAATGCTTATTGCTTTATAAATCAACTGTTAACTATATGAAACGTTTTCACAACTATTTTGGGAATGAGACAACGAATCTTGGTACGATCCTAGGTTTACGCGAGGTAGTTGTAGTGCACATAAGTCCCAGTGCTTGCAACCTATAACCATTAGCTAGGTGACTCTAGCCACTGAGTATGCAGATAGTACTATCGATTTGACAACTCTCCCACTGATATAACTCGTTGATCATTCCAACCACACGATGGCAGTCGTAACGAGGAGTGTATACTTACCGTGTTACTGAGGCAACAACATCAACTAGTCGTGGTTTGGTTATTGTACTAGGAGTCGTTACTTT
Organism: Pseudognaphalium luteoalbum; assembly: GCA_963422505.1. Classification (NCBI taxonomy): domain Eukaryota; kingdom Viridiplantae; phylum Streptophyta; class Magnoliopsida; order Asterales; family Asteraceae; genus Pseudognaphalium; species Pseudognaphalium luteoalbum. Next base: position 60,220,815 of record OY730195.1, on the reverse strand, counting down.
AACTTTAAAGGTGTCGCTCACCTTAGAGGGATCATAGTCTATATTTCCCACGTAACTAAACAACTAAACTACAACTTGATTTGGGAAGGGTATTCCTTGTGACAACTAATAGGACAGGTGTTCCTACACATGATTTCTTTTTAGGAAACGTTTACCTTGATTGAATAAACTTGGTTTCCCGACAAAACAACTTTTATAGGAAATGTTTACTTGACTGTTAAACCTGTGTTTCCTACAGCTACTTATATGGAAATGTTTACTTGGTTGTTAAACTGCATTCCCTGCAACTATTATTAGGAAATGTTTATGATTAAACTTGTGTTTCCTAACACATCGACAGAATTGTAGTAAGAATGACGTTCTTACAGTAAAATAGGAAATGTTTTCTTTAATAAGAACACTTGTGTTTCCTGCTATGCATATAAACGTTATATTTGTGTACATGAATGATTTATACAAAACTTGGTTTAACTACATTTATACTAAACCTGTGAATTCACTCAACATTCAATGTTGACAGTTTACTATGTTTTTTAGGGAATTAGGACTCAGGTAATACTGCATGCATAAAGGACGTAGGCAACCCAGACTATTTATGATGCCACTTTTGGGACACTTGGATTTCCTTTGTATTACCAATTCCATTGGTTATACTTACGAAATCCCTCTTTTATAAACTCTTGTTTTGTAAACTTATGTTGTTCTACAACATCACTACTTGTACGACTTTATAAGTCGTACCCTTTTGTAATAACGTTTAAACTTATGGCATCTTAATTTAATATGTTCTGTATGATCATATGCTCTGATTAAATGAATGCACTATTGTGACGTCAGCACCCCCGCTGTTAAATTGTAACTTAAAATGTTTCCGCTAACAAACAAATGCTTCCGCTAATTAACTAAAGCTTCCGCTAAACCATTAATAAACACGATTACTGATTTTGGGGGTGTGACAGGTGGAAAGTCTCAGAGTCCTCCTGGGTGTGCCATTTCTTCCAACAGTTCTTCACTCACTGGCTCGGTGTCGCCTTCAAGAGTAAGTAGGTAAGGAAACATTGACTGATCCTCACCGTGTTGGTCGTCATTCGACATGTGGCTGCCAATGGAGTAGCCTGTCATTTCCTACGAAATGGGTGGTTCATCAAAACAATGTTTTGATATGGGCATTAAGAATTGTATAATAGAAATTATGGGGTTGCGAGTATAAAAATCGAATTCTAGCGAAGCCAATAAAAGTACAAATGGTTTTCTTTGAACAGATGATTCGTGGCGCAGAGTTCGGACAGACAACACATAAAGGTAATAGTTCCGTGGGTCCCGGCCTCAACCAGTGTGAGATATATGGGAAAGGGTCTGTTTGTTACGTTTATAATGTACTGAAGTATTACACCTGTTAGCCTATCTGGGGTTTGCTTATTCTAGGTAGTGCCTAAGGTCTATAATAGTGGATCATTAAGCGGTCGGCAAGATTTATCAGTCAAGTAGTGTAGAGTAATCAGGTTGATTAGGAGTGAACCGTGATCGCATCTAGGTTTGGGCATTGACGATTGTTTCCAGCGTTGAGGGTATAAGCTCTACCCCGTGCATTGTTGTTTTGGTTCTTCTGTTTTGGGCAGGCTTTCCTGAATTGCCCGGTACCGTTGCACTCATAGCAGGTTTCGGGTGCACTAACGTTGGTACCAGTAGTGACTGTTTTGGAAATCCTTGGCTAGATGTCCAAATCATTTGCGTTTAGTGCAAGGACATGAACCATCACGAAAAAAAAGATTACATTTAGAGTAGTATGGCATGTTCCCCTTCTACACCTTCGAGTTGTCAGGGTTTTGGAGCATAGGTCTTAGTAGTCGCTGCTTTTGCCGAATTGGATCTGGAGGTTAGGGTTTCCATCAGATTTTATTTTATTATTGTTACTAAGAGATGGGGCTGGTGTCTCGCGGCGAACGATCATAACCAGGAGTACGTGTGCCATATGGGTAGCACTATGAATGTTTGTGGGTTTTGATGAGACGACGTTTTTTGGGATATTCTCGGGGAGTCCATGAATGTATTCCTAGATATGTTTGTGTTCTGGGGCTTACCATAGCAGGGCGAAGATAGGCAAATTGTTGAAACCTAGTGGTGTATCCAGCGGCATCGTGGTGAGTGTGTCGTTGTGGAAGCGTCGTGCTTGAATGATTTGATAAGCGAGATAAGTGAATGATTTGTAAGAGGTTACGGCGCATTACGTATGTGTATATAATGAGGTAGTCTGCGACAGCACTAAGTGACGGTCATATTGTGGACCGATAAACTCAAGAGCTCTTAAGAACATGAGTTCGAAGGTCCTCGAATTTTGAAGTTTAGGAGGGTATCGAGAGTTCGTTAACACTCGAACAATTTCCAAAAGCTTTACGCCGGACGAGATGGGGATCCTGTATACCTATTGAGGTCAAGGTGTTTTAGTATCGCACATGGCAGGTGTTTTAGTACAGATAGTAAATCTTACAATCAGGGTGGTTCGTAGTCATTACATCCGATCGTTCGTTTACAAAATTTGTCGGGAAATACTATACCCAAACGAATGCCATTACATTTTACAAAATGTGATAGTACGATCATCTAGTTATAAGTTTTCAATACGTTTTGTGGTTCCTACAACCCTGCTTTAGGCAGACTTGGCAAAATGGTGGTAGTCATTATCTAGCTAGTCCTCAGTAGGCTTCCGATTACTTGGAATTTCATTCCACGTACATGTCGCGTGGGTAATAGCGTTCGGTGAGCAGGTCCTGGTAACACGGCAGTGCACGGTAGAGTTCATCCCCTTCCACCCATCCCCTTCCACCGGCTTTCCTCCCAGCCGTTTGACCCACTTTTTCATTTTCCTAGTGAAGTTTGCAGCTACTCTCTTCCAGTGGTGTAATTTGTCCTTAACCTTTTGGGTGACAGATCTTTTCATGATCCTCAGCTCCTTCTCATAGTCCTGGCACTTGTATTTCAGCTCCCACGTACGATTGTTCAGTTTGATTGTCTGCTCCATGACTCATTCATAAGCCTCTACGTCGATTATTCCGAAGTTTTGGTTCTCGTTTTCCTCGTCCTTGAATTCCTCTACAGGTGCGTACTCTTCGTCGAGGTAGGTGTATTGTACTTGTTCCTTCTGAATCTGGTCAGAGTCAGACGGGTAATCTTCCATAGCTGTGTTTGACCTCTTGCTGAAGAGATCCTATAAAGCGCAAAGAGGATAAAGAATGTCTCAATGGTTATATTCCTGGATGGCACTAGGTGTTCCGTTCATGTGAATGATGAAGTTTTTTTCTAAGATATTGGAGAGATTTCGTGGAATTGGTTGGGTCGCCGTTGCTATAAATGCATGGGCGTGTTAATACTGTGAGTGCCACTACTGTTGTCGGTAAGTGTTAGATTTTGCTTCCGAAATAGTGAGTCATTTTAACAGGACGTTGATTTCCCATTTCTATGGTCATAGGTCATATTATGCTTATTACAGTCGAGGAGATAGTACATGTGTGAGGCCTATTTATTTATATACACAGTACGTATAATAGTCTAACAGCGTAGCAAGTAGCATTTGGTCCCGTTTCTCTCGTGGTCAGAGTTTACTAGTGTATTCCCGTTCAATATAACCCCTTTCAGGCTTCACATCATCTTTCCTTAATTGTACATAGTTGATCAGGCTATGTTCAATTAACGTTGTATGATGCAATTCCCGAACCAGTCATACCTAATAAGGAAATACTGCCTAACGGTCATAGTCTAGGCCCACTAAATGCAACCTAGTTCGCTATAACCTTAGGTTCTGATACCAATCTGTAACACCCCCAAATTATATGTTTAGCGGAAGCAAGCTTTGGGGTGCTACTAATCAAATATCAACAGCACAAAGGTAAAGCAAACGACATCTATATGCAACGTTTTAAAAATAGTTACAATTCATAGATACAGAGTTTGAAACATAGTGTTTTCGGTTACAAAATGTAGTTCCCTAGAGTCCACGCGTGTAGCGGGAGATTCTATTACATAATCACAACATACAAAAGATAATGCTATGAATCTCTGTTAGATGTAGTGTGGAAAATCGTGCAACTCTAGCTAGTAAGCAAATCCTGCTGGGCGACCCTACAATAGCTGTGTACCTGAGAATGCATCACTAAAAGGTCAACCAAAAGGTTGGTGAATCTCACAGGTTTATAGTAAGTAATAAGTTCGGACACATCAAGTAGTGAAAGTATTTGTACAGTTTTAACCAAGTAGTGAGTAATGATTGCACGAATGCAATCAGGTTGATATACATTGCCATGAGCATCATAGTCGAAGCTTAACCAGTCGGTGAGGTACAATTAAGTACCAGGTAAGTGCCCCTATGAGTGTTAATCCAAAAACACTCAGGTGTAACGAGTAAGAAACGCCCGTTTCTACGGTACGGTTCGTGGTGGCGCTACCACCCCGGGCGGGGATTGTCAGTCCCATATGGATCCATATACTAAAACTCGCGCTTATCACATAATTAACAACTATGATTCAGAGGACTTCATTGGATTAAACGTAACCCATGCAATCAATATATCGGTAAGTCTGTAAGTCTGTAAAACAGTAAATCTGTACATATGTCCAAGTAAAACAAGTAATGCATCTCACCCCAGAGTAAAAACAGTAAAAATGGGGCTGTGAGACTCACCTGTGTCAAGCAAGTATGTAGCGAAATCAAGTAAGTAACGCAGTTGTAAGTCCGTGTATCGGTTCTCAGTACCCTGTAACCTTCTGGCGTCTGAAACGCACAAGGTTGTAGGTAAATAATTAATTAAGCCGGTGTCCTGAAAGGTCACCCATGCTAGTTGCCGATTCAAATAGAGAATGTCCAAGCGGTTGTTTGTATGTTTATAATCATGTGAGTTTGAAATCTATTATGGCCCGTTGGTGACGGTTTGTAACTATAATTCAAGAATTATCATTGTTTAGTGTCTCGTTAAGTTGTTTCCTTGTAAAGTGTATTTATAAGTTGGTCATTCGTATTGAGACGTGAAGGTATTATCGATTGTGGGTTAGGACACACTGTCACTTACTACATCATTTTATTAAAAATCGCATTAGTAATTTAAATATCAGGGGAAAGTTGACCTAGCCTGGCCGCGGAGTGAGATTGGGTTGCGAACTAAGTTCGCGATGCGAGCTGAGTTCGGCTCGTAGGGCAGCGAACTGCGAACTGAGTTAACGATGCGAGTTGAGTTCGGCTCGCAAGGCAATAGACTGCGAATTGAGTTCGATTCGCAGCATAAGGTTCGGTTCGCAACGTTGACTCGCAGGTCAGCTCGCAGGTCGACTCGTTAGTCATTTCAGTTCGCAATTTGGGTTCGCGAGTTCAATCTCGGTTCGCAGCTCGATCTGCGAGCTGAGACGCATCTCAGTTCGCAGACGCTGTTGAAATTTCCAATCGGTTTTTAAAACGCATATCGACTTGATTTTTGGACATAATCTTGTTGGGTAAATGTTCTAGCATGAGAATCTAAGCTTTACAAGTAGTTTAAAAGAGTTATAAGTTTCCATACCACCAAATGAAAAACAAAGAAGATGGAGAGGTAGAGCTCGTGATGGTGATCCTTGTGCTTGCTCCCGATGATGATGATGAGCGCGTTTTGGGGATGTTTTTGGTGGTTTGGGGGCTTCGATTTTGAGAGGAGAAAGAGAGATTTGAGTGTAAGTGTGTGTAAAGAGTGGTGTAGTGGGGAGGGGAAAGGAATTAAAAAGGGTTGGGTTTTGGATTGTTGGTTGGGTCCGCGGGTTTGGGCCAACCCACTCGGGTCTCGGTTTCACGTATTTTAGTTTCCGAATGTCGTGTGATGCTCCGTAGTTATTTACTTGCGAAGTCTTCGTAAGATTTATAAATATGTCAAGTATACCAGCAATATTTATTTAACCGAAGTATTTTATCAACATACTTTATTTCAAGTTGTAAAATTATAAAAACTTAATTTTTGTTACTAATATCTCGTAGGGGTGCGTTCCGTGCGGTTTCGTCGCCTAGGATATGTTTTGAGCAATACGATGTTGCGTAATATATTATCGTAATATATTATAGTAAACCATGTTTGTTTGGATAATTTCACGTTATTTATAAATTTTGTCACCAACGCCCTAATATGGATGTGTCGGGTTCAGCCCGGTACATTGTTAGAACGATTTAAACGAATCGTGTACGCGCGTATGAATTTTCACTAAGTCCCATGTACGTTTAGCCCAACGTGTCTAAATACACATAATAATCTCGCGATTAGGCACAGTAATGATAGCCTAAAGTGCCAGGTGTTACAGTACCATACACTAACATTCATGCTACAACTGTATTACCAAACTATGTTGTGGAGGGTTTTGAATGATTAGATAAACAAACTCATGTTGTACAAAGTAATGATTTGTTACTTGCATATTATGAAAACAAATTGAGCATGTATTCTCACCCCAAAATAGTTCAAACAAGTAAAAGTGAGGCTATGAGACTCACCTGAGTCTAAATGATATGCTATTAAGTACTAATGATTGTACACAAGGAAAAATGATGTCACCTCCAACGACCGAAACCTGTGGGGCGTATTAAACGTGCAAGGTTTTAATAATGATTAGATGTCTTAATAGATCATATATACTAGTTGTTCATCCAACTTGTAATGTCCAAATGACTACGATTTGGTTGATTAGTTTGAGTTTCAAAAACATGTACGGCCCGTTGGTGATTGTTTGTAATAATAATCTCAAAGCATTATTATTATGATATCGAAGTGTTATACATAAAAAATAATATCCCGAGTGGTTTAGAAGTCATATCGTACAAGTATTAGTTGTTATCCAAGTTTGACAGTTAGTGATATTTGTGTTTTCTAGATTTTGTACTGCTAGTTATGATTCCCTTGTTTCCACTTCTAGCTATATCCGTTTCCACTGCTGGTTATATCCGTTTCCACTTCTAGTTATATCTGTTTTCACTTCTAATTATATTCTCTCCGTTTCCACTTCTAGTTATATCCGTTTCCACTGCTAGTTATATCCGTTTCCACTTCTAGTTATATCCGTTTCCACTTCTACTTATATTCTCTCCGTTTCCACTTCTAGTTATATCCATTTCCACTGCTAGTTATATCCGCTTCCACCCTTAGTTATATTCTTTCCGTTTCCACCCCTAGTTATAATCTTTCCGTTTTCACCCCTAGTTATATTCTCTCCGTTTCCACCCCTAGTTATAATCTTTCCATTTCCACCCCTAGTTATATTCTTTCCAAGAATTATAGTGGTCTTTAAGGTGGTCAAACAAATTTATAACAAAAAATTAACCGATTATGGTTCAAAACAGCTACAGCTCACAAATCGGGTCCTAAACAAAAATCCGTGGGTTTTCAAGTCGGTATTGTGACTAAACGAGTTCGGTTTGACCTGAAACTTTTACCCAACCCTTATTTTGGTGTGTAAAGTTCATAAAATTTATTACTTTGAGTTGGTTGTGTCTCTAAGTGATGATTCCATAAAAAAAAACCCGCAAGTTTCCGATAAAGGATTCGAAATCAAGTTTTTAGTACTTATTTGGACATCACTAAGCTAGATCAACAACAAACAAGTAAAATATAAGAGTTTTCGAAATAGTTGAAATTCTTACAAATTGTCGCGAGAGAGATCCAAAAAGATAGGAATGTAGCCCTCGTTGTCGTGATCGTTTTTCTCCAAATGAGTCTTGCGATTTACGGTCGTTTGATGGTGTAATTTGGTGGATTGTGGTGGAGTTGTGGTGATCTTCTAGAGATAGAGAGAGAGAGAGCCGTGAGAATGGAGAGGAAAAGAGGGAGAGAGAGAGATGAGGTGTGTGAAGAATGAGGGACAAAGAGGTGTGGGTTTGGTGATGCATTATTTAACAACAAGATCCATGATTCATGGATCTTGTTTGGCGGGCTTTTTCAAAGTAAAAAAAAAGTGTTGAATTTTTAATACATATTGTCTCCAATTATTGGTATTATACCTATGTTCGTTTACCCGATCGTTTAAACGTATAATTAGACGTTAAAGGTTATACATACGAAATTTAAAAATAACGATTAACATTTGATATTTTAGAATGAAGTATTTTACCAAAATACTTATTAATGAGTTATAAAAATATAACTTAGGTTTGTTTTGATTATCGGGTGCGTTCACGCATTTTTTGGTCGAGTAGCAGTTAATTATACGATACGAAATACTTATGAAATATTATAAAAATAATATTTAGAGACAAATACATTTATTAAATAAATTCATATTATTTAATAAAATAGGTTCACCAACGTCCATATTAATGGATCAGAATTAGGCCGATATAAAATGACACGATTTTAATAAATCATGTAAATGCGTATATATAACAATACACATAATGATACACACAATTAGCCTAACATAGAACTAATTACATGTATTAACAAAATGATTAGGACCTAATAACTAATCCTAATTTGACGGGTGTCACACTCTTTCAATCCTTCCCGTAAGGTAGATGTCTACAAAGCATTCGTTAGGCAATTAAATTATGCCGACCTCCCGTTTTCCTACGAACAACGAGAGACGATTGTCAAATTAGAAAAATAAGTAGCATTCCTTCTTCTCCTGTCAAGTCATGGATGCGAAAGCATTTCCACAAATTTCAGAGACCAAGAACTAAAGTTCAAAGTAGATTTAGATCGAATTTTTGAATCACTTGCCGACATAGATTTTCATCCAATATCTATGATATTAATCAATCACAATGTCACTGCAATGATCAACAAACTTGAGTTCTGGATAGAACGTTACCAGATGATTCCCATCGTCATCCCTGGTAAAATTCCATTCTTTGTCGACCCCGCCTCTTAATTGATCTCAAAATTGTGAGATGTTTTTTTCTGATTCCACCAAGTAAAGAATCAACACAGCCCTCTTCAGTTAAAGAAAAGACCTTCACATCAAGCTTATTCGAATCTTTGCCTTTAACAAATACCCCTTCACTTCCACACAAAAAGCCAAAATCACAGAAGTCTTTAGGATAGTTAAGTCTAAAACCAAAGATCCTGGTTCGTAGGAAGAGAAAGCATTTGTGGAAGTCATGAATAAACTCAGTCACGATCTAAATAATGTGGACCAAGGACTACGTGACGGTTTGTCAAATCCTAAAAAGATAAGGAAGGTATATAATAAGTTCATTAGCGATCTTGTCAATTTAGGATATGAGGAACAAAAAGTCCTAGGGGAATTAGAGAATAGTCATTACTATTTAGTTTATAATGTCATTTGGAAGCTTTCAGAAAGTTTTGTATCTAAAAAAGTTTGCTTAAGGGAGCAAATCTCAACCCTTTCCCTGTGGAGGGATCAGAACGAATCATAAAACAATTCTCTCCGAAAATGTCGAGGCTCGCGACTTTAAAGGAGCATATTTTAGTACGAATATAGTGTACCACCAACAAATTTATAACGTAGCGGAAGTCAACACGGCCACTACTAATCAAATATCATAACACATAATCACAAGCAAACGACCTCTAAATGAGACGTTTATAGAAAATAGTTACATTTCATAGTAAATCATTTCGAAATATTTGTTTCGATACAAAAGTTTTAATTTCCTATAGTCCACGCGTAAGATGGGAGATTCTATTACATAATTGAAATATACAAAAGATAATGCTAAGAATCTCTGTTTAATGCAGTTATGTTGAAATCATGTGACTCTAGATAGGTCCGGGAGTAATCCTACTCCGTATGCGCACCTGAGAATACATGCTAAAAAGGTCAACACGAATGTTGGTGAATCTTTCAGGTTTGTAAGTAATATTAGATTTTGAACACAAGATTTTATCAGTGGTGCCCGTAGGCGTAAATCAAATATTTGCAATCCTACAAATGTAAGTAAGTTTATACCATTGCCATGAGGCTCATAATCGAAGCTTAACCCGTAAATAATAAGTTGCCCCCGCGACATGTTCAAAACTGAGCAAGCGTAAGTAACGAATAATAGTCACCCGTTTATACAGAACGGTTCGTGGTAGCGCTACTACCCTGGGCGGGGAGGGTCATTTCCCTAATGGATTCATTAACTAGTGTTCGCGCTTAAGTCCATAACTAACGATGTATGATGGAGGGACTTCAGTAAATGGTAAGTAATTCATGCAATCCGTATAGTAAAATGAGTAGTTCAGTACTTGTGTTCAAGAAAAGTAAGCAATGTATCTCACCCTGTAAGTAAAACAGTAAAAGTGGGGTTGTAAGACTCACCTGAGTCTAGCAAGTATGTTTGGGAAATCAAACAAGTAGAGTGGATGTAAGTCCGTAAGGGTGTCGGGTGTAATCCCTTATGTTGGTTCCCTGAACCCTGCATCCTTCTAGCGTCCGAAACGCACAAGGTTGTTAGTTTAGTAATCCGTTTGTAATTTGAAAACAAAAATGGCTCGTTGGTGACGGTTTGTAATAATAATCCAAAGTGTTATTATTATATGTATCGTTGTATCAGGTTTCATTATTTGTAAGTGTTCGACACTTAGTGTGAAAAGTATTTACATGTTCCTGGATGACGGGGGTCTGGGGGCAGCGCCCTTGGTAGCGGGGTCCAAGGGGTGGCAGCCCCTGGCTGGGTCCAAGGGGCAGAGCCCCTGGCTGGGGTCGAGCTGGACTTGAATGGTGAAAAACGCACCTGGACTTGAATTTGGGTGAAATCAAGTAATCAAATTTTAGGTCTCAACACTTAGTAAAATCTGTGTTTTCTTGGTTCTGTTTCATGCGACACTACGTGCGACATAAGGCTTGTGTCGCTAGGTGCGACATAGTCTATTGTGTCGCAAATCATATCTGCGACATAAAGGCTTGTGTCGCTAAGTGCGACATCCGCAATTTATGCGACATAAAATGTTGTGTCGCTATATGCGACGGAAATAGGTTTTGCGACATAGTGTTTTGTGTCGCTAAATGCGACATCCGAAGGGTTTTTGCGACATAGTCACTTGTGTCACTATTTGCGACATAAGTGGGGGTTTAGCGACATAAGGGCTTGTGTCGCAGGTGGCCTGGAGCCTCTGCGACACAACGAGCTGTTGGCCAGAATCTGAGCCAAAAACATGTTTTCCGGCGACCTTTTGGTCCGATACTTTTACCCAACCCATATTTGGACATTTCAAGCTTAAATAAACAACAAACAAGCATTTTAAAAGGATTCAAGTGATTTTGAGAAGTTGTCGGAAACTTACAAGTTAACTCCGGAAGATTTCGGAAAGGTGGGGTTGTAGATCGTGACACGGTGGTTCTTTTCTTCCAAATGGGCGATGAAAACCGAGGTCGTTTGGTGGTGTATTTTGGAGGATTATGGTGGTGGTGGTGTGGTTAGTTTTGAGAGAAAATGAAAGAAGGAGAGAGAAAGGGAAGTGAGAAATGAGGGGGAAGGAAAGGAAAGAGGGGGGAAAAGAAAGGGAAAGGAGGGGGAGGGGGGGCCGGCTGGTGGGGTCCACCGGGTGTGGGCTTCACCAGTTTTTCGTTCCCTACGATTCCTCCGTGCGGTGTTTGTTTCCCCAATCGTTTAAACGTGAGATAATTATTTGTGCATTTAAATTTATGTTTTTTTAAAAATACAAATGTTTTATTAACAATTTGTTGAAGCGTTTTACCAATTACTTAATAATTTGGTAATAAAATATAACTTAACTTTGTTTTGGTTGTTTGCGCGTTTGATATTTTAACCACGTAAATGTTGTTAATACATTCGGGTTCTTAAATAATGTTATATTATTTAATAAAAATCGTTCACCAACGTCCGTATTAATTCAAATCGCATACTTGTATATATTCAACTATATATATATATATATATATATATATATATATATATATATATATTGTTCTACACATATTAGAGATGTATGAGTACGAATCTAATGATTTTATTGGCTAATTGTGCATTTATGAAGTGTTTTTACCGTTTTTATTTTTAAAGTGTTCTCATTGGAACCTTACCCTATATATATATATATATATATATATATATATATATATATATATATATATATATATATATTGACACATTAGTTATCCTAATCTAAGGACTAATTACATGTATTAGCAATTGATTAGATACTAATCAATAGTCCTAATTTGGCGGTGTTACATATAGTAATATAATAAATTTTTGAAAAGCAACCTTTAAAAAGGAAACATTTTTAAATTGTTGCCTTAAAACACGCGCGTGTCAAAAAGGATGTGCAACTTTAAGCTCTTATTCGAAGCATGTACATTCCATAAACTTGCGTCAAACAAAAATTTTAAAAACACACAAAAAAAGAGAGTAACTTAAGTATTAATATCTTAGATGAATTAAATTGCCTTTCAAAATTTTACACGACTCTTAAATCCCTTCGAACTGTAACGAAAAGTATTTAGCAGTTAGTTACAATAAGTATATTTTGGATTCGTAAGGATAAATAATATGGCAATAGATATTTAATCTAGGAAATTAAAACTTAAACTCTTTTTAAGTACTAGGGACCATGGTCAAGGAATAAAGTACTATAGGATAGGACCCATATTCCTATGGACCACACCTCACTCCTTACATTCCCATAATTCAAAAATAAGAAGAAAACTTCTTCTTCCTCCCCTCCCCCTCACCCAAACCGGCCAAACCATCACCACCTTCAAATCACCATCAAAACTCCACCAAAGCTTGTGATCTTGCGTCTTTTGAACTCCTCTTTGCATGTTCTTCACGGTTGTACAATCATTTTCAAGTGTTGTTCACTAAAACTAAGGTATGATCATCAAAACTCACTTTGAACTTAAGAAATTATACTTCATAATGATAACTAAGCTAATAGCTAGGAAATAGGACTTTTCTTGATTAGATGCTTAGAACAATTACATACCACTACCACTTTACCATGCTAGTTCACTCATGTTTGACTCTTTCTAATGGATGAACTTTGACCATTTGATTAAGTCTAGGATCTTTCTTGAATAAGTGCTAGTATTTAAGTAATTGTGGTGTTTTGAATGATTACTCTATGTTAATTGCACAATGTGGTTAAATTGTAGTTTTGACCTTTAAAGTCAACAAAAAGTAACTAGCTTGCATGAATACATGAATAGATAAAATTGGTTGCCCATTCTTGCTTGAATTGCTTACTAGGATGCTTGTTAGTTGCTTGAATAGTCAAAATGGGCAATATAAATAGAGAATCTTTGTTTTGAAAATTAAAGTCTTGAATCAAACCAAACACATGGATGTGATAACTTTTTGTGCATGACCTAGTTTGTTTACCAATTAGGAAATGTTTTAAATAGTTTTAGGTCAAGTATACATGAATAGGTTATAATCTTGGCATGCGGATACTTGAAATTGTCATTTGAAGTAAGCTTTGACCTATAAAAGTCAACTTGAAGTATTAAATTTTAAAATAAATTTTTATTATCAAAAAACCTTACCCCAACTTGAACTTTTTAAAGTCAAATTCTACTAAATGACCATATAAGTTGAAAAAATTTGACATTTCAGACTTGGGGAATACCAAAGTCTGTAAATGACAATGCTTTACGATAAAATTGTCGCCAAATCATGATTATATATTTTTAATACATTGATATTGCCTTACGTGTGATTAAAACTGATTATTTGTTATTTGAGAATTATGGACATTTAATGTATTCTTTGGACTGTCACAAATTTAAAGACCTCATTCTGAATTTTCTATAAAAAATTTTGGGAGTGCTTTAAATTTTCTCTTTCTTAAGAATCCATTATTTTAAATCTCTCATGTTCTCAGGTACCATGACATCAAAGAAGAAATCAAAGCCAAACCCAACACGACCACTTGCAGGATCTGTTGCCTACCTTAGTGCAACAACCGAGTATAACAAAATGGCACGTATTTGGAGGGACAAATCATTTGGTCGTTTCCGATATATAGATTAGGATAAGTTGCAAACCTTGGGATTCAGACAGAGATTACAGAGCATGCACAGTTATTCAGTACAGGGTCAGCAGTTTGAGTCTTTAAAGAGACTATCCAGCATTGATGAGCCGATATATATGGAGATGATTACCGAGTTCATGACCACTTACACATTTGAGCTGAGGAGGACAGTTGGTGATGGATTGATCACATTTCGGTATATGGGAAGTTTGTTCACCTTGACATTAGCCCAGTTCGCGCATCACCTAGACCTCTATACAACAGAAGAGATACGTTCATCTTTGTTCACTAATGGAGTCACCATAGTTTCCATCTCTATCACACCCGCTGAGGCATGGAGTCGTTGGTCACATACGACATTTTTCTCGGGTATTAAAGCTACCCGGCTCATAGACCCAGTTCTGTAGATTCTACACAAGTTATTGGCTTGTTCAATTGATGGAAAGCATACGATGAATGGTCGAGTTTCAGAATTTGATGTTGCCTTGATGACATGTCTCCTCGATAGGAAGAACATTCAGGTAGCCCACTTAGTAGCTCAACGGATTCTTGACGAGAAGAGTTATGATGCAAGACGGACCTTTATGGATCCTGTGGTTACAAGATTGATTAGAAGAATGGGACTGCTTAGGACAGCAGAAGTGGGAGATTTAAGAGTCTACCCAAGTAGAGTGCTCAGCCAATGGACTATAAGTTTCATAGGAGCATGGAGATACTTCAGATTTTGGGGGATGACACAGTCTACATTAGTGCACGATCAGAGGGTCCCGATAGTGTTGACAGTTTGGTGCCAGGTTTAGTTCTACCCAGAGGGACGAGAAAGAGAAAATGGCCAGGAGATCCCAGAGATTTAGATTCAGATGAGGACGAGGATGAGGATGATCCTGTAGACCCAGTTGCACCACCACCAGTAGTACCACCGCCTGCTAGGGCGGGACCTTCTACCCCAGCTCCCAGAGTTTAGGAGCCCGGATACATCTACCATTACGGGACTCCTCCAGGGCCAGACTATTGGTATTGGTTTATGCAGATGCATGTCAGATGTTACAGAGACATGAGACAGTAGATTGCAGGGATACCGATGAGACCACTTCTAGACATACCATCCAGATTGGGTCGAGCACCACCACACTTGTATCCTCCTGTAGTCCCTACTCCAGCACCTCACCCATTTCCAGGTCGTGGCCATGGCTTACCTCCTCGGATAGTTCCACCTAGACCACAACCACATCTAGTACGAATTCCTATTATGAGACAGCCTGTCCCCTCATTAGTTGGTTCAGCCAGTGACAGACTTCGAGAAATAGTGGCAGATCCAGAGTCTCTAGGAGAGTTGCCACTGATCAGAGCCATAAGAGTCTCAGACATACCGATCCCACCATTGTATTACAGGCTCCAGTGTCCTCCCACAGACAGACAAACTTATTTATCGAACACACTTGATATCGCGTAAAAAGTCATGTTTTTACTACCGGTATCTCTCTCATTCTGGAACGATTCTTGGCATTTTAAACTCAAAACCAATACAAATCAGTGATATTATGCCAAAATGGTAAACACAAGGTTGCACGATAAAAATCAAGCAAAACGGGTGAAAAACGGAGATTCCACACACGTTTGAAGATTCAAGGCATCAAAATGAGATTTCGAGACAAAAGTTCCCATCACCAACATCCATCTCACCCAAGATGTTCATTTTCAAATTACGAATCCAACAGAAGAAGAATCAACAAAAAGGATAAAGAATGAAGATTCTACGGCCGTCAGAAGATCCAAATAATTCGTATGCAACATCTGGAGATAAGAGACATATTTTTGGGATATCTTTAAATCAAAGTCTTCATTTTTGAACTACGAATCCAACGCTAAAAGAATCGACGCAAACGGATGCATAACGATGAAGATACGCGCGAATTAAGCAACGCAACGAAAGACGACGGACCGGGACGGGTGGCAGCCGGCCGCCGCCGGCCAGCAGCCAGCCTCCGCCTGCCAGAAGCCAGGCGGCGCCGCCACCCCACCCCCGTCTTTCTTGCGCTTTTTCGTCCTTGCTCGTACCTGGTGCACCACCTTTCGCTACTTTTTCGTACCTGGTGCACCACCTTTCGCTACTTTTTCGTACCTTGTGCACCACCTTTCGCTACTTTTGCTAATGTGAGCCTAAGGGTGCTAATATGAGCCATATTTTGCCTATAAATAGCAGCCCCTAAGTCTCATTTTAACACACACTCAAGAATACACTTCTACATTTCCACTTTCTCACTCTAGAAATTCTCTTATAGTCTAGGATTATTGTAATTAATCTTTGGATTAGTATAGAGGCTAGAACGAACGTTAGGAGGTTTGAAGATTCATCTTTGTACGTGTAAACAAGTTTTCGATCATAATAATACGCTGCTGCACATTTAATTCTGGGTGATATCTAAACCTTTATCATACTTATTTCATTCCATATTTTAAATATGTGTTATTGCTTGGTATGTGATATATTTATTGCCATGAATTGCGAGTAGTTTATTATTGTGATTGTTGATGATGTAGATAATTATAAGTAAGGATGACATTATATAATTAATGCACGACAATCGTAAAGAGATATGACGGCCCCTATTCGACTGTTTACCGGATATAGTACTGGAAATGCTTTAAGGCGGAGTACAAATGTATGGAAGTCGGTAAACGACTGAAGGTAGTTATATCTCTGGAATCTGCTCTGGTTTAATAGTTGGAATCCCGATGGGGTAATACAACTTCACAACTAACTGGTATATCCTACGAAAGTCAAAACACTATAAAATGATGTTCGTGAAATACGTTCAGATAAAATAGGAATTAGTAACCCTTGTAGCGTTAAGACTTTATGAATTCGAGTTTAATTTATGGATTACCCTTTCTGGTTATCCACGTGACTGCAACCTAGTAATTAGGACCTGATCAACCTTAATTATGGTAAGTAGTTATCTGTACCTATGACATGCAATAAGTAAGACACATTGAAACCACTCGTTGTATATATTAGGTTTACATTTCTGCACTGCTTTACATTTAGTGAGATAGAGTGTTACTTTCAATGTCAATTACTCTCGACCGCATGTTGATATGAGAAACCGTGGAACTACTACGTAAAGTACACTGTCTATCATTGAAAGGCATGATCCACATAAGAAACACGTTTTGATAAAACTGCGAATAATCCGGGGATGTATAACTGTTTGAAAAGGAGAGATTTGAATCATAAGTCGAAGTAACTAAAGCTTAAATGAATGATAACAGGACTTCGGAATTAGATCAAAGTCATAATGACCTAGAATCCTTAAAACACCAAGTCTTATAAAATCGGTGGTCCAAACATACAAAGTTATTAATCTGCATGCTAATAGAACATTAAACTATTTTAGGAGTTAAGAACGGTCGGACCAATGAGACGATACGCTACTGATTCATGAACCTCGGTATAAAACCAAGATAGGTTGCTTATTTTTCAACTAGATAAGTATTGTAAGTTTGCGTATTGCTCTATTCAGAATCATGATAACCTAGTTCCTAGTGACATGCCAATGGGAAATTGAATTGGTAGGGTTCTAGAGTTTACGCCTAATAGTTTGGTTGCCACATTTATATCATCCCTATTTATCCTGTCATCCTGAAATATTAATTATCAAAATCTCAACAATCACATATTTATCTTTTACTTTAATTTCCTGCATTTTAATTACTTGTCTTTAACCCCCAAACCTACCTACTTTGTTCCATCCTAGATACTTCCCTACCGAAAGTGCCAACTTTAATTTACCCACACATTTGGATTCATAGAACGATCTTAGGTTATACTTACCGCTTACTAACTAGAGTAGGTAGTTATAACACCTGCAAAATTAGGGCTAGTCATTAGGTCCTAATCGTTTTTGTAATACATGTAATTAGTACTGTGTTAAGCTGATTTGTGTATCAAATTATAAATATTGTTACATATATATATATATATATATATATATATATATATATATATATATATATATATACAGTTGCGTGATTTGGTTAAATCAAGCACGTTTCAAATCGAATGTAATTCGGTTCAAGTAAATACGGACGTTGGTGATCAATTTTATTAAACAATATAAAATTATATAATAACGATATCATACCCAAAATATTATTTTGATAATATTTCAATTACATTTCGTATCGTATGATAAACGTCTACGTGACTTAAACATTTAACACACAAGCAAACGAAACCATGTAAGTTTATTAAGTATTTGTTAAAATACTTCAACACAATATTAAATAAATAATTGTATTTTAAAAATTATAACTAAACGTGTAAAATAATTATTTAACGCAAAACGATCGAAAAACGAACCCTGCAAGGAGCGCGTACGCGGGAGAACGAAAAACTGGTGAAGTCCACACTCGGTGGACCCCACCAGCCGGCCCCCCCTCTCTTCTCCCTCCTTTTTCTTCCCTTATTCCTTTCTTCTTTCTCACTTTCACATTTCTTCTTCTTTCCTTTTCTCTCTAAACCAAACCACACCACCATCCCTTAAATCTCACTAATAACACCACCAAACGACCTCGATCTTCATCACTCGTTTGGAGAAAAAGAACCACCTCACAACGATCTACGTTTCTATCCTTCCGAATCCTCCGCGCAACGATTTGTAAGTTTCGGACAAAACCCGAAAACTCTCGATTTCAAATATTTTTAGGTTCTAGTTGTTTCTTTAATCTTAGAATGTCCCTATAAGGGTTGGGTAAAAGAATCAGACCAAACGGAAACCCGAAAACTCATTTTTGGCTCAAATTTTCAACAACAACTTTAAGTGTCGCAACGAAGGTGCAGTATAGCGTCACTTCATGCGTCACTTAAGTGACGCATTGATGCATTGAGTGTCGCTAAAAGCCCTAATCATGCGACACTTGCATAAGTGCCGCATAAAACCCCTTTTTCCCAACACTTACCTCCGTCACTTTTTTAGTGACGCCTAGAAGCCTCATCCGACACTTATACCCGACACTAAGGGAGTGCCGCCACCTTATGCGTCACTTACCTAAGTGACACCCTAAACTCAGAATTTCCAATTTTATGCGACACTTCCTAAGTGTCGCCCAAGCCACTAAGTGACGCCTCACTATGCGTCACTTCCATAAGTGACGCCATAAGTGACGCCCTTACCCAGACTTTGCCGTTTCATGCGTCACTTACTAAGTGACGCCTAAAACCCTAAGTGTCGCTATAAGTGCCGCAGGAAACAGAACTCAGATTTTTACTAAGTGTCGAGACCTAAGATTTTATCACTTGATTTTACAAAAATTCAAATCTTAGATGCGTTTTTCTCTATAACAATATGGTGGAAATAAAATTTTTTTCTCGACCCCAGCCAGGGGTTGCCACCCCTGGGACCCCGCTAACCAGGGGCGCTGCCCCCGGACC
Source organism: Pseudognaphalium luteoalbum (assembly GCA_963422505.1). Taxonomy (NCBI): domain Eukaryota; kingdom Viridiplantae; phylum Streptophyta; class Magnoliopsida; order Asterales; family Asteraceae; genus Pseudognaphalium; species Pseudognaphalium luteoalbum. Next base: position 60,201,444 of record OY730195.1, on the reverse strand, counting down.
CCCGTCACCTAAAGTTTGTAAATACTTTTTTAAGTATAACACTTCGACATAATAATAATATTATTGCAAATAATCACCAACGGGTCGTATATGTTTACAAAACTCAAACTTACCAATCAAATCAAATCATTGGACATTACTAGTTGGATGAACAACTAGCATAGGTTATCTTTTAAGATAGCTACTTATTTTATTCAACCTTGCGCGTTATAAACGCCCGACAGGTTACAGTCTTCGGACACCCTATTTTACTTCACCACATTTGCTTCACTGCAACTCTTCAGTCTCAGGTGAGTCTCATAGCCCCGAATTTTTACTGTTTTTACTCCCGGGGTGGGAATACATGCTCTAACTGTTTTACACGTGAACACGAGTATAAAACTTGCTATATTCTGCATGAGCTGTTTTCTAATTACTTTTAAGTCCTCTACGATCATAGTTCTGGTAATACTTTATGTAGCGTGAATGTTAGTGCATAGTACCATATAGGACTAACCATCCTCATCCGGGTCAGCAAGCACTGACTGGTTAAACAGACGCATTAACTTTTGTTCATACGAGTGTGGATTAGACACTCGCCCGGAGGCACCCACGATCAGGCACTTTATTGTGATCCTGACACCCACGTTAAGCGCAGACTATGACCTCATGGCAGACATATACATCATTTGATTCATTTCAAATAGTTACTATTAAATCTTGTGGTTCACACTTGCATATTTATTATGCAAACCTGTGAGCTCACCAGCATTAGCTGACCTTTTAGCATGTGTTCTCAGGTACCCAATAGCAGTAGGACCTGTTCACTCAGGATGCCCATAGCTCGAGTCAACATACACATCAGGAGATTATTTTGCATTACAACATTTTGTAACTAAGTTATGCCGATTAATCTCTAAACATTGTAACTATTGGGCTTTTGTAAACATTTATACATTGTAAAACTTATATTATCAATGTATTTGTAAAATGTCGCATATAGAGTCATTCATTATATGCCTTGTGTGTTTTGATTATTGATTAGTAGCATCCCATAGCTTACTTCCGCTAAACAGTAAATTTGGGGGTGTTACAGATTGGTATCAGAGCCTAAGGTTATAGTGAACTAGGTTGCATTTAGTGGGCCTAGACTATGACTGTTAGGCAGTATTCCAATACCAGTCAACCCAAAGCCTGCTTCGAATGTCTGAGACTGAAGAACAAAGGCAACAACACTGCAAAAGGTAGAGCTTTTGTCCTGAACTCAAAGGATGCCTGCCAAGACCCGAATGTGGTATCGGGTATGTTCCTCATCAACAACTTATCTGCTTCTATTCTATTTGATACTGGTGCTGATAGAAGTTTTATATCTAATGAATTATGTCCACTACTTGACATCACACCTGTTGCATTAGATGCTTAATACGTCATAGAGTTAGCTAATGGAAAACTCATTGAGACCGATAGTGTGATACCCAATTGCACTTTAAACCTCACCGACGAAATATATCTAATCGATCTTATACCCGTCGAGATCGGAAGTTTCGATATCATCATCGGCATGGACTGGCTATCCAAGCATCGCGCTGAGATCGTGTGCTATGATAAAATTGTCCGTATACCACTCGCCTCCGGTGGTACTCTTACTATATAAGGGGAGACCGGTGGAACGAGGTTAAACGTCATTTAATGTATGAAAACCCGCAAATATCTGAGAAAGGGTTATCCGGTAATCCTCGCTCACATTATGGAGAAGAAGTCAGAGGAGGAGAGGCTTGAGGATGTGCCAATCGTTCGGGACTTCAAGAGCAGCACCCGTGGCAGGTAGGTAGAGTTCTCCATCGATCTTGTGCCCGGAGCAGCACCCGTGGCACGAGCACCGTACCGTTTAGCCCCATCCGAACTTCAAGAGTTATCCTCTCAGTTACAAGAACTCCTAGACAAAGGATTCATCCGACAAAGCTCTTCACCTTGGGGAGCTCCGGTCTTGTTTGTCAAAAAGAAAGACGGTTCTTTCCGCATGTGCATCGACTACAGGGAACTGAACAAGTTAACCATCAAGAACCGTTATCCACTACCACGCATCGATGATCTATTCGACCAACTTCAAGGGTCAAGTTTCTATTCCAAAATTGATTTACGATCCGGCTACCACCAGCTACGATTTCGCGATATTGACATTCCAAAAACTGCCTTGCAAACTCGTTATGGGCATTACGAATTTCAAGTCATGCCCTTCGGTTTGACAAACGCACCGGCTGTATTCATGGATCTCATGAACCGAGTGTGTAAACCATATCTCGACAAGTTTGTCATAGTATTCATTGATGACATTCTAATCTATTCACGCAATGAAGAAGAACACGCGCAACATCTTCAGATCATTCTGGAACTCCTCAAACACGAAGAGTTATACGTCAAATTCTCTAGGTGTGAATTCTGGATACGAACCGTTCAATTCCTTGGACACGTTGTAGATAGTAAAGGAATTCATGTTGATCCGCCAAAGATCGAGGCTATCAAAGGTTGGCAAGCGCCGACAATGCCGACCGAAGTACGCCAATTCTTGGGTCTCGATGGTTATTATCGACGTTTCATCGAAAACTTTTCAAAAATAGCCCAGCCTCTCACGATCCTCACTCAAAAAGAAAAGAAGTTCGATTGGACTGACATACAAGATTCATCTTTCCAACTCCTGAAACGAAAGTTATGTAGCACACCTATTCTATCTCTACCCGAAGGCACCGATGACTTCGTGGTATATTGCGATGCTTCGCATCAAGGTCTCGGTTGCGTGCTTATGCAACGAGACAAAGTCATTGCCTACGCCTCCCGACAACTCAAAATCTATGAAAAGAACTACACCACTCATGACCTGGAACTGGGAGCCGTAGTGTTTGCACTCAAAATCTAGAGACACTATCTCTATGGCACTAAGTGCACGATCTTTACCGACCACAAAAGTCTCCAACACATTCTGAATCAGAAAGATCTCAACATGAGACAACGTCGCTGGGTCGAGTTGCTTACCGATTACGACTGTGAGATCAAATATCACCCTGGCAAGGCAAATGTTGTTGCCGACGCCCTCAGCCGAAAGGAACGATCGAAACCACTTCGAGTCCGAGCCCTCAGCATTACAATCCACAACGATCTTATCACCCAAATCCTTACCGCTCAACTCGAAGCCTTGAAACCTGAAAATATCAAAAATGAAGCTTTGCGAAACATGGAGAACCAATTCGAAACCAAACCCAACGAGGTTAAATACTTCGCAAACATAATCTGGTTACCGTGTCTTGGGAATCTCCGAGACTTAGTAATGGACGAAGGCCACAAATCAAAATACTCCATACATCCTGGATCCGACAAGATGTATCATGGCATCAAGGAATTATACTGGTGGCCAAACATGAAAGCTGAAATCGCCACCTACGTCAGTAGGTGTCTCACGTGCTCAAAAGTGAAAATCGAACATTAGAAACCATCTGGTTTACTTCAACAACCAGACATACCTCAATGGAAATGGGAACAGATTACCATGGACTTCATCACCAAGCTCCTGAAAACGTCAAGCGGTTGCGATACCATTTGGGTAATCGTTGATCGTCTCACCAAATCCGACCATTTTCTCGCCATCAAGGAAACCGATAAAATGGAACGCCTCACTCAAATCTACTTGAAAGAAATTGTATCCCAACATGGCGTTCCTATCTCGATTATCTCCGTCAGGGATAGTCGTTTCACCTCACATTTTTGGCAATCATTACAGAAATCTTTGGGTACTCGCCTCGATATGAGTACCGCTTATCATCCACAAACCGACGGCCAAAGTGAACGAACCATCCAAACACTGGAAGACATGCTACGAGCATGCGTAGTTGACTTCAGTGGAAATTGGGAACACCATTTGCCCTTGTGTGAATTCTCATACAACAACAACTACCACGCCAGTATTGGAGCTGCACCATTCGAGGCACTTTACGGTCGTAAGTGCCGATCACCCATCTGTTGGACCGAAGTGGGAGACAGCCAACTTACCGGTCCAGAAATCATTCATGAAACCACAGAGAAAATCGTTGGTATCCAACAACGGCTGAAAGCCGCACGTGATCGTCAGAAAAGCTATGCTGACGTAGGATGCAAACCACTCGAATTCCAGATTGGAGACCGAGTATTACTCAAGGTATTGCCTTGGAAAGGCGTCATCCAGTTTGGTAAAAGCGGGGAACTGAACCCCAGATAATTGGACCTTTTGAAATCCTCAAGACGGTCGGTCCGGTGGCATACCGATTGCAACTACCTGAAGAGCTCAATAGTGTGCATCCTACCTTCCACATTTCTAACTTAAAGAAATGCCTATCAAACGAAACACTCATAATACCACTCGCGGAAATACCAATCGACGATAAACTTCATTTCGTCGAAACACCAGTGGAGATCATGGATCGCGAAATCAAACAACTTAAACAAAGCCGTATTCCTATCGTCAAAGTCCGGTGGAATTCGCGGCGTGGTCCGGAATTTACTTGGGAACGAGAGGATCAGATGCGACTCAAATATCCACAACTTTTCTCCAACTCCACTCACACGACTACTCAGACATAAATTTCGGGACGAAATTCTCCTAACAAGGGGAGAATGTAACACCCACCAAACCAGGGGCCAGCCCCTTGAACCCCGCCAGGGGTTGCCACCCCTGGGACCCTGCTAACCAGGGGCGCTGCCCCCGGACCCCCATCACCTAAAGTTTGTAAATACTTTTTTTAAGTATAACACTTCGACATAATAATAATATTTTTGCAAATAATCACCAACGGGTCGTATACGTTTACAAAAGTCAAACTTACCAATCAAATCAAATCATTGAACATTACTAGTTGGATGAACAACTAGCATAGGTTATCTTTTAAGATAGCTACTTATTTTATTCAACCTTGCGCGTTATAAACGCTTGGCAGGTTACAGTCTTCGGACACCCTATTTTACTTCACCACATTTGCTTCACTGCAACTCTTCAGTCTCAGGTGAGTCTCATAGCCCCGACTTTATACTATTTTTACTCCCGGGGTGGGAATACATGCTCTAACTGTTTTACACGTGAACACGAGTATAAAACTCGCTATATTCTGCATGAGCTATTTTCTAATTACTTTTAAGTCCTCTACGATCATAGTTCTGGTAATACTTTATGTAGCACGAATGTTAGTGTATGGTACCATATAGGACTGACCATCCTCATCCGGGTCAGCAAGCACTGACTGGTTAAACGGACGCATTAACTTTTGTTCATACGAGTGTAGATTAGACACTCGCCCGGAGGCACCCACGATCAGGCACTTTATTGTGATCCTGACACCCACGTTAAGCGCAGACTATGACCTCATGGCAGACATATACATCATTTGATTCATTTCAAACGGTTACTATTAAATCTTGTGGTTCACACTTGCATATTTATTATGCAAACCTGTGAGCTCACCGGCGTTAACTGACCTTTTAGCATGTGTTCTCAGGTACCCAACAGCAGTAGGACCTGTTCACTCAGGATGCCCATAGCTCGAGTCAGCATACACATCAGGAGATTCTTTTGCATTACAACATTTTGTAACTAAGTTATGCCGATTAATCTCTAAACATTGTAACTATTTGGCTTTTGTAAACATTTATACATTGTAAAACTTATATTATCAATGTATTTGTAAAATGACGCATATAGAGTCGTTCATTATATGCCTTGTGTGTTTTGATTATTGATTAGTAGCACCCCAAAGCTTGCTTCCGCTAAACAGTAATTTTGGGGGTGTTACAGTAGTACATATAATTAAGTTACAATAAACGACACCGACACTTTCGTGTGCCATCAACACTCATCAAGGGTCGCCTGTTATCCCACTTGACAGTTTTGATATGCCTGCAAGGCCATTTGTCGACCAGTTGATACAAGATGGAATTTTTACAACAGACTCAGGAGCTGATCAAGATTAAGGTACCCAACATCAGCATAATCTAGAAGACGACTCCTCGTTAGATGGGACTTCCTATGCACCTATCGGATCTTCATCAGCAGTATCACGAGCACCACCAGCTGAGCAATAGATTGCTTAGCTTTCTGACTTCTTACTATTTTCTACCAGACTTTATTATTACTATTTGTATTTGATGTATTGTGGATGCATAGACATCACCTCTATCTCGTTATTACTTTATGCTATCACTTTTTTCTTATTAGCAGCTATTGAGTGGCATGTTTGTTTGAATCCAGACATTATTTATCGAAGACCATAACGGAGGAAGCTATCGACCATGCCACGAAGGATGCCGGAAGCCGCAAACTTCAAACCAGCAATCTTCTGACAAGTAGCCGATAGTACGCACAACATATTACGAAGCGGTAACCCGTTCCAAACTTTCTATCCATTTAATTCCTTGATTATCTCATCCGATAGTCCAAAAATAAGTGTGGGATCTCCAAAACCACACTACACTTACGTAACAATCCGGAAATAAGTAAAATCTCTAAGTGTGGGATACTTCAACAAGAGGTGTTAAATACATAGATTCGAACATTAGGGACAATGTTTCTCTGAGTTTGGGATATACGGACTACAACCGCAAGTTTAACCTCTTGTTCGTAACACAAACAATATTTTCATTAAAAGGCTAAAAATAGAGAAATTTTTAAATTTTTTTGGATTCAAAAGCAACATTCTTTAAGAACCTCTATTTTTCAAAAACATAAATTATAGCAAGAAACGAGTTTTTAAAGAAACAAACCGGTTTTCTTAGAATAAGATACGAACGAAAAGGGCAATACATGGGTAGGCACACATTGACCAAAACATTTGATTCGTGAGGTTTAAGCCCTAATTAGCATTCATCCTTAAAATGCTTCAATTTTCATTTCATGTGTGTGCCGATGTATGCATTTGAATTAGAACTTGCTCTTGCAATACATTTCGAGATCACACCAATGAGTGCCATACGTGGCATAGGTACAACCTATCTCGATACTTTCTAAGGAATCCCAACACCCCCTTACCACCAAACATCCACTCACTCTTCACGCCCACTATCCAATCAAAACCTTCCTTTAAATCTTCATCCCGAACTTACGGAGGCCACGTCTTCCAGAATTTTCAGAGACACTCTCAATTTCCCAAATTTTCACAAGAAAAGCCAACACAACCTCACGATACCATACGAAACCTTTCGGACAAGAATATCCATCGGTAAGGACGGCATAATGAAAAGAAAGAAAAGAAAAATGAGAAAAAGAAAGAAAACGATAAACATATATGCCGGCACTACCCAGAAAAGTCTAGAAAAGGAAATTAGGATCCACAAAGGGTTGCACTATCAAGTCTTTTCAAATATGAGAAATTCCAAAAGAGACTTTCTCGGAAAAACACTCAAGTTTCAAGAACGATACGAGGAAAGAAAAACCCATAATCCTCCTTTTCACACACCTTCTTCACTTTTCCAAAACCAAAAACCCGATTCCTTTCTAAGATATCTTGAAAGATTAGTACCGTTCTCATCCAAAGTGATGGAGATTTGATTCTTGATCAAGCCTATGACGAGAATGCTGCATGACTGGCTATCTGAGTGATTGACACTAGCAAGTAGGAAACCCTAAACACCTAAGTGATTTAAGTGACCCACTGTAAGGATTGCCTAGTCATGATTACCATCTAAGTTGCTTGAAGAAAGTATCAAATTCTATAAACCCTTAGTTTCTCGTGAGAATTCATTCATAACTGAAGCTTTATATTCTTTGGAAATAGTCTCTCTAAAAGATATGTGTAACTAGAATCTTTCTAAAAGCCTTTTATGAATGAGTTTGCTTGAGGACTAGCAAAAGCCTAAGTGTGGGATACTTGATATCGCGTAAAAAGTCATGTTTTTACTACTGATATATTTCTCATTTAGGACTAATACTTGGCATACAAGCTCAATTATCACTAAAATTAGTGATATTCTGCAAAGAAGGTGAAAACACAGAAGCACGGGAAAAATCACTGAAAACGGGTGAGAAACGAAGATTCCACGCACGGTTGATAATTTAGGGCATCCAAATCAAGATTTAGAGACAAAGTACCCATCAATAAGATTCATCTTATCCAAAATGTTTGTTTTCAAAATACGAATCTAACAGAAGAAGAATTAACAAAAACGGAGGAAGAATGAAGATTCTACATACGCTGAAAGATTCAAATGATTCGTATGAGACATCTAAAGATCAGAGAGACATATCAGGGATTTCTTTTCATCATCTTCATTTTTGAAAAATGAATCCATCGCAAAAAGAATCAATGCAAACGGACGCATAACGAAGAAGATACGTGCAAAATGAGAAACAAGCGAACGGGCAATGACCCGGGACGGCCGGCCGCCAGGCCACCACCGGCCAGCAACCAGGGACTGCCGGCTGGCAGCCATCCGTCCCCTCCTCCTTTTTCCGTCCTTGCTCGTACTTGTCTGGTAAATGTGCTACCACTTTCCGCAACTTTAGGGTACACGTGCTACCACTTTCTGCGCCTTTATGGTACATATGCTACCACTTTCCGGGAAAAGACCACCCCCCAAATGCATGCTAACTTGAGCCTAGGATGGCTGACATGCACCCATCTTAAAGTATAAATAGGAACCTTAGGTTCATAAAATAGACGCACTCTTGGAATTACAAAATTCCACTTTCTCACTCTAGAAATTCTCTTATATTTTATGGTTTTTCTCATTATAGGATTATTGTAATTAATCTAAGGATTAACATAGAAGCTAGAATGAACACTAGGGATTCGGAGATCAATCTTTGTAAGTGCGAAAGAGTATTCAATCATAATAATACGCTGCTATGCATTTATTTCCGTGTCACACCCCCAATTTCATGCTTTGCGGAAGCGATTGTTTTTGGGTGTGACTAATTAAATATCAAGTACAAAGATTAAGCAAACGACTCTAAATGAGACGTTTTTGAAAAATACATTACATTACAAAAGTAATACAAGTTTTAAGTCATAAGTATACATCATTAGTGAGTTCGCTAAATGAATTTGAAGATTTTAAATACATAATCATAGTACAAAAGATAATGCGAGTAAATTCTTCATAAGTGTGTATGCATGCGACTCGTACTAAGTAGATCATGATGGGCCATCCTACTGTGGCTGAGTACCTGAGAATGCATTACTATAACGCGTCAACCAAAAGGTTGGTGAATCTCACAGGTTTGTAGTATATTGTAATAGAAAATCCAGTACAGTTCAATAAGTAGAAACAATTACACCAATTGTAATTATGTAAGCAGTAACAATTACACCACGGTAATTAAGTAAGTAATATCAATTACACAACGGTAATTCAGTAAGTAAGTATCAATTACACCACGGTAATTTAGTAAGTAAGTATCAATTACACAACGGTAATTTAGTAAGTAAGTATCAATACGCCAAGGTAATTAGGTAAGCAAGGTCTGCCATGAGCCATCATAGTCGAAGCTTAACAAGTCTATAATTTGCCCCCGTGAGTGCTAATCCAAAAACACTCATACGAAACGAGTAGAAAACACCTGTTTATATGAGTACGGTTCGTGGTGGCGCTACCACCCCAGGCGGGGATTGTCAGTCCCATATGGATCCATATACTAAAACTCACGCTTATCCCATAACTAACAACTATGATTCAGAGGACTTCATTGGATTAAGATGTAACTCATGCAAGTCTGTAAGTCTGTAGGTCTGTAGGTCGGTAAGGTCTATAAGTAGTTAAGTCTGTAAGTATTATGTTTGTAGAGTCACAAGTCTGTAACGAAATCAGTTTGTAAAGTAGTAAGTCTGTAAAGTAATCAGTTCGTAAAGTAGTAAAGTAGTAGTTAGTAAGTTTGTAAGCAGTAAAGCCTGTCAATACGTCGGTAAGTTTGTAAGTTGGTAAAGTCGGTAAAGTAGTGAGTTAACAAGCCGGTAAGATAGTAAATATAAGTTGGTAATCACCATACATAAATATATGTATACAAGTAAAACAAGCAATGCATCTCCCCCAAAGTAAAGACAGTAAAAAGGGGCCGTGAGTTGTTCCAATGGTAATCTCCTAATGCCCTAAACATGTGAGATTATAATGAGGAAGTGGATGTTTAACTAAACCATCCGTATAAGTGTTTGTGTTTGAGTTTGTGAAAAGGTATACGGCTCGTTGGTGACGGTTTGTAATAATAATTTCAAACTATTATTATTATACATGATTTGTTATACTTATAAAAGTATATGTGTTTCGTGTGTAAGTCGTATCGTATAATTTTAGTTGTTACTCAAGTTCGTCACATCCGTTACATTTCTTTCATGAGTTATGAAATTTGGTACGGGTCCAAAAACTAAAATATGCCATTTTCAACCCCTAGACGACCCCGAAAGGCCCAAAACCGCCTAGGCTATGGTACATAGCCTTGATCATTAGGCCATTTTCGAGTGACCGTGTGACTTTTAGCCCAAACCGTTATAGTAAATTTTTCATCGAGAAGCTACCCTGAAAGCACTTCGGCTCAGGTAGTGTGCAAGTTCGGCTATGGAAGCCCTAGCCGTTCGACTATAGAAGACCTAGTCGTTCGGCTATAGAAGACCTAGCCGTTCGGCTAAGAAAGTCCAGCCGTTCGGCTATGGAAATCCTAGCCGTTCGGCTGAGAAAGTCCAGCCGTTCGGCTATGGAAGCCATAGCCATTCGGCTGAGGAAATCCAGCCGTTCGGCTGATGAAATCCAGCCGTTCAGCTCAGGTACCGATTGCAGGTCTATTCGTGCAGTTCATCCCCAATCCAGTTTTTAACTTCATTTTTAACCAAATTCTCATATATATATCACTAGTATATGATAATATATGTTTGTAAAACACGAATTTAAAAAAAAGTTAAAGTTTTACTTACAAATTAAAAATGGAGACGTGTGAGGTTGATGATGATGAACCGGATGATAGTGATGATCGAAGATGATGATGATCAGGAAGATGATGTTGATTCTTGTTGTTGATGATCTTGTTGATGAAAACCGAGAGGGAAAAGAGAGAGTCGAGAGAGTGAGGGTGGATGGATGAATGTGTCTGTGTGTGTGAAATAATTGAGGTCGGTTGTATATACCGGCCTCAATTATTGAGGTGGTTGAGTATTTTCCGACCCGTGTTCGCGTACCCGATCATAAAGCAGTATAATCTTTTGAAACGATAATTTTCTAAAAATAGATTCGTATAAGTTTTTAACTGAAACATTTTATAAAAATGTTTTTACGGAGTTATAAAATTGTATCTTTGTTTTACTTAAAATATACGGATAGTTTTACGTGTCCAAAATGTATTTAGATTTCTAACGGAGTAAATAATTATTATTCTTGACAATAATACTTTATTTGAAAATGTTTTTCACCAACATCCGTATTTAAGATTACGCGTTCTTTTATATTTGTTTGTACGTGATTAAATAATCGTTATGTTATATATATATATATATATATATATATATATAAATACATATATAATATTCAATACTTTCGTATTATCTTGTACTAAGTACTAAGGTTTAAAGTTTAAATTGGCCGCTAATTTTGGCCCTTTTTAACCGGGTGTCACATTCTCCCCTTGTTAGGAGAATTTCGTCCCGAAATTTGTGCGTAGTAATTGTCTGTGTGTCAGCGTAATAGTCTGTGCATTATTTAAGAAAGTCTATGAGTTTACCATGAGTGGTATATCACCTATCTAGTGTTGCCTTCCTCCCCTTGTTAGATTAGTGCCCTACTGACAACTAAAGGAATAGAGGAAGTGTGTTTCAACACATTTAAACATTTCGTCTGTTAAAGCAAGTTCAGTCGGTCAGTCTGTCACTAAGGTGTAGCTACACTTTGTAATAGTAGCCTAAAGTAAGGTAGTAACTTCCACTGTGCTCATACAGTTTGTAACGGACAGTAGCATCGTAGCATGAATCAGACTCTATCAGTCTCCTATAGAAACTAAGTGGTTTAGCATAAATTAGTTTTATGTGGGATGTTACCCAGTGTACAAAGTTTACCGGTATGTCTTCCGGTATAAAACAGTGTAGGATATGTCATTCCTATACATATGTTAGCTAAACCTCGTCTCATATAGAAACTGAATTGTCATTTTTCCCTAACCCTACCGTGTATTTAGAATCTAGGGAAAACATAGAAGATATCAAGTAGCAAGTAAGATCTGTCAAAGTAAATAGTGTAAAGGCAGTTGGTTTATTAGTGCGTAACCATACCCGTGTTGAGCAAGTCAATGAGTCTCGGGTCCTAGTCATCCTCCTTAGTTTTGAGTACATAGGCTCTTCCTCGAGCAGGGTTGATGTTCTTGCCCTTCAGCTTTGGGCAGTCCCTCTTGAAGTGTCTAGTGCCGTTGCACTCATAGCAGGTTTTGGGCGCAGTGATGTTAGTATTAGTCATGCCTGTCTTGCAATCCTTGGCTACATGCCCGAACCGCTTGCATTTGGTGCAAGGGCACGAACCATCGTGATGGAGACTGCACTTAGAGCAATAGGGCTTACTTCCTTTATACCCTATCTTGTCATCAGAGTCAGTATCATAGGCTTTGGCAGTCGCAGGCTTTTTGGCAGGTTGGGTTTGGATGTTGAGATTTCCCCCAGGTTTCCTTTTGTTATCACCAGTGTGATTTCCAGTACTTTTGACAACAAATGTTCCTTGGCGAACAATCTGTGCCATCAATTTGTGTGCCATGCGCACAGTACCATGAAATGTAGGTGTCACACCCCGCCTCAGCGGAAGGTTGCGAGATGCGACTATCATGAGATCACAACACAAGAATTACAATGAACGACCTCTACATGAGTCGTTTTAAACATACTTCATAAAAGTTTAAATTGTCTTACAGACTTAGAACATTTGTCTTAAAAAGTTTACAAACAATTCCCATAAGTTACAAAATAGTTAGGAGTTTAAGAATTTAAGATCAAAAGCAATGTCCGTCCATGCAAATGTAGTTCCTAACTTCAAAAGGGGTATGTCATCTTCACAAATAGCAAGCATCTTAATTACCTGAGAATAACATGTAAAAATGGGTCAACATAAAGTTGGTGAGCTCATAGGTTTTAATAGTTGTAAAACATTACCGTGGATCACGAGATTTCAAGTTATATTGCCATTCAACAATATAGTAAAAATTGTATTACTATTGCCATAAGCTCATGAATTGAAACCTTAACATTTAGTGCCTCGCAAGTGTCCTATCCAAACACTAGTAGTTCTCAAATGACAATGCACCCGTTTGACTTATAGTCATGTTGGCACTACCAACCCGGATGGGGGCGTCAACCCAAATAGATCTATTCATGACATTCACGTCTAAGTCCTTAACTAACAATTCATGATAAAGGCCTACATAATGGATAGTGTCAACTCATGCAATACGTAACAGTTTAGTTTGTGTCCACAAAGAAAAGAACATGTATTCTCACCCCAAAAATATGTCAAAGCATTTAAAAAGAAGTAGGGGCCATGAGACTCACCTTAGTGAGAGAGCGAAAAGTTGCAAGTACTTGTTTGGGTCTCGGTGGGGTTTATGCGTCCTAGATCACATAAAATGTTTAAGTTTAGTCATATAGTATATATATATTAATTTTAATTTTTGTAAAGTTTCATCACCCATAGTTTTAGTTTAAGTGTCACGTTTTATTTAACCATTGACGGGAGCATTTACACCCTTTTAAGTAATTCTTAATAAAAGTCCAACTTATTTCCAGAAACTTCCAGACCAGACCCTTAAATCGGCTTGTAGAGAAAAATGTGTGCATTTCTGGAAAAAGTTTAAAACATGAAAGTTGTAGATCTTTTCAATACGCAAATTTAAAAAAAAATGCATCTTCTAACTCTTCCTAGAACTCAAGTTATGACCATTTTAGTAACCTGTGTTTTTCTAGACAGATTGTGTGTTCTTGTGTATAAATTTATAGAAACGTATTTTAAACATGTATTTGAACATAATCTTGTAGATAAGCTTGATAACATTGAACATCAGTAACAAAATGGTAGTCTTTATTTAAGTATTCATGGAGTTATGCTCTTGTAAAATGAGGTATACGAATCTGCCACAACATGCGCAATAGTTTCGTATGGGCTGTTTGGAGGTCGAATACTCCATGTTTTTGAGTGAGACCACTTGGGTTTGAAAGCTAATACATAAAAGTAATTTCAGTAGTAAAATGGTGGTATTTTGTTAAGTATACACGGATTTATGACCTCACAAAGTGAGATATAGAAATCTGGACAGATTGCATGTAATGTGTGTGGGTTAGGGTTTCGAGTCATAGACTACTATCCTAACTCCTAGGTACCAAATCATTGTTTTAGCCCTTTATACACATGCATTTTACCATCATTTTTCCATAGATTATGAGTACTTTACTAGCATGAAATCTTTGAAAGATTTTGTAGATAAATATAACTATATTTTACATCTTTTAAGACTTGACATAGGTTTGATCATGGATTATCACCTCTTTTTAACACATGAACATGTGCAAGTGAAAATCTACAAACATCAAGTTATTTTGTAGGCTTAGCCATACTTTTCAATATTTCATATTAAAAGAAAAAGAAGATGAAGATGAGTAAAAGAGATGCATGTAGGCCTTGCCATACATAAGTTCATAAACAAATGAAATACTAATTGCATGTATACATATATGATTGTAGGCATAGCCATACATAAGATAATAACAAAAATGAAATATAAAGTGCATATATACATATGTAGATTTGTAGGCATAGCCTTACATAAAATCTTACATATGTATATAGTAAGATATAAGATGTATATACATAGATATAGATATATTATTATAAGTCTTGTATTATTCATCCATGGGTGATGATTAGTGTGAAAAATGAAAGCATAGATTAGAGAAATTCGTGTATCATCTTACCAACACAAAGGGTGATGAAAGTAGGTTGTTTTGGGTGGATTAAAGGGTTGTTTGAGTGGTGATTTGTGGTGGTTTAGGGTGGTTGTTTATGGCAGATTTTTGGAGAGAAAATGGAAGGAAAATGGTGTGAGGAAGAGAGAAATGGATGTGTGTGTGTGAAAAGTGAGAAAAGGGTGGATGTAAGTTGCTTAAATAGAAGAAATGAGGGGGGGGGGGGGGGGGGAGGGGAGGGGTGGCCGGCCAGGGGGGGGGGGAGGGGAAGGGTCTTGGTTGTGATTGGTGGAGAAATGGTGGTGATTAAATGGGTAATTAATTGTTTTAATTAATTAAATTAGTTTTATTTAATTAATTTATAATTAAAAATCAGATTTTTATTTATAATTTAATTAAGTTTTTAAATAATTCAATTATAAGTATTTATTTAATTATTATGTTGTATTTCATGCAAAGGTGGTGGTTTGTTACCTTCATGCAAGTAAGTGTACTTATCACTATATTATTGTTTCACACATACTTATATATATATATATATATATATATATATATATATATATTAGGGTTTACTAAATGAATTAATAAACATAAACGTAAGCACTTTGTCATATTATATGCATCCACGGATAAATGCTTGTTTAGTGTCAGGTTGTAACGATAAGGCGCCTAAATTCAATGTTATTTAATTATAGGCGTTAATTCACTAAAATTATAGTTTAACTAGAAAAAAAAATTTCTCACATTCTCCCCCTGTTAAAAGAATTTCGTCCCGAAATTCAGTTCGTGATTTCGGGTGGTGCAGGGTTTGAGAATAAGTGGGGATACTTGCGACGGATTTGATCCTCGCGCTCCCAGGTGAATTCCGGACCTCGTTTCGAATTTCACCTAACCTTTACAATGGGTATACGACTCCGCTTCAAGGTCTTTATCTCTCGGTCCATGATCTCGATTGGTTCTTCGACAAAATGCAATTTCTCATCGATTTGTACTTCTCCGACTGGTATGATAAGGGATTCGTCTGATAAACACTTTTTCAGATTTGACACATGAAATGTGTCATGTACATTACTGAGTTCTTGAGGCAACTTAAGTTTGTACGCAACTGGACCAATTCTCTCCAGTATTACGAATGGTCCGACATATCTGGGGTTTAGCTTTCCTCGTTTCCCAAAACGGATTATGCCTTTCCAAGGCGACACTTTCAACATGACTCTATCCCCAATTTGCAACTCTAGCGGTTTGCGCCTCGTATCTGCATAACTCTTTTGGCGGTCACGGGCTGCCTTTAGTCTGTTTTGGATTTGCACAATCTTCTCGGTCGTTTCGTGTATAAACTCTGGACCAAGGAGTTGACTATCTCCCACCTCAGTCCAACATACAGGCGATCGACACTTTCGTCCATAAAGTGCTTCGAATGGGGCGGCCTTGATGCTGGTGTGATAACTGTTGTTGTAAGAGAACTCGCATAATGGCAGGTGGTTCTCCCAGTCACGTCCAAAGTCGATAACACATGCGCGTAACATATCTTCTAGGGTTTGAATTGTCCTTTCGCTTTGGCCATCTGTCTGAGGGTGGTATGCGGTACTCATATCTAAGCGAGTACCTAGAGCTTTTTGGAGTAATTGCCAAAATCTAGAGGTGAAACGTCTATCTCGATCAGAGATAATCGAGATGGGCACCCCGTGCCTTGTCACCACCTCTTTCAAGTAAATCCTAGTTAATATTTCCATTGTGTCGGTCTCCTTGATTGCTAGAAAGTGGGCGGACTTTGTCAGGCGATCAACAATTACCCAAATCGTATCACAACCATTTGCTGTCTTAGGAAGCTTAGTAATAAAGTCCATTGTTATTTGCTCCCACTTCCATTGGGGTATTTCGGGTTGTTGCAATAGACCTGATGGTTTCTGATACTCGACCTTTACCTTGGCACACGTCAAGCATTTACTAACATAGGTGGCCACCTCAGCCTTCATGTTAGGCCACCAATACAAGTCCTTAAGCCCATGGTACATCTTGTCAGCACCCGGATGGATGGAATACCTAGATTTATGTGCCTCGTCCATTACCAACTTCCTCAAGTTACCAAAACTTGGTATCCATAAGCGATTTATATAATATCGGATTCCATCGGACTTAACCTCAAATTGTTTATCCATACCGCGTAGAGATTCGCCCTTTACATTCTCCTCCTTGATTGCCTCGAGTTGAGCATCACGAATTTGAGAGGTAAGGTTCGTATGAATGGTCATACCTAAAGCCCTAACTCGTAGTGGTTTCATCCGTTCTTTTCTACTCAAAGCATCAGCTACAACATTTGCCTTGCCCGGGTGATAACGAATTTCGCAATCGTAATCACTGAGCAATTCAACCCACCTACGTTGTCTCATGTTCAGATCCTTTTGATCGAAAATGTGCTGAAGGCTTTTATGATCTGTAAACACGGTACACTTTGTACCATAGAGGTAATGCCTCCAAATCTTGAGTGCAAACACCACTGCTCCCAATTCCAGGTCATGGGTTGTGTAGTTTTTCTCATGCACCTTAAGTTGACGAGAAGCATAAGCTATGACCTTCTCCTTTTGCATTAACACACAGGTCATGGGTTGTGTAGTTTTTCTCATGCACCTTAAGTTGACGAGAAGCATAAGCTATGAGCTTCTCCTTTTGCATTAACACACATCCTAGCCCTTGTCGTGATGCATCGCAAAAGACTACAAAATTTTCGGTTCCCTCCGGCAATGATAATACTGGTGCGCTACAAAGTTTTTGCTTCAACAATTGGAAAGCTTCCTCCTGCTCATCACTCCAATTATACTTTGCTATTTTCTGAGTTAGCAGTGTCAAGGGTTTGGCTATTTTAGAAAAATTCTCGATGAATCGTCTATAGTAACCAGCAAGACCTAAGAATTGCCGTACTTCTGTTGGGGTTCTAGGCGTCTCCCAATTTTTGATAGCCTCAATCTTGGCAGGGTTGACATGTATTCCTTGACTATCAATAACATGTCCTAGAAATTGCACTCTTCGTAACCAAAACTCACACTTTGAGAACTTAGCATACAACTCCTCCTTTTTAAGCAACTCCAAGATTGATCTCAAATGCTTTTCATGGTCCTCTTTGTTCTTCGAATAGATCAAAATGTCATCGATGAATACGATGACGAACTTATCTAAGTACGGTTTACACACGCGGTTCATGAGGTCCATGAATACTGCCGGTGCGTTAGTGAGGCCGAACGGCATTACTTGGAACTCGTAATGACCATACCAAGTTCTAAATGCCGTCTTTGGGATGCTTTCTTCTCCGACTCTCAACTGGTGATACCTCGATCGTAGGTTAAATTTTGAGTAAAAACTCGAGCCTTGCCGCTGATCGAATAAGTCATCAATTCTAGGGAGTGGGTAACGGTTCTTCACGGTTAGTTTATTCAATTCCCGGTAATTGATGCACATCCTTAAGGATCCATCCTTCTTTTTCACAAATAATACGGGAGCTCCCCAGGGTGAGGAACTTGGCCGGATAAACCCTTTATCTAAAAGCTCTTGTAGTTGACTTGACAACTCTTGCATTTCGGAAGGGGCTAATCGATATGGTGCTCGGGCAACGGGTGCAGCACCAGGCACCAAGTCGATATGAAATTCCACTTGCCGGACTGGTGGTAGTCCAGGCAATTCTTCAGGGAAAACTTCGGGAAAATCCCACACGATAGGGACATCCTCGAGTCGTCTCTCTTCCGGTTTCTCCTCTACAACATGAGCTAAGATTGCTTGGTACCCTTTTCTTAGGTACTTCTGTGTTTTCATGCACGATATGATGTTTAATCTCGTTCCACTCTTTTCTCCTTGTATTATTAAAGTTGCTCCGCTAGAGAGGGGTATGCGGACAATCTTATCATAACATACTATTTCAGCACGATTCTTGGACAGCCAATCCATGCCAACGATGACGTCAAAGCTTCCTATTTTGACGGGTATCAAATTTATGGGAAAGATTTCGCTTGCTATGTTTAGGGAACAGTTTCGAATTATACTATCAGCTTCAATTAATTTACCATTAGCTAACTCTATCGTGTATTTAGTGTCTAAGGCAGTTGGGGTGATATCAAGTAAGGGGCTAAAATCGTTAGACACGAAACTCTCATCAGCACCAGTATCAAATTAGACTGAAACAACCTTGTCATTTAGGAGAAACGTACCCGTGACTAGGTTGGGATCTTGGCGTGCTTCATTGGTATTGATCACGAATGCTCTGCCGCGCGCCGCATTGTTATTCTGATTTTTCAGCTTCGGACAATCCTTTTTAAAGTGTCCAGCACTTCCGCACCCGTAGCATGTATTTGGAGTGTTAGTGTTGGCGACAGGTGCAGGGCCCCGACAATCCTTAGCTTGATGGCCAGGCTTCTTACATCTCCCACATGCGTTGCTATAGGGACCTTTGTGGTGAAGGTTGCAACGCTTTCAATATGGTTTGTTTCCAGCATAACCTTTCTTAGCATCTGGCCCTGCAGCATAAGCCCTAACTGTCTCGGTCTTCTTATTTTGTTGTTGGCTGGTGTTTCCCCTAGAACTTTCCTCCCATTTCCTTTTACCATCGGAATTCTTATCAACATTTCCCCTTTCCAAAGCCCCACGTCGCACAATTTGATCCATTAAACTATGTGCCATGCGGACGGCATCATGGATCGTATTGGGTTTGGATGAAGTTACATTTCCTTGGATTTGGGAGGGAAGTCCCCAGATATAACGTTCAATTCTCTTGTACTCGGGAGTGACCATAGATGGGCAAAGAAGTGCCAATTCATGGAATCTCCTTGTATATCTAGCTACATCAGCCCCAATGACAACCAGATTCCAAAATTCTACCTCCAACTTCTGCAGTTCGTTCCGAGGACAGTACTCTTCCGTCATCATTTTCTTAAGATCTTCCCAAGAAATCTGATAAGCAGCATCAATGCCCACCGAATGGGCGTATGAATTCCACCATGATAACGCACCATCTTGAAGGGTGCATGTTGCATACTTAACCTTACAATCTTCATTGCAGTTGCTAATACGGAAAACTGATTCTAGGTTCTCAAACCACCGAACCAAACCAACAGCTCCTTCGGTTCCATTGAAGTGATGGGGTTTGCAATTCGAAAAGTCCTTATAGGTGCATTCTCGGGTTACATTCCCCGAACCTCCTCCGGTTTCATTCCTTCTACCGGTTCTTTCGTTTCCATCGTTCCTCTCAGTCCTTTGGGTGGCAATTGCCTCAGCTACTCTTTGTGCTACAAGTCGCTGGATAGCTGCATTACTCATCGTGGGTGTTCTCTTGGGTGGCATGTTTCTTGAAATTACAAAGCACAACAAGACAATGAGATACTATACAAGATAGAACTTTATCACGCGTGTAAGGAATAAATAAGTACAAACCATACAACCAAAGTCACAAGATAGTAAGATTAATAACCCAACAAGAGCATAAACTTAGTCAAAATACTTGATTCATTGTTCACAAAAACAGATCGGGAATGAAACATCTGGAAAAATACAATCAATTCCATAAATTTATCCTCTAGGCACAACCCGCCATAGTAGGTTAAAAATCGAAATGAAACTATCCGCGAAACTGGCCCAAAAGTGCACTAACACGTCCCAAACTATGCTCCATCGCGGACATACGCTGCTCTGACCTAGTCGCGTGCTCTTCCGCTAATTCGGCGCGCCTTTCGCTGTGCTCCACCCGTCGGCGTAACTCAGTGACCTCCTCTCGAAGCATCTTGATGTCGTCATTAGCACAGTAAACCGAGTAGTCCTTGTTACCGATCCTCCTCTCAACTTCTGAAACTTGTGCCTGTATGAGTTCCACTTTATCGGAACGTGACTCATCCTGGTCGTACTCCAACTGATTAAGTCTCCTCTCCTGATCAACCAAACGTGCTACCACAACGGGGATAGTGTGATGTACAGGCTCCAAAGTGAGAGAGGGTATGGGTGTAGTGGTGGAGGGCTCCCCAACCTCCAGTGTCTCGGACAATTAAATGGGTAATTAATTGTTTTAATTAATTAAATTAGTTTTATTTAATTAATTTATAATTAAAAATCAGATTTTTATTTATAATTTAATTAAGTTTTTAAATAATTCAATTATAAGTATTTATTTAATTATTATGTTGTATTTAATGCAAAGGTGGTGGTTTGTTACCTTTATGCAAGTAAGTGTACTTATCACTATATTATTGTTTCACACATACTTATATATATATATATATATATATATATATATATATATATATATATATATATATATAGGGTTTACTAAATGAATGCATCCACGGATATATGCTTGTTTAGTGTCAGGTTGTAACATAAACGTAAGCACTTTGTCACATTATATGCATCCACGGATAAATGCTTGTTTAGTGTCAGGTTGTAACGATAAGGTGCCTAAATTCAATGTTATTTAATTATAGGCGTTAATTCACTAAAATTATAGTTCAACTAGAAAAAAAAATTACTCTAAGTTTATTACCTGAGCGGAGTTGAATCATAGATTTTTGCCGGTTGTCACAGTAGGAGAGTTGGATGAAGTAACCATCCCTTGGATTTGTGGAGGGAGTCCCCAGATATAGCGTTCAATACGCTTGGATTCCTCACCAACCATAGATGAACACAGGTGTGCTAGTTGGTTAAACCTAGAGGTGTAGCCGGCAATGTCAGTGCCTTGGGTAGTGAGTTGCCAGAATTCAGCCTCAAGTTGCTGGATCTCATCCCTAGGACAATACTCATCTTTGAGCATTTTCTTCAGTTCATCCCAAGGAGTTTTCAAAGCAATGTCTTGGCCCACAGAGTCAGCGTAAGTGTTCCACCATGTCAGAGCATCATCCATAACAGTGTAGGTGGAGAACTTGACCTTGGAGTCCTCAGGGCAGTTACAGATGCAAAAGACGGACTCAGTGTTTTCCAGCCATCGCAATAAGCCAATAGCACCTTCAGTGCCTTTGAAGTTCAGAGGGTGGCAGCTAAGGAAATCCTTATAGGTGCAGGGTTTAACAGGAGTGGGATTTGGTGGTGTTTCAGAACTTTCAGATCGCCATTGCCCAGAAATTAATGCATCGGCAACCAGTTGCTCAACTTCAGCTTGAGTGTATGTTCGTCTCGGCGGCATGATTCTTGCAAAAGCAAAGAGAGAATATGTAAGTTGTCTGTACCAAATCATGACATATCACATATGTATATATACTTATGTGGTAATATATGACAACACAAGTGAATCAATCATGATTCGGTAGACAATAGGGTTGGGTGTAGGCTGTGAGTTTTCAAATGTTTTCAGGATATGGGTTTACAAATGATATCAAGAATTTGTAAATCGAGATTTGGGGTTTGTTCAGATGAAATCGAGGTTATCAACAGTATGAGCGAAATAAGGTTTGGTTTGTGAAAACCTAACAAGTTTCCTAGTGTTTACCTAACGGTACAGTGGAGTGTGTTGCAAGATGTTATAGGCGTATAATTAGATAGGTGGTAGTAGGTGAAAACAAAGTCCCGATCTCTATATCAAAGGACGCTAGAGTAGCTATATTTTTCAGTGATAGGGGTGTAGGTAGTAACGAGAGTATCCTCACATAAAGCCTATTCGTATATCTTCAATATATAATAGCCTGGAGCGTAGGATGTATTCGAGGCCTATGTATGTATATATCCCAATATCACATAATAGCCTAATCATATGTGTATATATCATATATACCTATACATCCACCTAGTCATGTCTATCACAAAACAGTTAGAAGTCCCGGTTCTCTCGTGGTCAGAGTCCGCTAATGCATTCCTGTTCAATATAAACCCTTTCAGATCTTACATCATCTTTGATTTCCAGCCGTTCGGCTCATGTACCGATTGGAGGTCTGTTCGTGCAGTTCATCCCCAATCCAGTTTTAACTTCATTTTTAACCAAATTCTCATATATATAACACTAGTATATGATAATATATGTTTGTAAAACAAGAATTTAAAGAAAAGTTAAAGTTTTCCTTACAAATTAAAAATGGAGCCGTGTGAGGTTGATGATGATGAACCGGATGATACTGATGATCGAAAATGTGATGATCAGGAAGATGATGTTGATTCTTGTTGTTGATGATGTTGTTGATGAAAACCGAGAGGGAAAAGAGAGAGTCGAGAGAGTGAGGGTGGATGGATGAATGTGTCTGTGTGTGTGAAATAATTGAGGTCGGTTGTATATACTGACCTCAATTATTGAGGTGGTTGAGTATTTTCCGACCCTTGTTTGCGTACCCGATCATAAAACAGTATAATCTTTTGAAACGATAATTTTCTAAAAATAGATTTGTATAAGTTTTTAATTGAAACATTTTATAAAAATGTTTTTACGGAGTTATAAAATTGTATCTTTGTTTTACTTAAAATATACGGATAGTTTTACGTGTCCAAAATGTATTTAGATTTCTAACGGAGTAAATAATTATTATTCTTGACAATAATACTTTATTTGAAAATGTTTTTCACCAACATCCGTATTTAAGATTACGCGTTCTTTCATCTTTGTTTGTACGTGATTAAATAATCGTTATGTTATATATATATATATATATATATATATATAAATATATATATAATATTCAATACTTTCGTATTATCTTGTACAAAGTACTAAGGTTTAAAGTTTAAATTGGCCGCTAATTTTGGCCCTTTTTAACCGGGTGTCACATTCTCCCCTTGTTAGGAGAATTTCGTCCCGAAATTTGTGCGTAGTAATTGTCTGTGTGTCAGCCTAATAGTCTGTGCATTATTTAAGAAAGTTTGTGAGTTTACCGTGAGTGGTATATCACCTATCTAGTGTTGCCTTCCTCCCCTTGTTAGATTAGTGCCCTACTGACAACTAAATGAATAGAGGAAGTGTGTTTCAACACATTTAAACATTTCGTCTGTAGAAGCAAGTTCAGTCGGTCAGTCTGTCACTAAGGTGTAGCTACACTTTGTATTAGTAGCCTAAAGTAAGGTAGTAACTTCCACTGTGCTCATACAGTTTGTAACGGACAGTAGCATCGTAGCATGAATCAGACTCTATCAGTCTGCTATAGAAACTAAGTGGTTTAGCATAAATTAGTTTTATGTGGGATGTTACCCAGTGTACAAAGTTTACCGGTATGTCTTCCGGTATAAAACAGTGTAGGATATGTCATTCCTATACATATGTTAGCTAAACCTCGTCTCATATAGAAACTGAATTGTCATTTTTCCCTAACCCTATCGTGTATTTAGAATTGTAACACCCCCAAATTTAATGATTCGCGGAAGCAAGATTTGGGTGTTACTAATCAATATTCAAAGCACAGAGATTAATAGTAAACGACTCTATATGCGTCGTTTTAACAGAAGGTATTAATAGCTAAATGTTTACAAGGTTTGAAGCTACATATAGCTCGTGTTCGTTTAAAATGAGAGATTTCAATACATAAATACTATTACAAAATATATTAATGCAAGAAAATCTCTATTGTCTGCATGCTGACTCGAGCTATAGTTTCCTGGGGCAATCCTGCCTACTGCTTTGTACCTGCGATACATGCTAAAAGGGGTCAGCTAACGCTGGTGAGCTCACAGGTTTGAGTATCAAATAAGTTGTGTGAACCGCAAGATTTAAATAGTTGATTTGCATCTAGCAAATGATAGTGGTAACAGTATACAGCCATGAGCACATAGTTGAGCTTAACTCGTGGGTCAGGACACAGCCTGAGCGTTTTCGCCTCCACGGATGCCTAATCAACATCCGTCTTCCTTAAATATTAGTACGTCCGTTTACCCGGTTAGTGCTTGCTAACCCGGACGAGGTGGGTCAATCCTATATGGTACCATATACTAATATTCACGCTACAAATGTATTAACAACTATGCTGATGGAGGGCTTTAAAAGATTAGTTGTGTAAAACTCATGTAGTACATGTAAAAGTTATACTTGCGTTCACGCGTTAAAACAAGCAACATATCACACCCCTGAGTAAAAATAGTAAAAGAGGGGCTATGAGACTCACCTGAGTCTTTAGAGTTTATATTAATAAACTGAGATTGATGAGTCGGGAATCGAAGTCCAAAGACTTGTAACCTGAGGGTGTCCACGACACGCGATGGTTATAAACATATGAAGGCATCTCATAAGACTACCTTGTAGTTGTTTGTCCAACTAGAATGTCCAAATGATTACAATTTGGTTGATTGTTTAAGTGTTTGAAAATGTGTACAGCCCGTTGGTGATTGTTGGTAATAATAATATTATCATTATTCTTGAAAAACATGTTCCAAAGTGTTTTAGAAGTCATGTCGCATTCGTGTTTGATGTTATACAAGTTTAACACTTTGTGTGAAAATTTAGATGTAACACTGTTACTCGTGACTCTAGGGTAAGGGCGAAGCCCGTTAATGACGGGGGTCCGGGGGCAGCGCCCCTGGTAGCGGGGTCCAAGGGGCGGCAGCCCCTGGCTTGGGTCGAGCTTGGAAAATTTTTATTTCAACTAAATTGCTTTGGTGAAAAACGCATCTGGACTTGAATTTCGGTGAAATTGAGTGTCAAATTTTGAGTCTCAAAACTTAGTGAAAAATGAGTTTTAAACTCTCTGTTTTTAGCGACACAGCATGCGACACAATGGTCATGTATGCGACACAAGGGTTGTGTCGCATAAGAATGCGACACAAGAGCTTAGCGACACAAGGGTTGTGTCGCATAAGTGTACGATGCTGATTTAACAGCGACATAGTGATTGTGTCGCATGGGATTTGCGACATAAGGTACGACACAATATTGTGTCGCAAAAGGTACGACACAAGTGAGTTTCTACGACACAAGATACGACATAAAGGATCTTATGCGACACAAGGCTTGTGTCGCAAAGATGAACACTCAGACAGTCCCCAGCGACTGTCGTGGTTTTCAAACCCAAAACCCAAATCTAACTCGTTTTTAGGCTATGAAATCATGTTTTCCTCATACATTTGGACAATACTAAGTTGTGCAAACATTATAACACCGAAATAATACACCAAAATGAGTAGATCAAAATATTTAGAGAATTTCTTACAATTGCAATTTCGAGACAAATCGAGGAAGAAAACGAGGGTGGTGCCTTTGTTAATCTTGTTCCTCTCCTGATGGTGGTTCCGAAAATGTAACTTTTGTTGTCGGTTAAGCTAGATCCGAAAATTTTGTAGTGATGGGTTTGAGAGTGTTTTGAAAGAGAATGAGAGGGAGAAAGAGAGAAATGGGGTGGGAAATGAGGAAGAAAGAGGAGGAGGTGGGGAGTTGGTGGAAGCCTCACCTTCTCAGCTTCTGAAATCTTACACCGTGTGGTGTTCGTTGCCCCGGTCGTTTAAACGTTTAATATTTATTTTAATTGTTTTAAAATGTGATTTTTAAAACACGAAAGTTCATTAAATATATTTTATTGTAGTATTTTATTAAATACTTTCTAATTCAATTGGTTTCGTTCGTTTGTGCTTTAGTTTTTTTTTGAGTCGCGTAGATGCTTATAATACGATATGAAGTGTACTCGCAATATTATCAAAATAATATATTTCTTTTTTTTTTTTTTTTTTTTTTGTTATTGTCAATATATAATTTTCATATTAATCAATAAAATTGATCACCAACGTCCGTATTTTACTTGAACCGAAATTCATTCGATTTAGTTTGCGTACGATTTAAGAAAATCGCATTTTTGTATATATTCAACAATATATAGTTTGTTACATTAATTAGCCTAATACAGAACTAATTACATGTATTAACAGAGAATCAGGCACTAATTACTAGTCCTAATTTGGCGGGTGTTACATTCTCCCCCTGTTAGGAGAATTTCGTCCCGAAATTTAAGTTGAAGTCGTGTTTGAAGTAGCTTCAGTGAATAACTGAGGGTACTTGAGTCGCATTTGGTCTTCCCGTTCCCAGGTGAATTCCGGCCCACGCCGCGAATTCCACCTGACTTTGACAATGGGAATACGTCTTTGTTTGAGTTGTTTGACCTCACGATCCATGATTTCGGCGGGTTCTTCAACAAAATGAAGCTTGTCGTCAACTCGAATTTCATCGAGTGGAATGTTAAGTGTCTCATCAGACAGACACTTCTTTAAATTTGAAATGTGAAAAGTGGGATGCACACTGCTGAGCTCGGATGGCAGCTGCAATCGATATGCCACTGGACCTACCCTCTCAAGGATCTCGAATGGTCCAATGTATCTGGGATTTAATTTCCCGCGTTTACCGAATCGGATAACACCTTTCCAAGGTGAAACCTTGAGTAGTACTCGATCCCCAACCTGGAATTCGAGTGGTTTGCGTCTCACGTCAGCATAACTTTTCTGACGATCACGTGCAGCTTTGAGTTTGTTTTGGATCTCGAAGATCTTTTCAGTTGTTTCGTGAATGATCTCAGGACCAGTGAGTTGACTGTCTCCCACTTCGGTCCAACAAATCGGTGAGCGGCACTTACGACCGTAGAGTGCCTCAAAGGGTGCAGCCTTAATGCTGGTGTGATAGCTGTTGTTGTACGAAAACTCGCACAATGGTATATGTTTTTCCCAGTTAACACCGAAGTCAACTACGCAAGCTCGTAGCATGTCTTCCAGTGTTTGAATTGTTCGTTCACTTTGGCCGTCAGTTTGTGGATGGTATGCGGTACTCATATCAAGACGGGTACCCAATGATTTTTGAAGTGATTGCCAAAAGTGAGACGTGAAGCGACTATCCCTATCGGAGATAATTGAGATTGGAACACCGTGTCGAGAAACAACCTCTTTGATGTAGATTTGTGTGAGGCGTTCCATCTTGTCGGTTTCCTTGATTGCCAGAAAATGAGCAGATTTTGTGAGACGATCAACGATCACCCAAATGGTATCGCAACCGCTCAATGACTTTGGTAGTTTAGTTATGAAATCCATGGCAATTTGTTCCCATTTCCATTCAGGAATGCTGGGTTGTTGGAGTAAACCAGAAGGTTTTTGGTATTCGGCTTTGACTTTCGAGCAAGTAAGACACTTGCTGACGTATGTAGCGATTTCAGCTTTCATATTCGGCCACCAATAAAATTCCTTGATGCCGTGATACATTTTTGTTGATCCCAGTATGGATCTTAATATGTATTACTTTGATTGATTATTAATAAGCTTGCGGAATAGTTTATTAATAACTTGAAGAATAAACTTAGAACACAGAATTAATCAAAAGCTTCAATATTATTATCAAATAATACGAACACACAAATTGTGCTAGGGTTTACAACCTTGAAGCTAATAACTAGAAAAATCATCTAATCAAGTATTCTACAGGATCTCTATTTATAACATATAGAGTCCTTTACAGAATCAAACTAATATGGAAATCATATCTATTCCATAATTATCTCTAACCGACAACTAGCAGTGGTTGAGCTATATACTAACAGGGGTTGTACCCTTATATAACCAACAGTGGTTAAACACTTATATACACAATACACTTATACTAACAGTGGCACTGTTAGACTAATTATAACCAACAGTGGTACTGTCAATACAAAACTAACTAACAGTGGTTCAATGCTAGCAGTGGCAAAACACTTGTATTCTGAGCAAATCTGGCAGTGGCTCAGGTCTTAACAATCTCCCCCTAAACTTGATCATTCTCAGTAATGACTCAAGTTTCTTCATCTTTCTTCTCATCATTCAAAGCTTGATTCTGTTTTCTTCTCTTCTCCTCCTCTCTTATCCTTTCCAATTCCATTCTCTTATGAAACTGATTTACAACCATATACAAAGCATTGAAAGCACCTTCTGAGACCACAGTAACTCTTAATCTTGAAGCAAGCACATTCCTCAAAATCTGAGTTCCCAAGACATATTGTCTGTCATCAAACATGAAAATTGTAGCTCCATCTCTAAACATAATCATGTGTATCCCAGCTCTAACAAAATGCCTCCAATTTAGCACATGTTCAATACAGTTCAAAAACAATTTTGTGAATGGTTCAGGCTCAAACATCATATTCAAACAACTGCCCAAATCTCTTTCCATTATCACCATAGATGCTTGCCTGTTCATCTGACTGTTTAGCTCATACAAATCCACAATATCTAACCTATTCACTTTTCTGATCACATCAACCACAGATGATAGATATTGCTCACTCCCATCCTCTCTCACAAGTTTGATCTGCTCTTTAATAACATCATCAATCTCTGACCTCAGTCCTTCCCATTGAACTATCTTTGAAGACCTATCATGATGAATATGAATATTTTCTTTATTATCATTCACTTCTTTGATATACTTTCTCAACTCTGTAAGATCTTTTTCCAGATCAGGTATCAAACTATCATTAGCAAGAACTCCATCCCATCTAATCTTAAGATTCTTATCAGAAAGCCTTTTTAATTCTCTTTCTTTGGCTTCTATCTGTTCTTGCTCTTCTCTTTCAATTCTTTCCTGTTCCTCCATCCTAACCTGCTTTTCAATCTTTTTCCTATCTTCAGAAAGCTTCTTCTCAATAAATTTATCTTTTATAAGCTTCTGTTCAAAATCAACCAGACCCTCATTTTGATGTCTAGCATAGGCCTTCTCCAATCTATCCAACTCCCATCCTTCTAAAATACTTCTAGGTGCATACCTTCCACCAAGAATTTTAATTAAATCCTTTTTCCTCTGAGCAGCAGTTGGAGGTTTATTTCTTTTCTTTTCTAGCTCTGCCTGCCTTTTCTTTCTAGCCCTTTCTTCATTTGCTTGTTTCAACATGGCAAACCCTGGGCTCAACTCATCCTTATCTTCCTTCTTGTTGATCATCTTATGAATTTGTTGTGCAGTTATCCCTTTCCCTTTTGTAGCCATATCATTTAACATTTTTGCAGCTCTTTGAGATAAAGTCACTACACTCATATCCTCCAACACAACATCAACATCATGACCCTCATTCCTTCTGGACTCAACAGCCCTTCTCAACATCCTCTCATCATGCTCCTCCTGAGCTCTCCTTGCCTCAATCAAATCAATCTGAGGTTCTACCACCTTCTTTTTCTTTTCTTCCTCTACCAATTTGCCCTTACCTTTGTCTTTGGAATCAATCTTTGGAACATCAGACTTAGGTTTGGTTGGTGAAGATGGTTCTCTAATGATAACAGGTGGTAAAATGGTTCTTGTGACAGTGGTTGAAGGTGTAGTAATAGCAGTGGTTGATATAGAACTGACAGTGGTTATAGGTGTATTGACAGTGGTTACTACTGGAATACTAACAGTGGTAATATCTCCAGCAGTGGTTGATATATTACTAGCAGTGGTACTAGCAGTGGGTATAATGCTGACAGAGGTAGTTTTCTTTGATTTTCTTTTCTTTGCTATTGACTTTTTCCTACCATAGGTCATCCCTATATCTTTTCCCTTAACATTCACACTTAATGTTCTGCTCTTAACATCCCTCACAAAAATATCCACTGCTTCCTTGTAGCTTAAACTGCTGTCAATTGGAAACACCTTGTCATCCACCACAACAGGTTCTGACTCTTTGGGTACTAATACTACCAACTGCTTTTCACCATCATCCATTCCTTCATTCACAATATAATCATCCACAGAAACATCAAGCGCATCCTCCATTACCTCAGTACTCTGCATATCATCACCAATATTCTCATCACCAATATTTGCATCACTAATATTTGCATCACCAGCTTCACCCATATCATCATCATTATCTTTCCTATCTTCAGGCATATTATCTCTCCCTTGATTTTCATCATTTTTCTCCCCCTTGCTTGAAGATTGCTTTAAAGCTGCAGCAGGTTGCAAGACTTGTGTGACTACATCTTCTACCACAGCTAGTCTAGCTCTCAAATCTGCAATCTCCTGTTGCTGCCTTTGCAGTAAATCATCCTGAGCAGCCAATTGTACTTGTTGTGCTCTTCTCAATTCTCTCTCCTTCACAAATTTCTCCCAGATCATTAGAACATCATGTGCCAGATCATCAATCGTCAATTCCTCAGTTTCATTACTAGTCTCATCAACATTAGAGTGTAACCTCCTAGAAGAATCATTGACTACATCTGGCACTTGCTCAGATGCCCCTTGATACATGGTACTGGGACCTTCACCTGCATCATTACCCTTAGGTTCAGCATTAGAAGTTGCCTCTGGTTGGGTCTGAGTAATGTTACCACTGTCCTGTCCTGCCAGTGGGCTAGAAACAGTAGTGGCAGCCCTTCCAGAATGAACATTTTCATCAAATATGTTCACCTGTTGTAAGATTTCCTGTGACTGAGACTGTGAAGAAACAGGAATCTTCACAGCCTGTGTAGCTTTCTTGGATTTCTTAGCTTTGGAGTGGGTAGTTTGTTTGGTCCCTTGTTTTCTTTTTGTGGTGCCACCTCTTGAAGTGTGTTCAGAAACAACTGGTGTGGTTGTTCTGTCATCAATTGGTCCAAGTGATGTTGGTAATACATCACCAGTAGCAGAAGGAGTAACTAACATAGTAGAAAACAATGCAGTTTCCTTCTTTGAAAAAGTGTTTTGATACTGGTACATAGCTTTAATAGTTTTTACAGACAAAGTAGAACTAACTATGACACTTTTATCTGCTGGCAGATTTGGCAATTGTTTATTCAACAAAAGTTGAACAAACCTAGGATACATTATGAATGTATCACCCTTTACATTCCTAATCATATTATCTAAGATAAACCTAGACATATTAAACTTAATACCCTGTGCCAAGCAGATTATAGGATATGCAATACTAGAACTAAATTCATTAAAACTAGTTCTTTTCTGAGATAAACATACCAGGAAAGTATGAATATAGAACTTCCATTGTGGACAAAACCAAGACTTCAAGAAAGTATATTCTGATCTTGTCTTTCCTGTACCCTCATATCCCATAGCATTGATTCCTTGAAAAAGATCTGCTCGTGACAATTCCATAACTCCTCCTTCATCATTGAACTGTAGAAGTTCTCTCAAAACAATCTCAGTAATCATTACTCTATTCCCTTGAACAGTTGAGTGAATGTGAGAAATGCCATTGACAGTGCCTTCTTTAGCATTCTTCCAGAATTCCTGGATGTGTGATCGACTCAAACGAGGAGCAATAGTAAGAGCATAAGACACTGGACAATTACGCAAGAAATCGATAATAGGGTGAAAGTAATCATCTGCTATTTCTTTATTCAAGAAAGCCCTCATATTGTGTTCAGAATGAACACTCAGAGTCGAACAATCATTATCAGAAGAAGATGATGAAGCCATTTGTAAAAAAAATGAAAGAACAACAATTGATCGAATACACAGTACGAATGATTTGTAGAGAAGATGAAGAAATTTTGAAAGCGTAATTGAAAAAGTGAAGTGTTTAGATATTTATATGTTGACAGCGCCAAGCCCTAGTGAAAATAACTAACAGTGGCACTGTTAGTTATGCACCAACAGTGGCACAACCAACACATAACACTAACAGTGGTTACTTCACTTGGTCAAACTTCAACATTGACTCCGCATCAAACCAACAGAGGTAACAGCCTTAGCAGGGGTACACTAGAACTAACAGGGGCAAAATACTTCATTTTTTTTTTTTTTTTTTTTTTTTTTTTTTTTTTTTTTTTTTTTTTTTCAAACACAAAACAAATAAACATTAAATTCCAGCTCCATTAATGTCTCTTGACAGTGGCTGAAACCTGTAAAATGCAGCTAAAAACAACCTAGCAGGGGTTAAATAAACAACATATACAACAGAGGTTGAAAATATACTGACAGTGGTATAGATAAACTAACAGTGGAACCAACTATTATCATGAAGAAGCTAACAGTGGTAATACTTAACCCTGTCACTATATTCTTCACCTCTGTTAGTATCAAATCCTGACCAAAACACTTAAGTGAGATTGATCATACCAATATTAGTTATCAAAAATGTAAACCTTCCTACATCAAATGCTTTGGTAAAAAGATCTGCAAGTTGATTATCAGTATGAATTTTGAAAATATGAATCAATCTTTTATCATAACAATCTCTTATAAAATGATATCGGATTTCAATGTGTTTGGTTTTTGAATGCTTAACAGGATTTTGTATGATACTAATAGCAGAAGTATTATCAATATAAATAGGAGTGTTCATGAAAGTCAAACCATAGTCCATCATTTGATTCTGAATCCAGAGTACCTGTGCACAACAACTAGATGCTGCAACATACTCTGCTTCTGCTGTAGATGTGGAAACTGTGGTCTGCTTCTTACATTGCCATGACACCAACCTATTTCCAAGAAATTGACATCCTCCACTTGTTGATTTCCTATCCATGTTTTCCCCTCCATAGTCACTATCTTGCCTTTACCTGTGATTTTTCCTCCTCTAGGGTTACTGCCAAATGCCACATCTCCTCCTTCAAATTCTTTAAAATCCTGCAGTTTCTCCCTATCTCCAGTCATGTGCCTTGAGCATCCTGAATCAATATGCCATAAGCTTGGCTTGCTCTGCACATATCAAAAGAGAAATAATTAGTTTCTCTTGGGAACCCAAACCAATCTGGCTTTGGGTTTCCCTTTAGCATTTTTGATATCAACCCTCTTAAAGGTGATTGATCTCAATGCTTCATTGGTTTTGAATACTTTTGATGTATATGCATTCTTATATCTCCAAAAACAATCTGTTTTAGACCTAACAGTAGTTATTGGTCTGACAGTGGTCACTTTTATGTTAGTGTTTATTACCCTAGCAGTGGTAGCTTTACTTGGTATACACATTTTATTCAAATGTTTAATACTAGCAGAGGTACCATGCCTGACAGTATTCAAACCTTCCCCTGTTGGTGTTCTGCCTCTGTTAGCCTTTGACAGTGGCACTGCTGCAGTATTAACAGTGGCTGAAGCATTGCCTCTGTTAGCTTTTGACAGTGGCACTGTTGCAGTATTAACAGTGGCTGCAGCATTGCCTCTGTTAGGCTTATTTCTCAGTACTTGACTTGTACCACTGTTCCTATTATTTTTAGGATTGTGATAGCAGTCTAGTTGAAGATGGTTATACTTACCACAGATAAAACATGATTTTCTTTTTACACATTCAAACCCATTACCCAGTCTTTGTGAGACTAATTGATTCCAATTCCTCTGATTCCCTCTAGGTGTAGGTTTGATCATTCTATTTACAGAATTTTCATCATGTTTGCAAGCACACTTACTACATTCAGCTTTGATGTTTGACACAGATCCTAGAGTGATTCTAGACTTTTTAATCCTATTCTTCTGTGCAATCTGTTCTTTAGATTTCTCTATGAACATCCTCTTGCCTTCTAATAGTTTATCACTCTTAAGTTCTGAGACAAGACCAGTAATAGACTTGTTGCTCTCATTCACAGACTTTGCACTAGAGGAACTATCACTATCATTCTCATCTTCCTCAGTCCAATCAGATATGTCTACTTTATCAAAATCTACATTATCATCACAATTAACTACTGGATCTACCTTAATAATCTCTTCTGACACACTTTTCTTAAGTTGTCCTAAGTCAAACTCAATTTTAGATGGAAAGTAAGTATGATTATAAGGTGGGGGAACAGCATTAAGATTGTATCCTAATCCAGTTTTTAATTTATCATGAATTTGAGACTTGATTAAGTTTTGAACACCTTTTGAAGCATTTTCTAATTCATCAACTTTCAGCTTAATTGACTCTTTATCAGAAATTGCCTCAGCCAACTTGGCACTTAGCATATCAACTTTTGTTTGTAAAGCTTTCTTTTCCCAATTTAGATATTTAATATCTAACTGAAATTGTGATTCATTTTTTTCAAAAGCTTTAATTTGTGTTTCCAAATTTTCAATAGCTAAAGTTGCATGTTGACTTTTTATCTCAGATGCTTTTAACTCATTGCACACAACCACATTATGATCCCTATAAAACTTAACCATTTTCTTGCATTCAGGAGAACATAATTTAACTTGTACCTCATGTGGAATATCTGAAGAATCTGATTCTTCTGTGACAGCCATCAAAGCTTGATTATTCATCACAAGCTCTTCTTGATCACTCCAATCAAATCCTCCCATTCCATCCTGTGCAACCAATGAGTCTGAAGTGGTGTTCTGTACAGGTACCATCCTTCTCTGAGGACCAGAATTATTCCTCACAATTCCATTAGCAGTATTCATTGAACCTCCTTCCTTGGTGTTCCTGCATTCTCTAGCAAAGTGACCCATCTTGTGACAATTAAAGCACTCCACCTTACTCTTGTCAAACCCTGCTACACCATCTCTCTTGAATGTAAAGTTTCTGTTACCAGATCTTTGCATAAACCTTTTAGCTCTTATGGTTATCATAGCCATTTGCCATCTTAAATCCATCTCCTCAAGGTCTTCTTCATTCACCTGTTCTAAATCTTCTGTGGTTAAAGATGAATTTATGTGGCTAGCAAAGAATGCTTCTAGCACATTATCATTGGCACCAGATATGCTATTGCTTCCAGTATCACCAACAGAAACAAAAGCAGCATTGTTAGAGATCCCATTGGACTGTTTCATAGCTACAACCTCAGGCTCAAAGTTTCTTAGATCATTGTACAGATCCTCAATCTCCTTTTGATCAAGATCTGTACTTTGCCTAAGACCCACTGTGTACATGTTCCATTCAGTACCAAGTGATCTTAAAAATTTCCTATTAAGATCATCCTTGTCAATCTTAACATTATGATTTTCAAGATCTCCTACCAGCTTTTGAAACCTGTCAAAGGTTTGAGTTAAAGTTTCTGACTTAACTCCAGCAAAGTTCTCAAACTGTTGTTTGAGAAGAGACCTCTTGTTCTTCTTTGTATTGTCATTCCCTCCAAATCTGGTAACAATAGCTTCCATGAGTACTTTTGCATCTACACATTTATCAAACTTCTTCTGATACTCATTGGGAATGGACAAAAGTAGAGTACTTAATGCTTTCCATTCTGTAGCTCTTTCTTTTCTCTCAGCATCTGTTTTGGGTGGTGGTCTTGCTAGGTTTTCACCATCTGGACCTTTTGGATAGTTTGGTCCATTGATAACCACCTCCCACATCATATAATCTGTGAGAAGCATATACTGCCTTATTCTTGTCTGCCATAACTCAAACTCATCTGGTTTGAGCATAGGAATCTTGGTAGCCTGTATTCCTTCCATTGTTTCAGTAGACATCTTAATTCTTCAAACAAACAGTTTGAACCTTCAAACAAATTCTTCAAGATCAAAGCAATATCTAGCTCTGATACCACTTGTTGATCCCAGTATGGATCTTAATATGTATTACTTTGATTGATTATTAATAAGCTTGCGGAATAGTTTATTAATAACTTGAAGAATAAACTTAGAACACAGAATTAATCAAAAGCTTCAATATTATTATCAAATAATACGAACACACAAATTGTGCTAGGGTTTACAACCTTGAAGCTAATAACTAGAAAAATCATCTAATCAAGTATTCTACAGGATCTCTATTTATAACATATAGAGTCCTTTACAGAATCAAACTAATATGGAAATCATATCTATTCCATAATTATCTCTAACCGACAACTAGCAGTGGTTGAGCTATATACTAACAGGGGTTGTACCCTTATATAACCAACAGTGGTTAAACACTTATATACACAATACACTTATACTAACAGTGGCACTGTTAGACTAATTATAACCAACAGTGGTACTGTCAATACAAAACTAACAGTGGTTCAATGCTAGCAGTGGCAAAACACTTGTATTCTGAGCAAATCTGGCAGTGGCTCAGGTCTTAACAATTTTGTCAGATCCAGGATGGATAGAATATTTGGACTTGTGAGCTTCATCCATCACCAAGTCTCGCAGGTTTCCAAAACTGGGTAACCAGATTCGGCTTGAGAGATACCTAACCCCGTTAGGTTTGATTTCGAATTGTTTGTCCATGCCTCGTAAGGCTTCGTTCTTGATATTATCGGGTTTTAGAGCTTCGAGTTGAGCAGTGAGAATCTGAATGTTTAGATCATTGTGAATGGTTATACTGAGGGCTCGGACTCGAAGTGGTTTCGTTCGTTCCTTTCGACTGAGGGCATCGGCAACAACATTTGCCTTGCCTGGGTGGTATTTGATTTCGCAGTCATAATCGGTGAGCAACTCGACCCAACGGCGTTGTCGCATATTAAGGTCTTTTTGGTCAAAGATGTGCTGGAGACTTTTATGATCGGTGAATATGGTACTTCGGGTACCATAAAGGTAGTGTCTCCAGATTTTGAGGGCGAACACCACGGCCCCTAGCTCGAGGTCGTGGGTCGTGTAGTTCTTCTCATGAACTTTGAGTTGTCGGGAAGCGTAAGCAATGACCTTATCTCGTTGCATCAACACGCAACCGAGACCTTGGTGGGAAGCATCGCAGTATACCACGAAGTCGTCGGTGCCTTCGGGTAAGGATAGAATAGGAGCACTGCAAAGCTTGAGTTTTAATAGCTGAAATGCCGACTCTTGTTTATCAGTCCAATCGAACTTCTTTTCCTTCTGAGTCAGTGTCGTGAGTGGTTGAGCTATTTTGGAGAAATTTTCGATGAAACGACGATAATACCCGGCCAATCCCAGAAATTGGCGTACTTCGGTTGGAGTAGTTGGCGCTTGCCAGTTTTTGATAGCCTCGATTTTTGATGGATCTACGTGAATTCCTTGACTATCAACAACATGTCCAAGGAATTGAACGGATTGTATCCAGAATTCACACTTGGAGAATTTGGCATATAACTCCTCGTGTTTAAGTAGCGCTAGGATGGTTTTGAGGTGTTGTGCGTGTTCTCATTCGTTGCGCGAATAGATGAGGATATCATCGATAAAGACAATGACAAACTTGTCGAGATAGGGTTTGCACACCCGATTCATAAGGTCCATGAATACAGCCGGTGCGTTTGTTAAACCGAAGGGCATCACTTGAAATTCATAATGCCCGTAACGAGTTCGGAAAGCAGTTTTCGGAATGTCGGTGTCGCGAACTCGAAGTTGATGATAACCTGACCGAAGATCGATCTTTGAATAAATACTCGACCCTTGTAGTTGGTCAAACAGGTCATCGATGCGAGGAAGTGGATACCGGTTCTTGACGGTCAACTTGTTCAACTCTCGGTAGTCGATACACATTCGGAAAGAACCGTCTTTCTTTCTCACGAATAAGACCGGAGCTCCCCATGGTGAAGAACTCGGCCAAATAAATCCTCTGTCCAGGAGTTCCTGTAACTGGGTGGACAACTCCTGAAGTTCGGATGGAGCTAGGCGGTATGGTGCTCGGGCTACCGGTGCGGCACCCGACATGAGATCGATTGAGAACTCTACCCGTCTATGTGGAGGTAAGCCAGGTAGTTCTTCCGGAAAGACCTCGGGAAAGTCTCTAACGATTGGCACATCCTCAAGTCGCTTCTCCTCCGACTTTTTCTCCGTGATGTGAGCGAGGATTGCTGGATAACCCTTTCTGAGAAATTTTCGGGTTTTCAAACAAGAAATGATATTTAGTCTCGTCCCGCCAGTCTCCCCCTGTATGATCAAGGTTCTACCGACGGCGAGAGGGATGCGGATGATTTTATCGTAACAGACGATTTCGGCTCGATGTTTGGACAACCAGTCCATTCCAATGATGACGTCGAAACTCCCAATTTCAACAGGCATAAGGTTGATCGAAAAGGTTTCATCGGCTAGGTTTAAAGTGCAATTTGGTATCACAGTATTGGTTTCTATGAATTTACCGTTTGCTAGCTCCACAGTGTACTTAACATCTAAGGCAACAGGAGTGATGTCAAGTAAGGGGTAAAACTCATCAGAAATAAAGCTTTTATCGGCACCAGTATCAAATAGAACAAAAGCAGTTAAGTTGTTGAGGAGGAACATACCCGAGACCACATTCGGGTCCTGCCGGGCGTCCCCAGAGTTGAGTACGAACGCTCTACCTTTTGCGTTGTTGTTGTTGTTGCTCTTTTTCTTCAGGTTTGGGCAATCATTCTTGAAGTGCCCGGTGTTTCCACATCCGAAACATGTCTTGGGTGCCTTGGGGTTGTAGTTGGAGTTGTTGTTGTTGGTGGGGGATCTACAGTCCTTAGTGAGGTGTCCGTACCTCTTGCAGTTGCTGCAATAAGGACCACAAGGACCTTCATGGTGGCGATTGCACTTGGAACAGTAGGGCTTGTTCCCGGTGTAACCACGCCTGGGTTCGGTGGTTGAGTTGTAGGCTTTGATGGTGTCGGGTTTCTTGTTTTGGTTGTTGCTGTGGTTGTCAGACCACTTCCTTTTGAGGTGGTTGGAGGAAGAAGTGGGTGGTTCTGAGTCCTCATTCATGGCCATGAGTTCATGAGCCAATCGGATAGCACCATCAATGGTGGTCTGGTTTGAGGAGGCGACGTTCCCCCGGACAGGCTCCGGAAGACCGCGGATGTACCTTCGGATTTTATCGGGTTCGGTGCTCACCATTGCTGGGCGAAGGATGGCAAGCTGTTGGAATCTGACGGTATATCCGTCAATGTCAGCTCCCTGCACCTTTAGGTGCCAGAACTCATCCTCTAGCTTTTGGAGTTGTTCGATGGGGCAATACTTAGCAGTAAGCATTGTCTTCAGTTCCTCCCAAGGGAGTAGGTAGGCGGTATCGATACCCACAGACTGGGCATATGAATTCCACCATGAGAGTGCACCATCCTCGAGGGTGCAGGTGGAGTACTTGACTCTGTCCTCTTCCGCACACTTGCTGATGTGGAAGACGGACTCCATTTTCTCGAACCATCTGATCAGTCCGATGGCTCCTTCAGTTCCCTTGAAGTTCAAGGGTTTGCAGCTCAGGAAGTCCTTGTATGAACAAGGTTTGGATTGAGGCCCGTTGGCAGCTGTATCTTCGCTGCCCGAACTAGGTTGTCGGGTAGCCATAGCTTGAGCCACGCTTTGGGCTATGAGTTGGGCGATTTCAGTTTCGCTGAAGGTGAATCGCTTCGGTGGCATCTTGCTGAACAAGATCAAGAAAAGACAATGAGATTTTCGCATGAAATTCTGATATATCACATGTGTATATGGTGGAATATACGATATAAAGTGATAATTATATTTCATTTAAATAACCAAGTTTGGTACATGACACGAGTTTTCAAAAGATTACATAATACGGGGGGGTACAAAAGGTACCGGGAATTGTTACATCCGGTTAGAATAGTAAAAGTCCTGCATAGATCGATATAGATTACAAGATGACAGCCACACTAGTTCTAATGCAAGTTGATCCTTTCCATTAGCGTGACGAGTCGATCAACGGTGGCTGCGAGTCTGCTGGTTTGTCGGGCGTTGTCTTCTGCCAATGCTAGTCGTTGTACCAGCATTCTTGAGTATTCTTCAGTCTCTTGCAGAAGCTGCTCGCATTGTTCCAACCTGAGTCGCAAAAGTTCGACTTCTGTTCCCGATTCCACCACTCGGTCGTGGAGTATGTTCATGTTGTTAATGGTGTTTTCGTGGTCCTCGGAGACTTGATTGATACGTTCAAGCGCTATGAGTCTCCAATTTTCATTGGTTTCTTGCAAAGCGACATCCATGGTACGAAGTCGTTGCTCGTGACCGTCCAGCCTAGCGGCCAAGGCCGGCAGAGTGAAGTGGGTAGGATACGGGCCAGCTCGAGGCAACCTGGCGTTCCTCCTAGCTACCCTCGGGTTCTGCGACCCGGATTGAGAGCGTGACGAATTGGGTGGTGTGTTTGCCATTCTGAGACAAAGCGTTAAAAAGAGTGAGGCCTATCTATGTATATATATATATACATATATATATATATATATATTACATAATAGCCTAAGGTATCTAACACATACATGTTTGGGTCCCGGTTTCTCTCGTGGTCAGAGTCGACTAGTGTATCCTGTTCAGTCATGATTCCTTTCAGATTCCACATCATATTCTTTTAATTATACATAGTTGATCAGGCTATGTTAAATTAAACCAATACCATGTAGTCATTGAACCTATTCATACTTAATAAGGAATACTGCCTAACGGTCATAGTCTAGGCCCACTAAATGCAACCTAGTTCACTATAACCTTAGGCTCTGATACCAATCTGTAACACCCCCAAATTTAATGATTCGCGGAAGCAAGATTTGGGTGTTACTAATCAATATTCAAAGCACAGAGATTAATAGTAAATGACTCTATATGCGTCGTTTTAACAGAAGGTATTAATAGCTAAATGTTTACAAGGTTTGAAGCTACATATAGCTCGTGTTCGTTTAAAATGAGAGATTTCAATACATAAATACTATTACAAAATATATTAATGCAAGAAAATCTCTATTGTCTGCATGCTGACTCGAGCTATAGTTTCCTGGGGCAATCCTGCCTACTGCTTTGTACCTGCGATACATGCTAAAAGGGGTCAGCTAACGCTGGTGAGCTCACAGGTTTGAGTATCAAATAAGTTGTGTGAACCGCAAGATTT
The DNA here is from genome assembly GCA_963422505.1 of Pseudognaphalium luteoalbum. Taxonomy (NCBI): domain Eukaryota; kingdom Viridiplantae; phylum Streptophyta; class Magnoliopsida; order Asterales; family Asteraceae; genus Pseudognaphalium; species Pseudognaphalium luteoalbum. Next base: position 60,160,103 of record OY730195.1, on the reverse strand, counting down.
AAATAGTTGATTTGCATCTAGCAAATGATAGTGGTAACAGTATACAGCCATGAGCACATAGTTGAGCTTAACTCGTGGGTCAGGACACAGCCTGAGCGTTTTCGCCTCCACGGATGCCTAATCAACATCCGTCTTCCTTAAATATTAGTACGTCCGTTTACCCGGTTAGTGCTTGCTAACCCGGACGAGGTGGGTCAATCCTATATGGTACCATATACTAATATTCACGCTACAAATGTATTAACAACTATGCTGATGGAGGGCTTTAAAAGATTAGTTGTGTAAAACTCATGTAGTACATGTAAAAGTTATACTTGCGTTCACGTGTTAAAACAAGCAACATATCACACCCCTGAGTAAAAATAGTAAAAGAGGGGCTATGAGACTCACCTGAGTCTTTAGAGTTTATATTAATAAACTGAGATTGATGAGTCGGGAATCGAAGTCCAAAGACTTGTAACCTGAGGGTGTCCACGACACGCGATGGTTATAAACATATGAAGGCATCTCATAAGACTACCTTGTAGTTGTTTGTCCAACTAGAATGTCCAAATGATTACAATTTGGTTGATTGTTTAAGTGTTTGAAAATGTGTACAGCCCGTTGGTGATTGTTGGTAATAATAATATTGTCATTATTCTTGAAAAACATGTTCCAAAGTGTTTTAGAAGTCATGTCGCATTCGTGTTTGATGTTATACAAGTTTAACACTTTGTGTGAAAATTTAGATGTAACACTGTTACTCGTGACTCTAGGGTAAGGGCGAAGCCCGTTAATGACGGGGGTCCGGGGGCAGCGCCCCTGGTAGCGGGGTCCAAGGGGCGGCAGCCCCTGGCGGGGTCCAAGGGGCAGAGCCCCTGGCTGGGGTCGAGCTTGGAAAATTTTTATTTCAACTAAATTGCTTTGGTGAAAAATGCATCTGGACTTGAATTTCGGTGAAATTGAGTGTCAAATTTTGAGTCTCAAAACTTAGTGAAAAATGAGTTTTAAACTCTCTGTTTTTAGCGACACAGCATGCGACACAATGGTCATGTATGCGACACAAGGGTTGTGTCGCATAAGAATGCGACACAAGAGCTTAGCGACACAAGGGTTGTGTCGCATAAGTGTACGATGCTGATTTAACAGCGACATAGTGATTGTGTCGCATGGGATTTGCGACATAAGGTACGACACAATATTGTGTCGCAAAAGGTACGACACAAGTGAGTTTCTACGACACAAGATACGACATAAAGGATCTTATGCGACACAAGGCTTGTGTCGCAAAGATGAACACTCAGACAGTCCCCAGCGACTGTCGTGGTTTTCAAACCCAAAACCCAAATCTAACTCGTTTTTAGGCTATGAAATCATGTTTTCCTCATACATTTGGACAATACTAAGTTGTGCAAACATTATAACACCGAAATAATACACCAAAATGAGTAGATCAAAATATTTAGAGAATTTCTTACAATTGCAATTTCGAGACAAATCGAGGAAGAAAACGAGGGTGGTGCCTTTGTTAATCTTGTTCCTCTCCTGATGGTGGTTCCGAAAATGTAACTTTTGTTGTCGGTTAAGCTAGATCCGAAAATTTTGTAGTGATGGGTTTGAGAGTGTTTTGAAAGAGAATGAGAGGGAGAAAGAGAGAAATGGGGTGGGAAATGAGGAAGAAAGAGGAGGAGGTGGGGAGTTGGTGGAAGCCTCACCTTCTCAGCTTCTGAAATCTTACACCGTGTGGTGTTCGTTGCCCCGGTCGTTTAAACGTTTAATATTTATTTTAATTGTTTTAAAATGTGATTTTTAAAACACGAAAGTTCATTAAATATATTTTATTGTAGTATTTTATTAAATACTTTCTAATTCAATTGGTTTCGTTCGTTTGTGCTTTAATTTTTTTTTGAGTCGCGTAGATGCTTATAATACGATATGAAGTGTACTCGCAATATTATCAAAATAATATATTTTTTTTTTTTTTTTTTTTTTTTGTTATTGTCAATATATAATTTTCATATTAATCAATAAAATTGATCACCAACGTCCGTATTTTACTTGAACCGAAATTCATTCGATTTAGTTTGCGTACGATTTAAGAAAATCGCATTTTTGTATATATTCAACAATATATAGTTTGTTACATTAATTAGCCTAATACAGAACTAATTACATGTATTAACAGAGAATCAGGCACTAATTACTAGTCCTAATTTGGCGGGTGTTATCACCGGTGTGATTTCCAGTACTTTTGACAACAGATGTTCCTTGGCGAACAATCTGTGCCATCAATTTGTGTGCCATGCGCATAGTACCATGAAATGTAGGAGAGTTGGATGAAGTAACCATCCCTTGGATTTGTGGAGGGAGTCCCCAGATATAGCGTTCAATACGCTTGGATTCCTCACCAACCATAGATGGACACAGGTGTGCTAGTTGGTTAAACCTAGAGGTGTAGCCGGCAATGTCATTGCCTTGGGTAGTGAGTTGCCAGAATTCGGCCTCAAGTTGCTGGATCTCATCCCTAGGACAATACTCATCTTTGAGCATTTTCTTCAGTTCGTCCCAAGGAGTTTTCAAAGCAATGTCTTGGCCCACAGAGTCAGCGTAAGTGTTCCACCATGTCAGAGCATCATCCATAAAAGTGTAGGTGGAGAACTTGACCTTGGAGTCCTCAGGGCAGTTACAGATGCAAAAGACTGACTCAGTCTTTTCCAGCCATCGCAATAAGCCAATAGCACCTTCGGTGCCTTTGAATTTCAGAGGGTGGCAGCTAAGGAAATCCTTATAGGTACAGGGTTTAACAGGAGTGGGATTTGGTGGTGTTTCAGAACTTTCAGATCGCCGTTGCCTAGAAATTAATGTACCGGCAACCAGTTGGTCAACTTCAGATTGAGTGTATGTTCATCTCGACGGCATGATTCTTGCAAAAGCAAAGAGAGAATATGTAAGTTGTCTGTACCAAATCATGACATATCACATATGTATATATACTTATGTGGTAATATATGACAACACAAGTGAATCAATCATGATTCGGTAGACAACAGGGTTGGGTGTAGGCTGAGAGTTTTCAAATGTTTTCAGGATATGGGTTTACAAATGATATCAAGAATTTGTAAATCGAGATTTGGGGTTTGTTCAGATGAAATCGAGGTTATCAACAGTATGAGCGAAATAAGGTTTGGTTTGTGAAAACCTAACAAGTTTCCTAGTGTTTACCTAACGGTACAGTGGAGTGTGTTGCAAGATGTTATAGGCGTATAATTAGGTAGGTGGTAGTAGGTGAAAACAAAGTCCCGGTCTCTATATCAAAGGACGCTAGAGTAGCTATATTTTTCAGTGATAGGGGTGTAGGTAGTAACGAGAGTATCCTCGTATAAGGCCTATTCGTATAACTTCAATATATAATAGCTTGGAGCGTAGGATGTATTCGAGGCCTATGTATGTATATATCCCTATATCACATAATAGCCTAATCATATGTGTATATATCATATATACCTATACATCCACCTAGTCATGTCTATCACAAAACAATTAGAAGTCCCAGTTCTCTCGTGGTCAGAGTCAGCTAATGCATTCCTGTTCAATATAACCCCTTTCAGATCTTACATCACCTTTGATTTCCAGCCGTTCGGCTCAGGTACCGATTGCAGGTCTGTTCGTGCAGTTCATCCCCAATCCAGTTTTTAACTTCATTTTTAACCAAATTCTCATATATATAACACTAGTATATGATAATATATGTTTGTAAAACACGAATTTAAAGAAAAGTTAAAGTTTTCCTTACAAATTAAAAATGGAGCCGTGTGAGGTTGATGATGATGAACCGGATGATAGTGATGATCGAAGATGATGATGATCAGGAAGATGATGTTGATTCTTGTTGTTGATGAAAACCGAGAGGGAAAAGAGAGAGTCGAGAGAGTGAGGGTGGATGGATGAATGTGTCTGTGTGTGTGAAATAATTGAGGTCGGTTGTATATACCGGCCTCAATTATTGAGGTGGTTGAGTATTTTCCGACCCTTGTTCGCGTACCCGATCGTAAAGCAGTATAATCTTTTGAAACGATAATTTTCTAAAAATAGATTCGTATAAGTTTTTAATTGAAACATTTTATAAAAATGTTTTTATGGAGTTATAAAATTGTATCTTTGTTTTACTTAAAATATACGGATAGTTTTACGTGTCCAAAATGAATTTAGATTTCTAACGGAGTAAATAATTATTATTCTTGACAATAATACTTTATTTGAAAATGTTTTTCACCAACATCCGTATTTAAGATTATGCGTTCTTTCATATTTGTTTGTACGTGATTAAATAATCATTATGTTATATATATATATATAAATACATATATAATATTCAATACTTTCGTATTATCTTGTACTAAGTACTAAGGTTTAAAGTTTAAATTGGCCGCTAATTTTGGCCCTTTTTAACCAGGTGTCACATTCTCCCCTTGTTAGGAGAATTTTGTCTCGAAATTTGTACGTAGTAATTGTCTGTGTGTCAGCGTAATAGTCTGTGCATTATTTAAGAAAGTCCGTGAGTTTACCGTGAGTGGTATATCACCTATCTAGTGTTGCCTTCCTCCCCTTGTTAGATTAGTGCCCTACTGACAACTAAAGGAATAGAGGAAGTGTGTTTCAACACATTTAAACGTTTCGTCTGTAGAAGCAAGTTCAGTCGGTCAGTCTGTCACTAAGGTGTAGCTACACTTTGTATTAGTAGCCTAAAGTAAGGTAGTAACTTCCACTGTGCTCATACAGTTTGTAACGGACAGTAGCATCGTAGCATGAATCAGACTCTATCAGTCTCCTATAGAAACTAAGTGGTTTAGCATAAATTAGTTTTATGTGGGATGTTACCCAGTGTACAAAGTTTACCGGTATGTCTTCCGGTATAAAACAGTGTAGGATATGACATTCCTATACATATGTTAGCTAAACCTCGTCTCATATAGAAACTGAATTGTCATTTTTCCCTAACCCTATCGTGTATTTAGAATCTAGGGAAAACATAGAAGATATCAAGCAGCAAGTAAGATCTGTCAAAGTAAATAGTGTAAAGGCAGTCGGTTTATTAGTGCGTAACCATACCCGTGTTGAGCAAGTCAATGAGTCTCGGGTCCTGGTCATCCTCCCTAGTTTTCAGTACATAGGCTCTTCCTCGAGCAGGGTTGATGTTCTTGCCCTTCAGCTTTGGGCAGTCCCTCTTGAAGTGTCCAGTGTCGTTGCACTCATAGCAGGTTTGGGCGCAGTGATGTTAGTACTAGTCATGCCTGTCATGCAATCCTTGGCTACATGCCCGAACCGCTTGCATTTGGTGCAAGGGCACGAACCATCGTGATGGAGACTGCACTTAGAGCAATAGGGCTTACTTCCTTTATACCCTATCTTGTCATCAGTGTCAGTATCATAGGCTTTGGCAGTCACAGGCTTTTTGGCAGGTTGGGTTTGGATGTTGAGATTTCCCTCAGGTTTCCTTTTGTTATCACTAGTGTGATTTCCAGTACTTTTGACAACTGATGTTCCTTGGCGAACAATCTGTGCCATCAATTTGTGTGCCATGCGCACAGTACCATGAAATGTAGGAGAGTTGGATGAAGTAACCATCCCTTGGATTTGTGGAGGGAGTCCCCAGATATAGCGTTCAATACGCTTGGATTCCTCACCAACCATAGATGGACACAGGTGTGCTAGTTGGTTAAACCTAGAGGTGTAGCCGGCAATGTCATTGCCTTGGGTAGTGAGTTGCCAGAATTCGGCCTCAAGTTGCTGGATCTCATCCCTAGGACAATACTCATCTTTGAGCATTTTCTTCAGTTCGTCCCAAGGAGTTTTCAAAGCAATGTCTTGGCCCACAGAGTCAGCGTAAGTGTTCCACCATGTCAGAGCATCATCCATAAAAGTGTAGGTGGAGAACTTGACCTTGGAGTCCTCAGGGCAGTTACAGATGCAAAAGACTGACTCAGTCTTTTCCAGCCATCGCAATAAGCCAATAGCACCTTCGGTGCCTTCGAATTTCAGAGGGTGGCAGCTAAGGAAATCCTTATAGGTGCAGGGTTTAACAGGAGTGGGATTTGGTGGTGTTTCAGAACTTTCAGATCGCCGTTGCCTAGAAATTAATGCACCGGCAACCAGTTGGTCAACTTCAGATTGAGTGTATGTTCGTCTCGACGGCATGATTCTTGCAAAAGCAAAGAGAGAATATGTAAGTTGTCTGTACCAAATCATGACATATCACATATGTATATATACTTATGTGGTAATATATGACAACACAAGTGAATCAATCATGATTCGGTAGACAACAGGGTTGGGTGTAGGCTGAGAGTTTTCAAATGTTTTCAGGATATGGGTTTACAAATGATATCAAGAATTTGTAAATCGAGATTTGGGGTTTGTTCAGATGAAATCGAGGATATCAACAGTATGAGCGAAATAAGGTTTGGTTTGTGAAAACCTAACAAGTTTCCTAGTGTTTACCTAACGGTACAGTGGAGTGTGTTGCAAGATGTTATAGGCGTATAATTAGGTAGGTGGTAGTAGGTGAAAACAAAGTCCCGGTCTCTATATCAAAGGACGCTAGAGTAGCTATATTTGGCAGTGATAGGGGTGTAGGTAGTAACGAGAGTATCCTCGTATAAGGCCTATTCGTATAACTTCAATATATAATAGCTTGGAGTGTAGGATGTATTCGAGGCCTATGTATGTATATATCCCTATATCACATAATAGCCTAATCATATGTGTATATATCATATATACCTATACATCCACCTAGTCATGTCTATCACAAAACAATTAGAAGTCCCAGTTCTCTCGTGGTCAGAGTCAGCTAATGCATTCCTGTTCAATATAACCCCTTTCAGATCTTACATCACCTTTGATTTCCAGCCGTTCGGCTCAGGTACCGATTGCAGGTCTGTTCGTGCAGTTCATCCCCAATCCAGTTTTTAACTTCATTTTTAACCAAATTCTCATATATATAACACTAGTATATGATAATATATGTTTGTAAAACACGAATTTAAAGAAAAGTTAAAGTTTTCCTTACAAATTAAAAATGGAGCCGTGTGAGGTTGATGATGATGAACCGGATGATAGTGATGATCGAAGATGATGATGATCAGGAAGATGATGTTGATTCTTGTTGTTGATGAAAACCGAGAGGGAAAAGAGAGAGTCGAGAGAGTGAGGGTGGATGGATGAATGTGTCTGTGTGTGTGAAATAATTGAGGTCGGTTGTATATACCGACCTCAATTATTGAGGTGGTTGAGTATTTTCCGACCCTTGTTCGCGTACCCGATCGTAAAACAGTATAATCTTTTGAAACAATAATTTTCTAAAAATAGATTCGTATAAGTTTTTAATTGAAACATTTTATAAAAATGTTTTTATGGAGTTATAAAATTGTATCTTTGTTTTACTTAAAATATACGGATAGTTTTACGTGTCCAAAATGAATTTAGATTTCTAACGGAGTAAATAATTATTATTCTTGACAATAATACTTTATTTGAAAATGTTTTTCACCAACATCCGTATTTAAGATTACGCGTTCTTTCATATTTGTTTGTACGTGATTAAATAATCATTATGTTATATATATATATATATAAATACATATATAATATTCAATACTTTCGTATTATCTTGTACTAAGTACTAAGGTTTAAAGTTTAAATTGGCCGCTAATTTTGGCCCTTTTTAACCAGGTGTCACATTCTCACCTTGTTAGCAGAATTTTGTCCCGAAATTTGTGTGTAGTAATTGTCTATGTGTCAGCGTAATAGTCTGTGCATTATTTAAGAAAGTCTGTGAGTTTACCGTGAGTGGTATATCACCTATCTAGTGTTACCTTCCTCCCCTTGTTAGATTAGTGCCCTACTGACAACTAAAGGAATAGAGGAAGTGTGTTTCAATACATTTAAACATTTCGTCTGTTAAAGCAAGTTCAGTCGGTCAGTCTGTCACTAAGGTGTAGCTACACTTTGTATTAGTAGCCTAAAGTAAGGTAGTAACTTCCACTGTGCTCATACAGTTTGTAACGGACAGTAGCATCGTAGCATGAATCAGACTCTATCAGTCTCCTATAGAAACTAAGTGGTTTAGCATAAATTAGTTTTATGTGGGATGTTACCCAGTGTACAAAGTTTACCGGTATGTCTTCCGGTATAAAATAGTGTAGGATATGTCATTCCTATACATATGTTAGCTAAACCTCGTCTCATATAGAAACTGAATTGTCATTTTTCCCTAACCCTATCGTGTATTTAGAATCTAGGGAAAACATAGAAGATATCAAGCAGCAAGTAAGATCTGTCAAAGTAAATAGTGTAAAGGCAGTCGGTTTATTAGTGCGTAACCATACCCGTGTTGAGCAAGTCAATGAGTCTCGGGTCCTGGTCATCCTCCCTAGTTTTCAGTACATAGGCTCTTCCTCGAGCAGGGTTGATGTTCTTGCCCTTCAGCTTTGGGCAGTCCCTCTTGAAGTGTCCAGTGTCGTTGCACTCATAGCAGGTTTGGGCGCAGTGATGTTAGTACTAGTCATGCCTGTCATGCAATCCTTGGCTACATGCCCGAACCGCTTGCATTTGGTGCAAGGGCACGAACCATCGTGATGGAGACTGCACTTAGAGCAATAGGGCTTACTTCCTTTATACCCTATCTTGTCATCAGAGTCAGTATCATAGGCTTTGGCAGTCACAGGCTTTTTGGCAGGTTGGGTTTGGATGTTGAGATTTCCCTCAGGTTTCCTTTTGTTATCACTAGTGTGATTTCCAGTACTTTTGACAACTGATGTTCCTTGGCGAACAATCTGTGCCATCAATTTGTGTGCCATGCGCACAGTACCATGAAATGTAGGAGAGTTGGATGAAGTAACCATCCCTTGGATTTGTGGAGGGAGTCCCCAGATATAGCGTTCAATACGCTTGGATTCCTCACCAACCATAGATGGACACAGGTGTGCTAGTTGGTTAAACCTAGAGGTGTAGCCGGCAATGTCATTGCCTTGGGTAGTGAGTTGCCAGAATTCGGCCTCAAGTTGCTGGATCTCATCCCTAGGACAATACTCATCTTTGAGCATTTTCTTCAGTTCGTCCCAAGGAGTTTTCAAAGCAATGTCTTGGCCCACAGAGTCAGCGTAAGTGTTCCACCATGTCAGAGCATCATCCATAAAAGTGTAGGTGGAGAACTTGACCTTGGAGTCCTCAGGGCAGTTACAGATGCAAAAGACTGACTCAGTCTTTTCCAGCCATCGCAATAAGCCAATAGCACCTTCGGTGCCTTTGAATTTCAGAGGGTGGCAGCTAAGGAAATCCTTATAGGTGCAGGGTTTAACAGGAGTGGGATTTGGTGGTGTTTCAGAACTTTCAGATCGCCGTTGCCTAGAAATTAATGCACCGGCAACCAGTTGGTCAACTTCAGATTGAGTGTATGTTCGTCTCGACGGCATGATTCTTGCAAAAGCAAAGAGAGAATATGTAAGTTGTCTGTACCAAATCATGACATATCACATATGTATATATACTTATGTGGTAATATATGACAACACAAGTGAATCAATCATGATTCGGTAGACAACAGGGTTGGGTGTAGGCTGAGAGTTTTCAAATGTTTTCAGGATATGGGTTTACAAATGATATCAAGAATTTGTAAATCGAGATTTGGGGTTTGTTCAGATGAAATCGAGGTTATCAACAGTATGAGCGAAATAAGGTTTGGTTTGTGAAAACCTAACAAGTTTCCTAGTGTTTACCTAACGGTACAGTGGAGTGTGTTGCAAGATGTTATAGGCGTATAATTAGGTAGGTGGTAGTAGGTGAAAACAAAGTCCCGGTCTCTATATCAAAGGACGCTAGAGTAGCTATATTTGTCAGTGATAGGGGTGTAGGTAGTAACGAGAGTATCCTCGTATAAGGCCTATTCGTATAACTTCAATATATAATAGCTTGGAGCGTAGGATGTATTCGAGGCCTATGTATGTATATATCCCTATATCACATAATAGCCTAATCATATGTGTATATATCATATATACCTATACATCCACCTAGTCATGTCTATCACAAAACAATTAGAAGTCCCAGTTCTCTCGTGGTCAGAGTCAGCTAATGCATTCCTGTTCAATATAACCCCTTTCAGATCTTACATCACCTTTGATTTCCAGCCGTTCGGCTCAGGTACCGATTGCAGGTCTGTTCGTGCAGTTCATCCCCAATCCAGTTTTTAACTTCATTTTTAACCAAATTCTCATATATATAACACTAGTATATGATAATATATGTTTGTAAAACACGAATTTAAAGAAAAGTTAAAGTTTTCCTTACAAATTAAAAATGGAGCCGTGTGAGGTTGATGATGATGAACCGGATGATAGTGATGATCGAAGATGATGATGATCAGGAAGATGATGTTGATTCTTGTTGTTGATGAAAACCGAGAGGGAAAAGAGAGAGTCGAGAGAGTGAGGGTGGATGGATGAATGTGTCTGTGTGTGTGAAATAATTGAGGTCGGTTGTATATACCGACCTCAATTATTGAGGTGGTTGAGTATTTTCCGACCCTTGTTCGCGTACCCGATCGTAAAGCAGTATAATCTTTTGAAACGATAATTTTCTAAAAATAGATTCGTATAAGTTTTTAATTGAAACATTTTATAAAAATGTTTTTATGGAGTTATAAAATTGTATCTTTGTTTTACTTAAAATATACGGATAGTTTTACGTGTCCAAAATGAATTTAGATTTCTAACGGAGTAAATAATTATTATTCTTGACAATAATACTTTATTTGAAAATGTTTTTCACCAACATCCGTATTTAAGATTACGCGTTCTTTCATATTTGTTTGTACGTGATTAAATAATCATTATGTTATATATATATATATATAAATACATATATAATATTCAATACTTTCGTATTATCTTGTACTAAGTACTAAGGTTTAAAGTTTAAATTGGCCGCTAATTTTGGCCCTTTTTAACCAGGTGTCACATTCTCACCTTGTTAGCAGAATTTTGTCCCGAAATTTGTGTGTAGTAATTGTCTATGTGTCAGCGTAATAGTCTGTGCATTATTTATGAAAGTCTGTGAGTTTACCGTGAGTGGTATATCACCTATCTAGTGTTACCTTCCTCCCCTTGTTAGATTAGTGCCCTACTGACAACTAAAGGAATAGAGGAAGTGTGTTTCAATACAATTAAACATTTCGTCTGTTAAAGCAAGTTCAGTCGGTCAATCTGTCACTAAGGTGTAGCTACACTTTGTATTAGTAGCCTAAAGTAAGGTAGTAACTTCCACTGTGCTCATACAGTTTGTAACGGACAGTAGCATCGTAGCATGAATCAGACTCTATCAGTCTCCTATAGAAACTAAGTGGTTTAGCATAAATTAGTTTTATGTGGGATGTTACCCAGTGTACAAAGTTTACCGGTATGTCTTCCGGTATAAAACAGTGTAGGATATGTCATTCCTATACATATGTTAGCTAAACCTCGTCTCATATAGAAACTGAATTGTCATTTTTCCCTAACCCTATCGTGTATTTAGAATCTAGGGAAAACATAGAAGATATCAAGCAGCAAGTAAGATCTGTCAAAGTAAATAGTGTAAAGGCAGTCGGTTTATTAGTGCGTAACCATACCCGTGTTGAGCAAGTCAATGAGTCTCGGGTCCTGGTCATCCTCCCTAGTTTTCAGTACATAGGCTCTTCCTCGAGCAGGGTTGATGTTCTTGCCCTTCAGCTTTGGGCAGTCCCTCTTGAAGTGTCCAGTGTCGTTGCACTCATAGCAGGGTTGGGCGCAGTGATGTTAGTACTAGTCATGCCTGTCATGCAATCCTTGGCTACATGCCCGAACCGCTTGCATTTGGTGCAAGGGCACGAACCATCGTGATGGAGACTGCACTTAGAGCAATAGGGCTTACTTCCTTTATACCCTATCTTTTCATCAGAGTCAGTATCATAGGCTTTGGCAGTCACAGGCTTTTTGGCAGGTTGGGTTTGGATGTTGAGATTTCCCTCAGGTTTCCTTTTGTTACCACTAGTGTGATTTCCAGTACTTTTGACAACTGATGTTCCTTGGCGAACAATCTGTGCCATCAATTTGTGTGCCATGCGCACAGTACCATGAAATGTAGGAGAGTTGGATGAAGTAACCATCCCTTGGATTTGTGGAGGGAGTCCCCAGATATAGCGTTCAATACGCTTGGATTCCTCACCAACCATAGATGGACACAGGTGTGCTAGTTGGTTAAACCTAGAGGTGTAGCCGGCAATGTCATTGCCTTGGGTAGTGAGTTGCCAGAATTCGGCCTCAAGTTGCTGGATCTCATCCCTAGGACAATACTCATCTTTGAGCATTTTCTTCAGTTCGTCCCAAGGAGTTTTCAAAGCAATGTCTTGGCCCACAGAGTCAGCGTAAGTGTTCCACCATGTCAGAGCATCATCCATAAAAGTGTAGGTGGAGAACTTGACCTTGGAGTCCTCAGGGCAGTTACAGATGCAAAAGACTGACTCAGTCTTTTCCAGCCATCGCAATAAGCCAATAGCACCTTCGGTGCCTTTGAATTTCAGAGGGTGGCAGCTAAGGAAATCCTTATAGGTGCAGGGTTTAACAGGAGTGGGATTTGGTGGTGTTTCAGAACTTTCAGATCGCCGTTGCCTAGAAATTAATGCACCGGCAACCAGTTGGTCAACTTCAGATTGAGTGTATGTTCGTCTCGACGGCATGATTCTTGCAAAAGCAAAGAGAGAATATGTAAGTTGTCTGTACCAAATCATGACATATCACATATGTATATATACTTATGTGGTAATATATGACAACACAAGTGAATCAATCATGATTCGGTAGACAACAGGGTTGGGTGTAGGCTGAGAGTTTTCAAATGTTTTCAGGATATGGGTTTACAAATGATATCAAGAATTTGTAAATCGAGATTTGGGGTTTGTTCAGATGAAATCGAGGTTATCAACAGTATGAGCGAAATAAGGTTTGGTTTGTGAAAACCTAACAAGTTTCCTAGTGTTTACCTAACGGTACAGTGGAGTGTGTTGCAAGATGTTATAGGCGTATAATTAGGTAGGTGGTAGTAGGTGAAAACAAAGTCCCGGTCTCTATATCAAAGGACGCTAGAGTAGCTATATTTGTCAGTGATAGGGGTGTAGGTAGTAACGAGAGTATCCTCGTATAAGGCCTATTCGTATAACTTCAATATATAATAGCTTGGAGCGTAGGATGTATTCGAGGCCTATGTATGTATATATCCCTATATCACATAATAGCCTAATCATATGTGTATATATCATATATACCTATACATCCACCTAGTCATGTCTATCACAAAACAATTAGAAGTCCCAGTTCTCTCGTGGTCAGAGTCAGCTAATGCATTCCTGTTCAATATAACCCCTTTCAGATCTTACATCACCTTTGATTTCCAGCCGTTCGGCTCAGGTACCGATTGCAGGTCTGTTCGTGCAGTTCATCCCCAATCCAGTTTTTAACTTCATTTTTAACCAAATTCTCATATATATAACACTAGTATATGATAATATATGTTTGTAAAACACGAATTTAAAGAAAAGTTAAAGTTTTCCATACAAATTAAAAATGGAGCCGTGTGAGGTTGATGATGATGAACCGGATGATAGTGATGATCGAAGATGATGATGATCAGGAAGATGATGTTGATTCTTGTTGTTGATGAAAACCGAGAGGGAAAAGAGAGAGTCGAGAGAGTGAGGGTGGATGGATGAATGTGTCTGTGTGTGTGAAATAATTGAGGTCGGTTGTATATACCGGCCTCAATTATTGAGGTGGTTGAGTATTTTCCGACCCGTGTTCGCGTACCCGATCGTAAAGCAGTATAATCTTTTGAAACGATAATTTTCTAAAAATAGATTCGTATAAGTTTTTAATTGAAACATTTTATAAAAATGTTTTTATGGAGTTATAAAATTGTATCTTTGTTTTACTTAAAATATACAGATAGTTTTACGTGTCCAAAATGAATTTAGATTTCTAACGGAGTAAATAATTATTATTCTTGACAATAATACTTTATTTGAAAATGTTTTTCACCAACATCCGTATTTAAGATTATGCGTTCTTTCATATTTGTTTGTACGTGATTAAATAATCATTATGTTATATATATATATATAAATACATATATAATATTCAATACTTTCGTATTATCTTGTACTAAGTACTAAGGTTTAAAGTTTAAATTGGCCGCTAATTTTGGCCCTTTTTAACCAGGTGTCACATTCTCCCCTTGTGAGGAGAATTTTGTCCTGAAATTTGTGCGTAGTAATTGTCTGTGTGTCAGCGTAATAGTCTGTGCATTATTTAAGAAAGTCCGTGAGTTTACCGTGAGTGGTATATCACCTATCTAGTGTTGCCTTCCTCCCCTTGTTAGATTAGTGCCCTACTAACAACTAAAGGAATAGAGGAAGTGTGTTTCAACACATTTAAACATTTCGTCTGTTAAAGCAAGTTCAGTCGGTCAGTCTGTCACTAAGGTGTAGCTACACTTTGTATTAGTAGCCTAAAGTAAGGTAGTAACTTCCACTGTGCTCATACAGTTTGTAACGGACAGTAGCATCGTAGCATGAATCAGACTCTATCAGTCTCCTATAGAAACTAAGTGGTTTAGCATAAATTGGTTTTATGTGGGATGTTACCTAGTGTACAAAGTTTACCGGTATGTCTTCCGGTATAAAACAGTGTAGGATATGTCATTCCTATACATATGTTAGCTAAACCTCGTCTCATATAGAAACTGAATTGTCATTTTTCCCTAACCCTATCGTGTATTTAGAATCTAGGGAAAACATAGAAGATATCAAGCAGCAAGTAAGATCTGTCAAAGTAAATAGTGTAAAGGCAGTCGGTTTATTAGTGCGTAACCATACCCGTGTTGAGCAAGTCAATGAGTCTCGGGTCCTGGTCATCCTCCCTAGTTTTCAGTACATAGGCTCTTCCTCGAGCAGGGTTGATGTTCTTGCCCTTCAGCTTTGGGCAGTCCCTCTTGAAGTGTCCAGTGTCGTTGCACTCATAGCAGGTTTGGGCGCAGTGATGTTAGTACTAGTCATGCCTGTCATGCAATCCTTGGCTACATGCCCGAACCGCTTGCATTTGGTGCAAGGGCACGAACCATCGTGATGGAGACTGCACTTAGAGCAATAGGGCTTACTTCCTTTATACCCTATCTTGTCATCAGAGTCAGTATCATAGGCTTTGGCAGTCACAGGCTTTTTGGCAGGTTGGGTTTGGATGTTGAGATTTCCCTCAGGTTTCCTTTTGTTATCACTAGTGTGATTTCCAGTACTTTTGACAACTGATGTTCCTTGGCGAACAATCTGTGCCATCAATTTGTGTGCCATGCGCACAGTACCATGAAATGTAGGAGAGTTGGATGAAGTAACCATCCCTTGGATTTGTGGAGGGAGTCCCCAGATAATACGCTTGGATTCCTCACCAACCATAGATGGACACAGGTGTGCTAGTTGGTTAAACCTAGAGGTGTAGCCGGCAATGTCATTGCCTTGGGTAGTGAGTTGCCAGAATTCGGCCTCAAGTTGCTGGATCTCATCCCTAGGACAATACTCATCTTTGAGCATTTTCTTCAGTTCGTCCCAAGGAGTTTTCAAAGCAATGTCTTGGCCCACAGAGTCAGCGTAAGTGTTCCACCATGTCAGAGCATCATCCATAAAAGTGTAGGTGGAGAACTTGACCTTGGAGTCCTCAGGGCAGTTACAGATGCAAAAGACTGACTCAGTCTTTTCCAGCCATCGCAATAAGCCAATAGCACCTTCGGTGCCTTTGAATTTCAGAGGGTGGCAGCTAAGGAAATCCTTATAGGTGCAGGGTTAAATAGGAGTGGGATTTGGTGGTGTTTCAGAACTTTCAGATCGCCGTTGCCGAGTAATTAATGCACCGGTAACCAGTTGGTCAACTTCAGATTGAGTGTATGTTCGTCTCGACGGCATGATTCTTGCAAAAGCAAAGAGAGAATATGTAAGTTGTCTGTACCAAATCATGACATATCACATATGTATATATACTTATGTGGTAATATATGACAACACAAGTGAATCAATCATGATTCGGTAGACAACAGGGTTGGGTGTAGGCTGAGAGTTTTCAAATGTTTTCAGGATATGGGTTTACAAATGATATCAAGAATTTGTAAATCGAGATTTGGGGTTTGTTCAGATGAAATCGAGGATATCAACAGTATGAGCGAAATAAGGTTTGGTTTGTGAAAACCTAACAAGTTTCCTAGTGTTTACCTAACGGTACAGTGGAGTGTGTTGCAAGATGTTATAGGCGTATAATTAGGTAGGTGGTACTAGGTGAAAACAAAGTCCCGGTCTCTATATCAAAGGACGCTAGAGTAGCTATATTTGTCAGTGATAGGGGTGTAGGTAGTAACGAGAGTATCCTCGTATAAGGCCTATTCGTATAACTTCAATATATAATAGCTTGGAGCGTAGGATGTATTCGAGGCCTATGTATGTATATATCCCTATATCACATAATAGCCTAATCATATGTGTATATATCATATATACCTATACATCCACCTAGTCATGTCTATCACAAAACAATTAGAAGTCCCAGTTCTCTCGTGGTCAGAGTCAGCTAATGCATTCCTGTTCAATATAACCCCTTTCAGATCTTACATCACCTTTGATTTCCAGCCGTTCGGCTCAGGTACCGATTGCAGGTCTGTTCGTGCAGTTCATCCCCAATCCAGTTTTTAACTTCATTTTTAACCAAATTCTCATATATATAACACTAGTATATGATAATATTTGTTTGTAAAACACGAATTTAAAGAAAAGTTAAAGTTTTCCATACAAATTAAAAATGGAGCCGTGTGAGGTTGATGATGATGAACCGGATGATAGTGATGATCGAAGATGATGATGATCAGGAAGATGATGTTGATTCTTGTTGTTGATGAAAACCGAGAGGGAAAAGAGAGAGTCGAGAGAGTGAGGGTGGATGGATGAATGTGTCTGTGTGTGTGAAATAATTGAGGTCGGTTGTATATACCGGCCTCAATTATTGAGGTGGTTGAGTATTTTCCGACCCGTGTTCGCGTACCCGATCGTAAAGCAGTATAATCTTTTGAAACGATAATTTTCTAAAAATAGATTCGTATAAGTTTTTAATTGAAACATTTTATAAAAATGTTTTTATGGAGTTATAAAATTGTATCTTTGTTTTACTTAAAATATACGGATAGTTTTACGTGTCCAAAATGAATTTAGATTTCTAACGGAGTAAATAATTATTATTCTTGACAATAATACTTTATTTGAAAATGTTTTTCACCAACATCCGTATTTAAGATTACGCGTTCTTTCATATTTGTTTGTACGTGATTAAATAATCATTATGTTATATATATATATATATAAATACATATATAATATTCAATACTTTCGTATTATCTTGTACTAAGTACTAAGGTTTAAAGTTTAAATTGGCCGCTAATTTTGGCCCTTTTTAACCAGGTGTCACATTCTCCCCTTGTTAGGAGAATTTTGTCCCGAAATTTGTGCGTAGTAATTGTCTGTGTGTCAGCGTAATAGTCTGTGCATTATTTAAGAAAGTCCGTGAGTTTACCGTGAGTGGTATATCACCTATCTAGTGTTGCCTTCCTCCCCTTGTTAGATTAGTGCCCTACTGACAACTAAAGGAATAGAGGAAGTGTGTTTCAACACATTTAAACATTTCGTCTGTTAAAGCAAGTTCAGTCGGTCAGTCTGTCACTAAGGTGTAGCTACACTTTGTATTAGTAGCCTAAAGTAAGGTAGTAACTTCCACTGTGCTCATACAGTTTGTAACGGACAGTAGCATCGTAGCATGAATCAGACTCTATCAGTCTCCTATAGAAACTAAGTGGTTTAGCATAAATTAGTTTTATGTGGGATGTTACCCAGTGTACAAAGTTTACCGGTATGTCTTCCGGTATAAAACAGTGTAGGATATGTCATTCCTATACATATGTTAGCTAAACCTCGTCTCATATAGAAACTGAATTGTCATTTTTCCCTAACCCTATCGTGTATTTAGAATCTAGGGAAAACATAGAAGATATCAAGCAGCAAGTAAGATCTGTCAAAGTAAATAGTGTAAAGGCAGTCGGTTTATTAGTGCGTAACCATACCCGTGTTGAGCAAGTCAATGAGTCTCGGGTCCTGGTCATCCTCCCTAGTTTTCAGTACATAGGCTCTTCCTCGAGCAGGGTTGATGTTCTTGCCCTTCAGCTTTGGGCAGTCCCTCTTGAAGTGTCCAGTGTCGTTGCACTCATAGCAGGTTTGGGCGCAGTGATGTTAGTACTAGTCATGCCTGTCATGCAATCCTTGGCTACATGCCCGAACCGCTTGCATTTGGTGCAAGGGCACGAACCATCGTGATGGAGACTGCACTTAGAGCAATAGGGCTTACTTCCTTTATACCCTATCTTGTCATCAGAGTCAGTATCATAGGCTTTGGCAGTCACAGGCTTTTTGGCAGGTTGGGTTTGGATGTTGAGATTTCCCTCAGGTTTCCTTTTGTTATCACTAGTGTGATTTCCAGTACTTTTGACAACTGATGTTCCTTGGCGAACAATCTGTGCCATCAATTTGTGTGCCATGCGCACAGTACCATGAAATGTAGGAGAGTTGGATGAAGTAACCATCCCTTGGATTTGTGGAGGGAGTCCCCAGATATAGCGTTCAATACGCTTGGATTCCTCACCAACCATAGATGGACACAGGTGTGCTAGTTGGTTAAACCTAGAGGTGTAGCCGGCAATGTCATTGCCTTGGGTAGTGAGTTGCCAGAATTCGGCCTCAAGTTGCTGGATCTCATCCCTAGGACAATACTCATCTTTGAGCATTTTCTTCAGTTCGTCCCAAGGAGTTTTCAAAGCAATGTCTTGGCCCACAGAGTCAGCGTAAGTGTGCCACCATGTCAGAGCATCATCCATAAAAGTGTAGGTGGAGAACTTGACCTTGGAGTCCTCAGGGCAGTTACAGATGCAAAAGACTGACTCAGTCTTTTCCAGCCATCGCAATAAGCCAATAGCACCTTCGGTGCCTTTGAATTTCAGAGGGTGGCAGCTAAGGAAATCCTTATAGGTGCAGGGTTTAACAGGAGTGGGATTTGGTGGTGTTTCAGAACTTTCAGATCGCCGTTGCCTAGAAATTAATGCACCGGCAACCAGTTGGTCAACTTCAGATTGAGTGTATGTTCGTCTCGACGGCATGATTCTTGCAAAAGCAAAGAGAGAATATGTAAGTTGTCTGTACCAAATCATGACATATCACATATGTATATATACTTATGTGGTAATATATGACAACACAAGTGAATCAATCATGATTCGGTAGACAACAGGGTTGGGTGTAGGCTGAGAGTTTTCAAATGTTTTCAGGATATGGGTTTACAAATGATATCAAGAATTTGTAAATCGAGATTTGGGGTTTGTTCAGATGAAATCGAGGTTATCAACAGTATGAGCGAAATAAGGTTTGGTTTGTGAAAACCTAACAAGTTTCCTAGTGTTTACCTAACGGTACAGTGGAGTGTGTTGCAAGATGTTATAGGCGTATAATTAGGTAGGTGGTAGTAGGTGAAAACAAAGTCCCGGTCTCTATATCAAAGGACGCTAGAGTAGCTATATTTGTCAGTGATAGGGGTGTAGGTAGTAACGAGAGTATCCTCGTATAAGGCCTATTCGTATAACTTCAATATATAATAGCTTGGAGCGTAGGATGTATTCGAGGCCTATGTATGTATATATCCCTATATCACATAATAGCCTAATCATATGTGTATATATCATATATACCTATACATCCACCTAGTCATGTCTATCACAAAACAATTAGAAGTCCCAGTTCTCTCGTGGTCAGAGTCAGCTAATGCATTCCTGTTCAATATAACCCCTTTCAGATCTTACATCACCTTTGATTTCCAGCCGTTCGGCTCAGGTACCGATTGCAGGTCTGTTCGTGCAGTTCATCCCCAATCCAGTTTTTAACTTCATTTTTAACCAAATTCTCATATATATAACACTAGTATATGATAATATATGTTTGTAAAACACGAATTTAAAGAAAAGTTAAAGTTTTCCATACAAATTAAAAATGGAGTCGTGTGAGGTTGATGATGATGAACCGGATGATAGTGATGATCGAAGATGATGATGATCAGGAAGATGATGTTGATTCTTGTTGTTGATGAAAACCGAGAGGGAAAAGAGAGAGTCGAGAGAGTGAGGGTGGATGGATGAATGTGTCTGTGTGTGTGAAATAATTGAGGTCGGTTGTATATACCGGCCTCAATTATTGAGGTGGTTGAGTATTTTCCGACCCGTGTTTGCGTACCCGATCGTAAAGCAGTATAATCTTTTGAAACGATAATTTTCTAAAAATAGATTCGTATAAGTTTTTAATTGAAACATTTTATAAAAATGTTTTTATGGAGTTATAAAATTGTATCTTTGTTTTACTTAAAATATACGGATAGTTTTACGTGTCCAAAATGAATTTAGATTTCTAACGGAGTAAATAATTATTATTCTTGACAATAATACTTTATTTGAAAATGTTTTTCACCAACATCCGTATTTAAGATTACGCGTTCTTTCATATTTGTTTGTACGTGATTAAATAATCATTATGTTATATATATATATATAAATACATATATAATATTCAATACTTTCGTATTATCTTGTACTAAGTACTAAGGTTTAAAGTTTAAATTGGCCGCTAATTTTGGCCCTTTTTAACCAGGTGTCACATTCTCCCCTTGTTAGGAGAATTTTGTCCCGAAATTTGTGCGTAGTAATTGTCTGTGTGTCAGCGTAATAGTCTGTGCATTATTTAAGAAAGTCCGTGAGTTTACCGTGAGTGGTATATCACCTATCTAGTGTTGCCTTCCTCCCCTTGTTAGATTAGTGCCCTACTGACAACTAAAGGAATAGAGGAAGTGTGTTTCAACACATTTAAACATTTCGTCTGTTAAAGCAAGTTCAGTCGGTCAGTCTGTCACTAAGGTGTAGCTACACTTTGTATTAGTAGCCTAAAGTAAGGTAGTAACTTCCACTGTGCTCATACAGTTTGTAACGGACAGTAGCATCGTAGCATGAATCAGACTCTATCAGTCTCCTATAGAAACTAAGTGGTTTAGCATAAATTAGTTTTATGTGGGATGTTACCCAGTGTACAAAGTTTACCGGTATGTCTTCCGGTATAAAACAGTGTAGGATATGTCATTCCTATACATATGTTAGCTAAACCTCGTCTCATATAGAAACTGAATTGTCATTTTTCCCTAACCCTATCGTGTATTTAGAATCTAGGGAAAACATAGAAGATATCAAGCAGCAAGTAAGATCTGTCAAAGTAAATAGTGTAAAGGCAGTCGGTTTATTAGTGCGTAACCATACCCGTGTTGAGCAAGTCAATGAGTCTCGGGTCCTGGTCATCCTCCCTAGTTTTCAGTACATAGGCTCTTCCTCGAGCAGGGTTGATGTTCTTGCCCTTCAGCTTTGGGCAGTCCCTCTTGAAGTGTCCAGTGTCGTTGCACTCATAGCAGGTTTGGGCGCAGTGATGTTAGTACTAGTCATGCCTGTCATGCAATCCTTGGCTACATGCCCGAACCGCTTGCATTTGGTGCAAGGGCACGAACCATCGTGATGGAGACTGCACTTAGAGCAATAGGGCTTACTTCCTTTATACCCTATCTTGTCATCAGAGTCAGTATCATAGGCTTTGGCAGTCACAGGCTTTTTGGCAGGTTGGGTTTGGATGTTGAGATTTCCCTCAGGTTTCCTTTTGTTATCACTAGTGTGATTTCCAGTACTTTTGACAACTGATGTTCCTTGGCGAACAATCTGTGCCATCAATTTGTGTGCCATGCGCACAGTACCATGAAATGTAGGAGAGTTGGATGAAGTAACCATCCCTTGGATTTGTGGAGGGAGTCCCCAGATATAGCGTTCAATACGCTTGGATTCCTCACCAACCATAGATGGACACAGGTGTGCTAGTTGGTTAAACCTAGAGGTGTAGCCGGCAATGTCATTGCCTTGGGTAGTGAGTTGCCAGAATTCGGCCTCAAGTTGCTGGATCTCATCCCTAGGACAATACTCATCTTTGAGCATTTTCTTCAGTTCGTCCCAAGGAGTTTTCAAAGCAATGTCTTGGCCCACAGAGTCAGCGTAAGTGTTCCACCATGTCAGAGCATCATCCATAAAAGTGTAGGTGGAGAACTTGACCTTGGAGTCCTCAGGGCAGTTACAGATGCAAAAGACTGACTCAGTCTTTTCCAGCCATCGCAATAAGCCAATAGCACCTTCGGTGCCTTTGAATTTCAGAGGGTGGCAGCTAAGGAAATCCTTATAGGTGCAGGGTTTAACAGGAGTGGGATTTGGTGGTGTTTCAGAACTTTCAGATCGCCGTTGCCTAGAAATTAATGCACCGGCAACCAGTTGGTCAACTTCAGATTGAGTGTATGTTCGTCTCGACGGCATGATTCTTGCAAAAGCAAAGAGAGAATATGTAAGTTGTCTGTACCAAATCATGACATATCACATATGTATATATACTTATGTGGTAATATATGACAACACAAGTGAATCAATCATGATTCGGTAGACAACAGGGTTGGGTGTAGGCTGAGAGTTTTCAAATGTTTTCAGGATATGGGTTTACAAATGATATCAAGAATTTGTAAATCGAGATTTGGGGTTTGTTCAGATGAAATCGAGGTTATCAACAGTATGAGCGAAATGAGGTTTGGTTTGTGAAAACCTAACAAGTTTCCTAGTGTTTACCTAACGGTACAGTGGAGTGTGTTGCAAGATGTTATAGGCGTATAATTAGGTAGGTGGTAGTAGGTGAAAACAAAGTCCCGGTCTCTATATCAAAGGACGTTAGAGTAGCTATATTTGTCAGTGATAGGGGTGTAGGTAGTAACGAGAGTATCCTCGTATAAGGCCTATTCGTATAACTTCAATATATAATAGCTTGGAGCGTAGGATGTATTCGAGGCCTATGTATGTATATATCCCTATATCACATAATAGCCTAATCATATGTGTATATATCATATATACCTATACATCCACCTAGTCATGTCTATCACAAAACAATTAGAAGTCCCAGTTCTCTCGTGGTCAGAGTCAGCTAATGCATTCCTGTTCAATATAACCCCTTTCAGATCTTACATCACCTTTGATTTCCAGCCGTTCGGCTCAGGTACCGATTGCAGGTCTGTTCGTGCAGTTCATCCCCAATCCAGTTTTTAACTTCATTTTTAACCAAATTCTCATATATATAACACTAGTATATGATAATATATGTTTGTAAAACACGAATTTAAAGAAAAGTTAAAGTTTTCCATACAAATTAAAAATGGAGCCGTGTGAGGTTGATGATGATGAACCGGATGATAGTGATGATCGAAGATGATGATGATCAGGAAGATGATGTTGATTCTTGTTGTTGATGAAAACCGAGAGGGAAAAGAGAGAGTCGAGAGAGTGAGGGTGGATGGATGAATGTGTCTGTGTGTGTGAAATAATTGAGGTCGGTTGTATATACCGGCCTCAATTATTGAGGTGGTTGAGTATTTTCCGACCCGTGTTCGCGTACCCGATCGTAAAGCAGTATAATCTTTTGAAACGATAATTTTCTAAAAATAGATTCGTATAAGTTTTTAATTGAAACATTTTATAAAAATGTTTTTATGGAGTTATAAAATTGTATCTTTGTTTTACTTAAAATATACGGATAGTTTTACGTGTCCAAAATGAATTTAGATTTCTAACGGAGTAAATAATTATTATTCTTGACAATAATACTTTATTTGAAAATGTTTTTCACCAACATCCGTATTTAAGATTACGCGTTCTTTCATATTTGTTTGTACGTGATTAAATAATCATTATGTTATATATATATATATATAAATACATATATAATATTCAATACTTTCGTATTATCTTGTACTAAGTACTAAGGTTTAAAGTTTAAATTGGCCGCTAATTTTGGCCCTTTTTAACCAGGTGTCACATTCTCCCCTTGTTAGGAGAATTTTGTCCCGAAATTTGTGCGTAGTAATTGTCTGTGTGTCAGCGTAATAGTCTGTGCATTATTTAAGAAAGTCCGTGAGTTTACCGTGAGTGGTATATCACCTATCTAGTGTTGCCTTCCTCCCCTTGTTAGATTACTGCCCTACTGACAACTAAAGGAATAGATGAAGTGTGTTTCAACACATTTAAACATTTCGTCTGTTAAAGCAAGTTCAGTCGGTCAGTCTGTCACTAAGGTGTAGCTACACTTTGTATTAGTAGCCTAAAGTAAGGTAGTAACTTCCACTGTGCTCATACAGTTTGTAACGGACAGTAGCATCGTAGCATGAATCAGACTCTATCAGTCTCCTATAGAAACTAAGTGGTTTAGCATAAATTAGTTTTATGTGGGATGTTACCCAGTGTACAAAGTTTACCGGTATGTCTTCCGGAATAAAACAGTGTAGGATATGTCACTCCTATACATATGTTAGCTAAACCTCGTCTCATATAGAAACTGAATTGTCATTTTTCCCTAACCCTATCGTGTATTTAGAATCTAGGGAAAACATAGAAGATATCAAGCAGCAAGTAAGATCTGTCAAAGTAAATAGTGTAAAGGCAGTCGGTTTATTAGTGCGTAACCATACCCGTGTTGAGCAAGTCAATGAGTCTCGGGTCCTGGTCATCCTCCCTAGTTTTCAGTACATAGGCTCTTCCTCGAGCAGGGTTGATGTTCTTGCCCTTCAGCTTTGGGCAGTCCCTCTTGAAGTGTCCAGTGTCGTTGCACTCATAGCAGGTTTGGGCGCAGTGATGTTAGTACTAGTCATGCCTGTCATGCAATCCTTGGCTACATGCCCGAACCGCTTGCATTTGGTGCAAGGGCACGAACCATCGTGATGGAGACTGCACTTAGAGCAATAGGGCTTACTTCCTTTATACCCTATCTTGTCATCAGAGTCAGTATCATAGGCTTTGGCAGTCACAGGCTTTTTGGCAGGTTGGGTTTGGATGTTGAGATTTCCCTCAGGTTTCCTTTTGTTATCACTAGTGTGATTTCCAGTACTTTTGACAACTGATGTTCCTTGGCGAACAATCTGTGCCATCAATTTGTGTGCCATGCGCACAGTACCATGAAATGTAGGAGAGTTGGATGAAGTAACCATCCCTTGGATTTGTGGAGGGAGTCCCCAGATATAGCGTTCAATACGCTTGGATTCCTCACCAACCATAGATGGACACAGGTGTGCTAGTTGGTTAAACCTAGAGGTGTAGCCGGCAATGTCATTGCCTTGGGTAGTGAGTTGCCAGAATTCGGCCTCAAGTTGCTGGATCTCATCCCTAGGACAATACTCATCTTTGAGCATTTTCTTCAGTTCGTCCCAAGGAGTTTTCAAAGCAATGTCTTGGCCCACAGAGTCAGCGTAAGTGTGCCACCATGTCAGAGCATCATCCATAAAAGTGTAGGTGGAGAACTTGACCTTGGAGTCCTCAGGGCAGTTACAGATGCAAAAGACTGACTCAGTCTTTTCCAGCCATCGCAATAAGCCAATAGCACCTTCGGTGCCTTTGAATTTCAGAGGGTGGCAGCTAAGGAAATCCTTATAGGTGCAGGGTTTAACAGGAGTGGGATTTGGTGGTGTTTCAGAACTTTCAGATCGCCGTTGCCTAGAAATTAATGCACCGGCAACCAGTTGGTCAACTTCAGATTGAGTGTATGTTCGTCTCGACGGCATGATTCTTGCAAAAGCAAAGAGAGAATATGTAAGTTGTCTGTACCAAATCATGACATATCACATATGTATATATACTTATGTGGTAATATATGACAACACAAGTGAATCAATCATGATTCGGTAGACAACAGGGTTGGGTGTAGGCTGAGAGTTTTCAAATGTTTTCAGGATATGGGTTTACAAATGATATCAAGAATTTGTAAATCGAGATTTGGGGTTTGTTCAGATGAAATCGAGGTTATCAACAGTATGAACGAAATAAGGTTTGGTTTGTGAAAACCTAACAAGTTTCCTAGTGTTTACCTAACGGTACAGTGGAGTGTGTTGCAAGATGTTATAGGCGTATAATTAGGTAGGTGGTAGTAGGTGAAAACAAAGTCCCGGTCTCTATATCAAAGGACGTTAGAGTAGCTATATTTGTCAGTGATAGGGGTGTAGGTAGTAACGAGAGTATCCTCGTATAAGGCCTATTCGTATAACTTCAATATATAATAGCTTGGAGCGTAGGATGTATTCGAGGCCTATGTATGTATATATCCCTATATCACATAATAGCCTAATCATATGTGTATATATCATATATACCTATACATCCACCTAGTCATGTCTATCACAAAACAATTAGAAGTCCCAGTTCTCTCG
Source organism: Pseudognaphalium luteoalbum (assembly GCA_963422505.1). Lineage (NCBI taxonomy): Eukaryota > Viridiplantae > Streptophyta > Magnoliopsida > Asterales > Asteraceae > Pseudognaphalium > Pseudognaphalium luteoalbum. The sequence goes on along the minus strand of OY730195.1, from coordinate 60,133,632 downwards.
TGGTCAGAGTCAGCTAATGCATTCCTGTTCAATATAACCCCTTTCAGATCTTACATCACCTTTGATTTCCAGCCGTTCGGCTCAGGTACCGATTGCAGGTCTGTTCGTGCAGTTCATCCCCAATCCAGTTTTTAACTTCATTTTTAACCAAATTCTCATATATATAACACTAGTATATGATAATATATGTTTGTAAAACACGAATTTAAAGAAAAGTTAAAGTTTTCCATACAAATTAAAAATGGAGCCGTGTGAGGTTGATGATGATGAACCGGATGATAGTGATGATCGAAGATGATGATGATCAGGAAGATGATGTTGATTCTTGTTGTTGATGAAAACCGAGAGGGAAAAGAGAGAGTCGAGAGAGTGAGGGTGGATGGATGAATGTGTCTGTGTGTGTGAAATAATTGAGGTCGGTTGTATATACCGGCCTCAATTATTGAGGTGGTTGAGTATTTTCCGACCCGTGTTCGCGTACCCGATCGTAAAGCAGTATAATCTTTTGAAACGATAATTTTCTAAAAATAGATTCGTATAAGTTTTTAATTGAAACATTTTATAAAAATGTTTTTATGGAGTTATAAAATTGTATCTTTGTTTTACTTAAAATATACGGATAGTTTTACGTGTCCAAAATGAATTTAGATTTCTAACGGAGTAAATAATTATTATTCTTGACAATAATACTTTATTTGAAAATGTTTTTCACCAACATCCGTATTTAAGATTACGCGTTCTTTCATATTTGTTTGTACGTGATTAAATAATCATTATGTTATATATATATATATATAAATACATATATAATATTCAATACTTTCGTATTATCTTGTACTAAGTACTAAGGTTTAAAGTTTAAATTGGCCGCTAATTTTGGCCCTTTTTAACCAGGTGTCACATTCTCCCCTTGTTAGGAGAATTTTGTCCCGAAATTTGTGCGTAGTAATTGTCTGTGTGTCAGCGTAATAGTCTGTGCATTATTTAAGAAAGTCCGTGAGTTTACCGTGAGTGGTATATCACCTATCTAGTGTTGCCTTCCTCCCCTTGTTAGATTAGTGCCCTACTGACAACTAAAGGAATAGAGGAAGTGTGTTTCAACACATTTAAACATTTCGTCTGTTAAAGCAAGTTCAGTCGGTCAGTCTGTCACTAAGGTGTAGCTACACTTTGTATTAGTAGCCTAAAGTAAGGTAGTAACTTCCACTGTGCTCATACAGTTTGTAACGGACAGTAGCATCGTAGCATGAATCAGACTCTATCAGTCTCCTATAGAAACTAAGTGGTTTAGCATAAATTAGTTTTATGTGGGATGTTACCCAGTGTACAAAGTTTACCGGTATGTCTTCCGGAATAAAACAGTGTAGGATATGTCACTCCTATACATATGTTAGCTAAACCTCGTCTCATATAGAAACTGAATTGTCATTTTTCCCTAACCCTATCGTGTATTTAGAATCTAGGGAAAACATAGAAGATATCAAGCAGCAAGTAAGATCTGTCAAAGTAAATAGTGTAAAGGCAGTCGGTTTATTAGTGCGTAACCATACCCGTGTTGAGCAAGTCAATGAGTCTCGGGTCCTGGTCATCCTCCCTAGTTTTCAGTACATAGGCTCTTCCTCGAGCAGGGTTGATGTTCTTGCCCTTCAGCTTTGGGCAGTCCCTCTTGAAGTGTCCAGTGTCGTTGCACTCATAGCAGGTTTGGGCGCAGTGATGTTAGTACTAGTCATGCCTGTCATGCAATCCTTGGCTACATGCCCGAACCGCTTGCATTTGGTGCAAGGGCACGAACCATCGTGATGGAGACTGCACTTAGAGCAATAGGGCTTACTTCCTTTATACCCTATCTTGTCATCAGAGTCAGTATCATAGGCTTTGGCAGTCACAGGCTTTTTGGCAGGTTGGGTTTGGATGTTGAGATTTCCCTCAGGTTTCCTTTTGTTATCACTAGTGTGATTTCCAGTACTTTTGACAACTGATGTTCCTTGGCGAACAATCTGTGCCATCAATTTGTGTGCCATGCGCACAGTACCATGAAATGTAGGAGAGTTGGATGAAGTAACCATCCCTTGGATTTGTGGAGGGAGTCCCCAGATAATACGCTTGGATTCCTCACCAACCATAGATGGACACAGGTGTGCTAGTTGGTTAAACCTAGAGGTGTAGCCGGCAATGTCATTGCCTTGGGTAGTGAGTTGCCAGAATTCGGCCTCAAGTTGCTGGATCTCATCCCTAGGACAATACTCATCTTTGAGCATTTTCTTCAGTTCGTCCCAAGGAGTTTTCAAAGCAATGTCTTGGCCCACAGAGTCAGCGTAAGTGTGCCACCATGTCAGAGCATCATCCATAAAAGTGTAGGTGGAGAACTTGACCTTGGAGTCCTCAGGGCAGATACAGATGCAAAAGACTGACTCAGTCTTTTCCAGCCATCGCAATAAGCCAATAGCACCTTCGGTGCCTTTGAATTTCAGAGGGTGGCAGCTAAGGAAATCCTTATAGGTGCAGGGTTTAACAGGAGTGGGATTTGGTGGTGTTTCAGAACTTTCAGATCGCCGTTGCCTAGAAATTAATGCACCGGCAACCAGTTGGTCAACTTCAGATTGAGTGTATGTTCGTCTCGACGGCATGATTCTTGCAAAAGCAAAGAGAGAATATGTAAGTTGTCTGTACCAAATCATGACATATCACATATGTATATATACTTATGTGGTAATATATTACAACACAAGTGAATCAATCATGATTCGGTAGACAACAGGGTTGGGTGTACGCTGAGAGTTTTCAATTGTTTTCAGGATATGGGTTAGCTAAACCTCGTCTCATATAGAAACTGAATTGTCATTTTTCCCTAACCCTATCGTGTATTTAGAATCTAGGGAAAACATAGAAGATATCAAGCAGCAAGTAAGATCTGTCAAAGTAAATAGTGTAAAGGTAGTCGGTTTATTAGTGTGTAACCATACCCGTGTTGAGCAAGTCAATGAGTCTCGGGTCCTGGTCATCCTCCCTAGTTTTCAGTACATAGGCTCTTCCTCGAGCAGGTTTGATGTTCTTGCCCTTCAGCTTTGGGCAGTCCCTCTTGAAGTGTCCAGTGTCGTTGCACTCATAGCAGGTTTGGGCGCAGTGATGTTAGTACTAGTCATGCCTGTCATGCAATCCTTGGCTACAGAGCAATAGGGCTTACTTCCTTTATACCCTATCTTGTCATCAGAGTCAGTATCATAGGCTTTGGCAGTCACAGGCTTTTTGGCAGGTTGGGTTTGGATGTTGAGATTTCCCTCAGGTTTCCTTTTGTTATCACTAGTGTGATTTCTAGTACTTTTGACAACTGATGTTCCTTGGCGAACAATCTGTGCCATCAATTTGTGTGCCATGCGCACAGTACCATGAAATGTAGGAGAGTTGGATGAAGTAACCATCCCTTGGATTTTTGGAGGGAGTCCCCAGATATAGCGTTCAATACGCTTGGATTCCTCACCAACCATAGTATTCACGGATTTCTCAGGGATGTTACAGATGCAAAAGACTGACTCAGTCGGTGCCTTTGAGTTTTTGAGGGTGGCAGCTAAGGAAATCCTTATAGGTGCAGGGTTTAACAGGAGTGGGATTTGGTGGTGCTTCAGAACTTTCAGATCGTTGTTGCCTAGAAATTAATGCATCGGCAACCAGTTGGTCAACTTCAGCTTGAGTGTATGTTCGTCTCGACGGCATGATTCTTGCAAAAGTAAAGAGAGAATATGTAAGTTGTCTGTACCAAATCATGACATATCACATATGTATATATACTTATGTGGTAATATATGACAACACAAGTGAATCAATCATGATTCAGTAGACAACAGGGTTGGGTTGGGTGTAGGCTGAGAGTTTTCAAATGTTTTCAGGATATGGGTTTACAAATGATATCAAGAATTTGTAAATCGAGATTTGGGGTTTGTTCAGATGAAATCGAGGTTATCAACAGTATGAGCGAAATAAGGTTTGGTTTGTGAAAACATAACTAGTTTCCTAGTGTTTACCTAACGGTACAGTGGAGTGTGTTGCAAGATGTTATAGGCGTATAATTAGGTAGGTGGTAGTAGGTAAAAACAAAGTCCCGGTCTCTATATCAAAGGACGCTAGAGTAGCTATATTTGTCAGTGATAGGGGTGTAGGTAGTAACGAGAGTATCCTCGTATAAGGCCTATTCGTATAACTTCAATATATAATAGCTTGGAGCGTAGGATGTATTCGAGGCCTATGTATGTATATATCCCTATATCACATAATAGCCTAATCATATGTGTATATATCATATATACCTATACATCCACCTAGTCATGTCTATCACAAAACAATTAGAAGTCCCAGTTCTCTCGTGGTCAGAGTCAGCTAATGCATTCCTGTTCAATATAACCCCTTTCAGATCTTACATCACCTTTGATTTCCAGCCGTTCGGCTCAGGTACCGATTGCAGGTCTGTTCGTGCAGTTCATCCCCAATCCAGTTTTTAACTTCATTTTTAACCAAATTCTCATATATATAACACTAGTATATGATAATATATGTTTGTAAAACACGAATTTAAAGAAAAGATAAAGTTTTCCATACAAATTAAAAATGGAGCCGTGTGAGGTTGATGATGATGAACCGGATGATAGTGATGATCGAAGATGATGATGATCAGGAAGATGATGTTGATTCTTGTTGTTGATGAAAACCGAGAGGGAAAAGAGAGAGTCGAGAGAGTGAGGGTGGATGGATGAATGTGTCTGTGTGTGTGAAATAATTGAGGTCGGTTGTATATACCGGCCTCAATTATTGAGGTGGTTGAGTATTTACCTACCCTTGTTCGCGTACCCGATCGTAAAGCAGTATAATCTTTTGAAACGATAATTTTCTAAAAATAGATTCGTATAAGTTTTTAATTGATAGGGGTGTAGGTAGTAACGAGAGTATCCTCGTATAAGGCCTATTCGTATAACTTCAATATATAATAGCTTGGAGCGTAGGATGTATTCGAGGCCTATGTATGTATATATCCCTATATCACATAATAGCCTAATCATATGTGTATATATTATATATACATATACAACCACCTAGTCATGTCTATCACAAAACAATTAGAAGTCCCGGTTCTCTCGTGGTCAGAGTCAGCTAATGCATTCCTGTTCAATATAACCCCTTTTAGATCTTACATCATGAGAGTGCCCCTTGGACGTGGACCTAGATGTCAATTGACAGCAATCGAAAGGGGGAATCAATCAATTGCTAATATTGCTAACAAACACAAACCGAACAAATGTATTTCAAACAAGTAAACGTGTATATCAGCTTGTATTTCTCTTTGGGAACGATTACAAGGTTGCTTAGTCTAAAAATGGTGCTAGTGTTTCGTCAACCCTAGCCGGAAACCCGTAGGTTTGTATTTATACTAAAAGTCAGCCGACATGCGTCACTTGTGGAAGTGTCGCATGTGGCCGCCTTCATGCGTCACTTACCTAAGTGTCGCTATGCGTCACTTCACCAAGTGTCGCTATGCGTCACTCAGGCAAGTGTCGCCTAAACTAAAACACAAGTGTCGCACTATACAAAAGCTATATTTCTATTAAGTAACTAACGACACTTATTACAACTCAATAGACCAACTGACAGACACTCAAAGATGCATCAACAAACTCCCCCGTGTCTTCAGCTTGGTCTTCAAAAATCTTCGAGTCTTCACTTCCAGCCAGCTGGAAATACACCACCAGCGTGTACTCCATTGGCGACGTAGATATCCACGATCTTCTGAAATTTTAACGCTTCAGCTCTATCTTTCGTCTTGAACTCAATTCTGTTTTCATGTAATCTTTTCATATCCTGAGCAGAAAGATTGATCAAACTTAATGGGTCAAAAACGCAAAATATTTTTCTCTTAAGACCCCATAACGACCTCTTCTTAGGCTGAACAGCATCCCAAGCTGTTTTCTCGTTGTTTTCTGTATCTGCATTTGAAGACTCCAGGTCTGTAGCTGGTTCTGAATTTGGAATGAATACTATCACAGCTTCACCCGTAACATCATCATATTCCCAATACACCAACCTATTCAAAAAATCTAACGGGATGATCTCCAAAGGTATCTTCTGTAGACACTTTGCTGGTGGATAGATCATCTTCACAATAGGTTGTCGGGTAACCGGATCTAGCTTCTTCTTAAACTTGTACCTCATACCCAACGTCGGCTTTATCAAATTGTACTTTTTACTATTAATCTCACGACGTATAATCACCTGAAAGAAATCTGCTCTTGAATCTCGTGACCGGTTGATCAAGGGTATCTGAGCTAACCTTTGAAGCTCACACTTCGGCAAAGTACTTATTTTGTAAAACTTCATATTGAAGTACTGAATGCCGTCACTCCTCTTTATCATAAACACTGAGTTGTTCTCATCGAATTTCCAACTCTTAATCAATCCCGTGTAATCAGTTCTAACCTTGTAGCATTTACACGTAACCGGTACCTCGATAATCGGTTTAAGCACAATATCCGGCTTTGTTGTAGAAGTTGATGGCTCGTTTGTCTCTTTTTCCGATTCATCTTCAGACGAGTCCGATTCTATAATGGGAGCATCATCATAACATTCATCATTGTGCAATTGCTCCCCCTCAACTTCAATATCCTCATTTTCCTCAAAAAAATAATCCTCTGCTACAGGATCATCCATCACCTCTTCCTCAGGCATCGTGTTATTATCATTCATCAAGTTTTGCAGATATGTGAGATCTACAAATGAATAATCAACAGCTATAGGTCTTGCCTGACCTTGAACCTCAACAAAATAATCCAAACAGATATTTTCATTCATAGTAGAAGACGGTTGTACATTTTCAGGTTCAGGGGGAGGAGTTACATTTGTTTCTATTTCCCTGGGATTATCCTCCCCCGAAACAAGTGTGACTGACTCCAATTCTAACAACCTAGATGACATTGTCGTTATCTGTTGCTGGAGAGAGTCCACTGCGGCAGCTTTAATCTCTAAATCTTTGATCTATGAAGCTTGAGCTGCAATGATCGCCTGTTGATCATTAAAACGCTTCGATAAAAGCTCCAATTGAGCTAAAACCTGCTGAATAGAAACAGTGGTAGGCTGAGGAGAAGTTTGTTGAGTAGGCTCCTCAAGAACAATCGAAGTCCGCTGGCGTCGACGTAGAGGTAAATCGGCGTAAGAGGGCGAAGACCCAGCAGGACGCTTGCCAGGATTTCTCGGGATATGAACCCGACCAGCAGAAATCCGGCGCAAAATACGCTTAAAGCGTTGGGGATCAGCTAGTTGAATCCCATCTAAAGCTGATTGAGGTGGCACGTCACCCTCAGAATCAGGAGGAGTGGGCCCACCATCGTCAGAATCAGGCTCAACTCGAGCAACGCGGTCGATATCCTCTAAATCTTGAGCAATATCGGTATCAACCAAGTCGTCCTCGTTGACCGGAGGCACGACATCATCCAAAAATTAGTGATCGCGCAGCGCAACATAGTTTTCATTCACTATGTGCCCGAAAAGTTCACGATCAGCCAAAACCGGCTCGCCCTTCGGCGCGAGCTTGCAGTCATTATAGACTCGCAAAAGCATCGGCGTCGGTACAAGAAGAGACCTCTGATCCGGTGCTATCTCAAGGTTCAAATCATTCAACAATAGATGCATGAACCTTGGATACTGCAGCCATTTATCCTTTCCCGCTCGGATATTCTCAACCATATTCCCAAAAATATAACCGCTGAAGTTATACGGTTTGTTGTAGATGAGAGCCAACATAAGAGATAGCGTCAAGTGGCTAGCAGCATCATAACCTCCCTTTCTCGGAGATAAGCAAACTATAATTATATGACACATATACCTCCATACCCTGCAGAGGTACTGTTTCCTAAAGTCCGAGAGTTGGTTTGCCGGATAACCCATCCTTTGAAGTCCCCCATAGATAAATGTAGTTGGGAAGATGGTGGGCATCGTGGAGTTGTCAGTGAACTGTAAAACCCGTCTAATCGAGTTCTCGGTGATCTTGATTTCCTCCCCAAACATAGTCGAAACAATCCGGGGAACATCACCCTGAACCCTGATCACGGCATGATCATAGAACTCCTCTATTTGGTTCATGTATACCGGAGTCGTTGCCGTAATCGCATAATAGATCCTCGATCTGCGTAGAAAGTCAATCATTGGCCTGAACGGCGCTGAATTAGCATGCGTAGACTCGAGAAAAGCCGTGATGTTGTGTCGAGTGTTTGTGCGGCGGTAATAATTCTGAAGTTCAGCCATCTGTAAGCTAAAAATACAAAGAAAAATAACCGAAATCGTTATAAAGTTAGATCGAACACAAAAGGGTTAGAAAATGAATTTTGACTTTATGCGTCACTTATGGTAAGTGACGCATGGCCACTACTGTCATTTAGTGAGTGTCGTATTGCACAGTATTTAAAATTAAAATCAAATTATAGCGTCACTTATTGGAAGTGACGCTATCAAGCGTCACTGATGTAAGTGACGTTTGTATTTGGTGATTTAATTTATACGACACTTGCGAAGTGACGGGTGAAGAACATGCGACAGTTATCATAGTGACGGTATCCTAAGGGAGTCACTTAAGAAGTGACGGTTAAAGTGACGTATAGGAATAAGCGTCACTTAGACAGTCACTTGGGGGAGTGACGCATATAAGAGGCGTCACTAGAAGTAGTGACGGTCTTAACAGTTAAAACAATGTTATGCGTCACTACACGAGTCACTTAAGAAGTGACGCAAAAACAAGCGTCACTTATTAAGTGACGGTATAAGCTTTCAAAATTACTAAACAGCGTCACTTGAGGTAAGTGACGCACGAAGTGACGCAACGATGAAGATCATCGTGTCACTGTTCATACCCAGAATTCAAAATTAGGGGTTTTCAAAATCGAGTGTACCAGAGTGTGCGCAAGGTAGAAACGAGTATAACACACCCTTTATTATATGAAAACATTATCTAAACATGCATTAAATCAAGCGATTTCAAATTACCCAAAATCCCGTAACCCTAAGTTTAAATTACAGCAAAAATATCAAACGAAAAAGGTTAAGGTTAGTACCAAATTGTTCGTGTTAATGAGAAGAAGAAGAATAGAGCACTGGAATGCACTAGATAGCCGTAGAAAGCACAAACGGATCAACGAAAATCGCACAGTACGAGTGACGCAGTGACAGTCTAAGTGACGGTATGTCAGAGCAAGTGTCGGTATAAGTATTTGAAAAGTGGTGAGGTTGAGTGTCCTGGGAAGGGGTATTTATACACCGACCCTTGTATGCGTCACTCAACCCGACACTTAACGCGTAGCTTACACCGGCACTTACTGCGTCACTAAAGTGAATGACGCAATATCGTATGCGTCACTGGCAGCGTCACTTATGAAAGTGACACGTAGTGCACTTTTAGTGAAAAAAATGGCGATTGTATCGATTTTCGCGTTGTGATTTCGGTACTCAAATTTGAAAAATGTAACTGTAACTTGGATAATAACGAAAATTATACTAACTTTGAGAAAATAAAAGACATACAAGAATGTAAATTTAGAATTACAAAAGTAACACATTCTTTTTGGTGACGGAGTTGATAAAGTCTGGTTAGGGATCATATTGGAATAACATGCATTTATTAGGAACATTAAGTGTTATTTCGATCATCAGTATGTTTGTCCTTTTTAAATTTACTTGACATATTAAAAGCACTTTTTATAAAAATTATTTCAAAACGATTATTAGTATGTTTATCCACTTAAACATGTTATACTCACATCTAGGAAGTATTTTATTATTATTGGTATGTGCATTTCGCTGTAGTTCCCACCATAGATATACATCTTAACTTAAGACATAGACCATGTTTCCATTTACAGATAGAATATAAGAAAATCAATTTTAAGAATCAAGTCAGCGGTGACAGGTCTGTACTTACGTACAACAGAGCGACATAGCTTGATTCAGGTTTAAGCAAAACCAGACTTGGTCAAACCATTTTGGCGACCTTGTAAGGTATCTTATTTTGAAAGACTTTGCAAGTACTTTGACTTGTGTTTGCTTAAGTTTAAAGTATATATTAATAGAAGCCAGGTCTATACTTACGTATAACAGAGGAAACTATCAATATATACCCCCAAATGATATCAAATAAACATCTTTCACGAAAGCATGTCTAGGATAAGTAAGAAATGAAGACTTTTGTCATACATCTAATGGTGTTATACCACTTGAAATAGACAATTAATGATTAAGCTTCTTAAGACTTATCAAAGAGGTTTACATACCATGCCTACTAATATATCGTATGATGAAGACAATGTTTATAAAAACTGTTTTCAATACGTCAGATAAATCTACTGACACATCCAAGATAAACCTTAAAGTTCCATTTTTATGCATGTCATCCAATGTACTATCATATCCCAAGTTGTTTACAGACACAACTTCAACGTCTATTTTAAAATGTAGCAACCTTGCATTTCTTTAATACTAGAAAGTATAAAGAGTGGCAGTTGCATAGGTTGCATTTTTTTTTTTTTTTTAAAAAAAAAAAACATTACTGTAAAAACAATCCAAGTCACGAATTACTTTTTAGCAAGAAAGAATCTTAAACCAATCATGTTGATTAGTTCGTCAAATCGAGTACGCGTAAAGGCTTTAGTGAAAAGGTCGGCATTCTGCTTTAAGGTGTCTATCTGGACAAGGTCAATTAGGTGTTTTTCATAGCAATCCCGTATAAAGTGGAACCTAAGTTCAATGTGTTTAGTCTTAGAGTGCTGTACGGGATTGCGCGTGATAGATATAGCAGTAGTATTATCAATATGAATAGGAGTCATAGAAAGAAGTAACCCGTAATCGCGCAGTTGATGTTGTATCCATAGAACCTGAGAGCAGCAACTTGCAGCAGCAACTTACTCAGCTTCCGCAGTGGAGAGAGAAACTGTAGTCTGTTTCTTACACTGCCACGAAACTAGTCGAGATCCTAGGAATTGACATCCACCAGTGGTTGACTTCTTGTCGATGCTGCAGCCGCCATGATCTGAATCCGAATAAGCAGAAAGAGCGAATGATTTCTCATTTGAATACCATAGACCAAGATTGGGTCTATGTTTGAGATAACCAAAGATTCACTTTACAGCCCTCATATGAGACACCTTTGGTTTGGCTTAAAAGCGAGAGCATACGGATACCGCAAAGACAATATCCGGTCGAGAAGCAGTCAAGTACATCAAAGAACCTATCATTGAGCGATAGTCCTTTTCCTTGCAATCTTCTTCATCCTCAGCAAGTCGGAGATTGTGATTAAGCTCTATGGGAGTCCCATAGGTTTTACAATTGAGCAGATCGTATCGAGTCAACATGTCTTTGACATACTTTGACTGATGAATATAAATACCTTTTGGAGACTGCTCAACTTGTACACCTAAAAAGAATTTGAGCTCCCCCATCGCACTCATCTCAAACTCAGATTTCATGATTTCCTCAAAGTGCTTGCACATCGCTTCATTTGTAGAGCCAAAAATAATGTCGTCCACATACTCCTGTACAAGTAGCATTTCCTCTCGATCGCCAGTCCGTTCTTTGCGAATGAACAGAGTACTGTCGATATTTCCACGAACAAATCCATGCTTAACTAAATGATTAGATAACCTCTCGTACCATAATCGCGGGGCTTGATGAAGACCATATAACGCCTTGTTTAACTTGCAGACGTATTCTGGATGCTCAGGGTCTTCAAAGCCAGGAGGCTGTTTCACGTAGACATCAGTGTCCACTTTCCCATATAAAAATGCGCTCTTGACATCGAGTTGGTGAACACGAAACTCTTTATAAGACGCAAATGAGAGAAAGATCCGAATGGACTCAAGTCTTGCCACAGGAGCGAAGACTTCATCATAATCCAAGCCCTCAATCTGACTAAATCCTTGAACGACCAATCGGGATTTATTCCGAATTACAATACCCCTATCATCCATCTTATTGCGAAACACCCATCGAGTGCCAGTTAAATGAGCACCTTTGGGTAATGGAACTATATCCCACACGTGTAGCTTGTTGAACTGCTGCAACTCTTCTTGCATAGCCTCGACCCAAGATGGATCTTTTAAGGCTTCATCAACTTTCTTCGGTTCAATTTGGGATGAATGACAGGAATTTATCCGGGCGATCAAATTCAACATTTCCTGATTTGGATTTTGCTGCACTTGATGCCTTGTTCGAACAGCAACTTCAGGATCACCAATAATGTTATCAATGGGGTGATCCCTGTGTACACGTGTGACAGGGATACGATCGGGTGCAAGTACTAACTCCAAATTGTTCATGTCCCCTTCAGTGACAGGAACAGTGTTAGTTGCAAAAGTAGTAGAACTTTCCAGTTGCACAGGAGATTCCGTATCATCTTCATTAGAGAAAAGATGAGAATGGACCATTTCTTCTTCTTCCTCGTCTTCCTCTAATGGTGGCATGTTGGGATCATCTAGATGTTCTGTCGCATTAGTTGTTCCTGAAGTTGAAGGAACATCCGAAGGTGGAACCGTAGGCAAAGATGTGGATGTGGTAGATATTGGTGTTGGTGTAGTAGTAGGTGGTGAAGGTGACGGTGTGGGTGTTGCCGTAGGTGGGGATACCGGTGTTACGGTAGAAGTGTCCTGACACAAACTAATACCGTGAAGTAGAGTGACAATTTCGTCCTCATCAGAAGTTCCTTCTGGTATGTCGAATGAGTTGAACACATCCTTGTAATTGAATAGCCAATCCGGACCCGTTCCTTGAGGAGGATCCGTGTATCGTAAGCATTTCATCTCAAAATGCTCTTCCACCTGATGAGTTGACTTGATGTAGACTCGTTTATTTGGAGAGTTGACGGAATATCCAAGGAAGATTCCTTCAACTGCTTTAGCTCCAAACTTCGAGACTTTATCTTTAGAGACCATAATCAAACATGGACACCCGAAAGGTTCCAGAAACTGCAAAGTGGGCTTACGGTTGTTGAAGAGTTCATAACAAGTCTTATTTTTCTTCTTAACCGTGAGCACTCGGTTCAAAACATAGCAAGCAGTACTGACTGCTTCTGCCCAAAAGATTATAGGAAGCTTAGAATCGGCCAGCATAGTCCGAGCTGTCTCGATAATAGTCCTATTTTTACGCTCAGCAACTCCGTTCTGTTGAGGAGTTCGAGGGGCACTGAACTGATGATCAATCCCTTTTGTGGCACAGTATAACTCAAGAGTAGAGTTCTTAAATTCAGTCCCGTTATCACTTTGCAGTCTTTTAACCTTTAAGTTGCATAAATTTGCCAACTTATCTAACAGATATACCAGAATGTCAGGTGTTTCACTCTTTGCCCCCAAAAAATACACCCAAGAAAATCATGAGTAGTCATCGGTGACTACTAAGCAGTACGATCTTCCACCAATACTCTTGGTTGAAATAGGACCGAATAGGTCCATATGCAATAATTCCAATGGTGCCGCAATGGAATTCACTAACTTAGGCTTGTGAGGTTTCTTATGAAGTTTCCCTTTATGGCAGGCGACACAGTCATCTTTTAGTGCAAATGACCGTTTAGGGACTCCATTTACCAAATCATTATTTATCAAGAAATTCATCTTTCGAAAATGGATGTGTCCCATTCGACGATGCCACAATAATGATTCCTTTTCTGAAGCCTTCGAAAGGAGACATGTATATTCATCTTTAGTCTCCACAGTACACATATTCATGATGTAGGTGTCATTTCTCCTTGGTGCCCTTAAAAGCACCCATTCCTCGGGGATAACGAAAACCGACTTCAAAATCACACACTCTGTCTTTGTGAACGCTGTTGTATAATCCTTATCACAGACTTGTGATACACTAAGCAAGTTGTGAGTCAATTGAGCCACGTAGTTCACGTTTTCGAAGCTAACTTTCCCGTTAGTTAGCGTACCTTTCCCAGAAATGGTTCCTCCTGTATCTCCAGCAAATGCAACATGTCCTCCAGAATGTGGTTTAACATCCGTCAAAAGGGACACATCGCCCGTCATGTGTCGCGAACAGCCACTATCCACAAACCACTCGCTGTCTTTAACGCGTTCTGACTGCTGCAACACACAAAGTAGGAGATTAGTGAGAAACGGTGACCCAAGCCTTTACAGACTTAGGTCGACCACAGTCATCAACAACAATCACATCAGACAAGACTTTATTTTTAAACAGATCAGATTTTGTATCTGATGTGTTATTATTGATGACATTGGAGTCTGCAGTAGACTCCTTTATTTTCCAAACAATAGATGGTTTGGAAATTTGCTTTGGAGTAATTTTGGGCTCTTGTTTTGGCAAAGGTTTTTGCCCAACATTACTTGTTTTTGCAGCAGGTTTGGGAGAGACAGAGTAACGCCTAGGAGGAGATCTTGAAAAGGAATTTCGATAAACAGAAGTCCTAGGCATTTCTCTCCCGTAATTCTGATGAGACAGTTTGGGACAATCACGAATTAGATGTCCCTGTCTCTTACAGTAAAAGCATGATCTATTTTCAACAACTGGTTGAAACTGAGGTTTTACCGCCGGAGTTGAAGAAACATTTCTAGAACATGCACATTTCGTGCATGTCTTAGAATGTTCTTGTTCCGGTTGAGTGGTTGACGTAGAAGGTTTATTACAAACATCATTTGCAGATTTAGATTTATTTTGCAAAATCTTTACAGATGACTGTAAAGTTTGAGATTTTGTATTTAAAACCTTATCCTTTTCTTTGTTAGGTTGAACTTTAATTGTAGGGTCAACCTTTAACACCTTTTCACATTTTACCTCAACCTTTTTAAACTCGGGATACTCCTCATCGGTAATATCCTCAATCTCAACAATCTCCTCAACTTTAACAGGAGATTCACACTTTGATTTAACAAACTGAGGTGAAGGGTACTCTGACCGTTTAGTTTTCTCCTTCACCTGTTTGTTAACCTTATCAACCTTAGATTTGACACCGTATAGCAATGCATAATCAACCGGAATCTCTTCGGTGCCTTCCTTAACCGGCATAGGACAGTATTCAGTAGGAGGCGGGACTAAATTATAACCTAGTCCCGTCTTTGTTTTGTGATTTGTCCTTTGCTTAGTAAGAATTTCATTAAAAGCAACAGTAGACGAGGAGGAACCTAGAATCTTACTCTTATAGTTGTCATATTCTTCTTTAGGATTAGAGTGTTCCTTTTTCAGACGGTCAATTTCAGCAAGATAGCTATCAATATCATCCTGTTGACTGAAAACTTTTGACTTATACCTAAGTGTGTCCTGTTGATAAGCCTCTATCTTCTTATCATACAATTGTTCATTTGCTTTTAGGTATTTGTTTGAGTCATTAAGTTTTTCGACCTTTCTTCTTAAGTCTACGTTGTCTACCTGAAAGCACCTTAAGGATTTGGTTAACTTAATGCATGATACACAGTTTAAGGGTTCTTCAGGTTCATTACGTACCTCATTCGAGATGTGAGCCATAAGACACTGCTGATAGTTCTCAGCATATATGCTCCAATCCGTATTGGTTGGCTCAAAAACAACAAGTGCATCTGCTGTTGCTTGCTTCACTTGATCCTTCTCCGGAGTTCTAGGAGCATCAGGCTTTGTGAAACCAGACGGAGGAACCTTAGGCTTCTCACATTCTCTCGCAAAGTGTCCCAGATTCTGACAATTATAACATTTCACTTTGCTTTTATCAAAACCGAAGCTGGTTTTGCCATCTCCCTCCAAACTCTTGCGACCAGTTCGTTGCAAGAATTTCTGAACACGCCTGGATATCATAGCAATGTTCCAGTTCAAATCCATCTGCTCAAGATCATCATCGTCAAGTTGAGCATAATCTTCTTTGGCCAGTTCCAAAGTAGCATTTGGTTGCGAAACCAAATCCTTATAAGAGCTTCGAAAGGCTGTATAGATAGCAGCCTGCTCTTGAATTGCAGGAGAGACGGGGACCTGCTGTTGTGACCCCTGGGAGGGTGTAGAAGCATATACTGAATGAGAAGCACCGGTAGAATACAAAGGAGTTTGAAGTGGAGAGCTTGTAGAAGAAACAAACGCCATTCCACCATACGCTTTACCCGTGTTGACTTTTCCTCCATATAGGGACGGGTCTTGAACATAACCGCCTGTCTTGCATTCTTTCTTCTTCATCTCCATTGCATGAGCTTGAAGAATGCCAATTAGCTCATCCAATTTCATGGTGGCTAATTCTTGACTTTCCTTGAGAAGCTGTACTTTAACATCCCAAGAGCTAGGCAAGACATCCAGTAGTTTCTTGTTTACTTCAAGTGGAGGAAAATCGTAACCTCCCTCTGTCAACTCACTCACCAGTTGTGAGTATCTAGTAAAGACTCCTGCAGTCGTCTCATTTGGCAAAGAATCAAACAGATCATACTGTTTCTTGATGAGTTCCAACTTGGCTGCTTTGTACCTTTGATTTCCACCACATCTAGTTTCTATTGCCTTCCAAAGCTCATATGTGGTTTCATGTGATTTGAACATTCGTAATACATCTTTGGATAGGCACATACAAATAGCCGCATGTGTCTTTTTCTCCATATCATAATCTTTCTTTTCCTCTGGAGTCATGGACCTGTAGACCTTTTTCGGAGTCATATTAGGAAAGATTCCTTCAGCTAGAGGAGCTACATATTTTTCGGTGAGTGGACCCCAGAGCTTCGGACAGTGAAAATTTATGTATTGTTCAAATCGATCACGCCAATATGCGTAATCCATGTCAGCTGTAAACGGAGGAGGTTTATTATTAGAACCAACATCGTGATTCTGTTTTAACATATCTCTGAGTCCTCTAATATCGTCTTTATCAGCAATAGAAGCCATTGAAGATATACCTGAAATTGTACGCAAAAACAAGAACTTGCAAACTAATTAGTACCAAAGGCGTCACTTGGTAAGTGACGCACTCAAGTGTCGTAGCGAGTAGCGACACTTGGAAAGTGACGCTATCGAGTGACGTACAAAGTGACGGATGACACTATAAGTAAGTGTCGGTCAGTCGAGCAAGTGACGCACTCAAGTGTCGTACTTGAGTGACGCGGAAAAAATTGAACAGGCGTCACTAATGTAAGTGACGCTTAACACTCAAATGACGTGCTACAGTGACGCACTTGAGTGACGGTGTATTAGGGTAGACGACACTTAAGTTAAGTGTCGTATAAACCTCAAATGACGCTTCAAGTGACACGTCCAAGTGACGGTAAAACCCTAATTTGGGATTAGAAAGTGCCGCTATAAGTGACGCGTCCAAGTGACGGATCGAGTGTCGCAAAACGGCTGAAAAATCCCAAAACCCTAAAAATGTCGAATTTTCGTAAACCAAACGAAAATTCCTTGAACCCTAATGGACGAAACCTGTAGATGATGAAGAATCTTGACTGTAAAACACCTTAGCAACTCCAAAAACCGTATGTAATCTCAATTAATTATTCAAACAAAGCCGAAATCAACCCAAAATCGAATCTAAACGTCAATGTATTCACCTAGTTGCTCTGATACCAGTTGAGAGTGCCCCTTGGACGTGGACCTAGATGTCAATTGACAGCAATCGAAAGTCGGAATCAATCAATTGCTAATATTGCTAACAAACACAAACCGAACAAATGTATTTCAAACAAGTAAACGTGTATATCAGCTTGGATTCCTCACCAACCATAGATGGACACAGGTGTGCTAGTTGGTTAAACCTAGAGGTGTAGCGGCAATGTCATTGCCTTGGGTAATGAGTTGCCAGAATTCGGCCTCAAGTTGCTGGATCTCATCCCTAGGACAATACTCATCTTTGAGCATTTTCTTCAGTTCGTCCCAAGGAGTTTTCAAAGCAATGTCTTGGCCCACAGAGTCAGCGTAAGTGTTCCACCATGTCAGAGCATCATCCATAAAAGTGTAGGTGGAGAACTTGACCTTGGAGTCCTCAGGGCAGTTACAGATGCAAAAGACTGACTCAGTCTTTTCCAGCCATTGCAATAAGCCAATAGCACCTTCAGTGCCTTTGAAGTTCAGAGGGTGGCAGCTAAGGAAATCCTTATACGTGCAGGGTTTAACAGGAGTAGGATTTGGTGGTGTTTCAGAACTTTCAGATCGCCGTTGCCCAGAAATTAATGCATCGGCAACCAGTTGGTCAACTTCAGCTTGAGTGTATGTTCGTCTCGGCGGCATGATTCTTGCAAAAGCAAAGAGAGAATATGTAAGTTGTCTGTACCAAATCATGACATATCACATATGTATATATACTTATGTGGTAATATATGACAACACAAGTGAATCAATCATGATTCAGTAGACAACAGGGTTGGGTGTAGCCTGAGAGTTTTCAAATGTTTTCAGGATATGGGTTTACAAATGATATCAAGAATTTGTAAATCGAGATTTGGGGTTTGTTCAGATGAAATCGAGGTTATCAACAGTATGAGCGAAATAAGGTTTGGTTTGTGAAAACATAACTAGTTTCCTAGTGTTTACCTAACGGTACAGTGGAGTGTGTTGCAAGATGTTATAGGCGTATAATTAGGTAGGTGGTAGTAGGTAAAAACAAAGTCCCGGTCTCTATATCAAAGGACGCTAGAGTAGCTTTATTTTTCAGTGATAGGGGTGTAGGTAGTAACGAGATTATCCTCGTATAAGGCCTATTCGTATATCTTCAATATATAAGAGCCTGGAGCGTAGGATGTATTCGAGGCCTATGTATGTATATATCCCTATATCACATAATAGCCTAATCATATATGTATATATCATATATACCTATACATCCACCTAGTCATGTCTATCACAAAACAGTTAGAAGTCCCGGTTCTCTCGTGGTCAGAGTCAGCTAATGCATTCCTGTTCAATATAACCCCTTTCAGATCTTACATCATCTTTGATTTCCAGCCGTTCGGCTCAGGTACCGATTGCAGGTATGTTCATGCAGTTCATCCCCAATCCAGTTTTTAACTTCATTTTTAACCAAATTCTCATATATATAACACTAGTATATGATAATATATGTTTGTAAAACACGAATTTAAAGAAAAGTTAAAGTTTTCCTTACAAATTAAAAATGGAGCCGTGTGAGGTTAATGATGATGAACCGGATGATAGTGATGATCGAAGATGATGATGATCAGGAAGATGATGTTGATTCTTGTTGTTGATGATGTTGTTGATGAAAACCGAGAGGGAAAAGAGAGAGTCTTGAGAGTGAGGGTGGATGGATGAATGTGTCTGTATGTGTGAAATAATTGAGGTCGGTTGTATATACCGGCCTCAATCATTGAGGTGGTTGAGTATTTTCCGACCCGTGTTCGCGTACCCGATCGTAAAGCAGTATAATCTTTTGAAATGATAATTTTCTAAAAATAGATTCGTATAAGTTTTTAATTGAAACATTTTATAAAAATGTTTTTACAGAGTTATAAAATTGTATCTTTGTTATACTTAAAATATACGGATAGTTTTACGTGTCCAAAATGTATTTAGATTTCTAACGGAGTAAATAATTATTATTCTTGACAATAATACTTTATTTGAAAATGTTTTTCACCAACATCCGTATTTAAGATTACGCATTCTTTCATATTTGTTTGTACGTGATTAAATAATCGTTATGTTATATATATATATATATATATATATATCAAAGTGCCCTTGACGTTGGATCTAGATGACAATTGACTACAATTGAAATGCGGAATCAATCAATTGCACGTATTGCTAACAAACACAAACTGAAACAAATGTATTTGAACAAAGTAAACGTGTATATCAGCTTGTATAACGAATTGGGAATGATTACAAGGTGGTTTTGTCATCAAATTGTGCTAGGGTTTCGTCAACCCTAGCTTGAAACCCGTAGGTTTGTATTTATACTAAAAATCTGCCAACATGCGTCACTTGTGGAAGTGTCGCATATGGCCGCCTTCATGCGTCACTTACCTAAGTGACGCTATGCGTCACTAAGGTAATTGACGCCTAACGTAAAACGTAAGTGTCGCATATAACAAAAACTATATTTTCACTATACAACTAACGACACTTATTACAACTCGATAGACCAACTGACAGACAACCTAATATGCATCAACAAACTCCCCCGTGTCTTCAGCTTGGTCTTCAAAATCTTCAAGTTTAGCAATTAGCACCAACCTTCTGGGAATGTACCTCCAGCGTGTATTCCCACCTTTAAGCATATCTCGATCACCCTTGTGAACTTTGAAGCCTCTTCTAAATCAGCTTGATTGTACTGAAGTTTATTCCTGTAGAGAGCTTTCAAATCTTTCTTCGTTAAGTTGATTAGGCTGATCGGATCGAAAACACGATTTGACTTTCCCACAAATTCCTTAATCGACCATTCTCCCCAAACATCATGTGTTTGTACCACAGCTGTCTTTGTAGAATATTCGATTACAGCTTCTTGAGTTACAGAGTCAAACCACCAATACTTAAGATCGCGTAAGAAATCCAGTGGCAACTCTTGTAAGGGAACAGTCTTAAGATTAGCAGCTGGTGGATAATGATATTTCATGATCGGTTGTTGAGTTCTCAAATCAATCTTCTTCTTGTATGAGTATCGAACTCCCAGCTCTAATCCACAAATATTTCTTGCTATAAATCTCTTTTCTCAAAATTTTCTGAAAAAGAACTCCTCGAGTATCTTCAGAGTGATTAACGATGTTTAGCTGAGCAAGATGATTCAATTCAACCTTCGGCAAAGTGCTAATATGATTAAATCTCGGTTTGAAGTATTGCACGCCGTCACTTCTCTTTATCAGAATCAAAAAGTTATCAACATCGAACTTCCAACTTCTGATCAACCCAGTCAATTCACCTCTAACCAGATAAGTTTTACACGTTTTCAATTCAGGTGCAATTGACTTATAAACCACTTGCGGTTTCGAAATTCCAGAAGATGTAGATGCGGAAACTGATTCAGCAGTAGATTGTCCCATTGCAGGTTCTGCCTCGTCCTCGGAAGAATCTGTTTCGATAACCGGAGCATCAAAATCAAATTATTGAGCAGGTTGCCTTAACATTGGCTCCTGTTCACGTTCAGGTGCCGGTTCTTGATTAGGATTATCCATGTATTCCTCATCCGACCCTGGAACCTCAGCATCCATCTCAATATCATCGGGATCAAAAGATCTATCGACTTCATCAAATCTATTAACCAAACTTTGCAGATATGTCAGATTGACATTTGAGTAGTCGGCTGCAATCGGAGTCGGTTGTCCCGGAACATCAACAAAATAATCTAAAGCGATATTTTCATTTATGTCTGAAGATTGTACATTTTCTGGTTCAGGAGGAGGAGTTACATTTGTTTCTAACTCTCTAGGAATATCCTCCCCCGAAACTACTGTAACAGACTCCAACTCTAAGACCCTAGACGACAGATTCGTCACCTGAAGCTGGAGATTGTCAACCTCAGCAGCCTTGAGCTCCAAATCTTTAATCTGAGAAGCCTGAGCAGCAATGATAGCCTGTTGATCATCAAAACGTTTCTGCGAAAGCTCCATATGAGCCAAAATCATCTGAAGGGATGGCATGTCAGACGGTGGTGTTGGTTGTTGTTGCTGAGAGGTCGGTTCCTCGATAACTACTGAAGTCCACTGACGTCTTCTATGAGGTAAATCAGCATAAGAAGGTGAAGACCCAGCAGGACGTTTGCCTGGATTCCTCGGGACGTGGACCCTGCCAGCAGATATCTGTCTCAATATACGCTTAAAGCGTCGAGGATCGGCATACGATAACAATGTGGCACAAGTACCTCCAGACCCTGCAGAGATACTGTTTCCAAAAATCCGATAGTTGGTTCGCTGGATAACCCATCCTCTGAAGTCCCCCATATATAAACGTAGTTGGGAACATGGTGCGCATTGTGGAGTCATCGGGAAACTGAAGAACCCGTCAGATAGAGTTCTCAGTAATTTCTATCTCCTCCCCGAACATCGTAGAGACAATTCTCGGGATGTCGCCCTGAGTCCGGATCACCGCATGATCATAAAACTCCTCAATTTGGTTCATATAAACCGGAGTCGATGCGGTAATAGCGTAATGAATCCTGGATCGGCAAAGAAAATCAATCATCGGCCTAAAAGGCGCCGAATTGGCATGTGTAGATTCCAGAAACGCCGTGATATTGTGTCGGGTGTTGGTACGACGATAATAGTTCTGTAGGTCAGCCATCTGTAAGCTAAAATACAAACCAAAAATAACCAAAATCGTTATAGAGTTAGCCCGAACACAGATAGATTAAAAAACGAAATTTGACTTTAGGCGTCACTTATGGTAAGTGATGCATGGCCACTACCGACACTTAGGAAGTGTCGCAAGATACAGTGCTCAAAATTAAAATTAAAGTATAGCGTCACTTATGGTAAGTGACGCTATCAAGCGTCACTGATGTAAGTGACGTTTGTATTTCGTGAGTCAATGTATACGACACTTAAGAAGTGACGGGTGAAGAACATGCGACATTTAACATAGTGACGGTATCCTAAGGGAGTCACTTAAGAAGTGACGGTATAAGTGACGTATAGACATAAGCGTCACTTAGACAGTCACTTAAGGGAGTGACGCATTATGGGGCGTCACTAGGATGAGTGACGGTCTTAACAAATAATTCAAGTATATGCGTCACTACAAGAGTCACTTAAGAAGTGACGCAAGAATAAGCGTCACTTGTCGAGTGACGGTATGGGCGTTCAAAATTATCAAGTAGCGTCACTTGAGGTAAGTGACGCAACGATGAAGATCATCGTGTCACTGTTCATACCCAGATTTCAAAATTGGGGTTTTTCAAAATCGAAGTTACCAAGTTGTGCGCATGTGAAAAACAATTACTACACACCCTTTATTACACTAAAACATCATCTAATCATGCACCAATTCGTACAATTTCAAGTTATATTAAAACCCGTAACCCTAAATCAAGATTAAAGCATGAATAATGAACAAAAAAGGTTAAGGTTAGTACCAAATAGGTCGTGTGAATGAGGGGAACAAAGATAAAGCACTGGAATGCACGAACAAGCCGTAGAATGCACGAATAAATCGAAGAAAATCGCACAGGTCGAAGTGACGCAGAGACAGTTGGAGTGTCGGTATGTCAGAGCAAGTGACGCTATAGTAGTTTGACAAGTGGTGAGGTTGAGTGTCGTGGGGAAAAGTATTTATACACAAACCCTAGTGTGCGTCACTCAACCCAGCACTTATAGCGTAGCTTACCCCGACACTTACAGCGTCACTAAAGTAAGTGACGCAATATCGTATGCGTCACTGGCAGCGTCACTTATGAAAGTGACGTGCAATTCACTTTTAGTGAAAAAGTTGCGATTTTATCGATTTTCGCGTTGTGATTTCGGTACTCAAATTTGAAAATGTAACTGTAACTTGGAGAAAATCTAAAATTAAACTAACTTAGATAAAATAAAAACACATACAAGAATGTAAACTTACACCTAGAAAAGTAACACATTTTTTTGGTGACGGAGTTGATATAGTCTGGTTAGGGATCATATCGGAATAACATGCATTTATTAGGAACAGTAAGTATTATTTCGATCATCAGTATATTTGTCCTCTTTAAATTTACTTGACATACTAAAAACACTTTTTATAAAAATTATTTCAAAACGATTATTAGTATATTTGTCCACTTAAACATGATACACTTACATCTAGGAGATATTTTATTATTATTGGTATGTTCATTCCGCTGTGGTTCCCACCATAGATATACATCTTAACTTAACACATAGACCATGTTTCCAGTTACAGATAGAATATAAGAAAATCAATTTTAAGAATCAAGTCAACGGTGACAGGTCTGTACTTACGTACAACAGAGCGACATAGCTTGATTCAGGTTTAAGCAAAACCAGACTTGGTCAAACCTATTTGGCGACCTTGTAAGGTATCTTAATTGTAAAGACTTTGCAAGTACTTTGACTTGTGTTTGCTTAATTTTAAAGTATATATTAATAGAAGCCAGGTCTATACTTACGTATAACAGAGGAAACTGTCAATATATACCCCCAAATGATATCAAATAAACATCTTTCATGAAAGCATGTCTAGTATAAATAAGAAATTAAGACTTTTGTCATACATCTAATGATGGTGTACCACTTGAAATAGGCAATTAATGATTAAGTTTCGTAAGACTTCTCAAAGAGTTTTGCATAACATGCCTACTAATATATCGTATGATGAAGACAATGTTTATAAAAACTGTTTTCAATATGTCAGATAAATCTACTGACACATCCAAGATAAACCTTAAATTTCCATTTTTATGCATGTCACCCGATGTACTATCATATCCCAAGTTGTTTACAGACCCAACTTCAACGTCTATTTTTAAAATGTAGCAACCTTGCATTTCTTTAATACTAGAAAGTATAAAGAGTGGCAGTTGCGTTGTTGCCCTTTTTTTTTTAACACACAAAAATAAATAACGTTCCAAGTTACAAATTACTTTTTAGCGATAAATAATCTTAAACCAATCATGTTGATTAGTTCGTCAAATCGAGTACGCGTAAAGGCTTTAGTGAAAAGGTCGGCATTCTACTTTAAGGTGTCTATTTGGACTAGGTCTATCAGGTGTTTTTCATAGCAATCCCGTATAAAGTGGAACCTGAGTTCAATGTGTTTAGTCTTAGAGTGCTGTACGGGATTGTGTGTGATAGATATAGCAGCAGTATTATCTATGTGAATAGGAGTCATAGAAAGAAGTAACCCGTAATCACGCAGTTGATGCTGTACCCATAGAACCTGAGAGCAGCAACTCGCAGCAGCAACGTACTCAGCTTCTGCAGTGGAAAGAGAAACTGTAGTCTGTTTCTTGCACTGCCACGATACCAGTCGAGTTCCTAGGAATTGGCATCCACCAGTGGTTGACTTCTTGTCTATGCTGCAGCCACCATGATCTGAATCCGAATAGGCAGAAAGACCAAAGGATTTCTCATTTGAATACCATAGACCAAGATTGGGTCTATGTTTGAGACAACCAAAGATTCGCTTTACTGCCCTCATATGAGACACCTTTGGTTTGGCTTGAAAGAGAGCATACGGATACCGCAAACACAATATCTGGTCGAGAAGCAGTCAAGTACATCAAAGAACCTATCATTGATTGATAGTCCTTTTCTTTACAATCTTCTTCATCGTCAGCAAGTCTGAGATTGTGATTAAGCTCGATGGGAGTCCCATAGGTTTTTCAATTGAGCAGATCATATCGAGTCAACATGTCTTTGACATACTTTGATTGATGAATATAAATACCTTTTGGAGACTGCTCAACTTGTACACCTAAGAAGAATTTGAGCTCCCCCATCGCACTCATCTCAAACTCAGATTTCATGATCTCCTCAAAGTGCTTGCACATCGCTTCATTTGTAGAGCCAAAAATAATGTCGTCCACATACACCTGCACGAGTAGCATATCCTCTCGATCGCCAGTCTGTTCTTTGCGGATGAACAAAGTACTGTCGATATTCCCACGAACAAATCCATGCTTAACTAAATGGGTAGTAAGCCTCTCATACCATAATCGCGGGGCTTGATGAAGACCATATAATGCCTTGTTTAACTTGCAGACGTATTCTGGATGCTCAGGGTCTTCAAAGCCAGGAGGCTGTTTCACGTAGACATCAGTGTCCACTTTTCCATATAAAAATGCGCTCTTAACATCGAGTTGGTGAACGCGAAACTCTTTGTAAGACGCAAATGCAAGGAAGATCCGAATGGACTCAAGTCTTGCCACAGGAGCGAAGACTTCATCATAATCCAAGCCCTCGATCTGACTGAATCCTTGAACGACCAATCGGGCTTTATTCCGAATTACAATACCCCTATCATCCATCTTATTGCGAAACACCCATCGAGTGCCAGTTAAATGAGCACCTTTGGGTAATGGAACTATATCCCACACGTGCAGCTTGTTGAACTGCTGCAACTCTTCTTGCATAGCCTCGACCCAAGATGGATCTTTTAAGGCCTCATCAACCTTCTTTGGTTCAATTTGGGATAAATGACAGGATTTTATCCTGGCAACCAAATTCAACATTTCTTGATTCGGATTTTGCTGCACTTGGTGCCTTATTTGAACAGCAGCATCAGGATCACCGATAATGTTATTGATGGGGTGATCCCTGTGTACACATGTGACTGGGATTCGATCGGGTGCAAGTACTAACTCCAAATTATTCATGTCCCCTTCAGTGACGGGAACAGTGTTAGTCGCAGGAGCAGTAGGACTTTCAGGTTGCACAGGAGGTTCCGTATCATCTACATTAGAGAAAAGGTGAGAATGGACCATTTCTTATTCTTCCTCGTCTTCCTCTAACGGTGGCATGTTGCGATCATCTGGATGTTCTGTTACATTAGTCATTCCTGAAGTCGAAGGAACATCCGAAAGTGGAACAGTAGACAATGGTGTGGATGTAGTAGGTAGTGGTGTGGGTGTTGGAGTAGGTGTTAGAGGTGATGGAGTAGGTGTTGGTGTAGGTGAAAATGCCGGTTTTAAAGTAGACGTGTCTTGACACAAACTTATACCATGAAGCAAAGTAACTATCTCATCCTCGTCATCATGTCCTTCGGGTATGTCGAACGAATTGAACACGTCCTTGTAATTAAATAACCATTCAGGACCCGTTCCTTGAGGAGGATCCGTGTACCGCAAACATTTCACCTCAAAATGCTCTTCCACCTGGTGAGTTGATTTGATGTAGACTCGTTTATTCGGAGAGTTGACTGAATATCCAAGGAAGATTCCTTCAACGGCTTTAGCTCCAAACTTTGAGACCTTGTCTTTGGAGACCATAATCAAACACGGACACCCGAAAGGTTCCAGAAACTGCAAAGTGGGCTTACGGTTGTTGAAGAGTTCATAACATGTCTTATTCTTCTTCTTAACTGTGAGCACGCGGTTCAAAACATAGCAAGCAGTACTGACTGCTTCTGCCCAAAAGATTATAGGAAGCTTAGAATCAGCCAGCATAGTCTGAGCTGTCTCGATAATAGTCCTATTTTTACGCTCAGCAACTCTGTTCTGTTGAGGAGTTCGAGGGGCACTGAACTGATGGTCAATGCCTTTCGTGGCACAGTATAACTCAAGAGTAGAGTTCTTGAATTCAGTCCCGTTGTCACTTCGCAGTCTTTTCACCTTTAAGTTGCATAAGTTTGCCAACTTATCTAACAGATACACCAGAATGTCTGGTGTTTCACTCTTCGCACCCAAAAAGTACACCCATGAAAATCTCGAGTAGTCGTCGGTGACTACTAAGCAATAAGATCTTCCACCGATGCTTTTGGTAGAAATAGGACCGAATAGGTCCATGTGCAATAACTCCAATGGTGCCGCAATGGAATTCACTAATTTTGGCTTGTGGGGTTTCTTATGAAGTTTCCCTTTATGGCAGGTGACGCAGTCATCTTTTAGCGTGAATGACTGTTTGAGGACTCCATTTACCAAGTCATTGTTTATCAAGAAGTTCATCTTACGAAAATGGATGTGTCCCATTCGTCGATGCCACAATAGTGATTCCTTTTCTGAAGCCTTCGAAAGGAGACATGTATACTCATCTTTAGTCTCCACGGTTCGCATATTCATAACGTAGGTGTCATTTCTCCGTGGAGCCCTTAAAAGCACCCATTCCTCACGGATAACGAAACCCGGCTTCAAGATCACACATTCTGTCTTTGTGAACGTTGTGGTATAGTCCTCATCACATACTTGTGAAACGCTCAGCAAGTTGTGAGTGAGTTGAGCCACATAGTTCACATTCTCGAAGCTAATTTTCCCGTTAGTTAGCGTTCCTCTACCCGAAATGGTTCCCCCTGTATCTCCAGCAAATGCAACGTGTCCTCCAGAATGTGGTTTAACATCCGTCAAAAGGGACACATCGCCCGTCATGTGTCGCGAACAGCCACTGTCCATAAACCATTCACTGTCTTTAACGCGTTCTGACTGCTGCAACACATAAAGTAGGAGATTAGTGAGAAACGGTGACCCAAGCCTTTACAGACTTAGGTCGACCACAGTCATCAACAATAATCACATCAGATAAGACTTTATTTTTAAACAATACAGATTTTGTATCTGATGTGTTATTATTAATGACACTAGAGTCCGCAATAGACTCTTTTCTTTTCCAAACCTTGGATGGTTCGGAATTTGGCTTTGGAGTAATGTCAGGCTCTTGTTTTGGCAAAGGTTTTTGCTCAACATTACTCGGTTTTACTGCAGGTTTGGGAGAGACAGAGTAACGCCTAGGAGGAGATCTTGAAAATGAATTTCGGAAAATAGATGTCCTAGTCATTTCTCTCCCGTAGTTCTGATGAGACAATTTGGGACATTCACGAATTAGATGTCCTTGTCTCTTGCAGTAAAAACATGCTCTAGTCTCAACAGCTGGTTGAGGCTGAGGATTTACCACCGGAGTAGAAAAAACATTTCTAGAACATGCACATTTCGTGCACGTCTTAGAAGATTCTTGTTTAGGTTGAGAGGTTGAAGTAGGAGGTTTATGTTGCAAAATCTTTACAGGTGACTGTAAGTTTGAGTTTTTTTTTTAAAACCTTATTCTTTTCTTTGTTAGGTTGAACCTTAATTGTAGGTTCAACCTTTAACACTTTTTCAGCTTTTTCTTCAACATTCTTTTTAAACTCAGGATACTCCTCATCGATAATATCCTCAATCTCAACAATCTCCTCATTACTAACTGGAGATTCACATTCCAATTTAACAAACTGAGGTGAAGGATACTCTGTCCGTTTAGTTTTCTCCTTCGCCTGTTTGTTAACCTTATTAACCTTAGATTTGACCCCGTATAACAATGCATAGTCAAGCGGAATCTCTTCAGTGCCTTCCTTAACAGGCATAGGATAGTATTCAGTAGGAGGCGGGACTACCTTATAACCTAGTCCCGTCTTCATTTTGTGATCTGTCCTTTGCTTGTTGAGAATTTCATTAAAGGCAACAGTAGATGAGGAGGAACCTAGAACCTTACTCTTATATTTGTCATATTCATCTTTAAGATCAGAATGTTCCTTTTTCAAACGGTCTATTTCAGCAAGATAACTATCAATAGCATCCTGTTGACTAAAAACTTTAGACTTATACCTAAGCGTGTCCTGTTGATAAGCCTCTATTTTCTTATCATACAATTGTTCATTTGCTTTTAGGTATTTGTTTGATTCACTAAGTTTTTCGACCTTTTTCCTTAAGTCTACATTGTCTACTTGAAAGCACCTTAAGGATTCAGTTAACTTAATGCATGAGATACAGTTCAAAGGTTCTTCAAGTTCATTGCGTACCTCATTTGAAATGTGAGCCATGAGACACTGCTGATAATTCTCAGCATACATACTCCAATCTGTGTTGGTTGGCTCAAAAATGACAAGTGCGTCAGCTGTTGCTTGCTTCACTTGATCCTTCTCAGAAGTTCTGGGAGCATCAGGCTTTGTGAAACCTGACGGAGGAACCTTTGGCTTCTCACACTCTCTTGCAAAGTGTCCCAGATTTTGACAATTGTAACATCGCACTTTGCTTTTATCAAAACCGAAACTGGTTATTCCATCTCCCTCCAAACTCTTGCGACCAGTTCGTTGCAAGAATTTCTGAACACGCCTTGATATCATGGCAATGTTCCAGTTCAAGTCCATCTGCTCAAGATCATCATCATCAAGTTGAGCATAATCCTCTTTGGCCAGTTCCAAAGTAGCATTTGGTTGTGAAACTAAATCCTTATAAGAGCTTAGAAAGGCTATATAGATAGCACCCTGCTCTTGAATAGCAGGAGAGACAAAAACCTGCTGTTGTGACCCCTGTGAAGGTCCAGAAGTATATACTGGATGAGGAGCACCAGTAGAATACAATGAAGCTTGAAGTGGAGAGCTCGTAGAAGAAACAAAAGCCATTCCACCATAAGTCTTGCCGGTGCTGACTTTTCCTCCATATAAGGACGGGTCTTGAACAAAACCGCCCGACTTGCATTCTCTCTTCTTCATCTCCATCGCATGAGCTTGAAGAATACCAATTAGCTCATCCAATTTCATGGTAGCTAATTCTTGACTTTCCTTGAGAAGCTGTACTTTGACATCCCAAGAACTAGGCAAGACATCCAGCAGCTTCTTATTCACTTCAAGTGGAGGAAAATTATAACCTTCCTCAGTCAACTCACTCACTAACTGTGAGTATCTAGTAAAAACTCCTGAAGCTGTTTCATTTGGCAGAGAATCAAACAGATCATATTGCTTCTTGATCAGTTCTAACTTAGCTTCTTTATACCTTTGATTTCCACCACATCTTGTTTCGATAGCTTTCCAAAGTTCGTATGTGGTTTCATGTGATTTGAACAGTCTTAACACATCTTTGGTTAGGCACATGCAAATAGCCGCATGTGCCTTTTTCTCAATATCATAGTCTTTCTTTTCCTCCGGAGTCATGGACCTGTAGACCTTGACCGGAGCAATACCAGGGAAGATTCCTTCGGCTAAGGGAGCTACATATTTTTCCCTGAGTGGACCCCATAGCTCTGGACAGTGGAAGTTTATGTACTGTTCAAATCGATCATGCCAATATGCGTAATCCATGTCAGCCGAAAACAGAGGAGGTTTATTATTAGAACCAACATCGTGATTCTGTTTTAACATATCCCTGATTCCTTTAATATCTTCTTTATCAGCAACAGCAGCCATTGAAGATATACCTGAAATTATACTCAAAAACAAAAGCTCGAAAACTTATTAGTACCGAAGGCGTCACTTAGTAAGTGACGCACTCAAGTATCGCAACGACTAGCGGCACTTGGTAGGTGACGCTATCGAGTGACGGATGAAGTGACTGATGACACTGTAAGTAAGTGTCGCTCAATCAGGCAAGTGACGCACTCAAGTGTCGTACTTGAGTGACGTACTAAAACAAATAGGCGTCACTAGTAAAAGTGACGCAATAAATCAAAAGGCGTCACTAACAGAAGTGAAGCTTGACACTCAAGTGACGTGCAACAGTGACGCACGTGAGTGACGGTGGATTAGAGTAAACGACACTTAAGTTAAGTGTCGTATAAACCTCAAATGACACTCCAAGTGACGCGTTCAAGTGATGGTAAAACCTTAATTTGGAATTAAGTAGTGCCGCTGTAAGTGACGCGTCTAAGTGACGGATCGAGTGTCGCAAAACGGCTGTAAAATCCCAAAACCCTAAAAAACTCGAACTTTCGTAAATCTAACGAAAATTCCTTGAACCCTAATGGACGAAACCTGTAAATGATGAATAATATCGACTGTATTTCACCTTAGCAACCCAAAATCCGTAGGTAATCTCGATTCTTGATTCAAACAAAACCGAAATGAACCCAAAACGACTTCTAAACGTCAATGTTATCACCTAAAGGCTCTGATACCAGTTGAAAGTGCCCTTGACGTTGGATCTAGATGACAATTGACTACAATTGAAATGCGGAATCAATCAATTGCACGTATTGCTAACAAACACAAACCGAAACAAATGTATTTGAACAAAGTAAACGTGTATATCAGCTTGTATAACGAATTGGGAATGATTACAAGGTGGTTTTGTCATCAAATTGTGCTAGGGTTTCGTCAACCCTTGCCTGAAACCCATAGGTTTGTATTTATACTAAAAATCTACCGACATGCGTCACTTATGGAAGTGTCGCATGTGGCCGCCTTCATGCGTCACTAAGGTAAGTGACGCCTAACCTAAAACGTAAGTGTCGCATATAACAAAAACTATATTTTCACTATACAACTAACGACACTTATTACAACTCGATAGACCAACTGACAGACAACCTAATATGCATCTACAATATATATATCTATATATATATATATATATATAAATACATATATAATATTCAATACTTTCGTATTATCTTGTACTAAGTACTAAGGTTTAAAGTGGACGCTAATTTTGACCCTTTTTAACCGGGTGTCACATTCTCCCATTGTTAGGAGAATTTCGTCCCAAAATTTGTGTGTAGTAATTGTCTGTGTGTCAGCGTAATAGTCTGTACATTATTTAAGAAAGTCTGTGAGTTTACCGTGAGTGGTATATCACCTATCTAGTGTTGCCTTCCTCCCCTTGTTAGATTAGTGCCCTACTGACAACTAAAGGAATAGAGGAAGTGTGTTTCAACACATTTAAACATTTCATCTGTAGAAGCAAGTTCAGTCGGTCAGTCTGTCACTAAGGTGTAGCTACACTTTGTATTAGTAGCCAAAAGTAAGGTAGTAACTTCCACTGTGCTCATACAGTTTTTAACGGACAGTAGCATCATAGCATGAATCAGACTCTATCAGTCTCCTATAGAAACTAAGTGGTTTAGCATAAATTAGTTTTATGTGGGATGTTACCCAATGTACAAAGTTTACCGGTATGTCTTCCGGTATAAAACAGTGTAGGATATGTCATTCCTATACATATGTTAGCTAAAACTCGTCTCATATAGAAACTGAATTGTCATTTTTCCCTAACCCTATCGTGTATTTAGAATCTAGGGAAAACATAGAAGATATCAAGAAACAAGTAAGATCTGTCAAAGTATATAGTGTAAAGGCAGTCGGTTTATTAGTGCGTAACCATATCCGTGTTGAGCAAGTCAATGAGTCTCGGGTCCTAGTCATCCTCCCTAGTTTTGAGTACATAGGCTCTTCCTCGAGCAGGGTTGATGTTCTTGCCCTTCAGCTTTGGGCAGTCCCTCTTGAAGTGTCCAGTGCCGTTGCACTCATAGCAATGATGTTAGTACTAGTCATGCCTGTCTTGCAATCCTTGGCTACATGTCCGAACCGCTTGCATTTGGTGCAAGGGCACGAACCATCGTGAGGGAGACTGCACTTAGAGCAATAGGGCTTACTTCCTTTATACCCTATCTTGTCATCAGAGTTAGTATCATAGGCTTTGGCAGTCGCAGGCTTTTCGGCAGGTTGGGTTTGGATATTGAGATTTCCCTCAGGTTTCCTTTTGTTATCACCAGTGTGATTTCCAGTACTTTTGACAACAGATGTTCCTTAGCAAACAATCTGTGCCATCAATTTGTGTGCCATGCGCACAGTACCATGAAATGTAGGAGAGTTGGATGAAGTAACCATCCCTTGGATTTGTGGAGGGAGTCCCCAGATACAACGTTCAATACGCTCGGATTCCTCACCAACCATAGATGGACATAGGTTTCCTAGTTGGTTAAACCTAGAGGTGTAGCCGGCAATGTCATTGCCTTGGGTAGTGAGTTGCCAGAATTCGGCCTCAAGTTGCTGGATCTCATCCCTAGGACAATACTCATCTTTGAGCATTTTCTTCAGTTCGTCCCAAGGAGTTTTCAAAGCAATGTCTTGGCCCACAGAGTCAGCGTAAGTGTTCCACCATGTCAGAGCATCATCTATAAAAGTGTAGGTGGAGAACTTGACCTTGGAGTCCTCAGGGCAGTTACATATGTGAAAGACTGACTCAGTCTTTTCCAACCATCGCAATAAGCCAATAGCACCTTCAGTGCCTTTGAAGTTCAGAGGGTGGCAGCTAAGGAAATCCTTATAGGTGCAGGGTTTAACAGGAGTGGGATTTGGTGGTGTTTCAGAACTTTCAGATCACCGTTGCCCAAAAATTAAGGCATCGGCAACCAATTGGTCAACTTCAGCTTGAGTGCATGTTCATCTCGGCGGCATGATTCTTGCAAAAGAAAAGAGAGAATATGTAAGTTGTCTGTACCAAATCATGACATATCACACATGTATATATACTTATGTGGTAATATATGACAACACAATTGAATCAATCATGATTCGGTAGACAACAGGGTTGGGTGTAGGCTGAGAGTTTTCAAATGTTTTCAGGATATGGGTTTACAAATGATATCAAGAATTTGTAAATCGAGATTTGGGGTTTGTTCAGATGAAATCGAGGTTATCAACAGTATGAGCGAAAGAAGGTTTGGTTTGTGAAAACCTAACTAGTTTCCTAGTGTTTACCTAACGGTACAGTGGAGTGTGTTGCAAGATGTTATAGGCGTATAATTAGGTAGGTGGTAGTAGGTAAAAACAAAGGCCCGGTCTCTATATCAAAGGACGCTAGAGTAGCTTTATTTTTCAGTGATAGGGGTGTAGGTAGTAACGAGAGTATCCTCGTATAAGGCCTATTCGTATATCTTCAATATATAATAGCCTGGAGCGTAGGATGTATTCGAGGCCTATGTATGTATATATACCTATATCACATAATAGCCTAATAATATGTGTATATATCATATATACCTATACATCCACCTAGTCATGTCTATCACAAAACAGTTAGAAGTCCCGGTTCTCTCGTGGTCAGAGTCAGCTAATGCATTCCTGTTCAATATAACCCCTTTCAGATCTTACATCATCTTTGATTTCCAACCGTTCGGCTCAACTACAGATTGCAGGTCTGTTCGTGCAGTTCATCCCCAATCCAGTTTTTAACTTCATTTTTAACCAAATTCTCATATATATATAACACTAGTATATGATAATATATGTTTGTAAAACACGAATTTAAAGAAAAGTTAAAGTTTTCCTTACAAATTAAAAATGGAGCCGTGCGAGGTTGATGATGATCAACCGGATTATAGTGATGATCGAAGATGATGATGATCAGGAAGATGATGTTGATTCTTGTTGTTGATGATGTTGTTGATGAAAACCGAGAGGGAAAAGAGAGAGTCGAGAGAGTGAGGGTGGATGGATGAATGTGTCTGTGTGTGTGAAATAATTGAGGTCGGTTGTATATACTGTCCTCAATTATTGAGGTGGTTGAGTATTTTCCGACCCGTGTTCGCGTACCCGATCGTAAAGCAGTATAATCTTTTGAAACGATAATTTTCTAAAAATAGATTCGTATAAGTTTTTAGTTGAAACATTTTATAAAAATGTTTTTACGGAGTTATAAAATTGTATCTTTGTTTTACTTAAAATATACGGATAGTTTTACGTGTCTAAAATGTATTTAGAGTTCTAACGGAGTAAATAATTATTATTCTTGACAATAATACTTTATTTGAAAATATTTTTCACCAACATCCGTATTTAAGATTACGCGTTCTTTCATATTTGTTTGTACGTGATTAAATAATCGTTATGTTATATATATATATATATATATATATATATATATATATATATATATATATATATATATATATATATATACATATATAATATTCAATACTTTCGTATTATCTTGTACTAAGTACTAAGGTTTAAAGTTTAAATTGGCCGCTAATTTTGGCCCTTTTTAACCGGGTGTCACATTCTCCCCTTGTTAGGAGAATTTCATCCCGAAATTTGTGCGTAGTAATTGTCTGTGTGTCAGCCTAATAGTCTGTGCATTATTTAAGAAAGTTTGTGAGTTTACCGTGAGTGGTATATCACCTATCTAGTGTTGCCTTCCTCCCTTGTTAGATTAGTGCCCTACTGACAACTAAAGGAATAGAGGAAGTGTGTTTCAACACATTTAAACATTTCGTCTGTAGAAGCAAGTTCAGTCGGTCAGTCTATCACTAAGGTGTAGCTACACTTTGTATTAGTATCCTAAAGTAAGGTAGTAACTTCCACTGTGCTCATACAGTTTGTAACGGACAGTAGCATCGTAGCATGAATCAGACTCTATCAGTCTCCTATAGAAACTAAGTGGTTTAGCATAAATTAGTTTTATGTGGGATGTTACCCAATGTACAAAGTTTACCGGTATGTCTTCCGGTATAAAACAGTGTAGGATATGTCATTCCTATACATATGTTAGCTAAAACTCGTCTCATATAGAAACTGAATTGTCATTTTTACCTAACCCTATCGTGTATTTAGAATCTAGGGAAAACATAGAAGATATCAAGCAGCAAGATCTGTCAAAGTAAATAGTGTAAAGGCAGTCGGTTTATTAGTGCGTAACCATACCCGTGAAGAGCACGTCAATGAGTCTCGGGTCCTGGTCATCCTCCCTATTTTTGAGTACATAGGCTCTTCCTCGAGCAGGGTTGAGGTTCTTGCCCTTCAGCTTTGGGCAGTCCCTCTTGAAGTGTCCAGTGCCGTTGCACTCATAGCAGGTTTTGGGCGCAGTGATGTTAGTACTAGTCATTCCTGTCTTGCAATCCTTGGCTACATGTCCGAACCGCTTGCATTTGGTGCAAGGGCACGAACCATCGTGATGGAGACTGCACTTAGAGCAATAGGGCTTACTTCCTTTATACCCTATCTTGTCATCAGAGTCAGTATCATAGGCTTTGGCAGTCACAGGCTTTTTTGGCAGGTTGGATTTGGATGTTGAGATTTCCCTCAGGTTTCCTTTTGTTATCACCAGTGTGATTTCCAGTACTTTTGACAACAGATGTTCCTTGGCGAACAATCTGTGCCATCAATTTGTATGCCATGCGCACAGTACCATGAAATGTAGGAGAGTTGGATGAAGTAACCATCCCTTGGATTTGTGGAGGGAGTCCCCAGATATAGCGTTCAATACGCTTGGATTCGTCACCAACCATAGATGGACACAGGTGTGCTAGTTGGTTAAACCTAGAGGTGTAGCCGGCAATGTCATTGCCTTGGGTAGTGAGTTGCCAGAATTCGGCCTCAAGTTGTTGGATCTCATCCCTAGGGCAATACTCATCTTTGAGCATTTTCTTCAGTTCGTCCCAAGGAGTTTTCAAAGCAATGTCTTGGCCCACAGAGTCAGCGTAAGTGTTCCACCATGTCAGAGCATCATCCACAAACGTGTAGGTGGAGAACTTGACCTTGGAGAACTGACTCAGTCTTTTCCAGCCATCGCAATAAGCCAATAGCACCTTCAGTGCCTTTGAAGTTCAGAGGGTGGCAGCTAAGGAAATCCTTATAGGTGCAGGGTTTAACAGGAGTGGGATTTGGTGGTGTTTCATAACTTTCAGATCGCCGTTGCCCAGAAATTAATGCATCGGCAACCAGTTGGTCAACTTCAGCTTGATTGTATGTTCGTCTCGGCGGCATGATTCTTGCCAAAGAAAAGAGAGAATATGTAAGTTGTCTGTACTAAATCATGACATATCACATATGTATATATACTTATGTGGTAATATATGACAACACAAGTGAATCAATCATGATTTGGTAGACAACAGGGTTGGGTGTAGGCTGAGAGTTTTCAAATGTTTTCAGGATATGGGTTTACAAATGATATCAAGAATTTGTAAATCGAGATTTGGGGTTTGTTCAGATGAAATTGAGATTATCAACAGTATGAGCGAAATAAGGTTTGGTTTGTGAAAACCTAACAAGTTTCCTAGTGTTTACCTAACGGTATAGTGGAGTGTGTTGCAAGATGTTATAGGCCTATAATTAGGTAGGTGGTAGTAGGTGAAAACAAAGTCTCGGTCTCTATATCAAAAGACGCTAGAGTAGCTATATTTGTCAGTGATAGGGGTGTAGGTAGTAACGAGAGTATCCTCGTATAGGGCCTATTCGTATATCTTCAATATATAATAGCCTGGAGCGTAGGATGTATTCGAGGCCTATGTATGTATATATCCCTATATCAGATAATAGCCTAATCATATGTGTATATATCATATATACCTATACATTCACCTAGTAATGTCTATCACAAAACAGTTAGAAGTCCCGGTTCTCTCGTGGTCAGAGTCAGCTAATGCATTCATGTTCAATATAACCCCTTTCAGATCTTACATCATCTTTGTTTAATTGTACATAGTTAGCTACGCTATGTTAAATTAAATTCGTATGATGTAATCCCTGAACCAGTTATACCTAATGAGGAATACTGCCTAACGGTCATAGTCTAGGCCCACTACATGCAACCTAGTTCATTATAACCTTAGGTTCTGATACCAATCTGTCACACCCCCAATTTCATGCTTTGCGGAAGCGATTGTTTTTGGGTGTGACTAATCAAATATCAAGCACAAAGATTAAGCAAACGACTCTAAATGAGACGTTTTTGAAAAATACATTACATTACAAAAGTAGTACAAGTTTTAAGTCATAAGTATACATCATTAGTGAGTTCGCTAAATGAATCTGAAGATTTTAAATACATAATCATAGTACAAAAGATAATGCGAGTAAAATATTCATAAGTGTGTATGCATGCAACTCGTACTAGCTTAGCATATAAGTAGATCCTGCTGGGCCATCCTACTGTGGCTGAGTACCTGAGAATGCATTACTAAAACACGTCAACCAAAAGGTTGGTGAATCTCACAGGTTTGTAGTATATAGTAATAGAAAATCCAGTACAGTTCAATAAGTAGAAACAATTACACCAATTGTAATTATGTAAGCAGTAACAATTACACCACGGTAATTAAGTAAGTAATATCAATTACACAACGGTAATTCAGTAAGTAAGTATCAATTACACCACGATAATTTAGTAAGTAAGTATCAATTACACAACGGTAATTTAGTAAGTAAGTATCAATACGCCAAGGTAATTAGGTAAGTAAGGTCTGCCATGAGCCATCATAGTCGAAGCTTAACAAGTCTGTAATTTGCCCCCGTGAGTGCTAATCCAAAAACACTCATACGAAACAAGTAGAAAACACCTGTTTATACGAGTACGGTTCGTGGTGGCGCTACCACCCCAGGCGGGGATTGTCAGTCCCATATGGATCCATATACTAAAACTCGCGCTTATCCCATAACTAACAACTATGATTCAGATTGGATTAAGACGTAACTCATGCAAGTTTGTAAGTCTGTAGGTCTGTAGGTCGGTAAGGTCTGTAAGTAGTTAAGTCTGTAAGTATTATGTTTGTAGAGTCGCAAGTCTTATTTCGTATTTTAATATGCATTATTACTTGGTATGTGATTTATTTGTTGCCATGAATTGCGAGTAGTTTATTACTGTGATTGTTGATAACATAGATAATTATAAGTAGGGATGACATTATATAATTAGTGCACGACAATCATAAAGTGATAGGACGGCCCCTATTCGACTGTTTATTCGATATAGTACTGGAAACGCTTTCAAGCGGAGTATAAACGTATGGAAGTCGATAAACGACAGAAGGTAGTCATATCACTGGAATCAGCTATGGTTTAATAGTTTGAATTCCGAAAGGATAATACAACTTCACAACTAATTGGTATATCCTACGAAAGTCAACGCACTATAAAGTCATGTTTGTAAAACACGCTCAGATAATATAGGAATTAGTAACCCTTGTACTGTTATGTACATCCCCAAATTTAATGTTTTGCGGAAGCATAATTTGGGTGTGTAACTAATCAATAATCAAAGCACACAGATATGTAGCAAACGATCACTATATGCGTCATTTTACATTGATATTAATAAAACCAAAGTTTACATCAAAATATTGTTTACATTAGCTCGGTTTGAAATTGAGAGATTTAAGTACATAATTAATCTATACAAAATATAATAATGCAGCTAAATCTCTGATTGTTTGCATGCTGAATCGAGCTAATGGATCTTGATTGAGCAGTCCAACCTACTGCTGGTCACCTGTCATACATGCTAAAATTGGTCAGCGAAACGCTGGTGAGCTCACAGGTTTGTATGTCAACACATATTTGTATGAACCGCAAGATTTATAATTGAATTTAAAATGCAATTAAGCAAAATAAAAGTTATACAGCCATGAGCACATAGTCTGAGCTTAACTTGGGTGTCAGGTCAAATTAAGGAAGCCCAACTGAGTTGCCTCCTATGAGTGCCTAATCTACACTCGTCTTCCCAAATGCTAATACGTCCGTTTGACCAGTTAGTGCGTGCTAACCCGGACGAGGATTGTCAATCCTATATGATATCATATACTAACATTCACGCTACAGATGTATTACCAAACTATGGTGTGGAGGGCTTCGAAATGATTAGTGAAAACAACTCATGTAGTATTTGATTTGTATTATACTTGCGTTCATATTGTAAAATAAAACGAGCAATGTAATCACACCCCTGATTGAAAAAAGTAAAATAGGGGCCATGAGACTGACCTGAGCCTTTAGTGTTTATTTAAATAAACTTGGATTAATTAGCTGCGAATCGATGTCCGAAGACTTGTAACCTGAGGGCGTCCAATACAGCGATGGTTATTAATTGCATAGGTATCTTAAAAGACTACCTTTGTAGTTGATTGTTCAATTAGAATGTCCAAATAATTACAATTAGGTTGATTGTCTAAGCGTTTGAAAATGTGTACGGCCCGTTGGTGATTATTTGTAATAATAATCCCACATTATTATTTTGATGGTTTTGAAGTGTTATACCTAAAAGTAAGTTCCAATGTGTTTTAGAAGTCGTGTCGCATACGTGTTTGATGTTATACAAGTTTAACACCTTGTGTGAAAGTTCAGATGTAACACCGTTACTCGTGACCCTAGGGTAAGGGCGAAGCACATTAATGAC
Organism: Pseudognaphalium luteoalbum; assembly: GCA_963422505.1. NCBI lineage: Eukaryota > Viridiplantae > Streptophyta > Magnoliopsida > Asterales > Asteraceae > Pseudognaphalium > Pseudognaphalium luteoalbum. The sequence continues at coordinate 60,093,215 of OY730195.1, read as the reverse complement.
AGGGGTCCGGGGGCAGCGCCCCTGGTAGCGGGGTCCAAGGGGCGGCAGCCCCTAGCTGGGGTAGAATTGCTTTGGTGAAAAACGTATCTGGACTTGAATTTGGGTGAAATCGAGTGATAAGATTTTAGGTCTCGACACTTGGTAAAATTTGTGTTTTCTTGGTTCTGTTTCATGCGACATAGCGTGCGACATACGGCTTTGTGTCGCTAAGTGCGACATAGTCTGTTGTGTCGCAGATCATATCTGCGACATAAGGGCTTGTGTCGCTAAGGGCGACATCCGCAATTTAATGCGACGTAGGGCGTTGTGTCGCTATATGCGACATCCGTAATTTCTGCGACATAACTATTTGTGTCGCTATATGCGACATCAGTGATTAGTGCGACATAGTGGCTTATGTCACTATATGCGACATAAGGTCTGATTTAGAAACATAAAGGCTTATGTCACAGGTGGCCTGGAGCCTCTGCGACATAACGCGCTGTTGGCCGGAAAATGAGCCGAAAAGGTGTTTTCCGACCTCCGTTTGACCTGAGACTTTTACCGAACCCATATTTGGACATTTTAAGCTTAAACAAACTATAAACATGTAAAAATAATGGAAATTTGAGAGTTTCGGGTCTTGTCAAAAACTTACAAATTTAACGTCGGAGGAATCCGAAAAGATGGAAATGTAGATCGTGAAGTGGTGAATGTTTTCTTCCAAATAAGCAAGGTGTTTCGAGGTCGTTTGATGGTGGAAATCGGTGGTGGTAAGTGGTGGTGGTGGTTGTTGTTTTAGAGGGAAAGTAGAAGAAGAGAGAGAATGATGAGATGAGAAATGAGGGAAGAATGGGGGGAGATGGCAGATTTTTGGGGGAAAAGGGGGGGGGGAATCTCCCAGATTTTAATCCTCGCGTTTACGCTCCGTGCGGTGTTCGTTTCCCGATTGTTTAAACGTTTAATTCAATTATTTTATACATTTTAAAATACGAATCTTTTATAAACATTTTGGTTGGAGTATTTTACCAATTACTTAGTAAGTGAATTATAAAGTATAATTAAATTTCGTTTTAATTGTCTGCGCGTTTAATATTTTAATCGCGTAGATGTTCGTTTGTACGATACTAATTAATTATGAAATATTATTATCAAGATGACATTTGGGATAAAATAGTGTTATTAAATAATGTTATATTATTTAATAAAATTTGTTCACCAACGTCCGTATTTAATGGTATAAAATTACATTCGATTTGAAACTTGTACAATTCAATCAAATCGCATAATTATATATATTCATCAGTATATATTTTGGTACATTAATTAGCCTAAAACCAACTAATTACATGTATTAACAACTGATTAGGTACTAATCACTAGTCCTAGTTTGGCGGGTGTTACATTCTCCCCCTGTTAGGAGAATTTCGTCCTGAAATTTAGCTCGATGTAGTGTTGGATGTAGAGTCAGTAAATAACTGAGGATACTTGAGTCGCATTTGGTCTTCCCGTTCCCATGTGAATTCCGGACCACGCTGCGAATTCCACCTGACCTTAACGATGGGAATACGACTTTGTTTGCGTTGTTTGACCTCACGGTCCATGATTTCCGCAGGTTCTTCAACAAAATGAAGTTTGTCATCGGTGCTAATCTCCTCGAGTGGGAGGATGAGTGTCTCATCAGACAGGCATTTCTTTAGGTTAGAAATGTGAAAAGTAGGGTGCACGCTGCTGAGCTCAGCTGGCAGCTGCAGTCGATATGCCACAGGGCCAATCCTTTCGAGGATATCAAAAGGCCCAATGTATCTGGGATTTAACTTCCTGCGTTTGCCGAATCGGATCACGCCTTTCCAAGGCAAAACTTTAAGGAGTACTCGATCCCCAACTTGGAACTCGAGTGGTTTGCGTCTCACGTCAGCATAACTTTTCTGACGATCACATGCGGCTTTGAGTCTATTTTGGATTTTGACAATTTTCTCGGTGGTTTCGTCTATGAGTTCAGGACTAGTGAGTTGACTGTCTCCCACTTCGGTCCAACAGATCGGTGATCGGCACTTACGACCGTACAATGCCTCGAATGGTGTAACCTTAATGCTGGTATGATAACTGTAATTGTAGGAAAACTCTCACAATGGCATGTATCTTTCCCATTTTACACCGAAGTCAACTACGCAGGCTCGTAGCATGTCTTCCAGTGTTTGAATCGTTCGTTCACTTTGGCCGTCGGTCTGAGGGTGATACGTGGTACTCATATCGAGACGGGTACCCAATGATTTTTGAAGTGACTGCCAAAAGTGAGATGTGAAACGACTATCCCTATCGTAGATAATCGAGATTGGGACACCGTGTCGAGAAACAACCTCTTTGATGTAGACTCGTGTGAGGCGTTCCATTTTGTCGGTTTCCTTGATTGCCAGGAAATGAGCAGATTTTGTGAGACGATCAACGATCACCCAAATGGTATCGCAACCGCTTGATGACTTTGGTAGTTTGGTTATGAAATCCATGGCAATTTGTTCCCATTTCCATTCAGGAATGTTGGGTTGTTGGAGTAAACCGGAAGGTTTTTGATACTCAGCTTTGACTTTTGAGCAAGTAAGGCACTTGCTGACGTATGTGGCAATTTCAGATTTCATGTTTGGCCACCAATAGAACTCTTTGATGCCGTGATACATTTTGTCAGATCCTGGGTGGATAGAGTATTTAGACTTGTGAGCTTCATCCATCACCAAGTCTCGCAGGTTCCCAAAACTAGGCAACCAAATTCGGTTAGAGAGGTACCTAACTCCGTTAGGTTTGATTTCAAATTGTTTATCCATGCCTCGCAAGGCTTCATCTTTGATGTTATCGGGTTTCAGAGCTTCGAGTTGAGCAGTGAGAATCTGAATGTTTAGATCATTGTGAATGGTCATACTGAGGGCTCGGACTCGAAGTGGTTTCGTTTGTTTTTTTCGACTGAGGGCATCGGCAACAACATTTGCCTTACCCGGATGGTATTTGATCTCACAATCGCAGTCGGTGAGCAATTCGACCCACTGGCGTTGTCTCATGTTGAGATCCTTCTGATCGAATATGTGTTGGAGACTTTTGTGGTTGGTAAAGATTGTGCACTTAGTGCCATAGAGGTAATGTCTCCAGATTTTGAGGGCAAAGACGACAACTCCTAGCTCGAGATCGTAGGTGGTGTAGTTCTTTTCATGAATTTTGAGCTGTCGCGAAGCATAAGCAATAACTTTGTCTCGTTGCATCAGCACGTAACCGAGACCTTGATGAGAAGCATCGCAGTATACCACGAATTCATCGGTGCCTTCGGGTAAGGATAGAATCGGAGCACTGCAAAGCTTTTGTTTCAGAATTTGAAATGATGACTCTTGTTTATCAGTCCAATCAAACTTTTTGTCTTTCTGAGTCAGGGTTGTGAGTGGTTGGGCTAATTTAGAGAAATTTTCAATGAATCGCCGATAGTACCCAGCAAGACCCAAGAATTGGTGTACTTCGGTTGGAGATGTTGGTGCTTGCCAGCACTTGATAGCCTCGATTTTCAATGGATCAACATGGATTCCTTGACTATTAACAATATGTCCAAGGAATTGAACGGATTGTATCCAGAACTCACACTTGGAGAATTTGGCATATAACTCCTCGTGTTTGAGTAGTTCTAGGATGGTTTTGAGGTGTTGCGCGTGTTCTTGTTCATTTCACCAGTATATGAGAATGTCGTCGATGAAGACAATGACAAACTTATCGAGGTAAGGTTTGCACACCTGATTCATAAGATCCATTAATACATCTGGTGCATTTGTTAAACCGAAGGGCATCACCTAAAATTCATAATGCCCGTAACGAGTTCGGAAAGCAGTTTTTGGGATATCGGTGTCGCGAACTCGAAGTTGATGATAACCTGACCGAAGATCGATCTTTGAATAAATACTTTACCCTTGTAGTTGGTCAAACAGGTCATCGATGCGAGGGAGTGGATATCGGTTCTTGATGGTCAATTTGTTCAACTCTCGGTAGTCGATGCACATTCGAAAAGAACCATCTTTCTTTTTCACGAATAAGACCGGAGCTCCCCAAGGTGAAGAACTCGGTCGAATGAAACCTCTATCCAGGAGTTCCTGTAACTAGGTGGACAGCTCCTGAAGTTCGAATGCGGCTAATCGGTATGGTGCTCGAGCACGAGATCGATTGAGAACTCGATCTGTCTTGGAGGTGGCAGACCAGGAAGTTCTTCAGGAAAGACTTCTGGAAAGTCTCGAACGATGGGTACATCCTCAAGTCGCTTCCCCTCTGACTTTTTCTCCATGATGTGTCCGAGGATTGCTGGATAACCTTTTCTCAGAAACTTCTGAGTTTTCAAGCAAGATATGATATTCAGTCTCGTCCCACCGGTCTCCCCCGTATGATCAAGGTTCTACCGACGGCGAGAGGAATGCGGACGATTTTGTCATAACAAACGATTTCGGCTCGTTGTTTGGACAACCAGTCCATACCAATGATGACGTCGAAACTTCCAATTTCAACGGGCATAAGATCTATCGAAAAGGTTTCGTTTGCTAAGTTTAAAGTGCAATTAGGTATCACACTATCAGTTTCTATGAGTTTACCGTTTGCTAGTTCTACAGTGTACTTAACATCTAGAGCAACAGGTGCGATATTAAGTAGAGGGCAAAACTCATCAGAAATAAAACTTCTATCGGCACCAGTATCAAACAGAATAGAAGCAGATAAGTTGTTGAGGAGGAACATACCCGTGCCCACATTCGGGTCCTGACGGGCATCCCCGGAGTTAAGTACAAACGCTCTTCCCCTTGTGTTGTTGTTGTTGTTGTTGTTGTTTTTGTTGTTGTTGTTGCCCTTGTTCTTGTTTTTAGGACATTCATTTCTGAAGTGTCCCATTTCTCCACACCCAAAGCAGGATTTGGGTTGGTTGGAATTGTTGCGAGAGGTGTTGTTGTTGGATTTGGGGGCTCGGCAATCTCGGGTCAAGTCCCCGCACCTCCTGCAGTTGTTGCATGTCACACCCCGCCAGACGGTAATTACAATTTGTTATGTTTAGTTTGCGGAAGCTTTAATAACGTGGCGGGGCTGCGAACAGTAATTTCAACCAACAGATACATACATACTCAGAGCATATGGTTATTGCACAACATAATAGATAAGGATGCCAGTTCAAACATTTGTTACAAAGGTAGTACGACTATGTAAGTCGTAACAGTAGTAGTGGAGTTTAAAACATTTTAGTTTTAAATCAAAAATACATAAGGTTAAAAATAAGATTTCATAAGTATGACCGCAATGTCTGCAGTTATACAAATGAAATCCCCAAAAGCGGTCCCAACAGTATGTGGCATCCTAATAGGTCCAGGGTTGTCCATCCTGAATGCATGCGATTTCTTACCCAGCTAATTTCCTGAAAAACATAGAGAAAGTCGTCAACAAATATGTTGAGTGAATTTACAGGTTTACATGTGTATGTGGTTTGTTAAACCAAGTCTGTATAAATGATTTGTTATTCATTTATAAAAATGCAAGTTATGTAGGGTTGTTACCCTAAAGTATTGTTATATGTGGGATGTCGTCCCAAAACATGTTACCGGTTGTTTACCAGTGTAAAACCAGTTACCGGTATGTTTTCCGGTGTCCAACAGTTGTAGGATTCGTTCTTCCTAAAAGTATGTGGGAATTTTACTTAGACTGTGATCCCCTGAAAGGTGAGCTAAACCTCGCAGGTTAAAGTAACGCGACCTAACCCTATAACTAAACCACAACCAGAACTTATGTTGTTTGTCTGAACGGACATTTAAGTATACGCTCCACCGTAGGAGGGTCGTCACGGCAATAGTACTATCCGTATACTCAGTGGCTAGAGTCACCTAGCTAATGGTTACAGTAGCATGTCATGAGGTCTTTCATGCACACAATCCAAGTCTAGGTCCGTACTAGGATCCTTTGTCTAATTCCCAAATAGTTGTGAAAATGTAATATCACAAATCAACATTTGTATAAAAGCAATAAAGCATTTATAATTTGATTGCATGTGTTGGCATGCAATTTCTATGTTTAACACCCCTGTGTTTAAAAGCAGAAAACATTTAAAAGTAGGGGCTGTAAACTCACAGTGGTTTGCTCGGTATGAATGCTAGCAGCTGACAGGTAATAGCCCAAAGGTTTGTTAACCTATATACCATAAATGTATTAACATAAGTACGTTTGATTTGTTTAATCAACTTATGTTAACAGTTTCTTTGTTTTGTAGAAATTGTTAATTTCTCAGTAATTTAAGTCGTTGCATTCGTTGGTGATGTTGTGTTGAAATATTGTTATTATTTCACACGTCGTATGCCTTATCAAGTGTGTATATATATATATCATACACGTTCCATTTTATGAATATTCGTTTCGTGAAACGATTCGGGTCACGTCTTATGTTTGGAATGTTTTGGAAGTTTATTGGGCTCGGTCCGATTTGTTTTGTTTTTGGTTCACTATCTTAACCCATTTACATAATCTCTTTGGCCCATTACAAGTCTTGTTCAATGGCCCGTTTATTTATTTTAATTCATTTGTTTTTACAATACTCAGCCCAACCCAAAGTCTTAGGCCCAAGAAACATTCTGTCCAGTTTGTAGCCCAGCCCAGCCGTTCGGCTTGGGCTAGCCGTTCGGCTTGGATAGCCGTTCGGCTTGGCCATCAGCCGTTCGGCTTGGCTTCCGGCCCAACCCACACTTTACTCGATCCAGTCCAATATAATAGGCCCGTTATTTATTTCGATCCAGTCCACAACACTCGGTCCATTTAGCATTTTAGTCCGGCCCAATAATCATTTTAGTCCGGCCCAAATACACAGCCCACCAGACTCGTACACAGCCGATCGGCTTTGAGCACTTAGCCGTTCGGCTTTGGTCTCTTAGCCGTTCGGCTTTGTGACCTTAGCCGTTCGGCTTTGGCTCGAGTCCAGGCTCTGTTCGTTCTTCCCACTTCCAAACTCGAAATCAAAGTGTGTTTGTGCCATTTTTCGAGTGATTTTCGTGTTTAGATGTTTAGTAACAACCACATACATCATTATATCATGTTTTAACAAATTTTAACACAATGATTCATGGATTTCAAGTTTGTTCTCATATAACCATTTCAAGAAAAATCAACATGTAATCCTCAAACTTATGTGTTACATACATGGATTATGATGTATATACGAGTTATACAACGAAATTTAAGCATAGAAATCAAAGATTTTGAAGTTTCTTACAAATGTGAAGTTGAGGGTGACGATGGTGAAGCAATGAAGAAAATGATGAGGGTGTTGGTTCTGGCTTGTTGTTCTACTCCTCCACTTGTTGCTACCGCTGCCTTGCTTGTGTTCTTGATCAAAGAAGGAGAAGAAGAGCAAGATAGATGGATGATGATAATGGGTGTTGTGTTTGAAAGAAAGAAAATCACAGGGAATGGGGGAGGAGGAAAATGGGAATGGTGTCGAGTTATGGGAGATCACAGTTGTGGTCTCCCAATTATTGGGGCAAGTATGGTATTTTAAGCCCGTTAATTTCGGGTACGGGTATAATTAGTACAATATAAAATTTAACATTGTATATTTTTATTTTGTAGATGCTTTCCTGGTTCGTTATTTAAATTCAGAATAATGATATTTTCATTATTTTTGATTGTTGTACCATTCCTGCGTTGGACTGCTAACATTTAATTGAGCGTCGAAATTTCTGTCAAATTTCGGATTCACATTTTGAGGTAATGCTATAAATGTTCCCAAATGAATGAGAAAATTCGCATTTTTCTCATCTTGGTCTCTGAACGCATTTTAAAATTGTTTCTGTTCGTTTTATAATACGTTTTATGTTAAACGTATTTTTAACCCGTTTTATCTATATGTTATAGATACAATAGTACTCGTAATTAATAATTGAATTATTAATTATGTTATATCACCAACTTTTGTCGTACTTATCAGTCGGGTTCGTTCCGACACATTCGTACGCAACTTTAAATACTTGCGTATTAGTAATACTTTTTGTTTAAAAGTACTAGGCTGCTAGACTTACATCGCATCAGAAGTTTTATTTTAAACTTAATCAGGAAATTAGCGTAAGAATGCACATGCTTAAATGTTAATTATTACCTAATTTGGAGAGTTGTCACATTCTCCCCCCGTTAGGGAAATCTCGTCCCGAGATTTAATTCATGCCGTGAGTCGCGGTCACGGTTTCAAACAGTCGAGGATACTTCTTACGCATTTCATCCTCTCGTTCCCAGGTGAACTCTGGGCCATGTTTTGAGTTCCAACGAATTTTAACTAGCTTGATTTGTTTGTGTCGAAGTTTCTGTGTTTTTGTGTCCATAACTTCGATAGGTTCCTCCATAAAGTTTAGTTTTGAGTCAACGAAGACTTCTTCCGGAGGGATGATATGTGTTTCATCAGAAAGACACTTTTTCAAGTTAGATATATGAAAGGTGTCATGAATACTACTAAGCTCTTGTGGTAGCTTGAGTTTGTAGGCGACAGGACCAATCCTTGCAAGGATCTCGAATGGTCCGATGTATCGTGGGTTCAGTTTACCTCGTTTACCAAATCGTACTACACCTTTCCAGGGTGCTACTTTGAGTAGGACCTTGTCACCTACTTGAAATTCTAAAGGTTTCCGTCTGTTATCGGCATAACTCTTTTGTCGGTCACGTGCTGCTTTCAATCGATTAAGCACTTGAGATATCTTGTCCGTAGTTTCTTGGACTATCTCAGGACCCGATAATTGTCTGTCGCCCAACTCTGCCCAACAGAGCGGCGATCGGCACTTGCGTCCATACAATGCCTCAAATGGTGCCATCTGTATGCTGGTGTGATAACTGTTATTATATGAAAATTCTGCTAGAGGTAGGTGTGTATCCCAATTACCTCCAAAGTCTATCACATATGCTCTCAACAGATCTTCGAGCGTTTGTATTGTTCGCTCGCTCTGGCCGTCAGTTTGTGGGTGGTAAGCAGTACTCATGTCGAGTCTAGTACCCAATGCATGTTGAAGTGTTTGCCAGAAGCGAGAAGTGAATCGTGCATCTCTATCAGAGATGATGGATAATGGCACCCCATGTCGAGAAACGACCTCTTTCAAATAGATTCTAGTCAGCTTCTCCATTTTGTCTGTTTCCTTGATAGCAAGGAAGTGGGCTGATTTCGTCAATCGGTCGACAATCACCCATATGGTGTCAACTCCGGATGTTGTTTTTGGTAACTTCGTGATGAAGTCCATCGTGATGTGTTCCCATTTCCATTTGGGCATTTCAGGTTGTTGCAAAAGCCCAGACGGCTTTTGATATTCAACTTTGACTTTTGCACAAGTCAAGCACTTACTAACGTATGTGGCAATGTCTCGTTTCATGCCAGGCCACCAGTAAAATCCTTTCAAGTCGTGATACATCTTATCTGCGCCAGGATGTATCGAGTAGTTAGACTTATGTGTTTCGTCCAAAATCAATCGGCGTAATTCGTCTACGCATGGTACCCAAATTCGGTTCATGAAGTACAACACTCCGTTGTCCTTGGTTTCAAGTTGTTTCTCCATTCCCTTCAAGGATTCTTCCTTAAGACGTTCGGGAATGAAAGCTGATTGTTGAGCGTCACAAATTTGAGTAATGAGATTCGAGTGGATTGTCAATCCTAAAGCTCGGACTCTGCGGGGTTTGACTCGTTCCTTACGACTCAAGGCATCAGCTACAACGTTTGCTTTGCCCGGGTGATACTTAATTTCGCAGTCATAATCGTTCAGTAATTCGACCCAACGACGTTGTCTCATGTTGAGTTCTTTCTGGTCGAATATATGTTGGAGACTTTTGTGATCCGTAAAGATAGTGCACTTTGTACCGTATAGGTAGTGTCTCCAAATCTTAAGTGCAAAAACGACGGCTCCTAGCTCTAAGTCATGCGTCGTATAGTTCTTTTCGTGAACTTTCAATTGTCGAGACGCGTAAGCAATGACCTTGTCATTTTGCATCAATACGCAACCCAATCCCTGATGTGAAGCATCACAGTAGACAACAAAGTTTTCTACTCCCTCGGGTAGTGATAGGATTGGTGCGGTACTTAGTTTCTGTTTCAACAATTGGAAAGCAATCTCTTGCTTCTCGCCCCAATCAAATTTCTTATCCTTTTGAGTTAGAGCGGTAAGTGGTTGGGCTATTTTCGAGAAGTTCTCGATGAAGCGTCGGTAATAGCCGGCTAGCCCAAGAAATTGTCGTATCTCGGATGGTGTTTTTGGGGCTTCCCAGTTCTTAATTGCCTCGATTTTGGATGGGTCCACATGAATTCCTTTGTTATTGATCACATGACCAAGGAAATGAACCTCGCGCATCCAAAATTCACACTTAGAGAACTTTGCATAAAGCTTTTCTTTCTCCAGTAATTCAAGAATCAATCTCAGATGTTGCTCGTGATCCTCCTTCGTTCGGGAGTATATCAATATGTCATCGATAAACACAATCACGAACTTATCAAGATAAGGTTTGCATACTCTATTCATGAGGTCCATGAACACTGCTGGTGCGTTTGTCAGTCCGAATGGCATGACTAGGAACTCGTAATGACCGTACCGAGTCCTAAACGCAGTCTTAGGAATATCCTCATCCCGAACCTTCAGTTGATGGTATCCAGATCGCAAGTCGATCTTCGAATAGTAACTTGACCCTTGTAGCTGGTCAAACAAGTCATCTATGCGAGGTAGTGGATATCGATTCTTAATAGTTACTTTGTTCAGTTCCCGATAATCGATACACATTCGCATTGATCCATCCTTCTTCTTGACGAACAAAACCGGAGCTCCCCAAGGTGAAAAGCTCGGTCGGATGAATCCTAGGTCTAAGAGTTCCTGTAGTTGTGCGGACAACTCTTGCATTTCTGATGGAGCAAGACGGTAAGGCGCACGTGCAATTGGCGCTGCTCCAGGTACTAGGTCGATATGAAATTCAACCTGTCGTGGGGGTGGTAATCCTGGTAACTCATCAGGAAACACTCCTGGGTAGTCACGTACGATAGGTACGTCATCTATATGTCGCTCCTCGGATTTCTTTTCTACAACGTGTGCCAAGAATGCTTGGTATCCCTTTCGGAGATATTTACGGGCCTTCAAGCATGTAATCATTTTTGTGGCACTTTTTCGTTTCTCACCTTTGACCATGAGGGTTTCTCCTGTCGGTAGGGGTAAGCGTACCCGCTTATCGTGACATATGATTTCGGCGCGGTTTTTAGATAACCAGTCCATGCCGACTACAACGTCAAAACTTCCCAACTTAACCGGTAGTAAGTCTATTTCGAAGAGATGACCTTCTAATTCCAAGGTACATCCCGGTACTATTTCTCCTGACTCGATTAACTCACCATCGGCTAGTTCAATTGTGTATTTGTTATCTAGCTTACGTGATTCAAGTTCTAATAGTAGTCTAAACTCAATAGACACAAAACTTAAATCAGCACCTGAATCGATTAACACAGAGGCATAATGGTTGTTTACAAGAAACGTACCAGTGACGGTGTTAGGGTCCTGGCGTGCCTCTTGTGCTCCAATCACAAATGCTCGTCCTTGAGCCGGCTGATTGATGATGTTGTTAGCTCGGTTGTTGTTACCACGATTGTTGGTGTTGTTGCGGTTTTGGTTGTTCTGGTTGTTGTTGTTGGGATTCTGGTTGTTGAGTCGAGGGCATCGGTTTCGATAGTGCCTCGTGTCGCCACATTCAAAACACCCTTGGTTTCGGCGTTCGGTGTTCTCCCTAGGGGTAGGGTTAGCTTTGCAGTTTTGGGTTTTGTGACCCCAACCTCTACAGTTGTTGCAATACCAACATTCACCGTCGTGATGTTTGCCACATTTGTCACACTTAGGTTTGTTACCCAAGTATGGTTTTGATTCCACAGTGGTGGCAGCATAGGACTTTGGGTTCCCAGACCCCTTCTTATTCGTTTGACCCTGACGGTCACCTCCTCTGTCATTCCACTTACGCTTTGTACCTCCAGAATTTCCAGCTTCGGTACTGCTCGGCTCAACCTTGCCCGGTGCAGTTTTCTTGGTCAGTGTTCCCATCCTGACTGCCTCATCGGTCAGACTTTGCGCTAAAACAACAGCGCTTCTGAATGTGTCAGGTTTGGAAGATGTAACCAAACTCCTAATTTGCGGTGCCAGACCATAGACATAACGCTCGATGCGTTTGTACTCAGGTGTTACCATATGTGGCACTAGACGTGCTAGTTCCTGAAACTTGGTTGTATAACCAGTGATATCGGCACCAATCATAGTGATGTTCCACAGCTCAGTTTCGACTTTCTGCATCTCGCTACGGGGACAGAATTCCTCCAACATCATGTTTTTCAGTACTTCCCATGACATGGAGTAGGCAGCTGGTCGTCCCAGTGATTGGACTTGACTGTTCCACCAAGTAAGAGCCTTGTCAGCAAGAGTGCAGGTGGCATATTTCACCATACAGTCTGGTGAACAGTCACTAATGTCCAATACCGACTCTGTCTTTTCTATCCAGTGTATAATCCCAATAGCACCCTCGGTGCCACGAAAAGTAACTGGCTTACAAGCCTGGAATGTCTTGTATGAACACCCTCGGCGAGTATTCGCAGGTGCCTCAGTATTAACAGGGGTAGAACCGCTGTTATTCATTCCATTCTCGCGATTTCGGCTAGCTTCGTACTCAGCAATACCTTCAGCTATTCGCCGTGCTATCATTTGCTCGGTAGTTTCATTATTGTTGGGTGGGGGAACAGTTTCAGGATTGGAAGAAGGTGTCGTTCGTCGACTGTTCTTAGTCACCCGTCGTTTTGGTGGCATGATTCCGTTCTGCGATGAAATAAATTGCAGGAGTCAATGCCAAGGTATTGAATGTGATGAACAAGATTTCACATTTTTAACAAAGAAACGATATGGAAAATTTGAAGAACAGGTTTTTGGTATCACATGTCACACGACTTTGAAACGCCCATATGTAGTTAGTACAATATAATCACGTTGGCCAGGCGTCATTATATAATGCTAAATACATATTTCCTTTCATCATCATTCAACACAATCGAGTTTAAAGAAAGTTCAAGATAGGAATCAATAGTCAAGGTGTGGTGTGTTTCATGGTTTCCAAGGAATGGTCAAATGTTATTGGTTGGCTACCGCTTCTAACACACGTATATACATGTAGATATACTACTAAAATCGTTGTTAAATGAAATGAATATGAAATACATCCAAACATAAGTTATATTATATCAAAAGGTGTAGCGCTGATACATCAGTTTTATACAAAACAAGATGGGATCCCAAATACGCCCCATCAGCGGTTAGCGCTATACAAAAGTCAATGGGTTTTCCTATACATATACCCATTCTAACAACTGTTTTTCCCCGTTTAGTACATGTCCAGTACATACATACATCTACCATCTGATACTAGTCTATACTACACGTGATGGATTTACTAACATATCCATCATCCAAAAAGTGGCCGGTTTGATGCCCCCTAGGCACAAACCGCCGTACACAAGTCTAATGAAAATAAGGTAGAAACAATCCCACAGCTGTCCTCAGCACAGCTATCATCACACAAGCTCCAATCATCATCCCTGCTGTCCTCGCACGCCTCTCTAGTACTCTGACACGAGCACGTGCAGTCTCGGCTATCTCCCTGGCAGCAACCACGTTGCTCAACAAGAAGTGGCAACGCTCATGAATGTCTGCCATGTCTCCATCCAGACGGGAGACATCGCTCTGTAGCTCGGCAAGGTGAGCACCCCTGCTACCAGAAATGCGAAACAATGTGCGAATCACAGCCACAATGGTAGGGAGAGTCAACTCTACGGGCTCTCCAGTAGTAGGCAGTGGTGCGGAGGATCGGGAGGACTCCCCGGTCTCAAAAGTAGCAGGAAAACCCTCTAACGACCTCCACCGCCCCAACATAGGAGCCATCCACTCCAAGTGAGCAAGCCTAGGTACCCTCTGTGGCGGCTCATCACAGTGCATCACCCTCTCCTCTGCCATCGGCGCCTTATCACGGGGCGCAAGTGGTCCTCTAGGGAAATCTCGGACACACATCCGTGGTGTCCTCCTAGGTACCGGTCCTCTGGAAGGTCCAGCAATCGTATGGCATGTCGCCATAAAGGTAGACCCTAACATACGAGTGGTAGGGTCAGTGGGGGTAGTAGCAGGTGGGACCACATGAGCAGTGGGTGGTGGGGTGATGTAAGCATCACTAGTGTCATCCGATAAGGCTCTCAGTTGAACCGGTGGACACGCAACTCCGGTGCTAGCGTCGCTATGGTAGGAATCCTCGGTCGGCTCCTCATCAGAAGCATACAAATAGATCGGACTGTGCCTCGACATGCTGAGACAAAGAAGTCGTAGGTGACGTGTCAGTCGTATGTTAGCTGTATGCAAAATGTGTATGCATGCAATGAATGTTTTAGCCAAGGCTATAGTCTAGGTCTCTAAGGTTTTAGGTCGCTTAAAGACTTCTAGTTCGCTATAACCAATGGCTCTGATACCAAGTCTGTCACACCCCGCCAGACGGTAATTACAATTTGTTATGTTTAGTTTGCGGAAGCTTTAATAACGTGGCGGGGCTGCGAACAGTAATTTCAACCAACAGATACATACATACTCAGAGCATATGGTTATTGCACAACATAATAGATAAGGATGCCAGTTCAAACATTTGTTACAAAGGTAGTACGACTATGTAAGTCGTAACAGTAGTAGTGGAGTTTAAAACATTTTAGTTTTAAATCAAAAATACATAAGGTTAAAAATAAGATTTCATAAGTATGACCGCAATGTCTGCAGTTATACAAATGAAATCCCCAAAAGCGGTCCCAACAGTATGTGGCATCCTAATAGGTCCAGGGTTGTCCATCCTGAATGCATGCGATTTCTTACCCAGCTAATTTCCTGAAAAACATAGAGAAAGTCGTCAACAAATATGTTGAGTGAATTTACAGGTTTACATGTGTATGTGGTTTGTTAAACCAAGTCTGTATAAATGATTTGTTATTCATTTATAAAAATGCAAGTTATGTAGGGTTGTTACCCTAAAGTATTGTTATATGTGGGATGTCGTCCCAAAACATGTTACCGGTTGTTTACCAGTGTAAAACCAGTTACCGGTATGTTTTCCGGTGTCCAACAGTTGTAGGATTCGTTCTTCCTAAAAGTATGTGGGAATTTTACTTAGACTGTGATCCCCTGAAAGGTGAGCTAAACCTCGCAGGTTAAAGTAACGCGACCTAACCCTATAACTAAACCACAACCAGAACTTATGTTGTTTGTCTGAACGGACATTTAAGTATACGCTCCACCGTAGGAGGGTCGTCACGGCAATAGTACTATCCGTATACTCAGTGGCTAGAGTCACCTAGCTAATGGTTACAGTAGCATGTCATGAGGTCTTTCATGCACACAATCCAAGTCTAGGTCCGTACTAGGATCCTTTGTCTAATTCCCAAATAGTTGTGAAAATGTAATATCACAAATCAACATTTGTATAAAAGCAATAAAGCATTTATAATTTGATTGCATGTGTTGGCATGCAATTTCTATGTTTAACACCCCTGTGTTTAAAAGCAGAAAACATTTAAAAGTAGGGGCTGTAAACTCACAGTGGTTTGCTCGGTATGAATGCTAGCAGCTGACAGGTAATAGCCCAAAGGTTTGTTAACCTATATACCATAAATGTATTAACATAAGTACGTTTGATTTGTTTAATCAACTTATGTTAACAGTTTCTTTGTTTTGTAGAAATTGTTAATTTCTCAGTAATTTAAGTCGTTGCATTCGTTGGTGATGTTGTGTTGAAATATTGTTATTATTTCACACGTCGTATGCCTTATCAAGTGTGTATATATATATATCATACACGTTCCATTTTATGAATATTCGTTTCGTGAAACGATTCGGGTCACGTCTTATGTTTGGAATGTTTTGGAAGTTTATTGGGCTCGGTCCGATTTGTTTTGTTTTTGGTTCACTATCTTAACCCATTTACATAATCTCTTTGGCCCATTACAAGTCTTGTTCAATGGCCCGTTTATTTATTTTAATTCATTTGTTTTTACAATACTCAGCCCAACCCAAAGTCTTAGGCCCAAGAAACATTCTGTCCAGTTTGTAGCCCAGCCCAGCCGTTCGGCTTGGGCTAGCCGTTCGGCTTGGATAGCCGTTCGGCTTGGCCATCAGCCGTTCGGCTTGGCTTCCGGCCCAACCCACACTTTACTCGATCCAGTCCAATATAATAGGCCCGTTATTTATTTCGATCCAGTCCACAACACTCGGTCCATTTAGCATTTTAGTCCGGCCCAATAATCATTTTAGTCCGGCCCAAATACACAGCCCACCAGACTCGTACACAGCCGATCGGCTTTGAGCACTTAGCCGTTCGGCTTTGGTCTCTTAGCCGTTCGGCTTTGTGACCTTAGCCGTTCGGCTTTGGCTCGAGTCCAGGCTCTGTTCGTTCTTCCCACTTCCAAACTCGAAATCAAAGTGTGTTTGTGCCATTTTTCGAGTGATTTTCGTGTTTAGATGTTTAGTAACAACCACATACATCATTATATCATGTTTTAACAAATTTTAACACAATGATTCATGGATTTCAAGTTTGTTCTCATATAACCATTTCAAGAAAAATCAACATGTAATCCTCAAACTTATGTGTTACATACATGGATTATGATGTATATACGAGTTATACAACGAAATTTAAGCATAGAAATCAAAGATTTTGAAGTTTCTTACAAATGTGAAGTTGAGGGTGACGATGGTGAAGCAATGAAGAAGATGATGAGGGTGTTGGTTCTGGCTTGTTGTTCTACTCCTCCACTTGTTGCTACCGCTGCCTTGCTTGTGTTCTTGATCAAAGAAGGAGAAGAAGAGCAAGATAGATGGATGATGATAATGGGTGTTGTGTTTGAAAGAAAGAAAATCACAGGGAATGGGGGAGGAGGAAAATGGGAATGGTGTCGAGTTATGGGAGATCACAGTTGTGGTCTCCCAATTATTGGGGCAAGTATGGTATTTTAAGCCCGTTAATTTCGGGTACGGGTATAATTAGTACAATATAAAATTTAACATTGTATATTTTTATTTTGTAGATGCTTTCCTGGTTCGTTATTTAAATTCAGAATAATGATATTTTCATTATTTTTGATTGTTGTACCATTCCTGCGTTGGACTGCTAACATTTAATTGAGCGTCGAAATTTCTGTCAAATTTCGGATTCACATTTTGAGGTAATGCTATAAATGTTCCCAAATGAATGAGAAAATTCGCATTTTTCTCATCTTGGTCTCTGAACGCATTTTAAAATTGTTTCTGTTCGTTTTATAATACGTTTTATGTTAAACGTATTTTTAACCCGTTTTATCTATATGTTGTAGATACAATAGTACTCGTAATTAATAATTGAATTATTAATTATGTTATATCACCAACTTTTGTCGTACTTATCAGTCGGGTTCGTTCCGACACATTCGTACGCAACTTTAAATACTTGCGTATTAGTAATACTTTTTGTTTAAAAGTACTAGGCTGCTAGACTTACATCGCATCAGAAGTTTTATTTTAAACTTAATCAGGAAATTAGCGTAAGAATGCACATGCTTAAATGTTAATTATTACCTAATTTGGAGAGTTGTCACATTGCAGGGAGTACTGCATGGACCATCGTGGTGGTAGTTGTACTTGGAATAGTATGGCCTATCCCCAGTGTAGTTACGTTTGGGCTCATAATTGGTGTTGTAAATTTGGATGGTGTTTGGTTTCTTGCTTTGGTTGTTGTGGTGTTCAGAAGGTTTGCGTTTGTTGTTGTTGGAGGAGGATGTGTTGGATGTCTCACGGCTAACAACCATGGCCATGAGTTCATGCGCCAACCGGATTGCACTTTCCATGGTGGTTAGCTTGGATGAGGCGACGTTCCCCTGGATATTCTCGGGGAGGCCGCAGATATATCTCTTGATACACTTCTCCTCCGGATCAACCAAACCCGGGCATAACAAAGCGAATTGCTGGAATTTGGTGGTATATCCAGCAATGTCAGTTCCCTGCTCTGTCAAGTGCCAGAATTCTTCCTCCAAACGATGCAGTTCTTCTTCAGGACAGTATTTTTCCCTAAGCTTTTTCTTCAGTTCAGCCCAAGGAAATTGGATTGCTATCTTAGTGCCCACAGAGTTTGCGTGGGTGTTCCACCACGTAAGGGCACCTTCCTGAAAGGTGTAGGCAGCAAACTTGACTTTGTTATCCTCCGTGCAGTTACAGAGGTTGAAGACAGATTCCATACGTTCAATCCACTTGATTAGACCAATTGCACCTTCCGTGCCCTTGAAGTAAAGTGGTTTGCAGCTGAGAAAATCCTTGTAGGAACAAGGTTTGATAACAGGGGTATTGACTGGGGTTTCGTCATTACTTCGAGAGTTTCGAGGTGAATCTCGAGCACCCAAAGCATCGGCCACTGCTCGAGATACGATAGCAGCAAGTTCGGCATCACTGTAACTTTTCTTCTTTGGCGGCATGATTCTTCAAGAAAGAAACAAGAGGTACATGAGAAATTGCACCAGGATGATAATTACAATAGATGTATATATATAAAAGTGGTAATATACAACATCACATGGTAAAATCACAATGTAGAAATAACGGGAGAAATTGTCAATTCATAATACGAAGTTGAATGATTACAGACAATTTCTAGTTAGGAGTTTCAAAAGTCACAAACTTAGAAGTTTTACAAAAGTGTCGGGAATTATTACATCCGGTCGAATTACATAGGTCCTACGAAAGCATGATAGAGTATAGATTTAGCCTAAGCTAATCCTGTCATAGATCGAGTTGTGGTAGTAGTGCGGTGAGATGGTCCATAGACTCTGCAAGTCTGCTAACCATTCGGAGAGCGTCCTCGGTTTCCTTTAGACGTGTCTCGCACTGATTTAGTCTTGATTGTAGGACGGAGATTTCATTTCGGTTGCCAATCACTTGGTTGTGGACAACCTCCATAGTTTCTATGGTTTCACCCAGACGGTTGTCAAGGGTGTCCATGTGGTTGATTGTATTTTCGTGATCTTCGGAGACTTGATTGATACGTTCGAGTGATGTGAGTCTCCAGTTTTCGTTGGTTTCTTGGAATTCGATGTCCATAGTATTAATTCGTTGCTCGTGGTGGTGTAGCCTAGTGGCTAAGTCCGACAAAGTGAAGTGAATGTGGTATGGGTCAGCTCGAGGCAACCTGGTGTTCCTCCTATCCACCCTTGGGTTTTGTGATCCATACGGATGAGAGCGTGATGAATTGGGTGGTGTGTTTGCCATTCTGAGACAAAGCGTTAGAAAGAATGAGGCCTATATTCGTATATTACATATATAATATAGTCTAAGATATTGAGCATGAGAGAGGCCTATCTATGTATATATATATCACATAATAGCCTAAAGTGTCTAACACATACATGTTTGAGTCCCGGTTCTCTCGAGGTCAGAGTCAACTAGTGTATTCTGTTCGGTCATGACTCCTTTCAGATCTCACATCATATTCTTTTAATTGTACATAGTTGATCAGGCTATGTTAAATTAAACCAATACAACGCAGTCACTGAACCTAATCATACTTAATGAGGAATACTGCCTAACGGTCATAGACTAGGCCCACTAAATGCAACCTAGTTCACTATAACCTTAGGCTCTGATACCAATCTGTAACACCCCCAAATTTAATGTTTTGCGGAAGCATAATTTGGGTGTTACTAATCAATAATCAAAGCACACAGATATATAGCAAACGACCACTATATGCATCATTTTACATTGATATTAATAAAACCAAAGTTTACATCAAAATATTGTTTACATTAGCTCGGTTTTAAATTGAGAGATTTAAGTACATAATTAATCTATACAAAATATAATAATGCAGCTAAATCTCTGATTGTTTGTATACTGACTCGAGCTAATGGATCTTGATTGAGCAGTCTAACCTACTGCTGGTCACCTGTGATACATGCTAAAATTGGTTAGCGAAACGCTGGTGAGCTCACAGGTTTGTATGTCAACACATATTTGTATGAACCGAAAGAATTATAATTGAAATTAAAATGAAATTAAGCAAAATAAAAGTTTTACAACCATGATCACATAGCCTGAGCTTAACTTGGGTGTCAGGTCCAATTAAGGAAGCCCAACTGAGTTGCCTCCTACGAGTGCCTAATCTACACTCGTCTTCCCAAATGCTAATACGTCCGTTTGACCAGTTAGTGCGTGCTAACCCGGACGAGGATTGTCAATCCTATATGATATCATATACTAACATTCACGCTACAGATGTATTACCAAACTATGTTGTGGAGGGCTTCGAAATGATTAGTTAAAACAACTCATGTAGTATTTGATTTGTATTATACTTGCGTTCATATTGTAAAATAAAACGAGCAATGTAATCACACCCCTGCTTGAAAAGAGTAAAATAGGGGCCATGAGACTCACCTGAGCCTTTAGTGTTTATTTAAATAAACTTTGATTGATTAGCTACGAATCGATGTCCGAAGACTTGTAACCTGAGGGCGTCCAATACGCGCGATGGTTATTAATTGCATAGGTATCTTAAAAGACTACCTTTGTAGTTGTTTGTTCAATTAGAATGTCCAAATGATTACAATTTGGTTGATTGTCTAAGCGTTTGAAAATGTGTACGGCCCGTTGGTGATTGTTTGTAATAATAATCCCACATTATTATTTTGATGGTTTTGAAGTGTTATACCTAAAAGTAAGTTCCAATGTGTTTTAGAAGTCATGTCGCATACGTGTTTGATGTATACAAGTTTAACACCTTGTGTGAAAGTTCAGATGTAACACCGTTACTCGTGACCCTAGGGTAAGGGCGAAGCACATTAATGACAGGGGTCCAGGGGCAGCGCCCCTGGTAGCGGGGTCCAAGGAGCGGCAGCCCCTAGCTGGGGTCGAATTGCTTTGGTGAAAAACGCATCTGGACTTGAATTTGGGTGAAATCGAGTGATAAGATTTTAGGTCTCGACACTTGGTAAAATTTGTGTTTTCTTGGTTCTGTTTCATGCGACATAGCGTGCGACATACGGCTTTGTGTCGCTAAGTGCGACATAGTCTGTTGTGTCGCAGATCATATCTGCGACATAAGGGCTTGTGTCGCTAAGGGCGACATCCGCAATTTAATGCGACGTAGGGCGTTGTGTCGCTATATACGACGTCCGTAATTTCTGCGACATAACTATTTGTGTCGCTATATGCGACATCAGTGATTAGTGCGACATAGTGGCTTATGTCACTATATGCGACATAAGATCTGATTTAGAAACATAAAGGCTTATGTCGCAGGTGGCCTGGAGCCTCTGCGACATAACGCGTTGTTGGCCGGAAAATGAGCCGAAATGGTGTTTTCCGACCTCCGTTTGACCTGAGACTTTTACCGAACCCATATTTGGACATTTTAATCTTAAACAAACTATAAACATGTAAAAATAATGGAAATTGGAGTGTTTCAGGTCTTGTCGGAAACTTACAAACTTAACGTCGGAGGAATCCGAAAAGATGGAAATGTAGATCGTGAAGTGGTGAATGTTTTCTTCCAAATAAGCAAGGTGTTTCGAGGTCGTTTGATGGTGGAAATCGGTGGTGGTAAGTGGTGGTGGTGGTTGTTGTTTTAGAGGAAAAGGAGAAGAAGAGAGAGAATGATGAGATGAAAAATGAGGGAAGAATGGGGGGAGATGGAAAATTTTTGGGGGGAATCTCCCAGATTTTAATCCCCGCATTTACGCTCCGTGCGGTGTTCGTTTCCCGATTGTTTAAACGTTTAATTCAATTATTTTATTCGTTTAAATATACATTTTAAAATACGAATCTTTTATAAACATTTTGGTTGGAGTATTTTACCAATTACTTAGTAAGTGAATTATAAAGTATAATTAAATTTCGTTTTGATTGTCTGCGCGTTTAATATTTTAATCGCGTAGACGTTCGTTTGTACGATACTAATTAAATATGAAATATTATTATCAAGATGACACTTTGGATAAAATAGTGTTATTAAATAATGTTATATTATTTAATAAAATTTGTTCACCGACGACGTATTTAATTGTATAGAATTACATTCGATTTGAAACTTGTACGATTCAATCAAATCGCATAATTGTATATATTCATCAATATATATTTCGGTACATTAATTAGCCTAAAACCAACTAATTACATGTATTAACAACTGATTAGGTACTAATCACTAGTCCTAGTTTGGCGGGTGTTACATGTTAGGACTTTATGAACTTAAGTTTAATCTATGGAGTACCCTTTCTGGTTATCCACGTGACTGTAACCTAGTAATTAGGACCTGATCAACCTTAATTATGGTAAGTAGTTATGTGTGCCCATGACATGCAATAAGTAAGACACAGTGAAACCACTCGCTGTATATATTTGGTTTACATTTTTGCACTGCTTTACATTTAGTTAGTTTAGAGTGTCATTCTCACTGTCAGTTACTCTTGACCGCATGTTGGATGTAAGAAGCCGTGGAACTACCATGTAAAGTTCACTGTTTATTACTGAAAGGCATGGTCTGCATATGAAACACATTTTAATAAACTGCGAATAATCCAGAGATATATAACTGTTTGAAAAGGAGAGGCTTAAGTCATAAGTTGAAGTAACCAAAGCATTAACAAATAACAACAAGGGTTAGAAATAAAAGTAAAGTCCTAGCGACCTAGAATCCTCAAAACACTAAGTCTTACAAAATCGGCAGTCTAAACATACAAAGTTATTAATCTGCGTGCTAATAGAGTAGTAAACTATCTTAGGGGTTAAGAACGGTCAAACCTATGAGATGATACGCTGCTGATTCATGTACCTCAGTATAAAACCAAGATAGGTTGTTTATCTTTCAACTAGATAAGTATTGGAAGTTTGCGTATTGCTCCGATCAGAATCATGATAACCTAGTTTTTAGTGACATGCCAATGGGAAAATTAGTTGGTAGGGTTCTAGAGTTTACACCTAATAGTTTATTTATTATATAAAGTATTGTCCCTATTTAGTCTGTCATCCTGAAACATTAATTATCAAAGTCTCAACAATCACATATTTATCTTTATCTGCTTTCCTATACTTTAATTTCTTGCAATTTACTTTCCTGCACTTTAACTATTTTTCTTTAGTTTAAAAACCCCAAAACCTACCTAATTTGTCTCATCCTAAATATTTCCCTACTGAAAGCAGCATCTTTAGTCACCCACACTTTTTGATTCATAGAATGATCTTAGGTTATACTTACCGCTTACTAACCGGAGTAGGTAGTACATATAGTTTAAACCCCGCAATATATTAATTTTTTAACCCCTGTTGGCGCTCGAATAGTTACCACCAACGACACCGACGCTTTCAGGTGCCATCAATGCCTGAGTATATGAATAACCCAAAGTTACTAATGAAACAATTTTATAATGTATTGAAGAAAGATATCCATCAGTTTTGTGACCCCGACCGTTGGACAAAGTTTGAGGATTTCGTAAATGAAGCTAGAATGAGGGAGATCAAGACCAAGAGAGATGATGATGATAGATCTTCTAAGAGAAATGTTAATTATTTTCCGGGTTCATTAAAGAGGTTTACATCCGGTGGTGGTAGCAGTGGAAGTGGAAGTGGTAGTGGTAGTGGTGGTGGAAGTAAGGAGTATGTTGAGTGCAAGAAATGTCATCAGAAGCACGAAAAGTAGTAAGTGATCAATGTGGTAGAAGGGGTTGCTACCAATGTGGTAGTGGAGGTCATCTTGGGCGTTGTTTTGGTCAAAAATTACCCAAGGCAATTAAGTGATGAAATTAGTAAAGTAAGGTAAAGTGCTTGTATTGATTTTCAAGATAATCAAGTGTAAAATGCAAGTTTTCGGTATAATACTATGAATTACACGATATGAATTTAACCGAAAGTAATATGAGTAGTAAACTTGTTAAAAATGTAAGTAAGGGTTTAAAGAACACTGATTTTTGTGAAATAAATGGTTATCAACAAGATAAATACAAGAGTTATAAGTAAAATGCAAAGTAATTTTGGGATAACGCTAGTTATACAACAGAAATATGATTATATCAAAGAAAATGCTTAAAACATATTGATAATGCAATTTTTATGATAAAAATGTGATCCCAAGTGAGATAAACATGAATACTAGTCAAAAATACAAGTGAAAACTAGGATAATGCAGGTTTTATGATCAACAGATCAACAAAATGCAAATTAATCAATGAACATATAAAATAAATGCAATCGACACGCGGATATACGAGGAAAGCCCCATTAAGTTACAATCAACGACACCGACACTTTCGGCTGCCATCAAGTTTTTGGCGCCGCTGCCGGGGATCAAAAACGTACAATTTAAAGCCACCTTAAGTAGTAGTATTTAGGAGATCCTTCCGAACGGAACCTTTCCAGTTATCTTTCGGAAGTTAAATTGAGTAATTTAGTATTAACTTAGTATTAGTTTAGCATTAGTTAATTAGGATAGTATTAGTTCAAAATGACAACTCGAAAACCCACTTCTTACCTCATTTCAAAAGACGAACTGACGGCAATGGACGATACGGAATTCTTTGACTACTTAGTAGGGGAAATAGGATCTGATTTCTTTTCACCCTCTTCCTCTAATGCTAAAGAACCCTCCAAAACCCTAGAAGAATTTAGGACCTCACTTTCTATTCCAAAACATTGCCTGACCTGACATCATCTCCAGAAGATCACTTTCCAACTTTGCATTCGCCTCAAATACCAAATTATGTCCACTTCAATAATCCTTCTGAAGAAGATTACGAAGAAAAACCTATGAAATTATGTGACTTAATCACACTCATTCCTGAAACGTCATTGTATGGCAACACTCTGTCAAATTCTCGTAATGACGGCATCTTTCCATTCCTTTCACAAGAACATGAATACACCATCTATCGAGTGGTGGATAAAGTTCCATCAATTGAGCCAGAAAAACCTTGTTCTGAAGAACGCCACCTCGGCGCATCCTTTAATCCTTCTCACAGAGTAGATGTTTATAGGGCATTCGTTAGGAAATTAGACTCCTCCGACTTTCCTTTTTCATATGACCAACGAGAAAAGATTACCAATCTCGACGAACAACTCAAATTCTTATCTCGCCTGTCAAATCATGAATGCGAAAGCACTTCTACCAATTTCAGAGCCCAAGAACTAAAGTTCATAGCAGATTTCGATCTACTTTTTGAATCACTTGCCGACATGAATTTCCAACCAATATCTATGATATTAATTAATCATAATGTCGCTGCAATGATCAATGAACTTGAGTTCTGGGTAGAATGGGACTCGATGATTCCTATCATCATCCCTGCTAAAATTCCATTCTTTGTTGACCCCGCTTCTTACTTGATCTCAAAATTGCGAGACGTTTTTCCTGATTCCACCAAAAGACATGACACCGCTTTCTTCGCTAAACGGAAAGACCTTCACGTTAAGCTTGTTCAAATCTTCACTTTCACCAAATACCCCTTCACTTCCACACAAAAAGCCCTAATCAGTAAACTCGTAAGAATAGTCAATTCTACAACCGGAGAACCTGATTCGCAAGAAGATAAAGCATTCCTGGAAATCATGGATAAACTCAATCACGATCTAAATTATAAGGATCAAGGACCTCGCGACAGATTGTCAAACCCTAAGAAGATAAGAAAGGCATATAATAAGTTAATTAGTGATCTTGTCAATTTAGGATATGAAGAAAGAAAAACCCTAGGGGACATAGAGATCAGTCATTATTTAATTTATAACGTCATCTGGGAGCTTTCAAAATGTTTTGTTCCTAAAAACATTCGTCTAAGGGAACAAATCTCGACCCTTTCTCTACAAAGAGATCGGAACGAATCATAAAACAATTCTTTCCTGAAAGGTCGAGGCTCGCAACTTTAAACGAATTTATTTTTAATAATTTTTGAAAGTTTCTGTTAAAAAAAAGAGAGAAATAATATATATATATAATAAATAACTTAAGTTTATACCGTGACAAGAAACTAACAAGTAACAAGTCACGATAAATACACTCAGGATTCATAATCATTATTAATAGGACATTAGAAGTTAACTTAGATTATTAATTTAAAAAAGTACATTAGGGACCATGTAAGGAATATGGTACTTGGAACTATGACATATATTCCTAGGGGACCATTAAGACTTCCATGCACTCCCATGATTCAAAAAACCAAAACACTTTCTTCTCCCCTTTTGATCCCTATGGCAGGCCACCACCTCCACCTTCACTTCCAAACCTACACCACCATGAACCACCATTAAATCTCCATCAAACTCTATAACTTTGCGTCCTTTTGAACTCCTCATTGCATATTCTTTTCGGCTGTACATTTAGTTTCAAGCACTACAAAGGTATGATCATGAGAAACCCACTTTGAACTTTGAATATCTTATTTTATAAAATTAGCTAAGTTAGTAACTAGGAATTACTACTTTTCTTGGTTGAATGCTTAGAAATTACATACTACTACCACTTACCCATGCTAATTCACACATGTTTGACTTTAATAAAAGGATGAACTTTGACCTATTAATTAAGTATATGATTTTGCATGATTAAGTATAGTTGTTAGTTGTTTAAATGATCATGGTAATTTGAATGATTACTCTATGTTAATTGCACAATGCGGATGAATTAGGATTAGCAAGTTGATTTTTGAAAATCTACAAAAGATTAGCTAGCTTGCTTGAATAGAATAGTAAATTAAAATTACTTGACAATTCTTGCTCACTAGAATCTTGTACTTGCTTGACTAGTCAAAGTAGGCAAAATAACTAGAAAATCATTATTGTGAAAATAAAAGTCTTGAATAAAATCAAACACATGGATGACATAACTCTTATTGCATGACCTAGCTTGTTTACCAAATAGGAAATGATTGAAATAGTTTAGGTCATATTTACATGCATAGGATATAATTTTGGCATACGAAGTTATTATTTGAAGTAAGCTTTGACCTAAAAAGTCAAATTGAAGTATTGCATTCTTAAAACAAATCAATTGAATTTTTAAACCTTACTTCAGCTTGAACTTTTTAAAATCAAAACCTACTAATAATTATAAATTGTGAAATAATGACATTTCAAATTTGGGTAACACCAAACATTGTAAATTGCATTACTTCAAAATAAAGCTATTGTCATTTCATGACTATATATTTTTCACCTATTAATGATTACCTTATTATTTGTTTAAACTAATTATTAGTTACTTGGGGACATTTGGTATTTACTATAATCTTTGAACTGTCAAAAATTTAAAGCCCTCATTTCAAATCTTCCATTGGAAATTTCAATAAGTGCTTTAAATTTTCTCCTTCTTGAGAATCCATTACTTTAAATCTCTCATGTTCTCAGGTACTATGTCACCGAAGAAGAAAAAACTAAACCCAGCACGACCACTTACAGGATCTCTCACCTATCTTAGTGCATCACCTGATCACGACCAGATGGCACGCATTTGGAGAGACAAGAAGCTCGGGCGTTTTAGATATGTGGACTGGGAAAAGTTGCAAGTATTGGGATTCAGACAAAGACTAGAAAACCTACTCAGTTATCCAGTTGAGGGTCAGTGGTTTGAGTCCTTCAAGAAGATGTTCATCATTGATGAACCGGTATACATGGAAATGGTTACCGAGTTCATGACCACATACACATTTAAGACAAGGAGTAGAGTTGGGGACAGTTTGATCACATTTCGATACATGGGAAGTTCACTCACCTTGTCATTGGCTCAGTTCACACAACATTTGGATCTATACACACCTGAGGAGATACATTCCCCACTGTTCACTAATGGAGCCACTTCGATATCCATCTCGACCACACCATCCGAGGCATGGAGTAAGTTATCATCAGCAACATATTTCTTGGGTATAAGAGCTACCAAACTTAGAGATCCAGTCTTACAAATCCTACACAAGCTGATAGCTTGTTCATTTGATGGAAAATACACGACAAGCGGTCGAGTTTCAAGATTTGATATTGCTATGATGACATGCATCCTCGAGAGGAGGAATATTCAGGTTGCCTATTTAGTTTCCCAGCGGATTCTGGAAGAAAAGGATTTTGGTGCAAAGAGATCATATATGGGTCCAATAATTACAAGGCTGATTCGCATAATGGGATTGCTTAAGACGACAGAGGTAGAAAAATTCAAAAGCCTGCCAGTATGGAGTGCCCAACCGATAGATTATGAGTTCCTTAGAAGCATGGATATACTCAAGATTATGAGAGACGGCACAGTTTACATCAGGGCACGATCATCAGAAACCGAAAATATGGATGAATTGGTACCAGGTTTAATTTTACCAAGAGAGGGAAGAAAGAGGCATCAACCAAAGGAGCCAAATAACTCAGATTCAGACTCATAGTCAGACGAAGATAAGGATGATTATGATGACCCAGTTGCATCACCACCAGTAGTGCCGCAGCCTACTAGAGCAGGACCTTCCACCCTAGCTCCTAGATATCGGGTGCCCCCTTACATATACCACTATGGGACACCACCAGGGCCAGGCTATTGGTACTGGCTAATGCAGATGCAAGTCCAATGTTATAAGGCTATGAGACAGCAAACAGCAGGGATACCAGTGAGCCCACTTCCTGACTTACCCTGTGGATTGGGCCGAGCACCACCACACTTATATCCCCCTGCAGTTCCTACTCCAGCACCTCACCGACATCCAGTTCTTGACCGTGGCCATGGGTTACCACCTCGCACAGTTCCACCTAGGCCACAAGCACCACCAGCACAGGTTCCTATTCAGAGATAGCATGTTCCTTCTGTTGTTGAGGTCAGACTTCGAGAAGCAGTAGGATATCCAAAACCCCTACACGAGCCACCATTGTTCAGAGTCACAGGATTCTCAGGAGCACCAGCCCTGCAGATGCACCGATTGATCCAGTATCCTCTCATAGACAGACTAATTTATTCAGAGGACACTCCCAGAAGAGGACACCTGAGATTCCACTTGACAGCTTTGACATGCCCGCAGGGGAATTTGTTGACCATTTGATACAGGATGGAGTATTCACCATAGGTACACTAGATGCAGAGGCTGATCGAGATGCATCAGACAAAGGTACCCACTATCAGTATGATGACTCTTCATCAGATGAGACATCTCCTGGAGCTATAAGATCTTCAGCTGTAGTATCACCACCAGTCGAGCAATATATTGCTCCGCTTTCTCACTCCTTTCTATTTTCTACCAACACTTTTGATAAACATCAAATAGATAGTAAATTTTATAGTAATTTATCCCTATATTTATATACATTTTAATGCATTTATATGATTTTAGATACTTATTTCGTTAATATTTGCAGAGATGTATTTTAATTGAAGAATCGAAGAAAGGAACGAAAAAGAAGCAAAAATGAAGAAAAACCCGAAGAGAATAAAGACTTGAAGAATGGGTTAAGAAAAGATTTTATAAAGAAGATAGCTAAAAAGTGGAGTGATAAACATCAATTAAGTGTTTTGAATGAAGCTTGGATGAAAGAAGCGGAAATTAGATCAAAAGCTGAAAAAAAGTTTAAATGCTGAATTTTCTGCGCGCTGTTAGTATTTGGACCATAACTCTCTCATACGGAGTCCAAATGAGTTGATTCAACTTGGAGAATTTAGCTAACACATAGGGCTACAACATATCAAAAATTCATATTATTTGAAGAAAAACTCAACCGCCGGTTGGGCCTTTCAACCGGCGGTTGGAACTGAAAATTCTAGAATCTGGTGGAAACGAAGAGTTTGAGTTGGAGACAAAGTAACCAACCGCCGGTTGGACCTTCCAACCGCCGGTTGGATTCAATTTTCAGCTATTATAAATAGGAAAATCATTCTAGATTCAAGGGATATACCATAAATGATTCTTAGAATACAAAGTCGATTATTAGGGTTTAAGGTCGACTTTAGGTGCGAATTTGGAGGCTAAGGAGCTAGGGTTTGAAGGTTTTCAACCCTAGGAAAAGCTAG
The DNA here is from genome assembly GCA_963422505.1 of Pseudognaphalium luteoalbum. Lineage (NCBI taxonomy): Eukaryota > Viridiplantae > Streptophyta > Magnoliopsida > Asterales > Asteraceae > Pseudognaphalium > Pseudognaphalium luteoalbum. The sequence continues at coordinate 60,063,161 of OY730195.1, read as the reverse complement.
TTCATCAATTAATTCGGTTTCTTTATCCTTGTAACTTCACTAACCTTTTGGGTTACTATGGATATTGTTTATTTGAATTAATTGCTTGTTAGATTTTCGTTATGAATGTTTAAATGTATGTTTATTAGGTTTATTATATGAATTATATGTTTATGTTGGAACTATATTATTGAATATTATTATGCAAAAATTATGTGTTATATTATGTTAATGATCATAATTAACTGATTTATTAATAAACTTCACTAATCTTTTGGGTTTTTAAATTAAGTGATTATGTTTCATTAGATGTTAAGTAGCATTATAATTCAACCGACCCTGGAATTGCATCAATAATATGTTGATAGATCTTAATAAATAGTGATACTTTACATAACCTTCGACTGTATTGCTATATGAGAATTGTCATAACCTTTGAGGTTTTCTACATTAGTAAATCACAATAATAATAGCCAACACGCAAATAAACATAAGTTGATATAATAAGTTTAATAAATAATAGTTTAAATAGTCATAATCTTCTATCCAGTTGAGTATTCTTAAGTTGTTCCTTAAAATTTATCTATTAAAGAATCGGTATCAATTATAAATATGTTCGATCGGAACTAAAACGTCCCCTTATCTTGTATATTATTGTTAAATTTTATATTAATTGTAATAATTGTAATTAGGATAAATAAATAGTTAGTTATAGATTAAATCACGTTCCCTGTGTTCGAATCTGGACTTACTTATAAAACTATATTCTATGATCAGGATAACACTTGCCTGAATTGTGTGATAGTATTATTTAGTATTTCCTTAATTAAAACTTGTGATTATAATTGCCTATACTTAGCACACATCAAGTTTTTGGCGCCGCTGCCGGGGAGCGGTGTATTTTAATTAAAACTAATTATTTTCCCTGTGTAATTTTTATATCTAATACTTTGCAAAATCAATAAGAAATATCGGCTCACCCATTGGGAATATTGACAAAAACAAAGGTATAAGGAGAGTAAAGCCCTATCTCATTGATTTATCATATAAGAGGTAAGGTGCTTCTCGAAAGAAATAGGTTTTTAATAAGCTTTGTGCTGACCTATTTCTCCGCTTTTGTGTACTATCTTTGGAGCTACCGAGATCTATTGACTAGCTTTGTAGAAGAAATTTAACAAACTAACTTAAAAAAAAAAAAAACCTTTGTATAACAACTAACTTGCATACTAATTAAACAATTTCTAAGGTTGGGTTGGGTATTCTTTTTCAATCATTTAATTTTGAATGTGTTTTATTATTAGATTATTGTGATTAGTCTACACCAACCTGATTCTATCATATCTGGATCTATCAATTTTTATTTAGTTTTTATTATCTTTTCTTTTCTACTCTTTTTCTTTTTCTCTTAATTTATCAGGTATGTACCAACCCATGAATAATATTCCATTAATTTCTCAAAACTCGAGAAACTATCATATGAATGAAGATATTGCCAACATGACGATTGAGGAGTATATGAAAAGATTTCCTTATGATGTTTTCACAAGTTTATCCGAACCATCGATTGTGAGAGCTCCACAATTTATGGAAACTCCAAGTAAAAGAACGGAAGAGACCGAAACTCTTGATCACAGTGGAGGAATCTCCATTCAGCAACTTGAATGGATTAACAACCAAATCGATAAGTACCCTTAATTTTCTAAATCCTTATTTTCTAATGAAATTTTTAGTGAATTTAAACAGGAAGAAGATATGGAGATGGATTGGTCAAAAATTTGATCACTATGATTCTGATGAGGAAATACTCTCGTTACTTGATTGTAATGAAAAGAAAATCGTTGAATTGAGAAACCAAGATGGGGTTATGACAGAAGAAGAATTAATAGCCACTATGGAGCCAGTTATTAATGAAACTTCATCATTACATCCGGAGGTTGAACAATTAGAGGAAAATGATCAAGCAATGGTAAGGATTGGAAACAAAACAGAAAACAGAATTTGCGGTAATCAGATATCAAGCAACATATGGATTAAAACACAGTCAACAGTTGAAATCCAAACGGTGGTTGAGTTGACGCAACCAACGATTGAAGTATCTATAAGCACAAGTTCATTGTTTTACCAATATGAAGATCCTTTTTGGCACTTCGAACGAAAAGAAAGTTTTTCGCAATTTTTGGAATATCATGGAGCATCTCAGAATAGACATTTACCTGCAATAAATGATAAGTATCTTCGAACATTACTTTTAATAAATTTACATTTAAATGATATTTATCGATATTACCATCCATGCTTTACACTAAGTGTGGGGAAAGTCACTAGATTTCTAGGTAAGTAAGGTTGGAGTCAAGCTAGTGACTCGAACAAAAACAAGCGCTTCTCGGGAGGCAACCCGTGCTTGTATATTTATGTATACTTATTAGGTGGATTTCGTTTAATTTTTAGTGTGGTTTAATTTAGATTAGTTTTTATTTTTAGTTTGTTCTTAAGAATAGGAATAAGAAACCATAATTATTAGAAAACACTATTGGAATTGATAAGGCTAATTAAACAAAATATGATATAAAGTTCGTTATTTTGGAAAACTGATGCAAGTAACCAACCGGCGGTTGACATTGTTAACCGGCGGTTGGGCTGGTTTCTCAAGGTTTCGGCTAAATTGCTTTTAAATTGGGCTGATTCACATGGGCTTTTAAATTGAAAATTTTTTAGCTACAATTACTTAGGCGTATTTTATAGAATAATGGATGGACTTTTATAATAAATTGGGATTTAAAAGATGAAAATTTGGACCAATTAAGTTTTTGGACTACATTGATTAATTACAATTGGGCCAAAAGATTAAAATTTTGAATTTATCATTTAAAAGAATTTGCCAACTACTATTTTGATCAAACAATGTGCTAAAAAGATTTTATGATTTTTAAATGTTGGGGTAGATTTTTAAATAATCTTACTAATTTGGGTTTTGATTTTTAAATTGAGCTTGTTACAAGATAGATTCTTAACAGATTAGGAGCTTCATTATAATCATAAGATGTAGACTTTAAGATTGTTGATTTAACATGTTAAATATATCTTTGGATCTTTAAAAACAATAAGAGGTAAAACTATATTTTTATTTGAGGATCCAGATAATGATTAGATTTTATTAGGTTATTTGATTTTAAACACTAGATGATTAAATTGAAATACATAGCTTCAAGGATATTAGGCTATAAACTAGAGGTGCTAATAAACTAGTAGTTACTATAGGCCATTAAGATTAAAATATATAAGATGTTTATAGGTTATTGCTCTGGGATGTAGAGGGAATTATTTAATCGACGGTTGATAATGTCAACCAGCGGTTGACTTTATTTGAGGTTAACCTACAAACAGCAATGGTTTAAACTTTTGCTACATAATTAGCTTAAGCGGAATGACAATAGTGACAGTATTTAATAGTATATGGTTATGTGTTTCTTTCTTATTTTTCATATTTTATTTTTATATTATCTGGTATGTTTAATTTGTTTGTTTGTTTTGCTAGAATTCATAAGTACTTAAGAGGCTGGAGTATAGTACAGCTGAACAATGCATTGAAATTTTTGGGAATTTAATAAGTTTATCTTATTAATTATGAACTTTGTGGGTGTGTTCCCTGGAAACCCTCACGAGACTATTACTCGTCCACTCGGGATACCAAGGGGTTTAAAGGCTTATTGCATACGCTAAATGCAATCGTGATTAACTACGAAAGTGTGGATGTTGTATATTATTTTCAAAGATCAAGGAGACAACCAATTTATTCTAGCCGATGATGAATTCAACAACAGCATTGCCCTAGCCGACGATGATTGCTTCTACAGTCAGGGGAGTTTTTCTGTTCTACTTTTTCTTTCCCTTACTCACTTGTGTTTAACAATTTTTATACAATAAGGGCATTGTATAATTTAAGTGTGGGGATAGGGTTCGTAAGAAAAAGAATTTCTTTAATTAATTATTTAAGTTTCTATTGTTCTTAAATTTTATTAAAAATTTAAAATTTTTAAGTGAATAACTAAGTATTTATTAGTTAGAATACTTTTGTTAAAAGTTTTGTTTTGTATTTAGAAGTTTAGACTTTAATGTGGATTAACTGTTTTGTATATATAACGTAAACTACTTAATAATAAGTGATATATAGTTACATGATATGATGTACTAATAGGCGATCTATATGAAGATTTCTGGATTTTAAGAAATTAATAAAAATAATTGTATTAAGTGGTTTGTTTACTTTTCTTATCAGCAGCTATCACTTGATTGAATTAAGTGGTTTGTTTGAGAAACTACAGAAGACCGAAGCAAGGGAAAATGTGGACCACACGATGAAGAATGCCGAGAGCCATAAGCTACAAGCCACGGACCAGCAAACTTCTAACGAGTAGCCAACAACGTGCACAGCAAAAGCGGTACACCATTCCAAAACCCTCTACCTGTTTAAAGAATTGATTATCTCATCCGATATTCCAAACACTAAGTGTCGGATAATCAAAACCACACTACACTTACGAAACAATCCGAAAATTAGTAGAATCTCTAAGTGTGGGATACTTCAACAAGAGGTACTCAACAAATAGATTCGAACATTAGGGACAATGTTCCTCTAAGTGTGGGATATACGGCCTTCAACTGCAAGTTTTTACCTATTGTCCGTAAGTCAAACAATATTTTCATTAAAAGGCTAAAAATGGATAAAATTTCAAATTTTTAGATTCAAAAACATCGTTCTTTAAAAATCCCATCTTTCAAAATTATAAATTACAGCAAGAAACGAGTTTTTGACAACGAAACAAAATTGTTTTAGAATAAGATACGGACAGAAAGGGCAACACATGGCTAGGCACACATTGACCAAAACATTCGATTCGTGAGGATTGAGCCCATCATTAGCATTAATCTCTAAAATGCTTCACTTTTCGTTTCATGTGTGCGCCGATGTATGCATTTGAATCAGAACTTGCTCTTGTAATGCATTTCGAGATCACAACAATGAGTGTCATACGTGGCATAGGTACAACCCATCTTGATAACTTCTAAGGAATCCAACACCCTTCCACCATCAAACATCCACTCACTCAACCTTCACTCTTCACACCCAATCAAAACCTCCTAATATTCGTCCTGAACCTACAGAAGTTTTCCAAGACTTCTGCAGCCTAATACAAAGCCATAAAATGTATCGGAGCGTTCCACAAAGGATGAATATCATCCGTAAAAGGAGCTCCAAGAAAAAGAAATTCAGCAAAAGCTGTCAGAAGAAACCTAAAAGCCCAAGAATCAAGTAAAAGGGCCAAGAAAAGAAAAATTCCAAAGAAAAAGAAAGAAATAGGCTATGTAGTCCTTTCAAAATTTGAGAAATTCCAAAGAAACTCTCTCAAGAAAAGTTTCGAGAAAATACAAGGAAAACCCTCACACCTTCTTCAACCCAAAACATCCGATTCCTTCCAAGATATCTCGAAAGGTTAGTACCGTCCTCATCAAAAGTGATGGAGATCTGATTCTTGATCAAGCCTATGACGAGAATGCTGCATGACAGGCTATCTGAGTGATTGACACTAGTAAGTAGGAAACCCTAAACACTTGAGTGATTTGAGTGACCCACTTGTGAGGATTTCCTAGTCATGATCATCATTTATGTTGCTCGAAGAAGGTATCAAATTCTATAAACCCTTAGTTTCTAGTGAAAACTCTTTCATAACTGTAACTTTATATTCTTTGGAAAATGGTATCTCTAAAAACTAATGCGACTAGAATCCTTCCAGAAGCTTTTTAAGAATGAGTTTGCTTGAGGACAAGCAAAGTTCTAAGTGTGGGATACTTGATATCGCGTAAAAAGCCATGTTTTTACTACTGATATCTCTCTCATTCTGAAACGATTCTTGGCATTTTAAACTCAAAACCAATACAAATCAGTGATATTATGCCAAGATGGTAAAAACAAGGTTGCACGATAAAAATCAAGCAAAACGGGTGAAAAACGGAGATTCCACACACGTTTGAAGATTCAAGGCATCAAAACGAGATTTTGAGACAAAAGTGCCCATCACCAACATTCTTCTCACCCAATATGTTCGTTTTCAAATTACGAATCCAACAGAAGAAGAATCAACAAAAACGGATAAAGAATGAAGATTCTACGACCGCCGGAAGATCCAAATGATTTGTACGCTACATCTGGAGATAAGAGACATATTTTTGGGATAACTTTACATCAAAGTCTTCATTTTTGAATTACAAATCCAACGCAAAAAGAATCGACGCAAACGGACGCATAACGACGAAGATACGTGCGAATAAAGCAACGCAACGAAAGACGACGGACCGGGACGGGTGGCAGCCGACCGCCGCCGGCCAGCAGCCAGGCGGCGCCGCCACCCCCACCCCCATCTTTCTTGTGCTTTTTTGTCCTTTCTCGTACCTGGTGCACCACCTTTCGCTACTTTTTCGTACCTGGTGCACCACCTTTCGCTACTTTTGCTAATGTGAGCCTAAGGGTGCTAATGTGAGCCAAATTTTGCCTATAAATAGCAGCCCCTAAGTTTTATTTTAACACACACTCAAGAATACACTTCTACATTCTAATACTTCCACACACTCCTTTTCCATTTCCACTTTCTCACTCTAGAAATTCTCTTATAGTCTAGGATTATTGTAATTAATCTTCGGATTAGTATAGAGGCTAGAACGAACGTTAGGAGGTTTGAAGATTCATCTTTGTACGTGTAAACGAGTTGTCAATCATAATAATACGCTGTTGCGCATTTAATTCCGGGTGATATTTAAACCTTTATCATACTTATTTCATTCCATATTTTAAATATGTGTTATTGCTTGGTATGTGATATATTTATTGCCATGAATTGCGAGTAGTTTATTATTGTGATTGTTGATGATGTAGATATTTATAAGTAAGGATGACATTATATAATTAATGCACGACAATCGTAAGGAGATATGACGGCCCCTAATCGACTGTTTACCCGATATAGTACTGGAAACTCTTTAAGGCGGAGTACAAATGTATGGAAGTCGGTAAACGACCGAAGGTAGTTATATCTCTGGAATCAGCTATGGTTTAATAGTTGGAATCCCGATGGGGTAATACAACTTCAAAACTAACTGGTATATCCTACGAAAGTCAAAACACTATAAAATGATGTTCGTGAAATACGTTCAGATAAAATAGGAATTAGTAACCCTTGTAGCGTTAAGACTTTATGAATTCAAGTTTAATTTATGGATTACCCTTTCTGGTTATCCACGTGACTGCAACCTAGTAATTATGACCTGATCAACCTTAATTATGGTAAGTAGTTATCTGTGTCTATGACATGCAATAAGTAAGACACATTGAAACCACTCGTTGTATATATTAGGTTTACATTTCTGCACTGCTTTACATTTAGTTAGATAGAGTGTCACTTTCAATGTTAATTACTCTCGACCGTATGTTGATATGAGAAACCGTGGAACTACTACGTAAAGTACACTGTCTATCATTGAAAGGCATGGTCCGCATATGAAACACGTTTTGATAAAACTGCGAATAATCCGGGGATGTATAACTGTTTGAAAAGGAGAGATTTGAATCATAAGTCGAAGTAACTAAAGCTTAAATGAATGATAACAGGACTTCGGAATTAGATCAAAGTCATAATGACCTAGAATCCTTAAAACACTAAGTCTTATAAAATCGGTGGTCCAAACATACAAAGTTATTAATCTGCATGCTAATAGAACATTAAACTATTTTTGGAGTTAAGAACAGTCAGACCTATGAAACGATACGCTACTGATTCATGAACCTCGGTATAAAACCAAGATAGGTTGCTAATTTTTCAACTAGATAAGTATTGTAAGTTTGCGTATTGCTCCGATCAGAATCATGATAACCTAGTTCCTAGTTACATGCCAATGGGAAATTGAATTGGTAGGGTTCTAGAGTTTACGCCTAATAGTTTGGTTGCCACATTAGTATCATCCTTATTTATCCTGTCATCCCGAAATATTAATTATCGAAATCTCAACAATCACATATTTATCTTTATCTGCTTTCTTGTACTTTAATTTCCAGCATTTTAATTACTTGTCTTTAACCCCCAAACCTACCTACTTTGTTCCATCCTAGATACTTCCCTACCGAAAGTGCCAACTTTAATTTACCCACACGTTTGGATTCATAGAACGATCTTAGGTTATACTTACCGCTTACTAACCAGAGTAGGTAGTACATATAATTTAAGCCCTACTAATTATAAATTTTAATACCCCTGATGGCGCCCGATTAAGTTACAATCAACGATACCGACACTTTCGGGTGCCATCAACACTCATCAAGGGTCGCCTGTTATCCCACTTGACAGTTTTGATATGCCTGCAGGGCCATTTGTCGACCAGTTGATACAAGATGGAGTTTTTACGACAGACTCAAGAGCTGATCAAGATTAAGGTACCCAACATCAGCATAATCTAGAAGACGACTCCTCGTCAGATGGGACTTCCTATGCACCTATCGGATCTTCATCAACAGTATCACGAGCACCACCAGCTGAGCAATAGATTGCTTAGCTTTCTGACTTCTTACTATTTTCTACCAGACTTTATTATTACTATTTGTATTTGATGTATTGTGGATGCATAGACATCACCTCTATCTCGTTATTACTTTATGCTATCACTTTACTTTTCTTATTAGCAACTATTGAGTGGCATGTTTGTTTGAATCCAGACACTATTTATCGAAGACCATAACAGAGGAAGCGGTCGACCACGCCACGAAGGATGCCGGAAGCCGCAAACTTCAAACCAGCAATCTTCTGACAAGTAGCCGATAGTACGCACAACATATTACGAAGCGGTAACCCGTTCCAAACTTTCTATCCATTTAATTCCTTGATTATCTCATCCGATATTCCAAAAATAAGTGTGGGATCTCCAAAACCACACTACACTTACGTAACAATCCGGAAATAAGTAAAATCTCTAAGTGTGGGATACTTCAACAAGAGGTGTTAAATACATAGATTCGAACATTAGGGACAATGTTCCTCTGAGTTTGGGATATACGGTCTACAACCGCAAGTTTAACCTCTTGTTCGTAACATAAACAATATTTTCATTAAAATAGAGAAATTTTTAAATATTTTTGGATTCAAAAGCAACATTCTTTAAGAACCTCTATTTTTCAAAAACATAAATGATAGCAAGAAACGAGTTTTTAAAGAAACAAACCGGTTTTCTTAGAATAAGATATGAACGAAAAGGGCAACACATGGGTAGGCACACATTGACCAAAACATTCGATTCGTGAGGTTTAAGCCCTAATTAGAATTCATCCTTAAAATGCTTCACTTTTCATTTCATGTGTGTGCCGATGTATGCATTTGAATTAGAACTTGTTGTTGCAATACATTTCGAGATCACACCAATGAGTGCCATACGTGGCATAGGTACAACCTATCTCGATACTTTCAAAGGAATCCCAACACCCCCTTACCACCAAACATCCACTCACTCTTCACGCCCACTATCCAATCAAAACCTTCCTTTAAATCTTCATCCCGAACTTACGGAAGCCACGTCTTCCAGATTTTTCAGAGACACTCTCAATTTCCCAAATTTTCACAAGAAAAGCCAACACAAACTCACGATACCATACGAAACCTTTCGGGCAAAAATATCCATTGGTAAGGCCGGCATAATAAAAAGAAAGAAAAGAAAAATGAGAAAAAGAAAGAAAACAATAAACATATATGTCGGCACTACCCAGAAAAGTCCAGAAAAGAAAATTAGGATCCACAAAGGGTTGTACTATCAAGTCTTTTCAAATATGAGAAATTCCAAAAGAGACTTTCTCGGAAAAACACTCAAGTTTCAAGAACGATAAGAGGAAAGAAAAACCCATAATCCTCCTTTTCACACACCTTCTTCACTTTTCCAAAACCAAAACCCCGATTCCTTTCTAAGATATCTTGAAAGATTAGTACCGTTCTCATCCAAAGTGATGGAGATTTGATTCTTGATCAAGCCTATGACGAGAATGTTGCATGTCTGGCTATCTGAGTGATTGACACTAGCAAGTAGGAAACCCTAAACACCTGAGTGATTTAAGTGACCCACTGTAAGGATTGCCTAGTCATGATTACCATCTAAGTTGCTTGAAGAAAGTATCAAATTCTATAAACCCTTAGTTTCTCGTGAGAATTCATTCATAACTGAAGCTTTATATTCTTTGGAAATAGTCTCTCGAAAAGATATGTGTAACTAGAATCTTTCTAAAAGCCTTTTATGAATGAGTTTGCTTGAGGATAAGCAAAAGCCTAAATGTGGGATACTTGATATCGCATAACAAGTCATGTTTTTACTACTGATATCTTTCTCATCTAGGACTAATACTTGGCATATAAGCTCAATTATCACTTAAATTAGTGATATTCTGCCAAGAAGGTGAAAACATGGAAGCACGAGAAAAATCACTGAAAACGGGTGAGAAACAAAGATTTCATGCACGGTTGAAGATTCAGGGCATCCGAATCAAGATTTAGAGACAAAGTACCCATCAATAAGATTCATCATATCCAAAATGTTTATTTTTAAAATACGAATCTAACAGAAGAAGAATCAAGAAAAACGGATGAAGAATGAAGATTCTACATACACCGAAAGATTCAAATGATTCGTATGAGACATCTAAAGATCAGAGAGACATATCAGGGATTTCTTTTCATCAACGTCTTCATTTTTGAAAAATAAATCCATCGCAAAAAGAATCAATGCAAACGGATGCATAACGAAGAAGATACGTCCAAAATGAGAGACAAGCGAACGGGCAACGACCCGGGACGGACGGCCGCCAGGCCACCACCGGTGTGACACCAGACGATTTAGAGTTACTCATTAACCTGCTAGAAACCCTAATTACGTGTGTTTAATTTAGTATTCGGATAAATACTTTTAATTACTTGTGGCTAATTGTATATTTGTGTGAATATACGCTCCCGTAATTGTTTTATATTACGCTTACGTAACTAGTTGTAATTACGCGAAACAGCCGGACGGAGTCCGACAAAACTATACAACGTTGGTGAAAAACTTTCCATAAATAACTTTAATCTATTTTTAGAAGTTATTTATCATTTATTATTATTTTGTTAAAATAATACGCGAAAAATCTAGACGTTTCGATTAAAACGTCTCAAACACAACGATAACGTGCAAATTTAATTCGGCAACCAAACGAACGTCAAAAATTAATTTGAAAACTTAAATTAAGTACTTGAAATAATACTTCAATGAAAAATTACCCAAATGATATCGTTAATTAAAACAACTCAAAATAACGTTACGTGATTTAACGTTTAAACCCGAATAACGAGGAAACGACCAAAATACGTAAACACAGTCTGAGATTGGAAATTTAATCACAAGACCCACCCATGGAGCCCCTAGGGGGCTGGTCACCAACCTCACAAACCAATCAAACTTCATGCAAAATTAAATCTCCATCTTTTCTTACACCTCCACCCACATTTCATGCAAATGCACACTTTCTCATTTTTCACTTCACCCAACTCTCTCCAACCTCTCTCTAAAACTCTCCCTCTCACTAGAAATCTGCATCACACCACCACCATACACTACCCTATCACCACCATAAACAACCATAAACCACCACCACCATTTGCATCTTTTTGCAAGGATTTTTCAAGACTTTAAAGCACAAGAACACAAGCATCATCATCTCATCTCATCTCCATCATTCTATTTGTAAGGAACCATATCTCTTCTTCTTAATACTTAATTTACATGTACTAAAGTTCACTCACAAGTATTATAACAAATTATGGTTTAAAAATCATTTTTCATAAAGACAAAGTAACAAAAATGTGAAAATTTCCTGTCCAGAATTTTTTGTCATTTCTACGAATTTTATAAAATACATTTCTCCATGAAAATGGAAGTTTTTGTAGTCCAAATTTAAGCTCAAGAAGTTATCTTTCAAACCCCACTGGCCTCACCTTTTTATGAGTTCGTTTACTATTTTTAATATTTTTTGTGAAATCACATATACATTCTGCCTAGAAAAGTCAGAAACTTTAGTCATATGGTTTTGGCCATATCTCGAGTTAGAAAACTCCAAATGACTTGAAACCACCGCCAAAAGTTCAAAAATTTAGTTATAAAGAAATGTTGTAATGATAACTTTTATCTAAAAGGTTGTATATTTTTCCCAAAAATTCAATCTTCATGCATGTGTCTAGATTGGTCAACTGTTAGACCTCAGAGGACACATGTAATTATTAAAAATACTTAGACTTCTCCAAATTTAAAGTAAAAATTACTGAAGGTAAATGACATATGGGGGAATAATTGGTATTTTTCTTCGATTCTATTTCGGAATATAGGCTTTTATAAAAATCCGACAAGTGGATGTAAAATCTGGAAAATGGCAAAAGTGGACTGTTTAGGATGTAACATAAAAACCGACACTTGTTGACCTACTAAAAGTGAAAGGGATGATTTTTTATGACATTTGAACAAATTTAAGGGTTTAGTAAAAATTTCGGGTCAAACCGAGTAGGTTTGACCAAGTCAACAAAAACGGGGTTCGGTTTTAAAAACGTCAAACTTTCTATTTTTGGAAACTTACCAGTTTTGGAAAGAATTGTAAACAAAACGGGTTTGGGTGACATATTTAGTAACTTGGAACAAAAATAAGACTAGAAAACACTCTCGAACGAATAACCGACACCTTGAACACTTGTACAAAAACGGAAAGCTTAAAACATGATTTACACTAAGTATTCAACTTGAGTAACAAATTATAACCACATAAGACGACAATGAGGCAACACATGACTTATACTATTACAAAGTATTCAATGAAACAAACATAATAACAATGTCTTTTAGAATTATTATTACAAACTTTCACCAACGGATCATACCCACTTTTGATAAAAACAAACTTAATTGAACATATTAGTTGAGTGAACAACTATCATTAGGTGGACATTAACCCTCCACCTACATTGTGATTTAAGTGGACATTAACCCTCCACTTACATACATAATCTTTCAAGACATCTACTCATACAACCTTATACGTTAGGGCGTTAGAAGGTTGCACATTGGATCACATTTTGCTTGCTATTTGATATTGCCTGCTTACTATTTGCTAGAACTCAGGTGAGTTTCATAGCCCCTTTTTTTTACTTGTTTTAAATTGTTTTTGGAGAGAATACATACTACACCTGCTTTACACAACTACTTTTACTTAAACACATGTACAGACTTGCTATTTTACAGACTATTGATATACTGATTTGCATGAGTTACGATTAATCCACTGAAGGCCTCTGAATCATAGTTGTTAATTATCGACTTAAGCGTGAGTTTTAGTAAATGGATCCATTTGGGACTGACCATCCCCGCCCGGGGTAGCACGCACTACCACGAAACGTACTGTATAAACGGGCATTTCTTACTCGTTTCACATGAGTGTTTTTGGATTAGCACTCACGGGGGCAAATTTTTGGGTACTTGATTGTACTTTACAGACGTGTTAAGCTTCGACTATGATGCTCATGACAATTGTATATTCGCTACATTGCATCGTGCAATATTTTAACTAGATTGTGTTCACAACTGTTTATTTACTGCAAACCTATGAACTCACCAACTTTATGTTGACCCTTTTAGTATGTATTTCTTAGGTAACCCTCCGAAGTAGGGAGCTTTTGGAAAGCTTAGCTCGAGTCGCATTGTTTTCAAACATCAAGAGATTAGATTGCATTCAGCTGTGTTTTGTTATTCAATAATGCATTAGATATCTTTAATCGGTTTATGCAAACTCCAAATACTTTTGTAAACTTTTGAATTATTGTAATGTAACTATTTTCAAACGTCTCATATAGAGGTCGTTTGCTTTAATCTTGGTGTTATGATATTTAATTGGTCGGCGCTCCCGTGACACCTCATCCTTCCACTGTCACGTGTTTTGGGGGTGCGACAGATTGGTATCAGAGCCTAAGATTGACATTAGAAATTTTGATCTTCAAGATCAACGTTAATAGTTTTAGACGTTTGTTAAAATATGTGTACATTCTTTTATAATACGATATTTAGACAACTAATGAAGATATAAAAATAAGAAAACAACGAAAATCATTAGAAATTAGTTACACCATTATTACTTTAATAGGTTCTAAGTATATGATGAAACTAGTTTAGACCCTAAAACTCGCGAAATTATCTATTAAAAGATATTAAGATTGTATCATATGTACTAACTGCAATTTTAATGTAAGTATCTGTCAATTAGTAACATCATTTTATCGTATGAAGCAAATGTAAGATATAATTTGAATGATATTAGTATGTGTGTGACAAATGTATTTAGAGATTGCGTTAGCTGATCACAAAACTTGTGATCAAAAGAATGGTCAAATGTTCGTCGTCTACATTAGATGGTGTAACTCAATTATAGTGAAACTCAATTATAGTGAAGTGCACGACTATCTTTTGTAATATTCATGATTTTGTTTGAAATATAAGATAAAGTGTTTCGAATATTGATAATTAAATTGTGCTTCCATAATTCTTGTTCAATTTTCCCTATAATTTTGCATCAGTTACAAAATAGATAGATGTAATTTGAATTTGAAATTTGAAATATAAAACATAAAGGGAGGGTGAATGCATTCTTAATTACATAACAAAGTGTCATAGAAAAGAGCATACAAATTTCTTAATTAATACAAAATCATTTTTTGTTTTGGCATTCAAAAGTCAAGAATAGTTGAAGGGGTGATTAATACTAAGAAATGTAAGGATTAGTGGAATGTAAGTATTAATATTGTAAATATATGAGGGTAGTAGATTGTAAATTAATCAATGATATATTCATACATATTTTACTACACAATTAATAAATTTAACGATGTCATGGTTTCATCTAATGGTTGATTTATAATGGATGATCTTCTAATTAGGTGGTGAGAATCTTCGAGAGTTTTTCTTATATATATAGATATAGAATATAGATATAGATATATGTGACACCCTCAAATTTTATACTTTTCCATACAAACATCACGTGCATTCTTACGCTAAAAATTCCCTACCAAATGAAAACTAAACTATTTTTATGATATAAGTCTAGTACAAGCCCACAAAATTTTAATACTCAAAGTATTATGAAATACGTAATTGTTATAATTACGCGTAAACAATTGCATTGAGTCCGACAAAAATACGATCGTTGGTGATACGATTTTTATAGATAACGTAAAACTCTTTAATAACTAAAGGGAACGGTTCAGAGGATAACAAAAGGGGGAGGGGGAAGGGAGGGCAGTTACTATTTTGCAATTATAATAAAGTTTTGGATTTGATCGAAAAAACAGCCCTTAAAATTATTCAAAAAAAACGATAAAAAAACTTCTAATAAAAAAGATTCTGTCAAAAATGCTTAAAAAGATAAGATGCAATAAAAATATACAAGATGCAGTAAAAATAAATATAACTAGTTTTTTTATTTCAACACATAAAAAGTTAAAAAACGATGCAGTAACAAAATATACAAAATGCAGTAAAACATGTAATATTAATTTTTAAGATTTAAGAATAAAATCAAGATTTACATAAGATGCAGTAAATATGTATAAATAGTTTTTTTTATTTTAACACATAAAAAGCTAAAAAACAATATAAGTTGCAGTAAAAAACTACTTATATATATATATATATATATATATATATATATATATAAATATATATATTAAATAAGTACTACTACAAATTAAATATACAATAATTGAGCGTAAGAAGCAGTAGCGCAAGATGCAGTAGAAAAATATTAGCAATTTCACAAGATGCAGTAAATAAATACTGCTACAAATATACATTAAATGAACGTAGATCTTTTTTCAGATCTGAAAAGTAGATCTAGATCTAAAAAGTAGATCTACTTTTTACATCTTAGATCTACGAATTTCAAAGTCTATTTCATCATAGATCGAAAAGTTTTTAGAAAGTAGTAGTGTTGTCAAGATGATGACGAAAGCGGTGGTGGCGGTGGAGAGGCGGTGGTGGCGTGGAGCGGCGGAAGAAGTGGAGAAACATCATGGTTGGTTACGTCCGGTGGAGGCCGGTTCACCAACAGTGGTGGTTCGCACCTCAAACTCTCAGGCCTTAAAATACGCCACGTTTCTCCGCGTATTTTCTCCTGTTAGGAAGTCGGTAGTGGTGGCAGTGGAGCGACGGCGGTGCGTGCGGTGTAGCGACAGCGGTGGCGGTGCATCAACGATGGTAGTGGTGGTTGCGGTGGTGCATCGATGGTGGTTGCATTGGAGCGGCGGTGGTGCATCGACGGTGGTTGTGGTTTGTAGTGAGTGTGTCTTGTAGAGAGAAAAAGAGAGAATTTTATGTGTGTTTTTTGTGAAAACTAAGACGAATGAGGCTACCCAAAATCTGACCCTTCTATCTAATTTACACAAATATTTCAATTTAGTCCCTCCGCCTAAAATATTTGCAAAGCATCCCCTCCGCCCAAAAAAATATTTGCAAAAAAGCCCCTGCGTGACTTAGCTTGACATGGACCATTGATGAAGGAAATGAATGGTCCAGATGCCCTTGCCCTTTTTAACCATTTTTCCCCTGATCCTGAATCATAACTAAATAGTAAACTTTAAAGCATAACGTCTATACAATAAATGATCATACGTTTTTATTAAACATTGCGAATGCAACGAAAACACGCGAATCGAACTCGACTACTAAACAAAAAGTAACAAATATTATGAAAACACCAAAACAAGGAATTTATAGTAATAACTAAAGAAAAGTTAACGTGTAATAACCGTTAATAAAAACAAACCAAACTAACATATAAACAATTAAACACTAAACACAATTAACAATTTAATGACTAAAATATCTACACTAATTAGGGGAAAAAGTTTAAACAAGCCCATGCCTTGTCTTTTTGACTTGTATTGGCTATTTGATTTCACTCTAAACTTTAAGTTGTTGATGGAAATGCATTGAATCTGAAACTTTATCTATATTTCAAGGTGTGTTTGCTTTGAGTTTTCTTATTCCCTTAGTGTTTTCTTTATATTTAGCTAATCATAGGCATGGAATTCTATAGGTGTGTTTGGCACATACATTTTAAGGGATTCTATAGGATTGAGTTTTTGGTTTTCATAATCTCAATCTCCTAATCCCCGTTTGGCAACAGATTTATAGCATGGATCGTTGAAAAGAGAATACCCAAGAATCCCCTAGGATGTCCTTTTTAGAAGCTTTTTCAAGTAGCTTAAAAAAGAATCTCCAGCTCCATCTCAAACCACAATCTTGAGCTCCATCTCCAGCCATAATCTCCACCTCCTGGTTACCAAACACACCCAAATTTATGCACACGGAAATGTTTAATAGAACCTAAAAAATATGTTTGGAATGTACAAAACATGCAGCAATTATGGCTCAAGAATCGAGGACTACACCAACAAAACATGGTTCCGATCCGGTTCTATTCTAAGTCCAAACTGATGGGGTCAAAAACCGACCTAAGAGAAGTGTATTTTTTCTTCATGTATCGTATCATAAGTGTAAGTTCCAATAGCTTCAACTTTAGAACATTTTGACTTTGAAAATTCTAGCAAGAAACAAGTGCATAGTATAGTTATAGATATTTGATGAAAAATAAGTGAGCAATTTTCATTGGTACAATGTTTGTAACCACTACATAATGACTCCAAGTTTCAGTCATGAAAAGGCAAATTAATTAATAGTTCAGATATGACATATCTATTTAAGGTTTTGGTATTTTATTTAATAGGTACTGTTCTGCATGTTAATTGTTGATATGTATAACAAAGGAAAGATATTATATTTTTTTTAGTGAAAGTGTAAAATATGTGTATACACAGGTCAATAAACTAGTTATTTTCTTATTACTAACATTTTAAACAAACAAATTACATCATTCAGTTTACCTTTTTATCATCTTTAATATGTTACAAGCCAAACTTTTACCTTTATTAAATCAATTAGAAGCAAATGTAAATGTAGAAATCAAATGCAATTTCGATAAACTCATAAAGAGTGTTGCTCTAGATAACTGGATGAACTCTTCACATATATACAATTACATTTAGAGAGTTAGAAACGATAGGATGAAAAAAAAACATGCATTTATAGATGCATCCATCTTAACATTACTAAATCAGATGTATAACTTCGTCTTCTTGAGAAATATTGAAACTTTGTATATTAAATCCATGGATACATTAAAATGTCCCATACAAATCATCAATTTGAAAGTCATATTAACTCCATTTATTGAATTGAGAACAAAACCACAATATCTTTATTAAATTCCACTTAGAGTAGCCACGACCACCCCACAATCATCATAAATCACAAATTGAAGGCTCTATTATTCATCAGGAGAGATGAATGGTAGACTTACAGTTAAATTAAATGAATAGTAATATACTTTCTTTTTCTTTTTTTTACAACAAAGTTATACAAATAATAATAAAAAAAATATTTTTTCTTAAAATTTCAATGTTTACTTTACCATTTAAAAATAAAAATTGTAGATAACTATTTTATTTATAGTTCTCATTATATATTTTGTAAATTGCTTATATTTTACATAAATAAACTTTCAAACATTGATTAAAGTGGTATGGAGTATCTTTTAATTAATCACTTAACTCGATTTGGCAAATAAATATAATTTAAGTGTATTTTTTTAAAAGTAAGTGTAAAAAATATCAACGTTATTTACAATCTATTTAATAAAATGATAAACCGATAAGTTAAATTATCCGTTTAATATTGATGAGTCACTAAGACAAAAACAATAAATATAATATTAATCATTTAACTCCATTAGACAAAAAAAAAATACAAGTTACATGTGTTTTATTAACGGGAGTTTCATTTTTTATCATTATTTAAAAAATTTATTAGATAAAATGGTAAACCGTTCAAATTACACTATTAGCCAACTATAAATGAGTCATTAAGATGAAAACGATGATTATAATGTCAATTGATGAATGAATAAGAATAAGGATAATAATAATAATAATTATTATAATAATAATAATAATAATAATAATAATAATAATAATAATAATAATAATAATAATAGTTAAATAAACGTAAGATGCAGTTCGCAAGATGCAGCAGAAAAATGCAGTATGCAGTTCTTTTTTTTCAGATCTTAAAAGTAGATCTAGATCTAAAAAGTATTTCTACTTTTCAGATCTACTTTCTACATCTTAGATCTACGAATTTCAAGGTCTATTTAATCATAGATCAAAAAGTTTTTACAAAGTAGTGGTGTTGTCAAGATGATGACGAAAGCGGTGGTGGCAGTAGAGAGGCGGTGGTGGCGTGGAGCGGCGGAAGAAGTGGAGAAACATCACGGTTGGTTACGTCCGGTGGAGGCCGGTTCACCAACGGTGGGGGTTCGCACCTCAAACTCTCAGGCCTTAAAATACGCCACGTTTCTGCACGTATTTTCTCCTTTCACGACGTCCGTAGTGATGGCAGTGGAGCGACGGTGGTTGTTGCGGTGTAGCGACAACAGCGGCGGTGCATCAACGATGGTGGCGGTGGTTACGGTGGTGCATCGACGGTGGTTGCGGTGGAGCGACGGTGGTGCATCGAGGGTGGTTGCAGTGGAGCGACGGTGGTGCATCGACGGTGGTTGTGGTTTGTAGTGAGTGTGTTTTGTAGAGAGAAAAATAGAGAATTTTATGTGTGTTTTTTGTGAAAACTGAGAAGAATGAGGCTACCCAAAATCTGACCCTTCTATCTAATTTACACAAATATTGCAATTTAGTCCCTCCACCTAAAGTATTTGCAAAGCAACCCCGCCGCCCAAAAAAATATTTGCAAAAAAGCTCCTGCGTGACTTAGCTTGATATGGACCATTGATGAAGGAAATGAATGGTCCAGATGCCCTTGCCCTCCTTTCCCTTTTTAACCATTGTTCCCCTGATCCTGAATCATAACTAAATAGTAAACTTTAAAGCATAACGTCTCTACAATAAATGATCATACGTTTTATATTAAACGTAACGAACGCAACGAAAACACGCAAATCGAAATCGACTACTAAACGAAAAGTAACAAATATTATGAAAACACCAAAATAAGGTATTTATAGTAATAACTCAAGAAAAGTTAACGTGTAATAACTGTTAATTAAAACAAACCAAACTAACATGCAAACAATTAAACGCTAAACACAATTAACAATTTAATGACTAAAATATCTTCACTAATTAGGGGACAAAGTTTAAACAAGCCCATGCCTGGCCTTTTTGACTTGTATTTGCTATTTGATTTCACTCAAATCTTTAAGTTGTGATGGAAATGCATTGAATCTGAAACTTTATCTATATTTCAAGGTGTGTTTGCTTTGAGTTTTCTAATTCCCTTAGTGTTTTCTTTATATTTAGCTAAGCTTAGGCATGGAATTCTATATATGTGTTTGGCACATACATTTTAAGGGATTCTATAGGATTGAGTTTTTGGTTTTCATAATCTCAATCCCCTAATCCCCATTTGGCAATAAATTTATAGCATGGATCGTTGAAAAGAGAATACCCGAGAATCCCCTAGGATGTCCTTTTTAGAAGCTTTTTCAAGTAGCTTGAAAAAGAATCTCCAGCTGCATCTCAAACAACAATCTTGAGCTCCATCTCCAGCCACAATCTCCAGCTCCTTGTTACCAAACACACCCAAATTTATGCAACACGAAATGTTTAATGGAACCTAAAAAATATGTTTAGAATGTACAAAACATGCGGCAATTATGGCTCAAGAACCGAGGACTACACCAACAATACATGGTTCCGATCCGGTTCTATTCTCAGTCCAAACTGATGGGGTCAAAAACTGACCTAAGAGAAGTGTCTTTTATGTTTATGTATTGTATCATAAGTGGTATCATAAGTGTAAGTTCCAATAGCTTCAACTTTAATACATTTTGACTTTGAAAATTCTAGCAAGATACAAGTGCATAGTATAGTTATAGATATTTGGTGAAAAATAAGTGATCAATCTTCATTTGTACAATATTTGTAACCACTACATAATGACTCCAAGTTTCAGTCCTGAAAAGGCAAACTAATTAATAGTTTAGATATGACATATCTATTTAAGGTTTTGGTATTTTATTTAATAGGTACTGTTCTGCATGTTAATTGTTGATATATATAACAAAGGAAAGGTATTATATTTTTTTTAGTAAAAGTGTAAAATCTGTATATACACAGGTCAATAAACTAGTTATTTTCATATTACTAACATTTTAAACAAACAAATTACATCATTCAGTTTACCTTTTTATCATCTTTAATATGTTACAAGTCAAACTTTTACCTTTATTAAATCAATCAGAAGCAAATGTAAATGTAGAAATCAGATACAATCTTGATAAACTTATAAAGAGTGTTGCTGTAAATAACTGGATGAACTCTTCACATATATACAATTACATTTAGAGAGTTAGAAACGATCGGATGAAAAAAAATATGCATTTATAGACGCATCCATCTTAACATAACTAAATCAGATGTATAACTTCGTCTTCTTGAAAAATATTGAAACTTTGTATATTAAATCCATGGATACATTAAAATGTCCCATACAAATCATTTTGAAAGTCATATTAACTCCATTTATTGAATTGAGAACAAAACCACAATATCTTTGTCAAATTCCACTTAAAGTAGCCACGACCACCTCACAATCATCACAAATCACAAATTGAAGGCTCTATTATTCATCAGGAGAGATGAATGATAGACTTACAGTTAAATTAAATGAATAGTAATATATTTTCTTTTTCTTTTTTTACAACAACATTATACAAATAATAACCAAAAAGTATATTTTCTTAAAATTTCAATGTTTACTTTACCATTTAAAAATAAAAATTGTAGATAACTATTTTATTTATAGTTCTGATTATATATTTTGTAAATTGCTTATATTTTACATAAATAAACTTTCAAACATTGATTAAAGTGGTATGGAGTATCTTTTAATTAATCACTTAACTCGATTTGGCAAATAAATATATATTAAGTGTATTTTTTTAAAAGTAAGTGTAAAAAATATCAACATTATTTACAATCTATTTAATAAAATGATAAACCGGTAAGTTAAATTATCCGTTTAATATAGATGAGTCACTAAGACAAAAACAATAAATATAATATTAATCACTTAACTCCATTAGACCAAAAAAAGTACAAGTTACATGTGTTTTATTATTATTAGATAAAATGTTAAACCGTTCAAATTACACTATTAGCTAACTATAAATGAGTCATTAGGACAAAAACGATGATTATAATGTCAGTTGATGAATGAATAAGAATAAGGATAAGGATAATAATAATAATAATAATAATAATAATAATAATAATAATAATAATGATGATAATAATAGTTAAATAAACGTAAGATGCAGTTCGCAAGATGCAGCAGAAAAATGCAGTATGCAGTTCTTTTTTTTCAGATCTTAAAAGTAGATCTAAATCTAAAAAGTATTTCTACTTTTCAGATCTACTTTCTACATCTTAGATCTACGAATTTCAAGGTCTATTTAATCATAGATCAAAAAGTTTTTACAAAGTAGTGGTGTTGTCAAGATGATGACGAAAGCGATGGTGGCAGTAGAGAGGCGGTGGTGGCGTGGAGCGGCGGAAGAAGTGGAGAAACATCACGGTTGGTTACGTCCGGTGGAGGCCGGTTCACCAACGGTGGGGGTTCGCACCTCAAACTCTCAGGCCTTAAAATACGCCACGTTTCTGCGCATATTTTCTCCTTTCACGACGTCCGTAGTGGTGGCAGTGGAGCGACGGTGGTTGTTGCGGTGTAGCGACAATAGCGGCGGTGCATCAACGATGGTGGCGGTGGTTACGGTGGTGCATCGACGGTGGTTGCGGTGGAGCGACGGTGGTGCATCGACGGTGGTTGTGGTTTGTAGTGAGTGTGTTTTGTAGAGAGAAAAAGAGAGAATTTTATGTGTGTTTTTTGTGAAAACTGAGAAGAATGAGGCTACCCAAAATCTGACCCTTCTATCTAATTTACACAAATATTGCAATTTAGTCCCTCCACCCAAAGTATTTGCAAAGCAACCCCTCCGCCCAAAAAAATATTTGCAAAAAAGCTCCTGCGTGACTTAGCTTGATATGGACCATTGATGAAGGAAATGAATGGTCCAGATGCCCTTGCCCTCCTTTCCCTTTTTAACCATTGTTCCCCTGATCCTGAATCATAACTAAATAGTAAACTTTAAAGCATAACGTCTCTACAATAAATGATCATACGTTTTATATTAAACGTAACGAACGCAACGAAAACACGCAAATCGAAATCGACTACAAAACGAAAAGTAACAAATATTATGAAAACACCAAAACAAGGTATTTATAGTAATAACTCAAGAAAAGTTAACGTGTAATAACCGTTAATTAAAACAAACCAAACTAACATGCAAACAATTAAACGCTAAACACAATTAACAATTTAATGACTAAAATATCTTCACTAATTAGGGGACAAAGTTTAAACAAGCCCATGCCTTGCCTTTTTGACTTGTATTTGCTATTTGATTTCACTCTAATCTTTAAGTTGTTATGGAAATGCATTGAATCTGAAACTTTATCTATATTTCAAGGTGTGTTTGCTTTGAATTTTCTTATTCCCTTAGTGTTTTCTTTATATTTAGCTAAGCTTAGGCATGGAATTCTATATGTGTGTTTGGCACATACATTTTAAGGGATTCTATGGGATTGAGTTTTTCGTTTTCATAATCTTAACTTAACTAAATCAGATGCATAATTTCATCTTCTTAAGAAATATTGAAACTTTCTATATTAAATTTATGGATACATTAAAATGTCCCATACAAATCATTAATTTGAAAGTCATATTAACTCCATTTATTGAATTGAGAACAAAACTACAATATCTTTGTCAAATGCCACTTAGAGTAGCCACGACCACCTCACAATCATCACAAATCACATATTGAAGGTTCTATTATTCATCAGGAGAGATGAATGGTAGACTTCCAATTAAATTAAATGAATAGTAATATACTTTCTTTTTCTTTTTTTACAACAAAGTTATACAAATAATAATAAAAAATATTTTTTCTTAAAATTTCAATGTTTACTTTACCATTTAAAAATAAAAATTGTAGATAACTATTTTATTTATAGTTCTGATTATATATTTTGTAAATTGCTTATATTTTACATAAATGAACTTTCAAACATTGATTAAAGTGGTATGGAGTATCTTTTAATTAATCACTTAACTCGATTTGGCAAATAAATATATATTAAGTGTATTTTTTTTAAAAGTAAGTGTAAAAAGTATCAACATTATTTACAATCTATTTAATAAAATGATAAACCGGTAAGTTAAATTATCCGTTTAATATAGATGAGTCACTAAGACAAAAACAATAAATATAATATTAATCATTTAACTCCATTAGATAAAAAAAAAATACAAGTTACATGTGTTTTATTAACGGGAGTTTCATTTTTTATCATTATTTAAAATTTTTATTAGATAAAATGGTAAACCGTTCAAATTACACTTTTAGCTAACTATAAATAAGTCATTAAGATTAAAACGATGATTATAATGTCAATTGATGAATGAATAAAAACAAGGATAATAATAATAATAATAATAATAATAATAATAATAATAATAATAATAATACTTTATAGTGTAACCACACTTTCCCTCCTTTTTATAAACATCAGAGATAAAAACACTTAAAATAAGTAGCGTAAAGCACGTGCTAAGTAACACGTATTACCATCTGGGAATTCGCTATTAAAATGGATATTATTCCTTCTGCCCGGAAGTTTTCCTTACGAACCTACAGGCGCAAAATATATTGAAAGGGACCACATAAAAGATCCACAGAATCAAGATTGGACGGTGGAGATCAAAATGATGAAGGGAGCACGTGAAAGCTGGCACCCGATTGGTGGATCCAAACTTGTGAACCAAGTTGTGAACAAGTATAACAGGAAATGCTCATTCTCATTTGAGGTATGTTGTTCTTCCTCATTACAAAAACCCTAATTTGTTTTCATCTCCTTAAATTCTTCATACTTGATAAGGATGAATTCTGATTCTCACGCCGGAAGTGAATCATGGGAAATTCCCCCATGTTTCACTTAAATTAGGCGTGTTGATTATTTGCATACTGCTCCGGTCGGAGGTTTTATTTGCTGGAACAATGAATATCTAAGCCGGTTCAATCTACCGCACAAACAAATGGAACACCCAAATGGCACACCCGGTGGGACTCGACAGTAATTAACTCTCAAACCCTTGTAGTTTTTACAGTTAATTCCTTAATAGTCCGCTTGTTCTAGTTAAAATTTAGTATTCCACGTTTCTCGAAATTATTTAGTATTTTAGTTTGTTTGATTTGGTGATAATGACGTTGCCAACTTCCGGTGATAACGACAATGGTTATCAATCTCCGCCACCTGGTTTTGCACCCATTATCCATAGCACCCCAATAGCGAATTTCATGACATCAGAAAATATTGTGGAAGGTAGTGACCAGGAAACCTTCATCTCGGGACTTAGTAGCGAGGCAATTATGAAACACTTAGGGCCACTGATCACTAAACACATAAAAGAAATGAGTTTAGAAAGCTTCAGGTCTCGGTTGAACATGGATGAAGGCTCGGAAGATGTAGATGAGGAAATAGAAATGGAGGGACCAAGTGTTGGTACCAGAAGATCATTAAAACGGTCAACTGTAACTTTCAATACAACTACATCATCTAGGAGCAATAACCAAGTAAACACCACAGAACCCCAAAATACACCGATCGCTCAAAGCCAACAAGTACAAGGTGGGCAACAAAGTACTAATCTCCCGGTCATAACCCATAACGTGCCCGGAGGATTATGTACGACTGGAGACTTTCAGATGCCCCCAGGTAATGTCTGGATGGCACCATCAAATTACTTCCAACCATATGGAATAACCCCGTACCAAGTCCTACCACCCTTGTTAAACCAACATGTTACCAATATGATGGCAAACCCACTACTAGCAGAAAATCTCTCTTCCGCACCTCTCACACAAAATACTCCACCTAGAGCAATCGTGACAAAAGCACAAGTGGTGACTACACAAGGTAATCCTCAGGGTACATAAGTCCACTTCAATCCTTAAGGGTGTTACCCCCAGGGAGGAAACAGCATCCCCGGAGGCTTTATGAATCCTGGGTTATATAATCCACACCCAGGAGGACATTCGGTGTACTCACCATAGTACGGTGATTGGATAAATTTTCCTGCACGGGGATATAATCCAGCGTATCCTCAATCGGGAGGAGAATACTATGAGAACCCTCGATCCACCCGATCAAGAGTAAATTCGTTTATCAGAAGAAAGCAATCCCCTCTGGCACATTGGATCGAACATTATGGAATGCCGGATGGTTTAGAGTTACCTTCAAACATAAAAGAATATACAGGTGTAACAGACCCGGAAGATCACTTGATAGCTTTTCGGGGGAAAAATAAAGAAATGGTGTGTGCCAGTAACTTGTCATATGTTCTCAATGACCCTAGCAGGAGCGGAAAGGGCATGGTATGATAAACTATCACCTGGTAGTATTGGAAGTTTTGATGAGCTGGAAACACGGTTTCTATATCATTTTATAAAGCAGCGAAAGTACAGAAAGACACTTGGAAGCACATAATATCTACTAAGGAGAAAGTGAGGGGTAAAAATTTTTTATGGAAAGATACTCCATCGAGACACAGCAGATAGAGGGGCTACAGGAGGATCAAAGGGTATATGGATTTATCCATGGTCTGAGAAATAAAATGCTCATGGCAAAATTGGGAAGGATCCTACCTGAAACATACCAAGAGCTTCAAGACGAGGTGTATGCATATGTAAGGGGAAAAGAAACAGTGATGAAAAGGAATCACGTGGAGTCCTCCTGTAAAGGAAATTCAAGCAGAGTCCAAACAGACAGTTATGGAAATAACGGTGATAGGTCCTCAAGGTGGAGGAATGAGAATAAAAACAGATCGTTCAGGAGACAAGAAAGAGGGGAGAAGTATGCCCCTTATTCCAAAAAGGAGAAAGGCAGAGGTCTTTGGGCAGGACTAATAAAGTCGCCACGAGAAATCTTGTTAACAGAAAAAAGTTTCAAGCGAAATTAAGACTCTGCAGAAACTCCAGGGAAAGGCCAAAGATAGAGACATAAGCAGATATTGCGAGTACCATGAAGACTATGGGCATGACACTGATTTTTTCCGAGAGCTCCGTGCAGAAGTAAGGAAAGCATTAAAAGTTGGAAAGCTGGCACATCTTATCAAAGATACAAAAGATGAGGATGCTAAGAAGAGCCACGGGGGATCAAAGAAAAATGAGAAGTGGAAAAAGAGAGAGGATGATCCAAGGCCCATGGAAGAAGAGATATTGATGATATGATCTGCTATCATAGGAGTCAAAAGAAGATCCAAGGTGGTAGAATTATGGGAGGAAGAAGAAATCTCCTTCCCATCAATCCAGGCAATAATACCATCCGTAGAGCTAATGATAATTACGACGGAAGTGGCAACTAGAAAGGTGCATCGAATATTTTTGGATGGTGGAAGTGCATCAGACATCATGTATGAAAGTTGTTTCAGACAGTAGCCCCTTGGAATACAGGCAACCAGGAAGGAGGTAACAAAACCATTGATCGGGTTCTCAGGAGAAGTGTCTCGGCCACTCGGAGTAATAAGTCTAAGGATGACCTTAGGATCGTATCCCAAAGTCAAGACAAAAATATTCGATTTTATGATAATTAGGTTGCAATCACCCTACAACATAATCTTGGGTAGACCTTCCATGTGTCTGCTAGGAGCAGTAGTATCAACTATGCACGGAATAATGAAATTCCCTATGCCAAATGGCATGGCAACAATCTATTCTGCCACAAATATAAAGAAAAAGCTCCCCAATAGATCCAGAGAAGAACATGAAGAGAAACAAGTTATACATGTTTGTGAGAGCCCGGAGCAAAAAGAAATCATAAATGACCTCCATCCATATCAGAAGATAACCATCGGAGGCCAATTACCAGAAGATGTCAAGGAAGCATTAATCAAGCTGCTAAAAGAAAACATGGATGTATTTGCATGGACTCCCTCAGACATGACAGGGGTACCGAGAAGTATAACGTTCATAGAGCCAAATGGTGAAAGGAAAGAGTTTATTACGGAGAATCACCTAAATGTGCATCCCAACAAAACACCTGTGCAGCAAAAGAAAAGACACCTGGCACCTGAGCGGAGTAAAGAGGCATGTGAACAGGTCAGAGATCTGGTAG
Organism: Pseudognaphalium luteoalbum; assembly: GCA_963422505.1. Classification (NCBI taxonomy): domain Eukaryota; kingdom Viridiplantae; phylum Streptophyta; class Magnoliopsida; order Asterales; family Asteraceae; genus Pseudognaphalium; species Pseudognaphalium luteoalbum. The sequence goes on along the minus strand of OY730195.1, from coordinate 60,034,728 downwards.
AGGCTGGAATCCTTAGGGAGGTTCAATATCAAACTTGGGTCGCAAATCCTGTCATGGTGAAGAAATTAGATGGGGGATGGAGAATGTGCATAGACTTCACAGATATAAATAAAGCATGCCCAAAAGATTGTTATCCGTTACTTGCAATCGATTGGAAAGTAGAATCTTTGTCCGGATTCCGTTTAAAATGCTTCTTAGACGCATATAAAGGGTATCACCATATACAAATGGTGAAAAAGGATGAAGATAAGACCGCTTTCCACACTAATGTAGGAATTTTTTTAATCAAAAAATGCCATTCGGGTTGAAGAATGCAGGAGCCACATACCAACGATGGTAGATAAGGCATTCCAGGGACATATAGGAAGAAATATCGAGGCATACGTGGATGACATGGTCATAAAGAGTTACAACGAGGGAGACATGCTGGCCGATATAAGAGAGACTTTCAAAACTCTAAGGTATATTAATATGAAGCTAAATCCCATAAAGTGTACATTTGGAGTTGAGGAGGGGAAATTCTTAGGGCATCTTATAACTACCCAGGGGATAAAAGCTAACCCTGCCAAGATACAAGCCATTAGAGACATGGAACCACCCAAGACGCTAAAAGAGGTCCAATGCCTGAATGGAAAGTTGGCTGCCCTGAGCCGTTTCTTGTATAGAACAGCAGAAAGATCATTACCTTTCTTCAAAACCTTAAAGAATTACACAAGTAAAAAAGATTTCTTCTGGCCAAAAGAGGCAGAAAGTGCATTCCAAGAGATGAAAAGTTTGCTCGGAGAACTACCCACGCTTGTGGCCCCAGTGCCCGGAGAAAAATTATTCATGTACCTATCAGCGGCAGCAGAAGCGATTAGCACCGTTTTATTGGCCGAAAGAAAGAAAGCCCAAGTACCAGTCTACTTTGTCAGTAAAGCTCTGCATGGGCCAGAGGTAAATTACCCGCCAATGGAAAAGCTTATCCTCGCACTAGTACATGCGGCTAGAAGGTTAAGGAGGTACTTCCAGGCGCATCAGGTAGTCATGATTACTGACCAGCCTCTAAGACAATGTCTGTCAAAGCTTGAAAAATCCGGAAGGTTAGCAAAATGGGCAATTGAATTAGGTGAACATGACGTTATCTTCCAGCCACGCATCTCAGTGAAAGGACAAGTTCTAGCAGACTTCGTGGCAGAGATCACTACTAACAACATAAAGGTAGAGGCAGGAACCGTGTACGAAGGAAAAAACCCCTGCCCAGAAGATAACACCTGGTCACTCTATACAGATGGAGCTTTCAGCTCTGAGGGGGTGAGGGCAGGATTAATTCTCACTAATCATGAGAAAAAATAATTCACCTATGCTTTGAGATTTGAATTCCCCACTTCTAATAATGAAGCGGAGTATGAAGCCCTCCTGGCAGGGCTAAACCTTGCAACGCGAATGGGGGTAGAGGGCATAAAAGTATGTGTGGATTCACAATTAGTGGCAAAGCAAGTACAAGGGGAATTTGAAGCAAAAGACCCCAAAATGAAGAAGTATCTAGAGAAGGTCAAGGAGAAAGCCATGGGCTTCAAGCAATTCAATATAAGTCATGTAAGGAGAAATCAAAATAAGAAGACAGACGCCCTGAGAAAATTAGCCTCGATGCAATTTGCGCATCTAACCAAGGAAGTATTGGTAGAAGTACTTCCCAGAAGTTCAATCGAAGAAGGAAGTGAAATACACGCCCTTTATGAAGAAGACAGTTCCTGGATGAAACCTTTAGTCGAGTATATATGTCATGGGGTCCTACCAGGGGACAGGCAGGAAGCAAGGAAAATTCAGGCCAGAGCTCCAAGTTATGTATATTACAAGGGAATACTATATAAGCGAGCATATCTCCAGCCATGGTTAAGGCGCGCGGGACCAGAAGAGGCAAAAAGAATAATACGCGAAGTACATGAAGGATCGTGTGGGCTGCATTCCGGACCCAGAACCATAGTGACAAAGATCAAGAATTTGGCATATTTTTGGCTAACAATGCACCAAAATGTGGAGTTAGAATTACAAAACTGTGAATCTTGCCAGATACACGCCTCAGTCCAAAGAAAACCAAAGCACAATTTAATCCCAGTAACCTCTGCCTTGCCGTTTCTTAAATGGGGCATCGACATAGTCAGACCATTCCCAACAGCCCTAGGAGGTGTCAAGTTTCTTCTGGTGGTGGTAGACTACTTCACTAAATGGGTAGAGGCAAAACCCCTGGCTACAATAATAGGAAAGCACGTCACAAACTTCGTTTAGGATAATATAGTGTGTAGATTTGGAGTCCCAAGGGAAATTGTAAGTGACAATGGAAAGCAGTTTGCTGAGAATCCCTTTAAAAATTGGTGTGAATGTTTGAACATCCAGCAATCATTTACATCCGTAAACCACCCGCAAGCCAATGGAAAGGTAGAGGTAATGAATAGAGACATTGTAAAAAAACTCGACTTGGGAAGTGTCAAGATGGATGGGTGGATGAATTACTCAATGTTTTATGGGCACCTCGAACCACACCAAAGCGAAGTAACAAGGAGACCCCGTTTAGCCTAGCTTATGGGATAGAAGCTTTGCTACCCGCAGAAATAAGCGTTCCTTCTTACCGATACCTCCACACCAGAAAAGAAAACAATGACTCACACCTAAGAGATAATTTGGATCTTCTTGAAGAAAGAAGAGAGTTAGCCACAATCAGGGAAGCTGAATATAAGAAACAATTAGAGAAATACTACAACCAAAGGGTTAGAGCTGTTTCTTTCAAAGTCAGTGACCATGTGTTAAGAGATAATTAGGCCAACAAAGCAAAAAACCATGGGAAGCTAGGGCAAACTTGGGAAGGACCATACAAAGTGGTAGAGGCACACAGGAATGGATCCTATAAACTCCAGACGATGCAAGGCAAACTCCTGGATCGGACCTGGCATGTAACCAACTTGAAAAAATGCTACTTGTAGTTATCTCAATGTTGTAACTAGTACTAGCACGTGTTTTGCTATGTATGGAGTGGAGTTTTGGTAAAACTTAAGTAAATGAAAGGAAATGTTTTCTTTTCTTTTCTTCTCTCTTCCTCGCTATCTTTTCTAGCTCAGATATCTATTTGCATAGATTATGGAAAAATTGATGGCTTTAGCTGAAAATTTTGATAAATATACGGGGCAACCACACTAAGGGAACCTTAAGCACTGTAAATGGGATAGCAACCCACAACAGGGATTGAAACATATTTCAATCAAAAATATGCCACACTTTAAGGCATATAAATCCTGATATAGGTACTAATTCCACACTCAAGGAAGAAGTCCCCTAAGAAACCGTTTTCTTAAAACATATAGGTATGCATCTAAAAGAATAAGTCATAATACAGTTTACTATGAAACAATGAGTAAATGCTTAAAATGACAAGCATGGTCGAAAAGTATGCCTAACGCAAAACACATGAACATTGATAAAATAAAGACGTGTAGTTACAGTACTTACATATAAGTTGCAATAGATAAAGGCATCCAGCTACACAACCTAATGGATAAAGGCATCCAACCATACAATATAGTGGATAAAGGATCCAGCCACACAAAACATTGTTTACAAAAAATCCAAATCAGCAAAAGTTCATAGGAACATCATATTTAAAGAGCCACATGCTTAAAGAAGAGGAGAGGCAGAGATCTGGTCTGGATGAATCTTGAGGATTTCTTCAACAGGCATGAGGGCAGCATCTAAGAGTTTATGAAGAAAAGGGAACCGAGCATCATTCAACGTCGCCACGGCTTGATCATAGTCCAAACTGGCTTGAGGATTATACTCTGAAATTTCCTCGAGGTTCAAACCATCAACTGGATACTCGGAAAAGAAAAGTGCCAATATTTCCTGCCCGAACTTATTCCTAGCATAAGTCAACGCGTTGGCAATGGGTCCCCAAAACTCGCCACTATTCACCAACTCATGCGAGTAATGTGACAACACTTTCTAGAGGCAATCAATCCTAATCTCATCAGCCTAGCTAGCCCGCTTCTCTGCAAGCTCAACTCTGCCCTCTGCTAAAGTCACCATACCCTCCAGCTCAGAAATTTTTCCAACCGAAAAACGCAGTTGATCAAACATACTGGCAAGCTGTTCTTTCAAAGAAGAAATTTCTTTATCCTTCTCAGAGATGGATGTAATACTAGCAAGTAAATCAAGTTTCTGCTTCTCGAACTCTGACTTCACATTCTCTAGCTCCTCCGTTGAAAGATCCATCCTCCGATTAAAAGAACTTACCGTATGATCAGAAGAAACCTGCCTCATCTCTACCAAAGCCTTAGCAATGCTATTACCATAGAAAGAGGACTCCACATTTGCTCTATCCAGACCTTCAATCATCTCAGAAAAATTTAACCTGTTACCACGAGATTGCAAACTAGGGGGAAGTGCATGCACAAGAAACTCATGCCTGGACCTTACACTGTCCAGCTTGTTATCAACATGAATACTCCACACAGGAACATACACTTCCCTGGTACCCATAGTTCTAACTTCGATATTATCTTCATCAAATACAAGAAGCACATTATCCAAGTCAGTACAGAAATTACCAAAGATATCTCCTCCAGGTGGAAGGACATAAGCATCATTAGATGTGAAAGCGGAAGAATCGAAAATACCTTTATCCGTGCTAGCAGTGACAGGAACCTTTTCCTTAGGAGGGTAAGAAGCACAGCCAAATATACGGGAAGAAGGAGGAGTTAAAACAAGGATCTCTTCCTGAATAGGGCTTTCAATTTTAGAGCTTCCGATACGTTCATCCGCTGTGTCAGAAACGTCCACAATAAGGATAAGAGTCTTCTTCTGCTTTTTAATCCTTCCACCAATGGGCCTTTTTCCCCTGCGCTTTTGACCTACTGCACCCTCACCAACCTCACCTTCTTCAGACTCAGGAATAGAATTAGTAGCACCTGGAGATGAATCCCTAATATGAATCCCACGGGCAGTAATATTGACTAAACCACTGGGCGTCTTGGAAAAATCTCCAGCCACTGAAAGAGCGTGTACCTCTAGCCATGGGACTGTCATTTACCTTGGGCAAAATACTTTTGGAACCGTATTGAAGAGCCTTTTTGTTGCTAGAATTCAAAATATCCGGAAGTTTCATCTCTGCGCACAAAGAAAAACAACAAAACGGTTAGACCATAAAAACATTAAAAGAAAAATCCGTATCAATCATAAATAAAACACTCACCCTGCCCATCACCATCCAAAACTAAAGGCACAGAATACCTGTCTATCTAATAATTACTCATATCCAGAAGAACAAGGATTTCTTCTTCAAATTTATCTATATAGACACTACAATTAGCGTCAAGATAATTGCGGGTTGCAATTTCCTCAGCTTTCAACTTTAAGGGGTCACTAAAAGTATCATCATTTTGTTTCCATTCCAAAACCTCCCTATATTCAATAGGAATCAAACTAATATTCAACCAAAGAAAATTCTTTTTCCATTCTTTCAACCACTCGTGAATAACAAAAAGGATCTTCCGAGCAGAGGGTCTCTTTTCAATAGAGAAGTAGCCACTATAGGAACGATGATATCGCGTAAAAAATCACGCTTTTACTACCGATATCTCTCTCATTTTGGAATGATTCTTGGCACTTTAACTCAAATTCAGTACAAATCAATAGTATTATGCCAAGATGGTCAAAACAAGGTTGCACGATGAAAATCAAGCAAAACGAATGAAAAATGAAGATTCCACGTACGTTTGAAGATTCAAAGTATCAAAATGAGATTTCAAGATAAAAGTGCCCATCACCAATATTCATCTCACCCAAGATGTTCGTTTTCAAATTACGAATCCAACAGAAGAAGAATCAACAAAAACGGACGAAGAATGAAGATTCTACGTACGCCGAAAGATCCAAACGATTTGTACGACACATCTAAAGTTCAGAGATATATTTTTGGGATTTCTTTTCATCAAAAGCTTCATTTTTGATTTACGAATCCAATGCAAAAAGAATCAACGCAAACGGACGCATAACGAAGAAAACACGCAAGAATCGAGAAACGAAGCAACCGGCAGCAGGCTGGTGCAGCTGGCAGCCAGCCGCCGCCGGCAGCCACCCAGCTACCGCCGGCTGCTGCCTGCCACCTGCACGGATTGCACCTTTTTGTCCTTTTTCGTACCCAGTGCTAGACCTTTTCCTACTTTTCGTACCTGGTGCCACTACCTTTTTCGCCTTTTGTACCTGGTGCCACTACCTTTCCCACCTTTTGCTAATGTGTGCTTCCATTTGCTAAAATGCACCAAAACTCCTCTATAAATAAGAGGCATGAGGCTCATTTGAAAAACACACCTTCCTAGCTTATCTTTCTCACTCTAGAAATAAGCTCCCACTTTCTCACTCTATATTTCTTTCTTTAGATTAGTTTTAACTAGTATGTAAACTAGTTTAGGAATTTTATTAGAAGTAGAAGGAAAGTGCGGAACGCATTGTAATCTTCGGTGTATGCTCGGAATTGTGTCAATTAATTTAAGTCTATTCTCTCTCGCATTTAATCCTGGTTCTTTCTATCCCTATCTATCTTAATTATTTACGTTTTTATTGATTATGCTAGATTTAGTTATTGCCATGATTAGAGAGTAGTATACTTGTTGTGTTTGTTTGTGATGTAGTTAATTAATTATGGGATGATTTATAATTAAATATTAAAGATCGGTAGTATCGCTTTGATCGTCTTATTGCATGTTCTTGTTTGATTGTTGCCTTAGGATTATCATAGTGGTAAAATATAAATGGTCTTAATTATCGTAAAGTAATATGATGGCCCCTATTCGACTGTTACTCGATATAGTACTGGAAACACTTCAAGGTGGAGTACAAATGTATGGAAGTCGAGTAACGACCGAAGGTAGTTATATTACGGACTAACATATAAATGAGAAACCTAGTTTAATTAACCTTTCTAAATAGACTTTTAAACTTCAAATTAATCTATCACCTTTTCACCAATAAACGTGATTACAACACCTTTTTAACGACGTCCAATTAAAAGGTAGTCAGTCATATGTGTCAATATAATTTGTCAAATGTATGAAACTATGGAACCGCAAGGCTACATGGGGGATTATCGTAGGACAAGACATGGTCAAGGTTTGAAGTGGTGGAACCACTTAAAGTGTGGAACGCTGTGAATAACTAGGGGATTTATTGGGTAGTCTTAAGCAAGGGCTGGTTTAAAGTCATTAATGAACTTTTTAAATACATGAATCTGTTAGGATGACGAGGAATCATTATATGATTCGGTTATGTCTAGTACCTTAAGATTTTGTTCCCGTTCATATGAAAGTATTATTAAACCATAATTAAGATTTTGCTTATTAATCTAAATACTTTATGATGTTACCATAACCTAGCTCCCGGTGTGACATGCTAATGGGATTTTAATTAGTAGGGAATCTAGTGTTTACATCACGAGTATTCAAGATTAATAATTAACAAATATCTTTCAATACAGTTTCTCCAAACATCATCCCATAACTTAATTAACGAAATCACAGCAAACACTATCTTTACTTTATCTGCTTTATCTTTTATTTTTATTTCGCTTTTATTTATTTACTTGCCTAAGTTAGTTAATATAAAAACCAAAATTCCCTCACTATTTTATAAAACCTTCACTAGTTTGAAAGCCCCCATCTGCCACGCCTTAGTTTCAATTCAATTGGTTTGAAGAACGACTCTAGGTCATACCTACCACTTGCTCACCCTTAGGATTAGCATTGTTAGGGAAAACTTAGGCCCCGCAATTACAAATTTAAACACCCACTGATGCCCGCCGCCAGTAGCCGGTGCAACGATAAGGGTTGAAATCGTTACTGACCGCTGGTGACGCATCAAGTTTTTGCCACCACTGTCGGGGACCCAACTGTACGATCCTTAGGCGTTAAGATGAACTTACTTACTAGTGAACCTTTAGGATTTCTTTGACCCCTACGTCTTTCTTTATTTTTCCTTCCTTTTACCACTTTTAGAAATGACCACCCCTATCCATTCAACTAGTCAACCACCTGCCAACGAGACTATGACACCTGCACGTATCACTCTCGCTGAAGACTCTAAACCTTTGATTGAAGGTCGAGGAGGACCAATTGTCTATCCAGAAATTGGTAGAGGATCATTTGAATTAAAGCCCCATATTGTTCAGTTAGTCCAAAACCTCTGTCAATTTCGTGGCCTACTAAATGATGATCCCAACTCCCACCTTGACAAATTCATTTCCTTATCCAACTCCTTTAAGCCGATTGGGGTTAATCAGGACATAGTCTATCTATACCTATCTCCCTATTCACTCACTCTCAATGCACAAACCTGGTTTGAGGAACTAGAAATCAACTCTATAACCTCTTGGGTAGAATTAGCAACCAAATTTTTGGCCAAATACTTTCCGCCATCAAAACAAGCCACGTTTAGATCCAACATCATAAACTTCCACCAAGTTCACGATGAATCAATCTACGATGCATGGGAACGCTTTAAGAAATTGCTTAAGAAATTTCCAAATCATCGTTTTGAGCGCTCAGACCACTTGCGCATTTTCTACAATGGTCTCTTCCCACATCACCGTCCTTTACTTGATACCGCCTCTCGAGGCAGTTTCATGAATTGTACGACCAATGAAGCTTGGAGCCTTATTGAGGAAATGACAATGCACAACCATGACTGGAACAGTGAAAATCACCCATCACTAGTGAATTCACCTACTACAATCGGGAATGAAGCTATCAAAACTCTTGCTCAGCAAGTGGAAGAACTAACCAAAGAGATCAAGGAATTGAAAAATCAAAAACAACAAGTCTGTCAAGTTCAAACTTGCCTTAATTGTGCTAATTTGAACCACTCAGCCCAAGATTTCCAATCTCATCTAACACCACCCAATACTGACCATTCTCCTTACTCACCTACGAATAGCCCACCAACTCACCAACCTAAACCTTTTGAACCCTCACAAACCTCTAGTTTTGACGACACCCTGATACAAGTCATTCAAGGACTCTCGGCTAGACAAGACCAAACTGATCTCATCTTAAGAGATCATTTGACTTTGTTAAAAGCTTTCGAATCCCAATTAGCACAACATATTAACGCTAAAACTCAGGATAGTCCAACTATTTTCCATAAGGAGGCTTCTCATATTCAAGACTCTCCGGTAGCATATAGCCCACCCACGGTTTCTTCTCCGGTGAAGGAACCACCTATTGTCCCATCGACAATGGATTTAGAGTCCATACCAAATATGAAAGTAAACATTCCATTTCCGGCTCGTCTTAAACAACGACCCGACAAGCTTAAGTCTTTTAAACTTGATAGGAAATTCCTAGATACCGCCTCTGAAGTTCACTCCAAAAAGTACTTCAGAAAACTTCTTACAACCAAGGATAAGGTACCCGAAGTACCCAATGTCCCGCTGAACGAGGAATGTTCAGCTATCTTGAAAAATACCATTCCTGAAAAACTCGGAGATACCGGACGTTTTACTCTCCCCTGTTCTATATACAATTCAGGCATCATCTTTTCTCTTGCCGATTTAGGAGCTAGTGTTAACCTTATGCCATACTCGCTTTTCAAGAGGCTTGAGTTAGAAAATCTTCGACCTACCAAAATGACCATACAACTTGCTGACCACTCAGTCAAATACCCTAAGGGAATAGCAGAAAATGTTTTAGTTAGGATTGACAAATTTCTTTACCCAGCAGATTTTGTGGTAATGGATATGCAGGAAGACGTACACATCCCAATCGTACTAGGAAGACCTGTCATGAATACGGCCAAGGCAATCATCAATGTCTTCATACAAACTATCAGCTTGCAGTCTCAGGGAGAAACCATCACTTTCCATATCGACAACCTAAACCCTTGAGAGCAAGCCGATATATACATGATCTTCATGAACAAGACCGCGGAGGACGAAGAAACTGCAAAGTCAATAAGTGAAAGGAAATCTAGCAAGGAACTGGCAATCATGCCATATTTTCCGATTGACCTCCGATGAATAGGACAAAAGATGAAAAATGCATCAGTGAAAAACTCAACGATGGAAGAAATTGGGATGAGAAAGATGGAAAAAGAAAACAAAAGCAGCATACTGCCAATTAATCCGTTTACCACTGAAGAAATGGAGGGAAGTAACCACGACCATCCTACCAGAAGAGAAACACTGGAGGAATATTCAAAACGCACAAGATACCAACCGCAAACCATCATAAATCACAAAGTGCTCGAAGAATTCATCCAAAGATTTGACAAAGTAGTTGGAGGAATAAGCAGCGTAGTCAACATGCTGGCTCTTTCCCCTGCTGAACTGCAATTCTGTCAAAAACAGGATCGGACTTACACCAAGATCTACAATGCCCTTAAAAGATCTAACATCCCATTCACCTCAACGCAATGGGAGATGTTAGGATCCATTAGAGCGCATATGAAAAGAACTACTGGACATCCGAGCAGTCGTGCCGACATTTCAATGATGAATGACCTCACATCATTGCTTAACTTGCTAAGTAGAGAAGATCACCTCAGTTCCAAGGAAAGAGGATCTATGGTTATCAACTCCACTATGGAAAAACAAATTGAGTTAATGATTGAAGAACTTAGTGATCATGTTTGGGAGGAATCAAGGCGTGAACGACCTTTTAGGGCCACACATGAATCACCACTTGATATCGCTACTTTTGTTACGATCCATCTATGGGAGATTCAATAACGAAAAAGTAACTCCAGAACGAAGTTCATATTCCACTCAGGATGCAAGGAGATACTTCGTCAGCTTACTCTAGTTTTCTCAGAATCCGACTTTCCATTCAACAACCATCAACACGGGCAAATAGAGAACCTATTCACGTCCATCAGAAGATTCAACGGAGACCCTAAGACTGAGAATTATGAAGGCATAAAACATCAATTCTTGGCATTTGTATGCTCTTTATGGCAAAACCCACCGCCAAGAGAGGTTGTTAAGACAGACACAACCACCATGACCGACCATAGTGGTCCCGTCACTAAAGCAGTTGACTACATCACCTTCGGACTTCACGGACTTGCAAGGACAACTTCAGAGCATCTTCTGAACTACAAGGCATCATCGAGAGATAGTCCACTCGAATTGATTACGACAATTATCAACCAATTCATGAGAATCTATCCACCTCGATACACTTTTCTGCAACCTAGGGCCCACAACATTAACAGGAATCCCATGGATGCACCCATCTCCATCTAGCTAGGAGAGAAGAAGTCGAGCTCTCGACTTTAAAAGAGCGCTTCTCGGGAGGCAACCCGTGTTTACATTTCTGCAATTTTACATTCCAAGAAGTGATGAAGTCTCCGACTATCTTTCACACTTGGATATACGAAGAAGACCGACGCATCAAGTTTTTGGCGCCGCATCACACATCAAGTTTTTGGCACCGGAATTAAGAAAAGTATATCCAACGTGTTCACACCTACGAGACAAATCACAAAAGACTTGAAGAAATCGGAGCACACAACAACAACGAAGGGACACTACGGAAAAGTCGATAATCATGTGCTTCGGAGCACTCCTCATCATCACCAACAAGCCATATATATAAATGGGGAGTACTTCTATATCGTTTCTTTCATTCGCTATAAATATACCATATCCACTATGCTTATCACTAAGTGTGGGATTCAAACCCAAAACACACAACTAAAAGAATACGTCTTAGATGTTTTAAATCCTAAGTGTGGGATTTTACCCCAATCAGAGCTTAGAATAACATCGAGGATGATGTTCCTTTAAGTGTGGGATAGCAGTAGTTACACTACTGTAAAATGGATAATGGTATATGCTTGATTCTAAACTCGTTGCTCTTTAGACCATCCTTCTCCAATAAGCAAACAAAATTTTTCAAAATTGAGTTAAAAATATATTGAAAATGAAAAAATTTTGACGAAGAATGATTTACTTTGGGGAAGAAGGATAAATAAAATACAAATTCCTTTTGAAAATTAGTTTAGTAATCCCATAAAGAGCATCTCATGACTAGGCACACAACAAACCAACTTTCAATTCGTGAGGTATCTTGAGCCATATAAAGCATTCACCTTTAATGCTTCACATCTTCGATTCCTGAGTGTGCCGATGTATGCGTTTAGAATCAGAACTTGCTCCTGTTATGCATTTCAAATCCGAATTGGTGAATGAAAAGGAGATTGAATCACATCATTCTAAAACCCATCCATACACCCAAACACCCAAAAATAGACACATTACCTCTGCTTTCTCAAAAGCAACCCCAAGCTTTAAAATAAAGTTCCAAAGATGAAAGAAGAGAAATCGCAAGGAGGTGACGTCGAAAAAAAAAAACAAAAAAGAAAAATCCGAAGAAAAAGGAAAACAATAGGAGAAAAAGACTCATTCTGCAAATATCAAAAGGCGTCAATCCCCCAAAAATCCCAACTTCGACAAAAAGAAAATCAAAAACCCAACAAAAACCTCCTCTCATACCACCAACCTTTCACTCCAAAAACCTCACATCCCCTCTCCTTGAATGATTGTGGCTAGATCGATTTCACACTCACCAAAGAGGTAACGATTTGATTCTCGATCAAGCCTATGACGATAAACGATACCTGACCGGCGTTCTGAGTGATTGATAATTTTAGAATAGGAAACCCTAAACACTTTGAGTGATTTGAGTGACAACCTTGAGAGGATCGCCTAGTCATGTATCCAAGATCAAAGATCAAAAGCATGCTCCCAAAGATTACAACCTCGTTTTTCAAAGAACAAATATTTCATTTTTCCAAAACCCCCTTTAGTAAAAAGTTCCACCTCCAAATATTTCATTATCCGCTTATCTTTAACCATGTTGAAACTTGAGTTTGCTTGAGGACAAGCAAAGTTCTAAGTGTGGTATACTTGATATCGCGTAAAAAGTCACGTTTTTACTACCGATATCTCTCTCATTTTGGAACGATTCTTGGCACTTTAACTTAAATTCAGTATAAATCAATAGTATTATGCCAATATGGTCAAAACAAGTTTGCACGATGAAAATCAAGAAAAACGAATGAAAAACGAAGATTCCACGCATGTTTGAAGATTCAAGGCATCAAAACGAGATTTCAAGATAAAAGTGCCCATCACCAACATTCATCTCACCCAAGATGTTCGTTTTCAAATTACGAATCCAACAGAAGAAGAATCAACAAAAACGGACGAAGAATGAAGATTCTACGTACGCCGGAAGATCCAAAAGATTCGTATGACACATCTAAAGTTCAGAGACATATTTTGGGATTTCTTTTCATCAAAAGCTTCGTTTTTTATTTACGAATCCAACGCAAAAAGAATCAACGCAAACGAACGCATAACGAAGAAAACACGCACGAATCGAGAAACGAAGCAACCGGTAGCAGGCTGGTGCAGGAGCCACCCAGCCACCGCCGGCTGCTGCCTGCCACCCGCACGGATTGCACCTTTTTGTCCTTTTTCGTACCCAGTGCTAGACCTTTTCCTACTTTTCGTACCTGGTGCCACTACCTTTTTCGCCTTTTGTACCTGGTGCCACTACCTTTCCCACCTTTTGCTAATGTGTGCTTCCATTTGCTAAAATGCACCAAAACTCCTCTATAAATAAGAGGCATGAGGCTCATTTGAAAAACACACCTTCCTAGCTTATCTTTCTCACTCTAGAAATAAGCTCCCACTTTCTCACTCTATATTTCTTTCTTTAGATTAGTTTTAACTAGTATGTAAACTAGTTTAGGAATTTTATTAGAAGTAGAAGGAAAGTGCGGAACGCATTGTAATCTTCGGTGTATGCTCGGAATTGTGTCAATTAATTTAAGTCTATTCTCTCTCGCATTTAATCCTGGTTCTTTCTATCCCTATCTATCTTAATTATTTACGTTTTTATTGATTATGCTAGATTTAGTTATTGCCATGATTAGAGAGTAGTATACTTGTTGTGTTTGTTTGTGATGTAGTTAATTAATTATGGGATGATTTATAATTAAATATTAAAGATCGGTAGTATCGCTTTGATCGTCTTATTGCATGTTCTTGTTTGATTGTTGCCTTAGGATTATCATAGTGGTAAAATATAAACGGTCTTAATTATCGTAAAGTAATATGATGGCCCCTATTCGACTGTTACTCGATATAGTACTGGAAACACTTCAAGGTGGAGTACAAATGTATGGAAGTCGAGTAACGACCGAAGGTAGTTATATTACGGACTAACATATAAATGAGAAACCTAGTTTAATTAACATTTCTAAATAGACTTTTAAACTTCAAATTAATCTATCACCTTTTCACCAATAAACGTGATTACAACACCTTTTTAACGACGTCCAATTAAAAGGTAGTCAGTCATCTGTGTCAATATAATTTTTCAAATGTATGAAACTATGGAACCGCAAGGCTACATGGGGGATTATCGTAGGACAAGACATGGTCAAGATTTGAAGCGGTGGAACCACTTATAGTGAGGAACACTGTGAATAACTAGGGGATTTATTGGGTAGTCTTAAGCAAGGGTTGGTTTAAAGTCATTAATGAACTTTTTAAATACATGAATCTGTTAGGATGACGAGGAATCGTTATATGATTCGGTTATGTCTAGTACCTTAAGATTTTGTTCCCGTTCATATGAAAGTATTATTAAACCATAATTAAGATTTTGCTTATTAATCTAAATACTTTGTGATGTTACCATAACCTAGCTCCCGGTGTGACATGATAATGGGATTTTAATTAGTAGAGAATCTAGTGTTTACATCACGAGTATTCAAGATTAATAATTAACAAATATCTTTCAACACAGTTTCTCCAAACATCATCCCATAACTTAATTAACGAAATCTCAGCAAACACTATCTTTATTTTATCTGCTTTATCTTTTATTTTTATTTCGCTTTTATTTATTTACTTGCCTAAGTTAGTTAATATAAAAACCAAAATTCCCTCACTATTTTATAAAACCTTCACTAGTTTGAAAGCCCTCATCTGCCACGCCTTAGTTTCAATTCAGTCGGTTTGAAGAACAACTCTAGGTCATACCTACCACTTGTTCACCCTTAGGATTAGCATTGTTAGGGAAAACTTAGGCCCCGCAATTACAAATTTAAAACACCCACTGATGCCCGCCGCCAGTAGCCGGTGCAACGACAAGGGTTGTAATCCTTACCGACCGCTGGTGACGCATTAAACGACCCAAACAGAAGTAATGCCTAAATAAGTTAACAGTCGGGACTTTCGCATCGGGACTTTCCCATGAGCATTACACGCCATTTCAAAACCAGTAATTTTTATGGCTCCCAATGGAACTAATTGGGAAATATGAAGTTCATAATACCGAAGGACGGATAAGAAGAAGTGAGAGAAAGGAAGACGGACGTTGGCTACAGCAAAAAGTTTCGTATGAACACCAAAATAACCTTCAGGAGGATCGGAAATCACATCATCGGAATTTGGATGAACAGGCAACCCAGAGCCCAAACAATAAGTTTTACAAATTCGATTGAAGTTATTCCGGCGAAGATTACATTTGACACTATCAATCGCACCAACATCCGACATCTTTACAAAGATCAAAGTAAGTGCAAAAAGAATTTCAAAGAAAACTAACCTGAAAGAGAAAACGGAAATGATCATCGAAATAGGGTATAAGAGATGGAAGTAAGAGAGGGAAAAGGTGTGTTTTTTCCTTAAGAGCGGCAAAAATAAAGAGTGAAGAAAGAAGAAAACCCATTTTCATACCCCAATAATCTTTACCCTAGGAACACGTGTCGAAATTATGTGGACATAAAGAAACTGCCATAATGACAGTTGACCAAAGTAGCCTAAAAACAGTCAAATCAAGACAGAAGTGGCAGTCAAACTGCACACCCGGATAGAAATCTCGCGCCAAAATAAAGTTATATGCCCGGAAAATCATCTGCCTGGAGTCTAGCAACATCTAGTCCGCTAGACTATCTCTTACTAGACTGGGGGGACTTAATAGTGTAACCACACGTTCCCTCCTTTTTATAAACATCAGAGATAAAAACACTTAAAATAAGTAGCATAAAGCACATGCTAAGTAACACGTGTTACCATCTAGGAATTAGCTATTAAAATGGATATTATTCCTTCCGCCGGAAGTTTTCCTTAGGAACCTACGGGCGCAGAATATATTGAAAGGGACCACATAGAAGATCCACAGAATCAAGATTGGACGATGGAGATCAAAATGATGAAGGGAGCACGTGATAGCTGGCACCCGATTGGTGGATCCAAACTTGTGAACCAAGTTGTGAACAAGTATAAAAGGAAATGCTCATTCCCATTTGAGGTATGTTGTTCTTCCTCATTACAAAAACCCTAATTTGTTATCATCTCCTTAAATTCTTCATACTTGATAAGGATGAATTCTGATTCTCACGCCGGAGGTTAATCATGGGGAATTCCCCCATGTTTCACTTAACTTAGGCATGTTGATTATTTTGCAGACTGCTCCGGTCGGAGGTTTTATTTGCTGGAACAACAGATATCTAAGCCAGTTCAATCTACCGCACAAACAATAATAATAATGATTTTAATTTTAATGTGCTTTTTATATCATGTTCAATTTGAAAGTGACCAACATATATAATATCATATATTTTATTCATATGTTAAAAGCTAGTATGATAGTGGGATTGTGAGATATACACGATGAAACACAAATTTTTTTTTTCTAGATTTTTAACTTCACTATAGTTAAAGGAAGTAACTTCGTAAGTAAAAAAGAACAACTTTTCTTGCGCATGGCTAACTATTTTATTTTTTTTATATTAAGTTTTTAACATATACTTTACCTTTCGTCTCTTTACCTTCACTTCATTTATTTATTTTTGATTGTTTATAAAATTACGAGAGATCTAATCACATGTAAATTCAACTTAAATGATAGTAACAAATTATTTAATGATAAATAAGAGGTTGCGTAAAATGAGTTTATTATCGCTATATAGATGTGTGTGGGTGCCAAGGAATTGAGACAAATAAGTATGGGTAAAAGCTGCTAAAAATTTTAAAAAAATTTATATGGATGGGTATAATACTCACATAACTTAAACTACTTATATAAATCTTAAACACTTTTTAACTAATTTTATAATCAATAAATAAAAACTATATTTGTAAGCAAAAACCAATATTTTGGGTACTCAAATTTTCTTGCAAGATAAAATTATTGAACAATGAATATGAGGTCATCATAAATAGCTCCTTAAACCATTCAAATATTTAAATTATATTACATATATGTACAAATAACTTTTTAGTTGTATATATACCAAATTAAGTTATTTCATAAACTAATATAACTAATTTTGTTCCGCCGTAACACCCGGGCTAAATCATGCTTGTAAGTATAAATCATCACCACACAATGTATAAATTGCGGCACCACCATTGCCGACATTGCAAATGTAATTCGGAAGGTTGAAATTACCTTTGAGTGATTGAGACTTCGAGATGTATCATCCATGTAAATTAATTATTTTATTTCTGATAACATAAAGTATCTAATATTTAATATTCATTTTTTGTTTTCATTCATTCATTCATTCATACAATCAATCAATAAATAGTTTTATAGATTAAGTTTCTAAAAAGTCAATATAGGGCATTTTAATCTTTGTCACTTCTTCTTCACTATTTAGGTAGTTATGTTTTTTTACTCTAAATTAATGGTTCACATTTAATCTACTAAATCATTTAAGGGGTAAGATTAAGTTAGACTACCCAATTTATACTTCTTTCAATATCTAAAAGAATAAAAAGAATGTAAATATAGATGTAGAATAATGTAGATTTGAAGGGAAAAATTATGTGGACGCCATAAAAAATATACATGTATATGTTTATTCAAATGTTCTTCTACAGGGAACAAATGCCGTAAATCTTATTTGACTTTTTGACATATCACATTCGGATTGTTTTTGATGCGGGCTCAAGCGTGGAGGATCGGGCCCTTACATCTCTGAAAGCTCATGATCACGAATCAAAAGGGCCTTCACGATAATGGCCATAACATGGATCACGGGGCTCTGTTTCAGGCTCATGAACTATTGAATCGAAGCTCAGAAAGAGGAGCACAACTTTATCCTGTAGGCAGTTTACCTAATTTCGAGGCCCATAAACTCTTCCTAGAATAAGTTATGAGTTGTTTTATGCTTTTAAAATTTATTTGGGTTTTTTTTGGTCTTTTAGACCCATTTTAATCTCTAATCTTTTTTAAGGGTTCCTATATGGTGAACAACATTTTCCGTTTGAATTTTTATGAAACTTGAATTTTCTCTCAATTTTATGCTTATCAATTGAGTTGAATTTCACCTAACCACCATATTCTTTGAATCAACGTGTGTTAGAAGAGATTATCTTGAGTATCTTTTAAATCAACATGTCTAATCTATATTTCGTTATTTGTACTGTACATTATTTTTTTAAATGACGAATGCAGACCTTTACGCTAAATGATTTACGATAAATGTATTGAACAATAAAATCAAGTGTTCATGCTTTTGGAGTATTCCTTCTGAAGTGTTATCCAAGCTAGACCCGATGACAATAAAGTATTGCTGGCTTATTGTGAATGTTAAGTAGAAAAAATTCAACCTTTTTCTTCTTAATGAAGCATTGATACGTCGTGTTTTCGTAGGAATCGAGCATTATCATATATTCTCTTTGTCCCATTTATAATGTTCCATAGTAAAATTCATTGGATTTAAGATGAATTGGATAAATATCAATTTATAACCTTATATTCAAGGTAAATGTGACTGAATTTTTATGAAATAGATGATTAATAGTAATAAATGAGGGTAAATTGGGTAGTATAATGATTTTTAATTAGTTATTTCTTGAACCAGACAATCATTTTGGGACAAACAAAAATAGTAAGGTGGAAAATAAAAATGAGACCGAAGGAGTATATAAATATACTTTTCTTGCTGCGTGTAAGAAATCTTCAAGGTTTCAATACTGTTGATAGAATCTTATTTAAAGTAGTTTAGGATTCTCTACTTTGAAGACATTGCAAGTAATATAAAATTCTGTGCCAAATCATTCTGTTTTAAGCCTATAAATATCCATATATACTCTTGAAGTTACAAGGTCTTAGACTCAGCCTAAACATACCAATAAACAAACATACCAAATGGCTCTCACAAAAGCTCAAGACTTGAGGATTAACGCAGATCTGTATGAAGCTCTAATGAGTCAAAACGATTCTCAAGTGATGGATATATGTCGACGAATTCCCAGAGGTCCTTTGCACACACTCACTATACACAATGACACTGTTCTCCATATGGCAACTTACCATAAAAAAACCGATTTAGTACTCAAGCTCCTAAATTTGGTGTCATCATGTGACCATCACAAACTCACATGGCAAAATAGTGGAGGAAATACAATTCTCCACGAGACTAGCACTAACAATAAGACTGTCAAGGTTGCAGAAGAGGTGTTACGCAGGGCTCCCATGTTGCTTAACATAACCAACAAAGAGGGAGAAACCGCGTTATTCTATGCGGCTCGTCATGGTAAGACAAGACCTTTTAAGTTCCTTCATGAGGAAGTATGCAGAGCAATTGAGGGACCAGATTTAAAGACGTTTCTTCGAAGGGATGATAGATTTACCATACTTCATATAGCAATTCTTAGCAGAAACTACTGTAAGTGTTTGCATTCGCTTAGGAGTGTGTGATGCAATTGCAAGTTGTTATCCTTGTGCCTATGAAGTTTTTATCATTGTTTAACTTTTTTTGGGGGGGGGCAGGGATTGCATACAACATAGCAATTACTTATAAAGAGTTAATTGGAGAAAAGGATGTAGACGACATGACGCCTCTACAACTTCTTTCGACCATCAAACCAGAATTTCAGCCTAAAGGTTTCTTCAAGCGCATGGTGTTCAAATGTAAGATGGTGTAACACAAATATTACTGCTAACATTTTGCTCTGTTCATCTAAGTTGTTTACATATCTGCATACTATCAAAAGTTGGTTGGATTTACAGTATGAAACAAATTAAATGGCTAATAAAGTTGTCGTAAGGAGTATCTATTACTAGGATAAACAATAGTTTTATCTGATCTCAATTTTGTCACTAATCAGTCCATGAATCACTGTTATATTACAACAGAAGTAATTCAAAAGTAAACAAAGAACATATATATTACAATTTTGTCGACCCGGGTTTTAAAACATTGATAATTTACCCTCTATTATACTCCTTTTCCCCTCCATTCGACTAATTATTACAGTTGTTAGCAATCGAAAACTTCACATGTATTATATTTTTTGTGAAAATTTACTTCTTTATTTGGTTAAATAAAAAACTAATTTACGAGTTACCAGAAGGTTTCATTTCGTACGTGTTGTCAAGGGGTGTTGTCAAGTTTCAGTGGTAAAGAAACGGAAACACGAGATGATATACTAATAATAATATATTTTAGTTTTAGTTTTCGAGTTAGAGATCAATTGAGATTTGATAAATGTATAAATTACAGTATTAGTTTACAACAGAGATTAGTTTGGTCACTAAATTATTCTTATGAAACTTTTTCCTCAACTATCTGTTCAAAGGTTTGGATACAATATCATAAACTCAACATATATTTTATCTTCTTTTGTTTTGTTTTTGAAAGTGATCGATTCAGATGTTGAAAACAAAGAAATGAATTTCTTTTATTTCAAAAAGCTCCAAAAAGAAAAACATGCATGCGAATGGGCAACAAAAATCGCTGATTTGTTGATAGAAGAAGACAACTCGTGGGAACTGACCGAATCATGGACCGATAGGCGTGCTTCTATAATGCACAAATATGCAAAAAGTACATCCGTGGAACAAAAGATCCTATACGAAGCCAACTTTTACAAACCCGATACTCCATTGTTGCTAGCAACCATACATGATTCGACGGAGATTGTTAGAGGAATACTAAGAAGGTATCCTCAGGCTGTAGAGCATGTGGATAAAGATGGACATAACATTTTACATTTGGCGATCTTGTATAGACGACATCGAATCATAGATGTTGTTGAAGAAATGGAGTATCCGTTGGAGAGATTAAGCGGAAGGGTTGACAAGCATTACAATACTTTGCTGCATATGGTTGGTCAAAAAGTGGATCAGCTAAAGGAGGATGTAAAACATCCTGCAGAAGAACTAAAATATGATCAACGTCTTTTTAAGGTAAGTTAGTACTTTTACAACTTGTAGATTAGATGCATCAGATGATCGTACTATGTTAGACAATCATATGTTTTTATAAAGATGAATCCGTTTTCTGTTCAGGTTATATGAAATCAAAACATGAAACAAAAATATATTAAACAATAAGCATAAAGCCTAGTATATATATTGTAATTTTAACAATCAAAGAGTAGCTATCCTCTATGATAACAGGGGATGATATTGTCAACCTGAACCGAAATTGAAAGTTCGAAACCAATGTTTTTTATCAGTTCGATGCTGCAATATTGGGCACTTTTGGTTATTTTACGACTTTATACACCGGCTTGAGTTGATATACACAAAACAAGCAGACACTTGACTACGTGATTGTAACCTTTCTAAATATCTGGGTGACATATTATACAATATTCATTTTCAGAACCTCTAATTTACATGTAAAATACAAACTCTTAGATAGTCTAGTCGTATTAAGATAACCCGTTAAATCAAGAGATTGTGACGAGTTCCAGTTTCAACAAATATGTATTATAGGTAACTGATTTTATTGTTCAAAAATGGGTTATTGTCTTTAAATGAAACATGCTCTTGAGAGCAAAATGTATGGTCACACGGACCACACAGGACAACACTGTCATATCATCACCAGAGTGAAAATCACATTTAACGCATTTTTATATGTTGCGATCACACTTAAAATGGGGATCCGCATTTTTTTTTTTATTTGAAACCTTTTGGAAGAAAAAAAAAACAGCCACTGCTCGGACCACACCGGGTAGTAGTAGACCAACAACGCCCAAAACAGCCACCATACATACCCCTTGCTCTAATATTTTTTTTATTAATCTTTACTCTTAATTTAATTTCTATAGAGGGTGGAGAACCTATCTACAGCTTTAGACTCGATGACGCGAAACTCTAACCAAAAGACTGCGTATGAGGTGTTTGCGGAAACCAATGATAAACTTCGTTCACACGCAAAGGAGTGGATGTGTGAGAACGCAAAAAACTGCTCCATTGTTGCTGTGCTCATAGCAACGGTTGCGTTTACTTCCGCGTACACAATACCAGGTGGTCCTGATAAAAGTGGTCATCCAGTTCTAAAGGACAAGCCTACATTTCTTCTCTTTACCTTAGCCGATGCAATTTCACTCTCATCAGCATTGACATCAGTTATCATATTTCTAAATATTCTAACGTCACCATTTCAGTTTAAGGATTTTGCTTCATCTCTTTTTGAAAGGCAACTTCTAGGACTGATTTTGTTGATTATTTCGGTGGCTATGATGATGGTGGCATTTGCAGCTACACTTGTTTTAACTGTTAGTAGGCAAACCAAGTGGACGACTGACTTGACTTTGTACGGTGTTTCCTTCTTCCCGGTGGTTGTTTTCGTGTACTCGTATGTACCAGAATACATAAAAATTATGAAGGACTTCTACAGGGTACTCATAAAGATGATGAAAGAAGTAGTTGTGAGTGTTCATAAGATATGGGAGTACAAACCTCAATCTCTACATCCAATTGCTGGGTCGGCCGTCTATTTAACAACTCGCTCCCCTGTTTAGGATTAAAAGTCATTCGAATCTAACACTGTTTGTACTTTGTATTATCGTTGTTAACGTGGTTTTTATACTTGTAGCTAATTTGCCATTGAGTGACTGATTGAAGGCAAAACATGTGTGCAGTGGTATTTCTTTTATCTTATAAAGTAGTGACACAATTTAATAAACCTGTTCGATTTAAAATATGAATAGTCAGCAATATAATGCAAAACTCGACTGTACGCACAGTCCTCGAACCCTAAAAAATAAATGTTAAATTGTAAGTTGATATTTGAAAGGTTCGTATTAAGTATATTTTATTACATGAAGGTATATAATATGACGTATATATATTAACTTATATAGGATGTGATAAATACAGCCTCCAAATTATTTTATACACCACACAAATACAACATATAAGGGCTCGTAGTATAAGTATATAATAGCGTAGAACTATTAATGATTTTATTTATTGTATTCATCACCTCTCATGTTATATAGATTCACAACTCAAGCCCTAAGGAAATGAACATTAATATTTAAGTAGATGAATATATGTAATACAAAGTATAAACATTAGCTTATATGGATTCTTGTCGCATTCCATAAATATTTTATAAATATTCAGTTTATATAAGAATCAAAGTGGTAAAACGTTATTTAATTTAGGTTCATTTTGATTGGACTCTATTATTAAAATGGAACATTTTTATGAAAATCATGCTTGATGGACTTCTACGTTACGAATTTTTATCAAAAATTGAAGTGGCAAATAATACCTTATTAAGCTTAAGCTTCTCTTCATTTAACATGAACTTTATTATCAATTTATTAGAACACTTTAATGAAGAATATACTTGATAGTTTTTGTTATTCAATTTAAAGAATAAGTTTATAACCAATATTTTTAACCTTTCTTATAATATGAGATAATATAAATATATATGGTGCATGGTGCAATATGTCAATTTTAAAGATAGTTCTGAGATTTATAACTTTCTTTAGATATATAAAAGGTAAGATGAGATATTATATATAGTACTAATGAAATAATATTATTTTTTATTATATACATTATGTAAATGTAAATAGCATTTTATTTAATTATTTCACTTGTTATCTTTTTTCTACCTTTTATTTTTATCTATTTATATTAATTTTTAAGAGTTGACATGTGTCATATTTTTAAACACTTATGTGTCATTTTTTGAGTAAACATGGCTTTCTTATAATATAGGGTTTAGTATCTGAAAATGCACTTAACTTTGCCTCGATCTTAATTGTGTGTATTCAACTAAAAACTTTTCTATTGTATGTACGTAACTTGTTAAAACGCAATTTTTAATGCAGTTTACCTGCAACTTTCCTACCTGTAACAAGTTACAATATTTTTAATCCTGGTAGGATGCCAAGCTGGCGCCACATGTCCAACCACAACAATCTGATTTCATTCATCGGTCACCATGTCTGACCAAACTCACTCCGCTGTCACCATTTCCAGTACTCTTAACATATTTGAAAATCAATCACCATTTCCAGATATGTAATATCAAGTCACATGGACCTTGTATGTAATTTTACTATATATATATCAATTAATCTTAGGTTGGAGAATAAAAATGATACTAAGCAAAAAAGTCATGGAGTTACATCTCATTTCCAACAAGACTAGTAACAATAGCCATGGCCAACATATGAAAATCAACTTCGGTGGCTCGGTGCCACAGTCAAATTCTTAACACCCCGTTGCCGTAGTCAAGTTCCAAACACCCGCTGTCGTCAGATCTGCAGCTTCGATTTGAGGTGCCTCTGTGATTCTTACTGGCCAGAGATTGCAGGTTCCCGACTAAGGGGGTTGAACGGAATCTTCATGTCAGTCGCCGTGTTCGTTTCCGACCAAAAACCCACACCCTTTTTCCACATGTAAGCTTAAATATTTGCTTTTTTAGCTTTTGATAAGTAATAGCAAGAGAGTGGGTAAAGGGTCTGGTGCAAATGGTAGGAGTTGGTGATGGTAACGGTGGCCGGAGTTTGCCGCTGCTATTAATGGACGGAGTTATTAGCGTTAGCGGCGGCCGGAGTTTGATGGAGCTAATGATGGCTAGAGTTTGCTAGTGGTTGTGGTAGATAACAAAAGCAAAGATGGTGGATTGGTGCCTTGGTGGTGGTGATGGAAGATAAGGATGAGATTGAATTTAGCAGGAGGAATTAAAAGAAGATAGAATGGGGTAGTTGGGTGGGCATGTTTTTTTTTTTTTTTTAACCTATAATTTCCATGGGGTAGTTGGGTGGGCATGTTTGTTTTCTTTTTTTAACCTATAATTTCCATGTAAGCTTTCCAATCTGACGTGTACTTCATATTTGAATACATTCAACGGGATTAATTGCTAAGGGTATTACCGGTCATATAATGCATTGTAAATGCATTTTAACAAGTTAAGTGCATACAATAGAAAAATTTTTAGTTGAGTACACACAATTAAGATCGAGGCAAAGTTAAGTGCATTTACAGATACTAAACCCTATAATATAATGATATAGTAGGTAGGTTCGAGCTCTCCGTAATGCACAACCCAAGAAATGATTCATGATATAACTTTCTGTTTTAGGAAGATCCACAATATAAATTAAAGAAAACATATACGGTCGGTACAATGGTATGTGATTGGGTACCGGTATCGCAAACATCCAGACTTCATATGTGTGACCGGCAAGTTAGGGGTTCGAATTTGTGTTTGAGCACATGTGGGTGATTTGTGGACAAGTGATTTGCTTGGAGTTTGATGTTCCTAACGGGTGGGGCAGACACGTACCATTGAAATATGGTACGGAGATCAGGGATACTCACAAAATTACCGTTTTTAAAATTAAAGTAATATTAAAGTACACGTCTTACCAGTGATCAGTCGCATACATAATTTTAATTGAGGTGTGTAATTGAAACTAGTAAAACCTTAAGAAAGAGATGATGAACTTGATAAACTTATCAGTAAATTTGTATTAAGATTACAGAGTAAGGTTCAAATGAGTACACCAACTTTAAGTGAGAATGAGGGAACCCACATATTTCTGCCATGTGTCACTTTATTCTCTCTCCTCCACATTTTTAAAATGTAAATATCTCACAAACGGTAAATTAAAAAATCATGAAAATTGCACCATAAAATTCAGCGTTTTCTCCTCTTCGATTTGTCGTCCCTCAAGGCATACTTTCGACAACTTTTTTTCTTTCATTTTGTGACACCCGCCAAAATAGAACTAGTGATTAGTGCCTAATCAATTGTTAATACATGTAATTAGTTCTGTGTTAGGCTAATTAATGTATTGAAATATATATTGATGAATATATACAATTATGCGATTTGATTAAAATTTACTCATTTTAAATCGAATGGAATTCGGTTCAATTAATATGGACGTTGGTGAACAATTTTACTAAAAAATATAATATTATTTAATGCAACCATTATTTCCAAAATATTATTTTGATAATATCTCGTAATTATTAGTATCGTACAAATAAACGCCTGCGCGATTAAAATGTTCAACGCACTAACAAACGAAACGATTTAAGATATAATTTACAACTCAACTACAAGTATTTGGTAAAATACTTCAATAAAAATACTGAATAAACATTCATATTTAAAAACGTATATTTAAATGTATAAGATAATTAAATTAACGTTTAAACGATCAGGGAAATGAACACCGCACGGAGCACGATTACAGGGAACAAAATTTAGGACACACCCACATAGGGTAGGCCCCACAAAAACCGGCCAAAAAGGGGGAACCCCTCCCCACCCCTCATTTCCCATTTTTTCATTCAAAATCATCTTTCTCTCTCTCTCTCCTTTCTCTCATCCAAATTCACCACCACACCACCACCACCTATTACCACCAAAAACTACCGTCAAACGACCTCGAATCACCAAACACCTTTGAAGAAAAACATTCACCGTATCACGATCTACATTTCTACCTTTTCGGTTTCTCCCGGCGTTAACTTGTAAGATTCTCGAGAAATCCTGAAAACTCTTAAATTTTATTTATTTTACTTGAAAGTTGTTTATTTAGGCTTGAAATGTCCAAATATGAGTTGGGTAAAAGTTTCGGGCCGAACGGAAACCAGAAAACTCATTTTTGGGCTCAAAAACCACGGCCAGACGGGAGTGTCACAAGTACCAACGTAGTGATGCGTCACTTCCTTAAGTGATGCATTAAGTGTCGTTTAAAACCCTAATCTTGCATCACTTGCCTAAGTGCCGCCTAAAACCCCATTTTCCCGACACTTGTCTAAGTGTCGCAAATTCAATACCCGACACTCCTAACCGACACTTCTAGTGACACTTGTCTAAGTGTCGCCTATTATTGAAATCTGATTTCATCCGACACTAGCTCTAATGACGCATGACCCTGATACCGACACTTACACCCGACACTTCCTTAAGTGTCGCCTTCTATGCGTCACTTCCACAAGTGACGCCACTAATTCAGAATTTACCATTTTATGCGACACTTCCTGAGTGTCTCCTAAACCCTTAAATGTCTCTATAAGGGACGCTAAAAACAGAATGTTTACAAACTATTTTCATACTAAGTGTCAAACTTGTATAACCTCAAACACTTATACGATACGACTATTAAAACACAATGGGACATACTTTTAAATATAACACTTCAAAACCATAATGATAATGTTGAGATTATTATTACAAACAATCACCAACGGGTCGACATGTTTTCAAAACATAATCAAATCAACCAAGTCGTAGCAACTTGAACAAGTTAATCAACCAAATCGTAATAATTTCTATATTCTAGTTGGACGAACAACTACAAAGGTAGTCTTTATAGATACCTGCTCACATTTATAACCATCGCGTGTCGTGGACACCCTCAGGTTACAAGTCTTCGGACATCACTACTCAGCTAATCAACTCAACTTTATTAAGTTAAACTCTCAAGACTCAGGTGAGTCTCATAGCCCCTATTTTACCGTTTTACTCAGGGGTGTGATATCATTGCTCGTTTTATTTTACTATATGAACGCAAATACAAAATCAAACAAATACTACATGAGTTATCTCACTAATCTTTTCAAAGCTCTCCTCAGCATAGTTTGGTAATACGTTGTAGCGTGAATATTGGTATATGGTACCATATAGGATTGACCGTCCTCGTCCGGGTTAACACGCACTAACTGGTCAAACGGATGTATTAATATTTGTTCAGACAAGTGTAGATTAGGCACTCGTGGGAGGCACCTCAACCAGGATACCTTAATTCTGGTCTGACACCTCGAGTTAAGCTCATACTATGTGCTCATGGTTGTATAACTCTTAATTTGCTTAATTGCACTTTAAATTCAATTAAATCTTGCGGTTCATACAATATGTTTTGACATACAAACCTGTGAGCTCACCACCATTTCGCTGACCCATTTTAGCATGTGTCACAGGTACTCAACAATAGGTTAGACTGCCCAATCAGGATTCATTAGCTTGTGTCAGCATACAAACATTCAGAGATTTAGCTGCATTATTATCTTTTGTATAAATTAATTATGTATGTAAATCTCTTAATTTCAAACAGAGCTAATGTAACTATATTTTGATGTAAACTTTGGTTTTTATCAATACAATTTGTAAAACGACGCATATAGAGTCATTCATTATATCTTTGTGCTGTGATTATTGATTAGTCGCACCCCGACCCGATTCACTTCCGGAATACAAAATTGCGGGTGCGGCAGATTGGTATCAGAGCCTAAGTTTATAGTGAACTAGGTTGCATTTAGTAGGCCTAGACTATGACCGTTAGGCAGTATTCCTTATTAGGTATGATGGGTTTAGTGATTACATGATACTAGTTTAATTTAACATAGCCTGATCAACTAGATACAATTAAATGAATATGATGTGAGACCTGAAACGGTTATGTTGAATAGGGATACACTAGTTGACTTTGACCTCGAGAGAACCGGGACTCAAACATATCTGTGCTAGACACTCAATAGGCTATTATGTGATATATATATATATACACACACACACACATAGATAGACCTCTCTACAAATCTTAGGCTATATTATATATATGGATATAGGCCTCATTCTTTCTAACGGTTTGTCTCAGAAATGGCAAACACACTACCCAATTCGTCTCGCTCTCACCTGTATGGATCACGAAACTCGAGGGTAGCTAGGAGGAACACTGGGTTGCCTTAAGCTAGCCCATATCCCACTCAAAACCAACTCAATAACCAGCCCCTAAGGCAAACAACAACGAGCCAATGGCGGTGGTTATCAAACCAACTTAACACCTGGAGGGACGAGGAAGGAATCCAACTCCCCACATCGGATGGAGGATATTCCAGCATGGAAGTCTCTCCCTATACCAAAGAACCCGCCCACTTCACTGTCCCTGTGTTAGTTGCTCGAGTGCACCATCACAAAGGCAGGCTACACGACATGGAAATCGAACAACGTAATATTCGCTCTAACTGGATAGAGCAAACTCAAGACGGTATCGCACAGTTGTCCATAGGTCAGGCAGACATCTCTGACACTTTGACCCGAACTCACGACCAAGTGGAAGATACCACACAAACCATGGAGATCGTTCATAACCAAGTAATTAGTAACCGAAACGAGATCTCCGTTTTACAATCAAGGCTACAAGAATATGAGACGCGCCTACGGGAAACCGAGGATGCTCTCAGAATGGTTAGCAGACTTGCAAAGTCTGTGGACCATCTCACCTCATTGCTTCCACAACTCAATCTACACTGAGATTAGTGTAGTAACTATCTAGTAATCTATTGTGCTTTCGTAGGATCTATGTAATTCGACTGGATGTAACAATTCCCGACATCTTTTTAAAACTACCTAAGTCTGTAACTTTTGAAACTCGTAACTCGAAATTGTCTGTAATCATTTAACTCTGTAATATCAATTGACAATTTCAATCTATTACTCTACATTATTGGTCTTTACATTGTGATGTGTATATTACCACTTTTATATATACATCTATCCCAATTATCATTCTGGTACGATCTCTCATGTATCTCTTGTTTCTTTCTTGAAGAATCATGCCGCCAAAGAAGAAAAGTTACAGCGATGCTGAAATTGCTGCCCTCATTTCCTGAGCTGTGGCCGAAGCCCTGGCTACTCGGGAATCACCCCGAACCTCTAGGAGAAGCGATGACACCACTGACACTACTCTTGTCATCAAGCCTTGTTCTTAAAAGGATTTTCTCAGTTGCAAACCGTTGTACTTCAAGGGCACGAAAGGTGCCATTGGTTTGATTCGGTGGATAGAACATATGGAATCTGTCTTTATCCTATGCAATTGCACTGAAGACAACAAAGTCAAGTTTGCCACCTACACCTTTCAGGAAGGTGTCCTTACTTGGTGGAACACCTATACTAGTGCCAAGGGAATCGAGACCGCTAATCGATTACCCTGGGCAGATCTGAAGAAAATGTTGAAGGATGAGTACTGCCCGAACGAAGAACTTCAACTTTTGGAAGAAGAATTCTGGAATTTGAAGGTACAGGGAACCGACATCACCAGCTACACCACCAAAAATTTCAACAGCGTGCTCTCCTCTATGGTAGATCCGGAGGAGAAATGCATCAAGAGGTATATCCGCGGACTCCCGGAAAACATCCAGGGGAACGCTGCCTCATCTAAACCAACCACCATCCAAAGTTCTATCCGGCTTGCACATGAACTCATGGCGATGTCCGTCAGCCGTGAGGCATCCACCACACCTTTTAACAACAAACGCAAATCCTCCAAACATCACGATCAACCCGATAAGAAACCCAACACCATCAAAGCTTACAACACCAAATCTGAACCCAAATGTGGATACACTGGAAACAAACCCTATTGTTCCAAGTGTAACCACCACCATGATGGTCCATGTAGTACCCTTTGCAGCAACTATAGGAGGTACGGACATTTGACCAAGGATTGTCGAGCTCCCAAATCCAACAACACCTCCAACAGCAACACTAGAGAGCCCAAATCTTGCTACGAATATGGAGACACTGAGCATTTCAGAAATGAATGTCCTAAATTGAAGAACAGGGGCAACAACAACAACAACGCCAGAGGTAGAGCATTTGTACTCAACTCAGGGGTCGCCCGTCAAGACCCTAATGTGGTCTCGGGTATGTTCCTCCTCAACAACTTAACTGCTTTTGTTTTGTTTGATACTGGTGCCGATAGAAGCTTTATTTCTGATGAATTTATTCGACTACTTGACATCACCCCCGTTGCTCTAGATGTTAAGTACACTGTAGAACTAGCGAACGGTAAACTCATAGAAACCGATAGTGTGATACCTAATTGCACTTTAAACCTAGCCAACGAAACCTTCTCAATCGATCTTATGCCTGTTGAAATTGGAAGTTTCGAAGTCATCATAGGAATGGACTGGTTGTCCAGACATCGAGCCGAAATCATTTGTTATGATAAGGTCATTCGCATCCCTCTCACTGCCGGTAGAACTTTGATCATACAGGGGGAGACCGGTGGGAGAAGACTAAACATAATCTCTTGTTTGAAAATCCGAAAATTTCTGAGAAAGGGTTACCCGGAAATCCTTACACACATCATGGAGAAAAAGTCGGAGGAGAAGCGACTTGAGGGTATGCCCATCATTCGAGACTTTCCATAAGTCTTTCCCGAAGAACTGCCTGGTCTAGCACCACCAAGACAGGTTGAGTTCTCAATCGATCTCGTGCCAGGTGTTGCACCTGTAGCCCGAGCACCTTACCGCTTAGCCCCATCTGAACTTCAGGAGCTGTCCACCCAATTACAGGAACTCCTGGATAGAGGATTCATTAGACCGAGTTCTTCGCCTTGGGGAGCTCCGGTCTTATTCGTGAAAAAGAAAGACGGTTCTTTCAGAATGTTCATCGACTACCGAGAGTTGAACAAGTTGACCGTCAAGAACCGATATCCACTCCCTCGTATCAATGACCTATTTGACCAACTTCAAGGGTCGAGTTTTTATTCAAAAATCGATCTACGGTTGAGTTATCATCAACTCTGAGTTCGCGACACTGATATCCTGAAAACCGCTTTCCGAACTTGCTACGAACATTATGAATTTCAAGTGATGCCATTTGGCTTAACCAACGCACCGGCTGTATTCATAGACCTTATGAATCGGGTGTGCAAACCTTACCTCGACAAGTTTGTCATTGTCTTCATCGACGACTGATATCGCGTAAAAAGTCATGTTTTTACTACTGATATCTCTCTCATTCTAGAACGATTCTTGGCATTTTAAACTCAAAACCAATACAAATCAATGATATTATGCTAAGATGGTCAAAACAAGGTTGCACGATAAAAATCAAGCAAAACGGGTAAAAAACGAAGATTCCACACACGTTTGAACATTCAAGGCATCAAAACGAGATTTCAAGACAAAAGTGCCCGTCATCAACATCCATCTCACCCAAGATGTTCGTTTTCAAATTACGAATTCAACAGAAGAAGAATCAACAGAAACGGATAAAGAATGAAGATTCTACGCCCGCTGGAAGATCCAAATGATTCGTATGCAATATCTGGATATAGGAAACATATTTTTGGGATATCTTTATATCAAATTCTTTGTTTTTTAATTATGAATCCAACACAAAAACAATCAACGCAAACGGACGCATAACAAAGAAGATACGCGCGAATTAAGCAACGCAGCGAAAGACGACGGACCGGGGCGGGTGGCAGCCAGCCGCCGCCGGCCAGCCACCAGCCGCTGCCAGCCTGGTGGTGGGCATCTCCGCCTCCCCTACCCCGTCTCTTTTTCACTTTTCCGTCCTTGCGTGTACCCGGTGCACCACCTTTCGCTACTTTTTCGTACCCGGTGCACCACCTTTCGCTACCTTTTCGTACCCGGTGCACCACCTTTCACTCTTTTTTTATTGTGAGCCTAGGGATGCTAACGTGAGCCACTTTTCACTTATAAATAGCATCCCCTAAGCCTCATTTGAACACACACTCAAAATACACTCCTACATTCTAATACATTCACATACTCCTTTTCCATTTCCACTTTCTCACTCTAGAAATTCTCTTATAGTCTTGGATTATTGTAATTAATCTTCAGATTAGTATAGAGGCTAGAACGAACGTTAGGAGGTTTGAAGATTCATCTTTGTACGTGTAAACGAGTTGTCAATCATAATAATACATTGCTACGCATTTATTTCCAGGTGATATCTAAACCTTTATCATACTTGTTTTATTCCATATTTTAAATATGTGTTATTGCTTGGTATGTGATATATTTATTGCAATGAATTGCGAGTAGTTTATTATTGTGGTTGTTGATGATGTAGATAATTATAAGTAAGGATGACATTATATAATCAATGTATGACAATCGTAAAGAGATATGACGGCCCATATTCGACTGTTTATCTGATATAGTACTGGAAACGCTTTGAGGCAGAGTACAAATGTATGGAAGTCGGTAAACGACCGAAGGTAGTTATATCTCTGGAATCAGCTCTGGTTTAATAGTTGGAATCCCGAAGGGGTAATACAACTTTACAACTAACTGGTATATCCTACGAAGGTCAAAACACTATAAAATGATGTTCGTGAATTACGTTTAGATAAAATAGGAATTAGTAACCCTTGTAGCATCAAGACTTTATGAATTCAAGTTTAATTTATGGATTACCCTTTCTGGTTATCCACGTGACTGCAATCTAGTAATTAGGACCTGATCAACCTTAATTATGGTAAGTAGTTATCTGTGCCCATGACATGCAATAAGTAAGATACATTGAAACCACTCGTTGTATATATTAGGTTTACATTTCTGCACTGCTTTACATTTAGTTAGATAGAGTGTCACTTTCACTGTCAATTACTCTCGACCGCATGTTGATGTGAGAAACTGTGGAACTACTACGTAAAGTACACTGTCTATCATTGAAAGGCATGGTCCGCATATGAAACACGTTTTAACAAACTGCGAATAATCCGGGGATGTATAACTGTTTGAAAAGGAGAGATTTGAATCATAAGTCGAAGTAACTAGAGCTTAAATGAATGATAACAGGATTTCGGAATAAGATCAAAGTCGTAATCTATAAAACACCAAATCTTATAAAATCGGCGGTCTAAACATACAAAGTTATTAATCTGTATGCTAATAGAACAGTAAACTACCTTAGGAGTTAAGAACGGTCGGACCTATGAGACGATACGCTACTGATTCATGAACCTCGGTATATAACCAAAATAGGTTGCTTATCTTTCAACTAGATAAGTATTGGAAGTTTGCGTATTGCTCCAATCAGAATCATGATAACCTAGTTCCTAGTGACATGCCAATGGGAAATCGAGTTGGTAGGGTTCTAGAGTTTTCGCCTAGTATTTTGGTTGCCACATTAGTATCATCCCTATTTATTCTATCATCCCGAAATATTAACTATCGAAATCTCAACAATCACATATTTATCTTTATCTGCTTTCCTGTGCTCTAATTTCCTGCATTTTAATTACTTGTCTTTAGTTTAAAACCCCTAAACCTACCTACTTTGTTCCATCCTAGATACTTCCCTACCGAAAGTGCCAACTTTAATTGCCCACACGTTTGGATTCATAGAACGATCTTAGGTTATACTTACCGCTTACTAACCAGAGTAGGTAGTACATATAATTTAAGCTCCGCTAATTATAAATTTTAAAACCACTGTTGGCGCCTGATTAGTTACCATCAACGACACCAACGCTTTCGGGTGCCATCAACGACATTCTCATATACTCGTGAAACGAACAAGAACACGCGCAACACCTCTGAACCATCCTAGAACTACTTAGACACGAGGAGCTATATGCTAAATTCTCTAAGTGTGAGTTCTGGATGCAAACCATTCAATTCCTTGGACATGTCATCGATAGTCAAGGAATTCATGTCGATCCATCAAAAATCGAGGCTATCAAGTGCTGGCAAGCACCAACAACTCCAACCGAAGTACGCCAATTCTTTGGTCTTACTAGGTACTATCAACGATTCATTGAAAATGAATCAAAAATAGCCCAACCACTCACGACTCTGACTCAGAAAGACAAAAAGTTTGATTGGACTGATAAACAAGAGTCAGCATTTCAACTTCTGAAACAAAAGCTTTGCAGGGCTACTATTATATCATTACCCGAAGGCATCGATGACTTTGTGGTATAATGTGATGCTTCCCATCAAGGTCTCGGTTGCGTGTTGATGCAATGGAACAAAGTCATTGCTTACGCCTCACGACAACTCAAAAATCATGAAAAGAACTACACCACCCACGATCTTGAGCTTAGACCTGTTGTCTTCGCTCTCAAAATCTGGAGACACTATCTCTATGGCACTAAGTGCACAATGTTTACCGACCACAAAAGTCTCCAACACATATTTGACCAGAAGGATCTCAACATGTGGCAACGTCGGTGGGTCGAGTTACTTACCGATTACGATTGCAAAATCAAATACCATCCGGGGAAGGCAAATGTTGTTGCCGATGCTCTCAGTCAAAAAGAACGATCGAAACCATTTCGAGTCCAAGCCCTCAGTATGACCATTCACAATGATCTGAACATTCAGGTTCTAGCTGCTCAACTCGAAGCTTTGAAACCAGATAACATTAAAAATGAAGCCTTGCGAGGCATGGATAAACAATTCGAAATCTAACCTAATGGAGTTAGGTACTTCTCTAAACGAATATGGTTGCCTAGTTTTGGGAACCTGCGAGACTTGGTGATGGATGAAGCTCACAAGTCCAAATATTCTATTCACCCGGGATCCGATAAAATGTATCATGGCATCAAGGAATTCTATTGATGGCCGAATATGAAAGCTGAAATCGCCACATACGTCAGCAAATGTCTTATTTGCTTAAAAGTCAAATCCGAGTATCAGAAACCTTCCGACTTACTCCAACAACCCGAAATTCCTGAATGGAAACGGGAACAAATCGCCATGGATTTCATAACCAAACTACCAAAGTCATCGAGCGGTTGCGATACCATTTGGGTGATTGTGGATCGTCTCACAAAATCTGCCCATTTCCTTGCGATCAAGGAAACTGATAAAATGGAACGCCTTACGCGAATCTACATCAAAGAAATTGTTTCTTGACACGGCGTTCCAATCTCGATTATCTTAGATAGGGATAGTCGCTTCACATCTCACTTTTGGCAATCACTCCAGAAATCATTGGGTACCCGTCTTGACATGAGTACCACATGCCACCCTCAAACCGACGGCCAAAGTGAACAAACGATTCAAACACTGGAAGACATGCTACGAGCCTGCGTAGTTGATTTCGGTGTAAACTTGGAAAAACATCTACCGTTGTGCGAGTTTCCGTACAACAACAGTTATCATTCCAGCATTAAGGATGCACCCTTCGAGGCACCGTACGGTCGTAAGTGCCGATCACCAATTTGTTGGACCGAAGTGGGGGACAGTCAATTCACTGGTCTTGAACTTATACACGAAACCACCGAAAAGATCTTCGAGATCCAAAACAAACTCAAAGCCGCACGTGACCGTCAAAAAAGTTATGCTGACGTGAGAGGCAAACCACTCGAGTTCCAGGTTGGGGATCGAGTACTACTCAAAGTTTCACCTTGGAAAGTTGTCATTCGTTTTGGTAAACGTGGAAAACTAAACCCCAGATACATTGGACCTTTTGAGATCCTCGAGAGGATTGGTCCATTGGACCTTTTGAGATCCCCTGCCACCCTAGCTCAGCAGCGTGCACCCCACATTTCACATTTCTAACTTGAAGAAATGCCTGTCTGATGAGACACTTATTATTCCACTTGATGAAATTCGTATCGACGACAAGCTTCATTTTGTTGAAGAACCCGTCGAAATGATGGACCGTGAGGTCAAACAACTTAAACAAAGTCATATCCCCATCGTTAAGGTCCGGTGGAATTTGTGGCGTGGTCCAGAATTCACTTGGGAACGGGAAGACCAGATGCGACTAAAGTATCCTCTGTTATTCGCTGAAGCAACTCCAAAGACGACCTCGAACTAAATTTCAGGACGAAATTCATCTAACAGGGGGAGAATGTGACACCCGTCAAATTAGGACTAGTGATTAGTGCCTAATCAACTGTTAATACATGTAATTAGTTCGTGTTAGGCTAATTAATGTATCGAAATATATATTGATAAATATATACAATTATGCGATTTGATTAAATCGTACTCATTTTAAATCGAATGGAATTCGGTTCAATTAATATGGACGTTGGTGAACAATTTTATTAAATAATATAATATTATTTAATGCAACCATTATATCCAAAATATTATTTTGATAATATCTCATAATTATTAGTATCGTACAAATAAACATCTGCGCGATTAAAATGTTAAACGTGTAAACAAACGAAACGATTTAAGATATAATTTACAACTCAACTACAAGTATTTGGTAAAATGCTTCAACAAAAATACTGAATAAACATTCGTATTTTAAAACGTATAAAATAATTAAATTAACGTTTACATGATCAGGGAAATGAACACCGCACAGAGCGCGATTACAGGGGACAAAATTTGGGACACACCTACATGGGGTGGGGCCCACAAAAACCGGCCAAACATGGGGAACCCCTCCCCACCCCTCATTTCCCACTTTTTCATTCAAAATCATCTTTTTCTCTCTCTCCTTTCTCTCATCCAAATTCACCACCACACCACCACCACCCATCACCACCAAAAACTACCATCAAACGGCCTCGAATCACCAAGAACTTTTGAAGAAAAATGTTCACCGCATCACGATCTACATTTCTACCTTTTCGGTTTCTCCCGGCGTTAACTTGTAAGATTACCGACAAATCCCGAAAACTCTTAGATTTCATTTATTTTACTTGAAAGTTGTTTATTTAGGCTTGAAATGTCCAAATATGGGTTGGATAAAAGTATTAGGCCGAACGGAAACCGGAAAACTCGTTTTTGGGCTCAAAAACTACGGCCAAACGGGAGTGTCGCACGGACCAACACAATGATGCGTCACTTTCTTAAGTGACGCATTAAGTGTCGCTTAAAACCTTAATCTTGCGTCACTTGCCTAAGTGCCGCATAAAACCCCTTTTTCCCGACACTTGCCTGAGTGTCGCAAATTCAATACCCGACCCTCCTAACCGACACTTCTAGTGACACTTGTCTAAGTGTCGCCTATAATTGAAATCTGATTTCATCCGACACTAGCCCTAATGACGCATGAACCTTATACCGACACTTACACCCAACACTTCCTTAAGTGTCGCCTTCTATGCGTCACTTCTACAAGTGACGCCACTAATTCAGAATTTACCGTTTTATGCGACACTTCCCGAGTGTCGCCTAAAACCCTAAGTGTCGCTATAAGTGACGCTAAAAACAGAATGTTTACATATTATTCCATACTAAGTGTCAAACTTGTATAACCCCAAACACTTATACGATATGACTATTAAAACACATTGGGACATACTTTTATGTATTACACTTGAAAACCATAATGATAATGTTGAGATTGTTATTACAAACAATCACCAACGGGTCGACACGTTTTCAAAACATAATCAAATCAACCAAGTCGTAGCAACATGAACAAGTTAATCAACCAAATCGTAATAATTTCTATATTCTAGTTGGACGAACAACTATAAAGGTAGTCTTTATAGATACCTGCTCACATTTATAACCATCGCGTGTCGTGGACACCCTCAGGTTACAAGTCTTCGGACATCACTACTCAGCTAATCAACTCAACTTTATTAAGTTAAACTCTCAAGACTCAGGTGAGTCTCATAGCCCCTATTTTACCATTTTACTCAGGGGTGTGATATCATTGCTCGTTTTATTTTACTATATGAACGCAAGTACAAAATCAAACAAATACTACATGAGTTATCTCACTAATCTTTTCAAAGCCCTCCTCGGCATAGTTTGGTAATACGTTGTAGCGTGAATATTGGTATATGGTACCATATAGGATTGACCGTCCTCGTCCGGGTTAGCACGCACTAACTGGTTAAACGGATGTATTAATATTTGTTCAGACGAGTGTAGATTAGGCACTCATGGGAGGCAGCTCGACCACGACACCTCGAGTTAAGCTCAGACTATGTGCTCATGGCTGTATAACTTTTAATTTGCTTAATTGCACTTTAAATTCAATTAAATCTTGCGGTTCATACAATATGTTTTGACATACAAACCTGTGAGCTCACCAGCGTTTCACTGACCTATTTTAATATGTATCACAGGTACTCAGCAATAGGTTGGACTGCCCAATCAGGATTCATTAGCTCGTGTCAGCATACAAACATTCAGAGATTTAGCTGCATTATTGTCTTTTGTATAAATTAATTATGTATGTAAATCTCTCAAATTCAAACAGAGCTAATGTAACTATATTTTGATGTAAACTTTGGTTTTTATCAATACAATTTGTAAAACGACGCATATAGAGTCGTTCATTATATCTTTGTGCTGTGATTATTGATTAGTCGTGCCCTGACCCGATTCGCTTCCGGAACCTAAAATTAGGGGTGTGACACATTTTTTGGTAGGTCTTACAAATTAGTAACACATGTGCTAGTGATTGGTTATACATTTAATTTGGGGTTAAGGTTAGGGTTTAGGGTTAGGGTTTAGCAGGCTTAAGGATTTAGTAGGGTTTAGAGTTTAGTAGGATTTAAGGTTTAGGGTTTACTATGATTTAGGGTTTAGAGTTTTGTAAAGTGTTTAGGGTTTAGGGTTTGGGGTTATTGTTTAAAGTTTCCTCAAACCCTAAACCCTAAACTCCAAACCCTAAACGCTACAATTTAACACATTTGTTAGTAAATGTAAAACCCACCAAAAAAATGAAGAAAAAAAACTAATCGAAAGTATGCCTTGATGGACGGAAAATTGAAGAGATAAAATGTTGAATTTATTGATGCAATTTTCATAATTTTTTGATTTGTCGTTTGTGAGATAATTGATGTTGGGGGTAAATGGGTTTTGTACATGTGGAGCATTTGCTTTCTACACATGGCATAATATCATTGGTTCCCTCATTCTCACACAAATTCCTATTCTCATTTGAACCCCACCCCAATATTACAAAATAAACCAAATTGAGATAAAACAAAAAGGGAAAAAAAAAGCTATCATAATTCACCAAAAAGTTTTTTTTTTTTTTTTAAATATAAAATAAATGAGAAGAGCTAAAGAAAGAAGGGTGAAGTTTGAGATGAAAAAAACTTAAAAATTATATTGTTCAAGAAATGATTTCAACTCAAAATCAAAGAAAGAAAATTAATAACGAAAAGCCATGATTTTGGGTTGTACCTGAATTATATTACAATTGTAGCTGATGACATATTAATTTAGATTAAATTGATGATAATTTAATTTTCTGTGTTACCTATATACCGTCTAAAAGTGATAACACATTAAATTAGTTTAAAATTTATTTTTAAATGTAAAATATTACTTTATTTACTTTCCACCTCATCAAAGTTGATGTATAAGGAGATGATACATAGTATACATTGAAAGCTTGACAAATATCAAAGGAGAGATATCTCCTCCTTTAAGGAGAGATAGTTCATCACCAACAATTCTTAAATCATTTTTCTTTAACTCAACTAAACACTTAAGGAGAGATAGTTCATCACCAACCGTTCTTAAATCATTTTCCTTTAACTCAACTAAACACTTATAAGGACATACTATTTGAAATAAGATAATTGATATATACTAGCCCTGTACCCGCTCGAAACGGCGGCTGCAAATAATTGTTTTTTTGATACTTTTATGGATGTCTTCTTTTCTCGGTGAATGTTTAAATGTCGACACACATTCAGGTAGTTTTTAGATAGTTCTCAGATGGGTCAGTCTTTTGTACTTAGGCATTCCCAATGGTGTCGTCGGTTTGTCCATCACTTGCAAGAGACGTGCGTCATTTAAGTGACGCCATTGACACGGAGCCGTCAATTTGGCTTCGTCGGCTTGCATGGTTGGATATCCGATGAGGGAGGCTACGGAGGTGGTCGGGTCACATAATATAAAAAATGTTTTTTTTTTCTTCTGCATATTAATAAATGTATATTATTAAATGTGTGCCAAGTAATTGAAGTGACAGTGTCACGTTTGACACCTTGTATAAGTTGTTAGAAAAATTGATAAAGTTGAGTTGGCATAAATGATGGGCAAATGACCGCGTCACCCATTAGGAGTGGTCTTTTATATTCAAATCCAAAAGGTGTATCGGTAGGTAGTTGATATTAAAATGGTAATGTTTGAGATACCAAAATAGGTTATGGTATGATAGTTGATAGATGTGTGGTTGCAAGTATTTTATTAAACCGAGAGAAGCGTTTGTGCGAGAAAATGATAATGCTACTGATCAAGCATCGGATAGCTTGAGTGCGGGCATGGGTTGGTCTGATTCGTTACACTCTGTGGATTACGTGGGTAACCCGTTTAGCTTGTGTAGGACAAAGCTAAGGGTGGTAAGATCGGTTTTGGTACCATCTAAAAGATGGGCTTTGGTTGTGAGCTTTACTCATTTTGATGAAGAAGATGATGAAGAAAAGGGAGCAGAGGCTGCTGCCCTTGTTCTTCCTGTGATCTTCCTTGTGTGATGTTATCAGATGATGATGACAACAATGTATATGAATGACTTAGGGTTTGACCCTTTTAATAGATTGATGGGTTGGGCCAAGTTG
The DNA here is from genome assembly GCA_963422505.1 of Pseudognaphalium luteoalbum. Classification (NCBI taxonomy): domain Eukaryota; kingdom Viridiplantae; phylum Streptophyta; class Magnoliopsida; order Asterales; family Asteraceae; genus Pseudognaphalium; species Pseudognaphalium luteoalbum. The sequence goes on along the minus strand of OY730195.1, from coordinate 59,993,183 downwards.
AGGAAACCATGGGCCAAGTGAAGTGGGAGTCCAAATTAATATGGGCACACCATCAAGTCCCTCTAGTTCGGTGCGACACGTTTTATAAGTGTCGTATTGAATTAATAATGTGATCATGGCGACTAAATGACAGAGATAGGCACCCAAAGCAATAGCGAACCTGCAAGCGGGATAGCATGCCCAGATTCTGAAGTTGGGGTCTGTCTAAAGAATGGCCAATAAGAATGGGAGGACTTTGGTACCTTGATGTTGACCATCATTTGTCACGAAGTGCACTCTCCCCATGGAATGTCGGGAGGTCATTGCACATCTATGCGATGTCAGTTTGGGCTTTTACACATTATTAATTTCTAGGGGAGCTCCCTGGGGGATCAACACACTTGAATGTTGTGTTGTGAGAGACCGACCCTGGGAATACCCTGATGATGAAAATATCTGGGGCAGATCAGCACATATAATTGTTGTGCTATGTAGGACTTCGCCTTAGGGATATCCTGATGGTGGTAATACCCTTAATTTTGGCGCACCTGGGCATCGCGAGAGGCTTGTCCCTAGGGATATCCCGATGATGGTAACGCCATTAACCGACAAGATGATTAGCCAACCACTTTTGTAATAATTAGTCTTTTCATGACAACTTATTAATGTTAGGTAATAGTACCTTATCACTCTCCCAAGTTCAGGGTGGTAACTTCGTCAAGTACCATGTTGAACTTATTATTGGTCTCACAATGTGAGAGATCTTGGTCATGCAACCCGATCAAGTAGTAGATTACTTGGGTGCTCAAGGGTTAATTATGTTCGGGGGTGAATTGGATCTTTACACTACATTTGCTGTTTTAACCCGAGTTGTGTAAACCAGGTGATGAAAATCCGATTTGATTGTATGTTTTAGGAGAAGATAGGGTTTTCTTACTCCAGATGTTCATAGTATGGTTAGCTTACTCCTGGTCTTTTATACCTCCAGGGGTAGCCTCATATATTTTTCCGCCCTACGGCTATATTCTCATGGGGAATTGTGTTGGATGAGGGGCTTTTATCCGATAGATAATAAGGTTGATAAACTGACTTAGATGTACTTTTGTAGACATGCACGATTTACGAATAGTCCATGTAAAGGAATATTCAGAGCTTAGGTGCTATTCTTCAGGGTAGCCTACGTCAAGTTGGGTGATAAGATCCGATATAGTTTTCATCCCGTGGATGATCTGGTCCCGGGGTTATGCTCAGAGGTACATCCCTTAGGAAAACATGTTTGTTGTTCGCATAGCGGAGTTATCCCCGAGGAGAGGATCCTTTGATCTTTCCATATTAGTATTTTTTACGCATGCGTTTTCATTTTATTTCATTGTTGTAACTTGGCAAGTCTAGATTGCCTTTTTGTCGAACTGACGTCACGATGATGGTGGGTATCTTGACCCACACTATGTATGGGGCAACCTCTATGATCAACCCCTATGAGACATAACTCTGAGGGTGATCTCTGTCATCCCTAGGGCTAGATGGCACATCCTCCCAGGGTAGGACTATTTCACTAGTCTGCTCTGTCTGACCCTAGACATATGGTGCAGATACAGGGTGTTGTAGCCTTGGCCTACTATTTCGAATAGTTAGCGTGCTCGAACATTACGCTATGAAGGGCCTTACCCTAGAGATATCCGGGCGGTGGTGAAACCATTAGCTTGACCCTAAGGGTATCCTTATGATGGTAATATCTGAGGGGTCACCGTACTTGGACATTGCCTCATAAAATCCTGACCTCGAGGATACCTTGATAGTGGTAACACAATTGACCTGCAAGATGGTCTATCAGACACACTTAGGTAGTAATACACTATCACTCCCTCAAGTTCAGGATGGTAAATTTGTCAAGTACCGTGTTGAACTTATATATTATGGGTCACTCAGCTAACAATGCCCTGATAACCGATCCTTGAGGGTTAGCTTGTTAAGCTTTCACAAAGATAGTAAGTGATGTAGATCTCACAGTTGATTAGACCTTAGTTGTTGACCCTTAAGGGTTCGTTTATTTTAGCTGTTGACCCCTGGGGGTTCGTTTATTTCAGCTATTTACCCCTGAGAGTTCACTTATTTCAGCTGTTGACCCTTGAGGGTTTGCTTATTTTATCTGCTGACCCCTGAGGGTTCGCTTATTTCAGCTGTTGACCTCTGAGGGTTCGTTTATTTCAGCTATTGACCCCTGAGGGTTCGCTTATTTCAGCTGCTGACCCCTGAGGGTTCGCTTATTTCAGCTGTTGACCCCCGATGGTTCATTTATTTCAACTGTTGACCCCTAAGGGTTCGCTGATTTCAGCTGTTGACCCCTTGGGGTTCATTTATTTTAGCTGTTATGTTTTTGCCTTTTCGATATGTGTAAATATTATTTGCGTGCTTGTTTGTTTGTTTGTCATGACAGGCAAGTCTAGATTGCTTAAATGGTTGACACCTTGCCAAATAGTGGATCTCATGATCTGCACCAAGCACGGGGCAACTTTTCTGATCAACCCCTATCAACTTAGAAACCGTGCGGGATCTCTTGCAGGGGCCGGGATAGAAAGCACCTCCCGTGAGGGTAGGACTATCCCATTAACCTATGCTGACAAGCCTCGGGCAATTGTCGTGGGATGAGATGGCTTGACCAATGCAGGCCAAACTTTTCTTGGCATTAAGATTTGCACAAGTATTTGATATGGATTATTTCGACATTTTTCATTTTCATTCATGGGTTGTAAAGCAAAATGCAAGTACGAGCTCCAGGGGCGGATCAGGCCCAAACTGGAGGTAGCCCGATTGTCGATGATTTTCGTTTTTATTCACGGGAGGTAAAGCAGAGTGCAAGTACAAACTCCAGAGGCGGATCAGGCCCAAATTGGAGGTAGCCCGGTTTTTGACAATTTACACTTTTATTTATGGGAGGTAAAACAGAGTGCAAGTACCAGCTCCAGGGGCAGATCAGGCCCAAACTGGAGGTAGCCCGTACATTTGAGTACTTTATTGTTGGGGCTTTGAACATGCCTTATATATAGCAGAGGTGCACCCTTGATATAGGTTATCCCTATGATAATATTTCTTAGGGTTTGTAACATGTCAAGTATGTGGCAGAGGTGTACCCTCGACACAGGTTATCCCTAGGCATAATATTTCTTAAGGTTTGTAACATGCCATGTACGTGGCAGAGGTGTACCCTCAATACAGGTTATACTTGGGCATAATAATTTTTAGGGTTTTATTTAGATCCTTATTTGTAGGAAGCATTTTTGTATTTAAAACAAAATGGCTTTATATATATGTGTGTGCATATATAATTCTAACATACCTCGTTAGAGATTTTACAGGGGAAATCCATGGCAGGTCGGCATGCTTGTACGTTGCACGAGGGAGGGCCTATCCCTAGGGATATCCTCATTGTGGTAATACCTGGCGCATTAGCGCACTCGGTCATTGTCTTTTAGCAGACTTGGCCTTAGGGGTACCCTCAGTGTAGTAATATCGGGTGTGTCGGCGTGCTTGGAACTTTCACCATAGGAAGCATGTCCCTAGGGATATCCTCATGGTTGTAATACCTTTAACCTGCAAGAACATTAATATTTGCACGACAATTTATTTGTGTCGAGTAATACTACAGCACCACTCCCCCAAGTTCGGGATGGTAGTTTTATCAAGTACCATGCTAATCTTGCTATAGGGAAATCCCTAGGAGGTCGCCGTATTTGGGCGTTATGTCATAAAAGATCTAGACGGAACACCTATGCCGCATTTGACATTATATTATTATGGACCCGTCCTCCGGGGTTTAGATGGAATACCTGGGGGTGATCACACCCAAAAAGGCAGGGCCGAAGAACAAAATGATGAATAACTCAATGCTTGAAAGCGATGATGAGTAGCTCAAAGCTGGACGGCATAGTTGGAGCTCAATTTAGAGCTTAATGGTGAAGAGTTCACGCATGTGCTAGTTGGAATTTTCGGTATGCCTTGTGGGAATTCATCCGATAGCATAGTATAGTATGTTATTTGATGGCACCATTTTAAATTAATTTCATTATGGACGGAGCCATGTTTGGTTCCCTAACGGGGTTGAAGTCGATCACGATTCAGACCCAAGTGGGATCACGGACTACTTGTAGTCGGGTCCACATATCTAGGGTGTTGCTTTTATATGAATGAGTTCAGGCCAACGAGCTAGCCAGATCAGGTCAATCGGGTAGACAAAATCAATGGAGTATAAACCCAAATTAGATGAATGGAGGCGTGCGAATGACATCATCATTGCACCATTATAGCCCCCAGTTTAATGCTACGAAATTATTTAGTGGCATTGAAATCGAGCTCAAAGTCGGAAAGATCAATGGTCGAAAATTTAAATATGGAAAGCAGTGCGGAGAGATTTTCGATAAAGGCCACGACTTGGGCGAGGGTCTGCTGGCCGAGGATTTCCGATAAGGCAACGAGCCAGGGATTCCTAGGGATTGCCGATATAAGCCACGGTGAAGGATTGCCGATATAAGCAACGACCAAGGATTGTCAAAGAGGTTGCGACCATGGATTGTCAAATAGGTTGTGGCTTGGGATTGTCGTGTTAGGTATCAGCCAAGGATTGCCAACTTAGGTTGCGGCTTGGGATTGCCGCGATAGGCATCGACCAAGGATTGCCAATATAGGTTGCGGCTTGGGATTGACGCGATAGGCATCGGCCAAGGATTGCCAATATAGGCTGTGGCTAGGGATTGCCTCGATCGGATATGGCCAGGGGATTGCCAACATAGGCTGCGGTTAAGGATTGCCGCGATAGGCTGCGGCTAGGGATTGCTGCAATAAGCCATTGCCAGGGAATTGCCAATATAGGCTGCGGCTAGGGATTGTCGCGATAAGCCATGGTCAGGGGATTGCCAATATAGCCTGCGGCTAGGGATTACGTGGGTAACCCGTTTAGCTTATGTAGGATGAAGCTAAGGGTGGTAAGATCGGTTTTGGTACCATATAAAAGATGGGCTTTGGTGGTGAGCTTTACTCATTTTGATGAAGAAGATGATGAAGAAAAGGGAGCAGAGGCTGCTGCCCTTGTTCTTCCTGTGATCTTCCTTGTGTGATGTTATCACATGATGATGACAACAATGTATATGAATGACTTAGGGTTTGACCCTTTTAATAGATTGATGAGCTGGACCAACTTGAGGAAACCATGGGCCAAGTGAAGTGGGATCCCAAATTAATATGGGCACACCATCAGCTACGAAGTACTAACTCACATTTAAGCAAATTTAACAATCACCGAGTACCATTTACCTTTTTTGTTAATATATATACTATAGTATTATCTTTTTTGTTTTTATTTAAACTTTTTCTTGATCTTATTTGGATGTTTTCTCTAAACATTAACACAATACTATATATTTAACACGGTTGGGTTGATACATACAACAAAAGTTGTATTATATACATCAAAAATTTATAATATTTATACATACAGTACAATATTCAATGCACAGTTTTATTTTATGAAATAATATTCATGTTGTATTTATTAGACCCAATTGCTTTTGTTGAAATTGAAAAATGTAATGTGAATTTCAAAATAGTAGTGTAATTTTTGTTCATTCACCTTAAGATTCGTATTCGAAGAGCTACGTGACAATGACACAACAACCTTTTTTTGTCAGCTATCCCAACGTTCGTTACATTTGAAACATGGAATGGTTTTGACTTTCCCAAATCATTTTCGGCAAAGAAGACAAAAGAACTTTTTAACATGAAATTGGATAGTTACTGTTAAGAAATGTTGTACAAACTACAAAGTACTCTAATAGTATACCTATTTTTTTCTTTTCAATTTTATATTCACTTTTTCAAATTGTACAAGTTCCAACCCTAAGCAATTTAGCAATTCTAAATGTCAAAACCTGAACATTAAACAACATTTTAAGTAATGAAATAGTGATTAAATCCATGCTCTAATAATGTTTCAAAATAATTTCTAAATTTTAGCAATTTTTACATTTTCAACTTTAACGAGTACTACTAATCTTATGTAACAATTAATCACAAAAAACAAATCGTATACACCATTTATAATAAAGAAATACAAAATTGATATATTAAATAAAGTACAAAACAATGTAAATATCCATACATTTTTTTTTTACAATTAGTGCAACATTTTGTCAAGAATAGAATGGCACTTCTTTTAATATCTTAAATTATATATAGGAAAAATCTATATGATATCATCAATCTAATAAATTTCAATTTAATCAATTTTGTTTCTTAATTTCACTAAATATTTTAAAAATAACCCAATTAAATCTCAACTTTATAAAATTTCATGTAATTATCGTTTGAATAAATATCTGGATGTTTAATCTATATAGTTTTATTGGAATTGTAGTTGAATACAATCAATTATTATTATTATTATTATTGTTATTATTATTATTATTATTATTATTATTATTATTATTATTATTATTATTATTATTATTATTGCTAGATCATAACCCGCAGAATTCACTGGCTAAATCAAAATAACTCTCACAACCAACGATAATGATAAAAAAAATCAAAGTATTATAATGTTCGTACATATGTTTGAATCTTGTAAGTTCTATAATAATGATGATAAGTAAGTATGAATGTGTAAGTATTATAATAATAGTAAGTAAGTATATAATGTATAAATTAATTATTTTATTAGGTATCGATGTTTAAAGTATATAGTCATATACGTTTTCAGTTTAAATTTAGTAAATAATTGTGTGGACTAACGTTGTTTGTATGGGCAATTATCAAGAATATAAAATGTACAAACTAAAATAGTATTCAAAGTCAAAAGTCTATATGTTAACATAAATAAAAGATCTTTTACTTGCTTATTAACTATGTCACATCATCACATTAGGTTTTTCTTAATGCTTCCTAACTATACCACAATATCTCAGTAGTTTTTTTTCTTTAACACCTTTAAAATTTCTAAGATTCTCATCTTAAAAGTTTTCAAGACTTTAATTTCATTACTAACTACTACCTTCCATTTTTACTCATATCCATTATTGATTCCAAATAACAAACACCCCTCAAATACAATTTCTTATACATACATCTAAGCCTTATAATGAATAATCTTCGTACAATTCATTGTGTTTTATTTGTCTCAATATATTAATATCTTCAAATTATACAAACTTATATAATTTATTTTATTATCTCTATTACTATATTATCTATAAGAATAGTCCAAAGTTACGTCAATAGCATATACATTTTTAACCATGATTACACAATCATTCACTTGATCCTACAAAATATACAACATATAACAAATATATTTTATCATAATAGCTTTTTAAATTCCAATATCACATTTAATAAATAAATTTTTTCTTACTGATATATCATACATTGCAATTATCTAATTTTATCATCATCAACTATCATATTTTAAGGAAATTAGTTTTAGTAACTTATAATAGGATGTTTAAAAATTTTATGCACTCCGATTATACTCACATAGACTATACTTACATAAATTATGTAAAAATATGATATTTACCTAATTTATACATGCAAATATTATTATAATCAAATTAATTGAAAACTCATATCACATTGCCACTACTTGAATTGTATCTCATTTAAAGACATATGTTTCTTTATTTTTACTATGATTAATGATTATATTAAAATCTCGACATTTCAACAAATATAATAATTTATTGACTTTCTGTCTCTATATGAACCATGCATATTACTATAAAATGTATATATTTTCATTTATAAGAATAAATCACGATAACTTTAGAGTCATGCTATAAACGTTAAATGGTTCACATAATAGTATATCGGTAAATACAAAATTGGTGTGACCATTATTTGTATATTTTTCCTATTTATTGCGTTCATATTATCATTCGTATGTTGCACTTTCGCGAGTTAAAAGATAAAGTTGATTAAATATCTTGATTTATAACAAATTTAATAACTCCTCAACCAATGGTGTATACAAATAAAAATTACAACATCTTCAACTTTTCAAAGTTGACTCAAATAATTTAATTATTATTTTGTTTAAAACTTAAAAATTCATTTATAATTTTTTTTTGGTATATAGATATTGTTGCATATATTGAGGTCCATATGTACATAAATATTGATTATTTTAACTATATTCAACAAAATATAAGTTGTCACGATTTGATTTGATGAGAGTTATAATATATCATACAAAATCCCATGTATGAATGGTGAGTATTGGTTAATGACAACGTTTATTTTTAGTAGCAATTAAAGTCATACTATATATTGTATTTAGACATTTAGCAAAAATAAATTATTTTTATAATTATCCCTCTAAATCATCATAACTTATCCTACACCGTCAAATGAAAAAAATATAGATACATTATAATGTTGTCAACGATTTCAATTTTAATAGCAATTTAAACCATCACAAATATTTTTACATGGTCAAATGAGAAAATTATATTAAGAGAGACTGCGAGGGTCCTATGATAATAGATGAAAATATTAAGGACTTCTAATGGTCAAAAAGTTATGATATTTATTTCTTTACAAGCTTAATAAAAATATATTTAGTGACTTAAGTTGTTTGAATTTAAATTAAATTAAATTATTTGTATATGTATAGTAAAAGATGAATAATTTAGACTTTACAATATGTAATATTATAATTCAGTTGGGTTTGAGTTGTACATAAGTAAATTCTTAAAATAAATATCTAAGAGGTGCAAGATTGATTTTGTAGGAAAGTTGACCACAATCTTCTCCTAAAATGATGGAGACATTTTCTGAATTTAAGTTAAAGTTAGAAGGACAATATCGTCATTTTGTAGCCTATTCTTTTTATGATTAAGTAATCTCCATAGGAAATGTAAATCAATGACTTTGATTAGAAGTTCTTAAATATTAATGGCCATGATTCATTTACAATTAGGATGATTACTTAATTAGTTTTAGTAGCAATTTATGTCATACTATATATTTTATTTAGACATTTAGCAAAATCAAATTGTTTTTATAATTATCCCTCTAAATCATCATAACTTATCATACATTGTCAAATGAAAAAAATAGATACATTATAATGTTGTCAACGGTTTTAATTTAAATGGCAATTTAAACCATCACAAATATATTTACACCGTCAAATGGGAAAATTATATTAAGAGAGACTGTGAGGGTCCTACGCTAATACATGACAATATTAAGGATTTCTAATGGTCAAAAAGTTATGATATTTATTTCGTTGCGAGCTTAATTAAATTATATTTAATGACTTAAGTTGTTTGAATTTAAATTAAGTTATTTTTATATGTATAGTTAAAGATGAATAAATTAAACTTTACAATATGTTATATAATAATTAAGTTGGGTTTGAATTATATGTAAGTAAATTCTTAAAATAAACATTTAATAGGTGCAACATTGATTTTGTAGGAAAGTTGACCAAAATCTTCTCCTAAAATGATGGACACATTCTATGGATTTAAGTAAAATTTCAGAAGGACAATATCGTCATTTTATAGCCTATTCCTTTTATGATTAAGTAATCTCTATAGGAAATGTAAATCAATGGCTTTGATTAAAAGTTTTTTAAATATTAATGACCATAATTCATTTAAAATTAGGGTGATTACTTAATTATGACTCTTTTTTATATATAAGAGAGATTATTATTATTATTATTATTATTATTATTATTATTATTATTTATTTATTTATTTAAGGAAAAAGTTTTTACAAGAAATTAGAGGAAAGCCAAGATACTATCTAGTCCCAACCCCATTGGCTATCGAAAAACTAATCCTATTAAAAATATGAAAGGAAGCCCGTACGTCAATGTCTTGAGTCAAGAAAAACTTCCGAATACGTTTAGTAAGTCAACCGCGTCTTTCTCTAGTTCCCCTGGGGACGAGAACGAGAAGGAATAAAACCATATCCAAGATCTGCACACTTAGCACCATATTTGACGCCTTTACGTTGTGCCGCAAGCTGCCCATATACCGAAATGTAATCAAACTATCACCAACTATCCTCCATGGCTCAAATGTGTAGTTGGTCATGAACTCAGTAATCATCTCAATATATACTGGCTCATCATTGCTAAATAGTCTCTTAAAGGACTCGAACTGCTGACCCTCTACTGAATAACTAAGCATATCTTCCAATATATGCTTGAATCCCAAGGCTTGTAACTTATCCCAGTCTAAATATCTGAATCGTCCAAAAGACTTTTCTCTCCATATATGTGCCATCTGATCGTGTGCTAGCGTGACACTAAGGTAGGCTAGAGAACCTGTAAGTGGGTGCGCTGGGTTTAGCTTTGACTTCTTCTTTGTTGGCATGGTACCTGAGAACATGAGAGATTTAAAGTAATGGATCCTCCTGAAAAATTCAAATTGAGGGCATTAAATTTATGACAGTCCAAAGATTATATAAAATATCCAACGTTCCCAAGTACCTAATAATCAGTTTTAATCATACTAAGGTGAGATATAACGTGATCTAGAATCAATATATTAAAATGTAAAGTCAAGAGATGGAGGCAGTTTTATCGTAAAGCCTTGTCATTCACAAATTTTGGTTTTACCCAAGTTTGAAATGACAAGTCTTTACAATTTATATGGTCATTAGTAAGGGTTGACTTTAAGAAGTTCAACTTGAAGTGAGGTTTTTGATGAAAAATGATTTGTTTAAAAATTCAATACTTCAAGTTGACTTTTATAGGTCAAGGCTTACTTCAAATAATCGCATGCCAATATAATAACCTATTCATGCATATATGATCTAAGACTATTATAAGAATTTCCTAATCATCAAGCAAGCTAGTTCATTCATAAATAGTTATCATATTCATGTATTTGGTTTGGTTCAAGACTTTGATTCTCAAAATGAAGATTCACTAGGTGTTTTGCCTAATTTGACTATCAAAGCAATTAACAAGCATCCTAGTGAGCAATTCAAACAATAATGACCAACTAATTTCAACCAATTTATCACTTCATGCTAGCTAGTTGACTTTAAAAGACAAACTTTCAAATCTTAACCATAATTCAACCCCATTGTGCAATTAATATAGAGTGATCATTCAAAACATCATATTTAAGCTTAAATACCTAGAGACTAGCACTTATTCAAGCAAAGTCTTAGACTAATCAAAGTGGTCAAAGTTCATTCACTTGAAAAGTCAATTATGTGTGAACTAGCATAGAAAAGTGATAGTAGCATGTGGTTCCTAAGTATCTAGCCAAGAAAAGTTCTACTTCCTAGTTACTAACTTAGCTAACTCCATGAAATAAGCTCTTTTAAGCTTAAAGTTGATTTTGATGATCATACCTTAGTTTTAGTGAATAAAACTTGAAAACGAATGTACAACCGTGAAGAAGATGCAACAAGATGCTCAAAAGGACATATGATTATAGGTTTATATGGAGGTTTGAAGGTGGTGGGATGGTGGTCGGTTTTGAGGTGTGAGTGGGAGAAAGGAGAAGTTTTTCCTCTTGATTTTTGAATTAAGGGAATGTAAGGAATGGAGTTTGGTCCTTAGGAATACGTGTCATGTCCTATAGTACTTTATTCCTTGACCATTCTCCCTAGTATTTAAAAGAGTTTAAGTCTTAATTTCCTAGATTAAATTTCTATTGCCCTAATAATTATTCTTGCGAATCATAAATATACTTATTGTAAATAATAGCTAAATACTTTTTGTTAAGTTTTACGGAATTTAAGAATCGCGCAAAAAAAAATTTTTTTGCAGGAAAAATTTAATTTATCTAAAATATTAACACTTACGTTATTTTGGTGTTTTAAAAATCTTTGTCTGACGCGGGTTTATGGAATGTACAAATTTCGGCTAAGACCTTGAATTTGCATACTCTTTTTGACACACGCGTGAACTCAGACGAAAGTTTTAAAAATGTTTTCTTTTAAAGATTGCTTTCAAAAATTTATTATATTACTATATTTATACTAAAATATGCTCCTTTAAAGTTGTGAGCCTCGATCTTTTCGGAGAGAATTATTTTACGACTCATTTTGATCCATAGGGAAAGGGTTGAGACTTGCTCCCTTAAGCGAACATTTTTAGGAACAAAACTTTTGAAAGCTTTTAAATGACATTATATACTAAATGGTGATGACTATTCTCTAATTCCCCTAGGACTCTTCGTTTCTCATATCCTAAATTGACGAGATCACTAACTAACTTATTATACGCTTCCCTTATCTTCTTGGGGTTTGAAAAACCGTCGCGTGGTCCTTGGTCCTCATAACTTAGATCGTGGGTGAGTTTATCCATGATTTACAAAAACGCTTTCTCTTCTTGCGAATCAGGATCTCCGGTTGTAGATTTAACTATTCTGAGGAGATCACTGATTTTCTCTTTTTGAGTGGAAGTGAAGGGTTATTTGGTAAAGGCGAAGATTCGAATGAGCTTGATATGAAGGTCTTTTCCTTTGGTGAGCAGAGCTGTGTCGATTCTTTCCTTGGCGGAATCGGGAAAGGCGTCTTGAAATTTTGAGATCAAGTAAGAGGCGGGGTTAACAAAGAATGGAATTTTACCAGGGATGACAATGGGAATCATCGGGTGCCGTTCCATCCAGAACTCAAGTTCTTTGATCATTGCAGTGACACATTGATTGACTAATATCGAAGATATTGTGGGAAAATATATGTCAGCAAGTGATTCAAAAAGTCGATCTAAATCCACTTTGAACTTTAGTTCTCGATCTATGAAATTTGTGGAAGTGCATTCGCATTCGTGACTTGACAGGCGAGATAGGAATTTTACTTGTTCGTCTAGCTCGGTAATCTTTTCTCGTTGTTCATATGAAAAGGGAAAGTCGGAGGAGTCTAATTTCCTAACGAATGTCCTATAGACGTCTACTCTACGAGAAGGATTGAAAGAGGCGCTGAGGTGGCGTTATTTAGAACAAGCTTGTTCAGGCTCGACTGGTGGATCACCACTCGATAAATGGTGTATTTGTGTTCGGATGAAAGGAATGGAAAGATGCCGTCATTATGAGAACTTGACAGGGTTTGGCCATACATTGATTTTTCAGGAATGAGGGTGGTCAAATTGGGTAATTTCGGAGATTTTTCTTCATAATACTCTTTGGGAGGATCATCAAAGTGGACAGAATTTGGTAAATTAGGTGATTGTAAAGTTGGAGATTGGTCAACCGGAAATGATATAAGATCAGGTAGTTGATCGTTGTCATTATCCAGACAATGATTTGGAATAGAAAGTGAGGTCCTAAATTCTTCGGAGGTTTCCTTAGTTTCAGAGGAAGGAGTTGAAAAGAAGTCAAATCCTATCTCTTTTTCTAAGTAGTTAAAGAATTCCGTATCGTTCATTGCCTTCAATTCTTCCTTTGGAATGAGGCAAGAAGTGGGTTTTCGGGTTGTCATTTTGATACTATTCTAATTAATACTAATTATAGTTACTTAATTTAACTTTCGAAAGATATCTTGGAAAAGATTTTGTTCGGAAGGGTCTCCTAAATACTACTACTTAAGGCAGCTTTGAATAATAGGTTTACGATTCCCTGGCAGCGGCCCCTAAAAACTTGTTGCGGCCTGAAAGCATCAGTGTTGGTGGTGGTAACTATTTAGGCACAACATGGGTTTTAAATTTATATATAGCGGAGTTTAAATTATATGTACTACCTACTCTGGTTAGTAAGCGGTAAGTATAACCTAAGATCGTTCTATGAATCGAAACGTGTTAGTGATTAAAGCAGGTGCTTTCGGTAGGGAAGTAATTAGGATAGAACAAAGTAGGTAGGTTTTGGGGTTTTAAACTAAAGACAAGTAATTAAAGTGCGGGAAAGTAAATTGCAGGAAATTAAAGTACAGAAAAGCAGATAAATATAAATATGTGATTGCTGAGATTTCGATAATTAATGTTTCGGGATGACAGAATGAATAGTGATGATACTTAATATAATAATTAAACTACTAGGTGTAAACTCTAGAACCCTACCAACTAATTTTCCCATTGGCATGTCACTAGGAACTAGGTTATCGTGATTCTTATCGGAGCAATACACAAACTTCCAATACTTATCTAGTTGAAAGACAAGCAACCTATTTTGGTTATACCGAGGTGTATGAATCAACAACGTATGTTTAGACCGCTAAGATAGTTTACTACTCTATTAGCACACAAATTAATAACTTTGTATGTTTAGACCGCCGATTTTGTAAGACCTAGTAGTTTAAGTATCCTAAGTCACTTGGACTTTTACTTTTATTTCCAAGTCTTGTTTATGATTAACTATATTCCGGTTCCTTCGGCTTATGACATAAATCTCTCCTTTTCAAATAGTTATACATCCCTGGATTATTCGCAGTTTGTTAAAACGTGTTTCATATGCAGACCATACCTTTCAGTGATTCAACTTGTAATATGTTCAAAAGCATTTCCAAAGTTACTCACCTCTGTCATGTTTTATATTGAGTAATGAGCTGAGAGGTTATACAGAAATTATATATGTACAGGCCGGTATTCTCCCAGTGTCTTACTTGTTGATGCATATCAGTTTGTCTGTCAGTTGGTCTCTTGAGTTGTAAAAGTGTCGTTAGTCATTTAATAGAAATATATATTTTGTATGATGCGACACTTAAGTTTTAGTTTAGGCGACACTTGCCTTAGTGACGCATAGCGACACTTAGGTAAGTGACGCATGAAGGCGGCCACATGCGACACTGGCCAAGTGACGCATGTCTGCCGATTTTGTTTTAGTATAAATAGAACCTACGGGTTTTTGGATAGGGTTGACGAAACCCTAGCACCATTTGTCGACTAAACTCATCTGTAATCATGTTCCAATGTTATTGAAGCTAATAAACTCGTTCACTTTGTTCAATTGATTGTTTTCGGTTTAAGTTTATTAGTGATTTGTGTGATTGATTGTTTTCGCCATTCAATTGCTGTCTATCATCACTTAGATCCATCACAGAGGGCACTCACAACTGGTATCAGAGCCACTAGGTGATTAGATTGACGTTTTGAAGATGTTTTGGATTGATTTCAATTTCATTCATATAAGGAATCGAGAATAACCACGGATTTCGGGTTGATTAGGTGCTTTCCAGACGATTTTCATCATTTACTACAGGTTTCGTTCGTTAGGGTTTAAGGAATTTTCGTTAGGTTTACGAAAATTTGACGTTTAGGATTTTTGGGATTTTACAGCCGTTTCTGCGACACTCGTTGCGTCACTTGAACGCGTCACTTCGTGCGGCACTTCGTAATTCCAAATTAGGGTTTTACCGACACTCGGGTGCGTCTCTTTCGTGCGTCACTTGGAGAGTCATTTGGGGTTAATACGACACTTAACTTAAGTGTCGTCTACTTTAATCCAACGTCACTCACGTGCGTCACTTTAGCACATCACTTGAGTGCCAAGCGTCACTTCTGCTAGTGACGCCTGTTTGATTTCTTGCGTTACTTCTGCTAGTGACCCCCTTTTGATTTCTTGCGTCACTTCTGCTAGTGACGCCTGTTTGTTTTATTGTGTCACTCAAGTACGACACTCGAGTGCGTCACTTGCTAGATTGAGCGACACTTGCTTACAGTGTCCTTAGTCACTTAATCCGTCACTCGATAGCGTCACTTACCAAGTGCCGCTAGACGTTGCGACACTTAAGTGCATCACTTACCAAGTGACGCCTTTGGTACTAATAAGTTTGCAAGTTCTTGTTTTTGAGTTAATTTTCAGGATATTCTTTAATGGCTGCTGCTGCTGATAAAGAAGATATTAGGGGAATCAGGGATATGATTAAACAAAATCATGATGCCGGTTCTAATAATAAACCTCCTCGATTCACTGCTGATATGGATTACACATATTGGCGTGATCGATTTGAACAGTACGTAGATTTTCACTGTCCTGAGCTCTGGGGTCCACTCAGAGAAAGATATGAAGCTCCAGTAGCTGAGGGAGATTATCGTGGTATCCCTCCATCCAAAACCTATAAAGCTATGTCTCCTGAAGAGAAAAAGGAGTATGATATTGAAAGAAAGGCTCATTCGGCTATTTGTATGTGCCTCACTAAAGATTCTTACGCCTCTTCAAAACTCATGACATAACTTATGATCTATGGAAGGCTATTGAGACGAGATGTGGTGGAAATCAGAAGTACAAGGAGGCTAAATTAGAACTAATCAAGAAACAGTATGATTTGTTTGATTCTCTTCCTAATGAAACAGCATCGGGTGTGTTTACAAGATACGCACAGTTAGTTAGTGAGTTGACCGAGGGAGGCTACAATTTCCCTCAGATTGAAGTAAATAAGAAGCTGTTGGACATTCTACCTAGTAGTTGGGACGTTAAAGTGCAATTTATGAAAGAGAGCCAAGAGTTAGCAACGATGAACTTAGATGAGCTAATTGGTGTTCTTCAAGCTCATGCGATGGAGTTGAAGAAGAAGGAATGTAAATCGGGTGGTTTTGTTCAAGACCCGACATTATATGGAGGAAAAGTCAACACCGGGAAGACTTATGGTGGAATGGCTTTTGTTTCTTCTACAAGTTCTCCATTGCAGCCTTCATTGCAGTCTACTGGTGTTCATCATCCAGTGTATGCTTCAGGACCCTCACAAGGGTCACAACAGCAAGTTCCAGTTTCCCCTGCTATTCAAGAACATGCTGCTATCTATACAGCCTTTCTTAGCTCCTACAAGGATTTGGTTTCACAACCAAATTCTACATTAGAACTGGCTAAAGAAGATTATGCTCAATTAGATGATGATGATCTTGAGCAAATGGATTTAAACTGGAATATTGCCATGATCTCAAGGAGAGTTCAAAAGTTCTTGCAACGGACTGGGCGCAAGAGTTTGGAAGGAGATGGCAAAACCAGTTTTGGTTTTGATAAGAGCAAGGTTCGCTGTTATAACTGTCAGAATTTGGGACATTTTGCTAGAGAATGTGAAAAACCCAAAGTTCCTCCATCGGGTTTCACGAAGCCTGATGCTCCCAGAACTCCAGAGAAAGATGAAGTGAAGCAAGCGACAGCTGATGCACTAGTTGTTTTTGAGCCTACCAACACCGACTGGAGCATGTATGCTGATAAGTATCAACAGTGTCTCATGGCTCACATTTCTAATGAGGTACGCAATGAACTAGAAGAACCTTTGAACTGTATTTCGTGCATTAAGTTAACTGAATCTTTAAAGTGCTTTCAAGAAGATAACGTAGACTTAAGAAAAAAGGTTGAAAAACTTAATGAGTCAAATAAGTACCTAAAGGCCAATGAACAATTGTATGATAAGAAAATTGAGGCTTATCAACAGGACACTCAAAGGTATAAATCTAAGGTTTTTAGTCAACAGGATGCTATAAATAGCTATCCTGCTGAAATAGAACTTTTGAGAAAGGAACTATCTGATTTGAAAGTTGAATATGACAAATATAAAAGTAAGATTCTAGGTTCCTCTTCTTCTACGGTTGCCTTCAATGAAATCCTTAACAAGCAAAGGACAGATAATAAAACTAAGACAGGACTAGGTTATACTATAGTCCCGCCTCCCACTGAATACTGTCCTATGCCCGTTAAGGAAGGCACCGAAGAGATTCCAGTTGACTATGCATTGTTATATGGGGTCAAGTCAAAGGTCAATAATCAAAACAAACAGGCAAATGAGAAAACCAAACGGCCAGAGTATCCTTCACCTCAGTTTGTTAAGTCTAAATCTGAATCTTCAGTTAGTATTGAGGAGATTGTTGAGATCGAGGATATTACTGATCAGGAGTATCCTGAATTTAAAAAGAAGGTTGAAGTAAAATCTTAAAAAGTGGTTTTAAAGGTTGAACCTACAATTAAGGTTCAATCTAAAAAGAAAAAGGACAAGGTTTTAAATACAAAATCTCAAAATTTACAGTCACCTGTAAAGATTTTGCAACATAAAGCTACACGTGAAAAAGATTTTTGTGATAAACCTTCCACTTCAACCTCTCAACCAAAACAAGCATCTTCTAAGACGTGCACGAAATGTTCATGTTCTAGAAATGCTTCCCCTCCTCTTGTGGTAAGTCCTCAGCCTCAACCATTTGTTGAGACTCGTTCACGCTTTTACTGTAAAAGACAAGGACATTTAATTCGTGAATGTCCCAAACTGTCTCATCAGCACTATGGGAGAGAGATGCCTAGGACATCAGTTTACAGAAATTCATTTTCAAAATCTCCACCTAGGCGTTATTCAATCTCTCCCAAGCCTGCTGAAAAGCCAAGTAATGTTGGGCAAAAACCTTTGCCAAAACAAAAGCCCGACATTACTCCCAAACCAATTTCCGAACAACCTAAAGTTTGGAAATGAAAGGAGTCTGTTAGTGACTCTTCTGTCATCAACAATAACACATTAGATGAAAATTCTGATTTGTTAAAAAATAAATTTCTATCTGATGTGATTATTGTTGATGACCTTGGTAGACCTAAGTCTGTAAAGGCTTGGGTCACCGTTTCTCACTAATCTCCTTAACTTTATGTGTTGCAGCAGTCAGAACGAGTTAAAGATAGTGAATGGTTCATGGATAGTGGCTGTTCGCGACACATGACTGGCGATGTGTCTCTTTTGACGGATGTTAAACCACATGCCGGAGGACATGTTGCTTTTGCTGGAGATACAGGAGGAACTATTACGGGAAAGGGAACGCTAACTAACGGGAAAGTTAGCTTTGAGAATGTGAACTACGTGGCTCAACTTACTCGCAACTTGCTGAGCGTTTCACAAGTCTGTGATAAGGATTTTACCACTGCTTTCACAAAGACGGAATGTGTGATACCGAAGCCAGGTTTCGTTATCCCTGAAGAATGGGTGCTTATGAGGGCGCCACGGAGAAACGACACTTACGTGATGAATATGCGAATTGTGGAGACTACAGATGAGTACACTTGTCTCCTGTCAAAGGCTTCGGAAAAGGAATCACTACTTTGGCATAGACGAATGGGACAAATTCATTTTCGCAAAATGAATTTTCTAATAAACAATGATTTGGTAAATGGAGTTCCAAAATAGTCATTTGCCCTAAAAGATGACTGCATTGCATGCCATAAAGGGAAACTCCACAAAAAGTCCCATAAGTCAAAGGTAGTGAATTCCATTGCTGCACCACTGGAGCTCTTACATATGGATCTTTTCGGTCCTATTTCCACTAAGAGCATCGGTGGTAGATCTTACTGCTTAGTAGTCACAGATGACTACTCCAGATTTTCGTGGGTATATTTTCTAGGTGCGAAAAGTGAAACACCAGATATTTTGGTGTATCTGTTGGATAAGTTGGCAAATCTGTGCAACTTAAAGGTGAAGAGACTGCGAAGTGACAATGGAACTGAATTCAAGAACTCCACTCTTGAGTTATATTGTGCCACTAAAGGCATTGATCATCAGTTCAGTGCCCCAAGAACTCCTCAACAGAATGGAGTTGCAGAGCGTAAGAATAAGACTATTATCGAGACAGCTCGGACTATGCTGGCCGATTCTAAGCTTCCTATTATATTTTGGGCAGAAGCAGTCAATACTGCTTGTTACGTTCTGAATCGCATGCTCACGGTTAAGAAAAAGAACAAGACCTGTTATGAACTTTTCAATAACCGTAAGCCCACTTTGCAGTTTCTAGAGCCATTTGGGTGTCCGTGTCTGATTATGATCTCAAAAGAAAAGGTCTCGAAGTTTGGTGCTAAAGCTGTTGAAGGGATTTTCCTTGGTTATTCAGTCAACTCTCCGAACAAAAAAGTCTACATTAAATCAACACACCAGGTGGAAGAGCATTTTGAGGTAAAATGCCTACGTTACACGGATCCTCCTCAAGGAACGGGTCCGGAATGGTTGTTCAATTATAAGGATGTGTTTAACTCGTTTGACATACCCGAAGAAGATGATGAAGAGGAGGAGTTAGTTACCCTACTTCATGGCATCAGTCTGTGTCAAGACACATCTACTCCAACACCTACTCCAACACCCACTCCGTTACCTCCAACACCCACACCATCACCTACTACACCCACACCATCTCCTACTATCCCACCTTCGGATGTTCCTTCGACTTCAGGAACGACTAATGCAACAGAACATCCATATGATCCCAATATGCCTCCTTTAGAGGAAGACAAGGAAGAAGAAGAAATGGTTAATTCTCATCTTTTCTCTAATGAAGATGATACGGAACTCCAACTACCTGTGCAACCTGAAAGTTCTACTGCTCCTGAGACTAACACTGTTCCCGGTCACTAAAGGGGATATGAACAATTTGGAGTTAGTACTTGCACCGGATTTAATTCCAGTCACACGTGTACACAGGGATCACCCCATCGATAATATTATCGGTGATCCTAATGCTGCGGTTCAAACAAGGCAACAAGTGAAACAAAATCCAAATCAAGAAATGTTAAATTTGGTTGCTAGGATAAATTCTTGTCATTTATCCCAAATTGAACCCAAGAAAGTTTATGAGGCCTTAAAAGATCCATCCTGGGTCGAGGCCATGCAGGAAGAGTTACAACAGTTCAACAAGCTGCACGTGTGGGATATAGTTCCGTTACCCAAAGGTGCTCATTTAACCGGCACTCGATGGGTATTTCGAAATAAGATGGATGATCGGGGTATAGTGATTCGGAATAAAGCTCGATTGGTTGTTCATGGTTTTAGTCAAATCGAGGGCTTGGATTATGATGAAGTCTTCGCTCATGTGGCAAGACTTGAGTCTATTCGGATCTTTCTTGCGTTTGCTTCTTTCAAAAAGTTTCGTGTTAACCAACTCGATGTTAAAAGCGCCTTTTTATATGGACAAGTGGATACGGATGTGTACGTTAAACAGCCTCCAGGTTTTGAAGACCCTGAGCATCCAGAATACGTTTGCAAGTTGAATAAGGCGTTATATGGTCTTCATCAAGCTCCACAGCTTTGGTATGAGAGGCTCACTACCCACTTAATCAAGCATGGTTTTGATCGAGGGAATATCGATAGTACTCTGTTCATTCGTAAAGAACAGACTGGGGATCGAGAAGATATGTTACTTGTGCAGGTGTATGTGGACGATATTATATTTGGCTCTACAAATGAAGCGATGTGCAAGCATTTTGAGGAGATTATGAAATCTGAGTTTGAGATGAGTGCGATGGGGGAGCTCAAATTCTTTTTAGGTGTATAAGTTGAGCAGTCTCCAAAAGGTATTTATATTCATCAGTCAAAGTATGTCAGAGACATGTTGACTAGATATGACCTGCTCAATTGTAAAACCAATGGGACTCCTATCGAATTTAATCACAATCTTAGACTTGCTGAACATGAGGAGGATTGCAAAGAAAAGGACTATCGATCAATGATAGGTTCTTTGATGGATTTGACCGCTTCTCGACCGGATATTGTGTTTGCGGTATCCGTTTGCTCACGCTTTCAAGCCAAACCCAAGGTGTCTCACATGAAGGTGGTAAAGTGAATTTTTGGTTATCTCAAACATAGACCCAATCTTGGTCTATGGTATTCAAATGAGAAATCATTCGCTCTTTCTACCTATTCGGATTCGGATCATGGCGGCTGCAGCATAGACAAGAAATCTACCACTGGTGGATGCCAATTCCTCGGATCTCGATTGGTCTCCTGGCAATGCAAGAAACAGACTACAGACTACAGTTTCTCTTTCAACGGCAGAAGCTAAGTACGTTGCTGCTGCGAGTTGCTGCTCTCAGGTTCTATGGATTCAGCATCAACTGCGTGATTACGGGTTACTTCTTTCTACGACTCCTATTCACATAGATAACACTACTGCTATTTCTATCACACGCAATCCCGTACAACACTCTAAGACTAAACACATTGAACTTAGGTTCCACTTTATACGGGATTGCTATGAAAAACACCTGATAGACCTTGTCCACATAGACACCCTAAAGCAGAATGCCGACCTTTTCACAAAAGCTTTTTCACGTACTCGATTTGATGAACTAATCAACATGATTGGTTTAAGGTTCTTTATCGCCAAAAAGTAATTTGTAACTTGGAACGTAATTTATTTCTTTTATGTGTGTTAAAAAAAACAATAAAAAAAAACAAAAAAACGCAACAGCCAGTCTTTATGCTTTTTAGTATTAAAGAAATGCACCGTTGCTACATTTTAAAATAGACGTTGAAGTTGTGTCTGTAAACAACTTGGGATATGATAGTACATCGGGTGACATGCATAAAATGGAATTTTAAGGTTTATCTTGGATATGTCAGTAGATTTATCTGACGTGTTGAAAACAGTTTTTATAAACATTGTCTTCATCATACGATATATTAGTAGGCATCTTATGCAAAACTCTTTGAGATCTCTTAAGAAGCCTAATACTTAATTGTCTATTTCAAGTGGTACAACATCATTAGATGTATGACACAAGTCTTAAGTTCTTACTTATGCAGTTATGCTAGACATGTTTTCGTGAAAGAAGTTTATTTGATATCATTTGGGGGTATATATTGACAGTTTCCTCTGTTATACGTAAGTATAGACCTGGTCTCTGTTAATATATACTTAAAACTTAAGCAAACACAAGTCAAAGTACTTGCTAAGTCTTTAAAATTAAGATACCTTACAAGGTCACCAAAATGGTTTGACCAAGTCTGGTTTTGCTTAAACCTGAATCAAGCTATGTCGCTCTGTTGTACGTAAGTACAGACCTGTAAAAAAAAGCCACGGTGCTCATATTTGGCTGCTAAGTACCTCTCCAATGGAAAAAATGGATTGACCAACCCACCTCTTAAATATCCTGCATCTAGAAAGGTCTTATTTGATATAGAAAGACTTTCAGGCAGAACTTGGGCTAGACTTTGGTTGGGCAATGGTAAGCTGATTCGTTTCTGGGATGATGTTTGGCCATGCCACTCTACTCAGAGATGCATGCCATAATTTATATAAATTCACAAGGTTCTCATGATCTCAAAGTGATAGACTACATTCAATATGAAGGAGAAAAAAGGATTTCTTTCACCGCTGACTTGATTCTTAAATTTGATTTTCTTATATTCTCTCTGTAAATGGAAACATGGTCTATATCTTAAGTTAAGATGTATATCTATGGTGGGGACCACAGCGAAATGTACATACCAATAATAATAAATTTAGCTCCTAGATGTGAGTGTAACATGTTTAAAGTGGATAAATATACTAATAATCGTTTTGAAATTATTTTTATAAAAAGTGTTTTTAGCATGTCAAGTAAATTTAAAGTGGACAAATATACTGATGATCGAAATAACACTTACTGTTCCTAATAAATGCATGTTATTCTGATATGATCCCTAACCAGATTATATCAACTCCGTCACCAAAAAGAATGTGTTAATTTTATGTTTGTAAATTTGCATTCCTTTATGTGTTCTTATATTTTCTCTAAGTTAGTTTAATTTTCTGATTTTATCCAAGTTACAGTTACCTTTTCAAATTTGAGTACCGAAATCACAATGCAAAAATTGATAAAATCGCAAACTTTTCACTCAAAGTGACCTGTTGCGTCACTTCATAAGTGACGCTACTAGTGACGCATACAATACTGCGTCACTTCTTCTAGTGACGCTGTAAGTGTCGGGGTATAAATACCCTTTCAAACGACACTCAACCTCACCACTTTTCAAATTCATATAGCGTCACTTTCTCTGACATACCGTCACTTAGTGTGTCTCTGCGTCACTTCGTCTGTGCATTTTTCGTCGATCCGTTTGTGATTTCTCGAGCTTGGTTGCGCATTCCATCATGATATTCTTGTTCTCCTCATTCATATGACTCGATTGGTACTAACTTTAACCTTTATCTTTCTGTATTCATGTTTTAATCACGTTTTAGGGTTACGGGTTTTGGGTTTCTTCGAAATCACACGATTTGGGGTTTAATTTGTTAATGTTTTTAATTAATAAATGGTGTGTTTCACTCGTTTTTATCATGTGTACATTGTGGTAACTTCGATTTTCAAAACCCCCAAATTTGGTTTCTGGGTATGAACAGTGACAGGATGATCTTCATCGTTGCGTCACTTACCTCAAGTGACGCTACTTGGTAATTTAGAACCCATACCGTCACTTCATCAGTGACTCTTCTTATTGCGTCACTTCTTAAGTGACTCTCTTAGTGACGCATGTACTTGTATTATTTGTTAGTCCGTCACTCATCTAAGTGACGCCCACTTATGCGTCACTCTCTTAAGTGACTCACTTAGTGACGCTTTTGTCTATAACGACACTTATACCGTCACTTCCTAAGTGACTCACTTGGATACCGACACTCTGTTAAATGCCGCATACTTTTGACCCGACACTTCTTAAGTGTTGTATATAATGACGCATGATTTAGCAACGTCACTTACACCAGTGACGCATGATAGCGTCACTTACCATAAGTGACGCTATATTTAATTTCTGATTTTGAGCACTGTTTTCTACGACACTTCCTAAGTGTCGGTAGTGGTTATGCGTCACTTCCTAAGTGACGCCTAAATCAGAATTTCATTTTTTAGGTTAAGCGTGTTCGTGCTAATTCTATAACGTTTGTTGTTATTTTTGTTTCGTATTTTAGCTTACAGATGGCTGATTTACAAAACTACTATCGCCACACCAACACTCGTCACAATATCACTGTCTTTTTGGAATCCACGCACGCGAACTCGGCTCCTTTTCGGCCTATGATAGAGTTCCTCCTACGATCGAGGATTCATTATGCTATTACTGCATCTACTCCGGTTTATATGAATCAGGTTGAGGAGTTCTACGATCATGCTTTCATTCGGACTCAGGGTGATGTCCGGAGAATTGTCTCCAAGATGTTTGTTGAGGAAATTGAGATCACCGAGAACTCTATTCGACGGGTTCTACAGTTCAATGATAACGATACAATGCCGACTATGTTCCCGACAACGTTTATCTACGGCGGACTTCAACG
Organism: Pseudognaphalium luteoalbum; assembly: GCA_963422505.1. Lineage (NCBI taxonomy): Eukaryota > Viridiplantae > Streptophyta > Magnoliopsida > Asterales > Asteraceae > Pseudognaphalium > Pseudognaphalium luteoalbum. The sequence goes on along the minus strand of OY730195.1, from coordinate 59,968,258 downwards.
TATGGGCTATCCGGCGAATCAACTTTCTGATTTCCGCAAACAATATCTCTGCTGGGTCTGGAGGTATTTGAGTCATTTGACTTTATCTCTTATGTTGGCCTTAATCTACAACAAGCCGTATAACTTCAGCGGTTATATATTTGGCAACATGGTTGAGAATATTCGGGCTGGAAAGGATAAGTGGCTGCAATATCCACGGTTTGTGCAGCTGCTGTTGAATGACTTGAATCTTGAGATTGCCCCAGATCAACGATCCCTCTTGGTGCCAACGCCAATGCTTCTTCGAGTCTTCAATGACTGCAAATTAGCGCCAAAGGGTGAACAAATTTTGGCAGATCGTGAACTATTCGGGCACATAGTCAATGACAACTATGTTGCACCGATCAATGACGGATTTGAGGATGATGTGATTCCTCCGGTAAATGAGGATGATCTTGTTGACACCGAGATAGCTCAGGATTTGGACGATATTGATCGTGTTGAGCGGGTTGATGATGATTCTGATGATGGTGGGCCCACACCACCCGATTCTGAGGGTGACGTGCCCCCACAAACTACTTTGGATGGGATTCAACTTGCTGATCCTCGACGCTTTAAGTGTATTTTGAGACGGATTTCTGCAGGCAGGGTCCACGTCCCGAGGAATCCAGGTAAACGTCCTGCTGGGTCTTCTCCTTCATATGCTGATTTACCTCATAGAAGACGCCAGAGGACTACTGTTGTGATAGAGGAACCAGCTCAACATACCTCTCAGCGACCACAACCTCCGCCACAGTCTGAAATGTCGTCAATCCAGCAGCTACTTGCTCAAATGGAGCTTTTGGCCAAAAGATTTGATGATCAGAAGGCTATTATTGAAGCTCAAGCCTCCCAGATAAAGGATTTGGAGCTCAAAGTTGCTGAGGTTGACAATCTATAGCTTCAAGTGATGAATCTGTCATCTAGGGTGTTAGAGTTGGAGTCCGTCACAATTGTTTTTGGGGAGGATTGTCCCAGGGAGTTAGAAACAAATGTAACTCCTCCCCCAGAACCAGAAAATGTACAAAGTTCAGATATTAATGAAAATATTGCTTTAGATTATTTCGTTGATGTTTCGGGACAACCGACTCCGATTGCAGCTGACTATTCAAATGTCAATCTAACATATCTGCAGAGTTTGGTTAATCAATTTGATGAAGTAGATAGATCTTTTGATCCCGATGATATAGAAATGGACGCAGAGGTTCCAGGGTCGGATGAGGAATATATGGATAATCCAAATCTACAACCGGCGCCTGAACATGAACCGGAGCCAGTGTTATGACAACCTGCTCAAGCATACAATTTTGATGCTCCGGTTATTGAGACAGATTCTTCTAAAGATGAGGTAGAACCCGCAATGGAACAACCTAATAATGAATCAGTTCCTGTGTCTACATCTTCAGGAAGTTCAAAACCACAAGCGGTGTACCAATCAATTGCACCTGATTTGAAGATTTGTAAAACTTATCTAGTTAAAGGTGAATTGACTGGTTTGATCAGAAGTTGGAAATTCGATGTTGACAACTTTCTTATTTTGATCAAGAGAAGCGATGGCGTGCAATACTTCAAGCCTAGATTCAATCATATCAGCACGTTGCCAAAAGTTGAACTTAATCGTCTTGCTCAGTTGAATGTTGTAAATCATTCTGAAGATACTCGAGGAGTTCTCTTTCAGAAAATTTTGAGAAAAGAAATCTACAACAAGAAATATATGTGGATTAGACCAGAGCTGGGAGTTCGGTATTCGTACAAGAAAAAGATTGATTTGAGAACTCAACAACCGATTGTGAAATATCATTATCCACCAGCTGCTAGTCTCAAGACTGTTCCCTTACAGGAGTTACCACTGGATTTCTTACGAGATTTAAAGCATTGGTGGTTTGATTCTGTCACTCAAGAAGCTGTAATTGAATATTCTACCAAGACTGTTGTGGTACAGACACAGGATAAATGGGGAGAATGGCCAATTTGACAAAGAAATTTTTGATCCGATCAGCCTGATAAATTTGACAAAGAAAGATTTGAAAGCTCTCTACAAGAATAAACTTCAGTATAATCAAGTTGATTTAGAGGAAGCTTCAAAGTTTATAAGGGTGGTCGAGATTTGTTTGAAAGTGGGAATACATGCAGGAGGAACATTCCCAGAAGGTTGGTGCTGATTAAAGTTTTGAAGTTTAAAGATTTTGAAGACCAAGCTGAAGACACGGGGGAGTTTGTTGATGCATATCAGTTTGTCTGTCAGTTGGTCTATTAAGTTGTAAAAGTGTCGTTATTCGTTTAATAGAAATATAGATTTTGTATGATGCGACACTTAAGTTTTAGTTTAGGCGACACTTGCCTTAGTGACGCATAGCGACACTTAGGTAAGTGACGCATGAAGGCGGCCACATGCGACACTGGCCAAGTGACGCATGTCTGCCGATTTTGTTTTAGTATAAATAGAACCTACGGGTTTTTGGCTAGGGTTGACGAAACCCTAGCACCATTTTTCGACTAAACTCATCTATAATCAAGTTCTAATACGTTATTAAAGCTAATAAACTCGTTCACTTTGTTCAATTGATTATTTTCGGTTTAAGTTTATTAGTGATTTGTGTGATTGATTGTTTCCGCCATTCAATTGCTGTCTATCATCACTTAGATCCATCATAGAGGGCACTCACATTACTCTTTCATGAACTAGGTACAAATAACTACTTACCTAAATTAAGATTGATCAGTTCCTAATTACTAGGTTGCAGTCACGTGGATAACCAGAAAAAGTACTCCATAGATTAAACTCAAGTTCATAATGTCTTAACAGTATAAACATTACTAATTCATATTTCATCTGAACGTGTTTTACGAACATTATTTTACAGTGTTTTGATTCTCGTAGGATACACCAGTTGGTTGCAAAGTTTTATTATCCTTTCGGAATTCCAACTGTTAAACCAGAGCTGATTCCAATAATATGTGTAAGTCCCTAGTTCCGTGAATCAATAACGAGGTTATCTTATGTATCAAGGTGCGGAATCCCTTAATACTTAGTTATACGGATATAACTTTTGTATCACGATCTATTCGTGATTAATAATGTTTATAAGCTTTAATCTTGATTGTCAAAAGAGTTAACCGATCAAGAACGAAGCTCCAAATGCTTAGAAATTTGTAAGTGTTAATTTACATTAGCCAAATTCGTAGATTATCAAAAGTTAGGGTTTTTCTAAACCAAAAACCTTAATATATTCGGTTCAGTTTGCAAGTCGTGGGCTTTGCGAACTTACTTGGTTCGCAGCGTTATTGGCCCAGCGAACTGACTCGGTTCGCATGCCAGCCTTGTGAACTGAAATCTCAGTTCACTTCGCAGCTTTCATTTTGCAGTCTATATATTTATCGTATACTTATATATAAAAAATATACTAACCACAATACTAATATCATTGATCATATTAGCTTAATTCTATATTTGTCTAACACCTTAATCACAATGATATGTTTAACAAATATTAATATCAAACTAATATATATTTCATATCAAAAGTAAAGTCAATGTACAAAACTTAATTACAAACTAAACACTATTACAAGCTAGAACTGTCATCACACAAACATGTCCCAAAAGACTCCCCCTTGACAATAGCTCTAGTTGTCTTCAAGTTTGTCCTTGATAATCACTTGTATATCTTGCTTCCAACATAGATGTTCAGCTTCATGCAAGTCTTTACCATCATCTGATAATCAAGTGAAAGATCACCCCATGCAATAGTCGTTAAGATTCTATTCTCATGTAACTTTAGAAGATCTTTCTTCGACAAATTCATTAGGTGTCGATCATCATAAACTTGCAAAAGTTCTCTTTCACCTCCTTCAACTTCATAATCTGCTTCAACCATGACAACTTCTCCAGTTGCTGAATCTACATGCTAGCTCTTCAGATTTCCCAATACATCCTGTGGCATTGTCTTTAACGGGATCTGCTGTACACACTTGACAGCTGGATATACTTTCTTTCGACGTCGTCTTCCGGTTCTCTCACTTCTTTCCTTTAACTTAATCGTCCTTCCAACTCTTAGCTTAATTCTTTCAAACTTCATTGATCTACCCTCAGTCCTGATAATCTTCTCAACATACTTAGCATAATCATCATTACTAGGATTATTTAGCTCTAATCTAGCCAAGTCTCGAATTTCGAATCTAGGAAGAGAACTAAAAACAACAAGCTTCTTCTCAAAATATTGAACTTCGTCAAACCTTTTGTTAGTGAAGAGCTTCAAGTCTGAATCAAAGTACCATCCGATGATTCCTCTATGTGGAACACGCTTTCCAGTAATATCTACTTCAGAAACTCCAATCTTTTTCTTCTTCCTTGGCAATTTCTTGTACATAACAGCTGGATTTGCAGTTGGAATAAGAGTATCATCTTCATCTTCAGAATCAGTTGAGTCATTGATATCTTCATCTACATCGACTACTCTTTCTCCATGATCATCCTCAACTACAAATTATGTCCTAGATGGATTCACGACGTGTTCATCAATATCAGTATCTGGATCAACACCTTCGTCTACCACAATCTCAGGAACAGAAATCCAGTCTTCAGGTGGAATAAACTCACCTTCATCAAGATCATAATCAATCTCGACTTCAGATTCATCTCCGAAATCACTTTCAGAGTCACTCAAATTAATTTTGTCCAATTCTACATAAAGATAAACAAAAATGAATTAAATAATAATTTAAATTCTATAATTGATAATTTGTCAATCTTAAAATTCCTTTATCATTTCAATTATGAAGATATCAAACAATTATTATATAATCTTAATCTTTTATGGATTTTATAAATCTATCTATTATAATTAATATATCTCTGTATACTATAATTGTTTTACGAATAATTTCTAAGTATATTTCCAATAATAATAATATAAATTCTTTAGTTGATTTCTCATAATCAACTATAATAATTTCTTTATCGTTTCAAACACATAATAATACTATAAATAAAATAAATACAAATTATATTATAATCAATCCAAGTTTTACATATATTATTATCTAAACATCTTCTAGCTAACTTCCTTACCAACATCAGTTGGAGCAACACCAGAAGGACCAACTTCAGCTTCACTTGCAGCCACAGACTCCCCCTGAAGAATAGATCGCTCACCAGTCGTAGAAGGACCAGTCGGCTCTCTATCTGTGTGTGTATCTGGATCACGGTCTTTATCATCACGCCTTGCTGTCCTCGGCTCATCACCTCTACAAGTCTCATCAGGTATAACAATCTCCCCCTGAGACGACTTGTTCTTCCTAAGGTCAGCTACCAAGCGATCTAGCCTATCAATCTTCCTTTGCTTATCAGCAATATAAGCAGCCAACGTCATGTTGTTTTTAAGCAATAGATTGTAAGCTTCACCCTGTTTTCCTAGCTGTTGAGTTAGCGACAGAACTTGTGAAGTCAAAAGTGAAGTGGTTTCCTCAAAAATCCTAACCCTAGACTCTAAAGTATCAGCCACAAGTGGAGTAGCAGTAGTAGTAGAAGGTAGAGAACAAGGAATAGGAGGTGTGAGATGTTGAGCAACAGTAGAGGCAATGCCAGAAAGTCGCCTAGCTGCCGCTCTGCTGGACTTTGTTGTCCCATATTGTCCCGGACGAACAATAGCAGCAAGCAACTCAGCCTATCCAAATGTATAAAATTAATTAATAATTGTTATAGTCTCTGCTATCACAATCTTTAAGTAATTATGACAAATAAACAACTAAATTCGTATCTTTTACCTCAGTAGGTACGGATACCGGTTCCATTGTTGTTGTTGTGGCCTCAACACTGAGGAGCTGTCACAGAAAAATCTATCTCAGTTTTACTACTCCAACATAACCTGAAACATTTACAAATTGTAAGATTAGAAAACTAACCATCACTAATAGCCAAATTTGAGGTGAAAGCCCTCAAACGTTTCCGTCGTTGAGTTCAGAGAGACTGTTCTTCCTCCGAATCAGTAGGCTCATCAATCAGATTGAAATCCGGATTAACCTCCTTGGCTTTGCGCTTTTCTTTTAGCGCCGGATCAGCAACAACAAGCTTTGATCCTCGCTTGATCATACCAGGTAGCAGTCGAAAAGGATCAGGTGTACTATCATCATCATCAGAATCAGAAGCGGTATCACCTTCCCGACCACCATAGGGACCAACATCTGTATCCTGAGTATGAATTATATTAAACATCGATGATTAGCATTAAGCCCAATCATACGAGTTCCATAAAGTAAGTAAAATTATAATACCTCAGTAGGTACACCGTCAGGTCTAGAACTCCCTGGTCTATCAACCTCTGGGTGTACATCCTCCGGTTCCTGTTTATAATGGTAATCAGACTTTATGATTAGCATTAAGCTTGATCATCTAAGTCTCAATATCATATAAAAATACACAAGGTACATAAGATATATGATAAGTACCTCACTAGGAGCAACATACTGCTCAATTGTAACACCCCCAAATTTACTGTTAAGCGGAAGCAAGCTTTGGGGTGCCACTAATCAATAATCAAAACACACAAGGCATATAATGAATGACTCTATATGCGTCATTTTAGAAATACATTGATAATATAAAATTTACAATGTATAAATGTTTATAAAAGCCCAATAGTTACAATGTTTAGAGATTGATCGGCATAACTTAGTTACAAAATGTAGTAATGCAAAATAATCTCCTATCAGTGTATGTTGACTCGAGCTATGGGCATCTCGAGTGGGCAGGTCCTACTGCTGTTGGGTACCTGAGAACACATGCTAAAAAGGTCAGCTAACGCTGGTGAGCTCACAGGTTTGCATAATAAATATGTAAGTATGAACCACAAGATTTAATAATAACCGTTTGAAATGAATCAAATGATGTATATGTCTGCCATGAGGTCATAATCTGCGATTAACATGGGTGTCAGGATCACAATAAAGTGCCTGATCGTGGGTGCCTCCGGGCGAGTGTCTAATCTACACTCGTATGAACAAAAGTTAATGCATCCGTTTAACCAGTCAGTGCTTGCTGACCCGGACGAAGATGGTCAGTCCTATATGGTACCACACACTAACATTCACGCTACATAAAGTATTACCAGAACTATGATCGTAGAGGACTTAAAAGCGATTAGAAAGTAGCTCATGCAGAATATAGCGAGTTTTGTACTCGTGTTCATGTGTAAAACAGTTAGAGCATGTATTCCCACCCCGGGAGTAAAAACAGTAAAAAAGTCGGGGCTATTAGACTCACCTGAGCCTGATGAATTGCAATGAAGCAAATGTGGTGAAGTAAAATGGGGTGTCCAAAGACTGTAACCTGCCGGGTATTTATAACGCGCAAGGTTGAATAAGATAAGTAGCTATCTTAAAAGATAACCTATGCTAGTTGTTCATCCAACTAGTAATGTCCAATGATTTGATTTGATTGGTAAGTTCGAGTTTTGAAAACGTGTACAACCCGTTGGTGATTAGTTGCAATAATATTATTATTATGTCAAAGTATTATACTTAAAAGTATTTACAACTTTAGGTGACGGGGGTCCGGGGGCAGCGCCCCTGGTTAGCGGGGTCCCAGGGGTGGCAACCTCTAGGGGGTCCAAGGGGCTGGGGTCAAGATGCCAGGTCAGCTCGAAAATTTTTTATTTCCACCATATTGTTATAGAGAAAAACGCATCTAAGATTTGAATTTGGGTAAAATCAAGTGATAAAATTTTAGTTCTTGACACTTAGTAAAAATCTGAGTTCTGTTTCATGTGGCACTTATAGCGACACTTAGGGTCTTAGGCGTCACTTAGGAAGTGACGCATGAAATAGCAGAGTCTGGGTAAGGGCGTCACTTATGGCGTCACTTATGGAAGTGACGCATAGTGAGGCGTGACTTAGTGGCTTGGGCTGTCGCACCCCCAAATTTGTTAATCGTGGTTAGCGAAAGCATTAGTATAGTCGGGAGTGCCAACGTTAACGCTGGACAATCATGCATATCAGAGCGTATTGATTATTGCTGAACAGTAGCTAAGATGTCATCCTATTTCGTCGTGGGTCCCTTAGTTCCATATGCATGCAGTCTTACTGGTGCTACTAGTTTCCTGAAAGACATAGCAAAAGTCAACAAAAATGTTGAGTGAATTCACAGGTTTTAAGTTTATGAGTATAGTTCGTTAACCAGCTTGTTTGTAAGTTTGTTGACTCAAAAGTCAAATAATGTCAAATAAGGTTTCATTTTTATGGAACGTTATCCAAAAGTGTCGTTTTGTTGGGATGTCACCCAAATTATAGTTTAGTTGAATCACTATCCAAAACGTAGTTTCGTTGGGATGTTACCCAAAATACAGTTTAGTTGGATCACTATCCAAAAGTATCGTTTCATTTTCATGATGTCAACACATCATTTTGTATACGTTTGGAAAACCAATCGAGTTGTATAAATAGTAGGAACGCATTCTTATGTAGTCAATCGTAGGAAAATGTTATTTCTCAAAAAGTATGTAACAGTAGTAGGGAAACATAGACGGTGATCCCTCAAAGGTTAGCTAGACCTTATGAGTTAAAGTAACGACCCCTAGTGCTATAACCAATCCACGACGTTTTTCGTTTTTGCCACAGTAACAATTTAAATATACGCTCCTCGTTATGACTGCCGTCGTGCGGTTGGCGCGACCAACAAGTTATAATAGTGGGAGGGCTGTCAATTCCGATAGTACTATCCGTATATCTAGTGGCTAGAGTCACCTAGCTAATGATTATAGGTTGCGTACACTGGGACTTTTGTGCACACAACTACCTCTCGTAAACCTAGGTCCGTACCAAGATTCGTTGTCATGTTCCCAAAATAGTGTGAAAAGTCATTTCGTAAACAGTTCAAGTAATAGTATGAAAGCATTTATAATAATCGTTGTACGTTTGTATCAAAACAACAAAGTAGTAGCTATGTCCTTCACCCCTGTTAGAGAAAAGTATTGAAAAACAGTAAAAATAGGGGCTGTGAACTCACCTGTGGTTGCTAGTGTCTCTAATGCAATTATGTTTCGAGTCACTAATCTCCTAACGTCCTAAACGTATGAGATTACAAGTGTAAGTATGTAGATGTCGTAGTTGACCATCCATGTTAGCGTTCATCAACTAGTTATGTCCAAGTAAGTTGTTCAAATTCGTTTATTAAAACATGTACAACCCGTTGGTGAAAGTTTGTAATAATAATTCATTTAGACATTATTATTAAGTTTGTTTTGTTGTATACCATTTATTAGTACATATCGTATTTTGCAAACAGATTATTTAGTTTGTAAAAACCTTAAACCGTTGGTCAAATCTGATCAAAGTTGGTCAAACTGGTCAAAGGTGGTCAAAATTGGTCAATGTGGGTCAAACTTGGTCAAAGTTGGTCAAAGTTACCAACTAAGTCACCAAAACCCTTTTTTGTTACCATTTTCCAAAAATAGTAAGTTTTTAGAAATCAAGCCACTTTTGTTGACTTGGTCAAACTTACTCGGTTTGACCTGAAACTTTTACCCAACCCATATATCAGTTTATAGAATCCAAATAAATTGTTAGTTTATGTCGGAGTTCACCAAAATTGTCGGTTTTTACAATAGTTCTGAAACAGTCCCTAGTTATGTTTTCGGCTTTTGTCGGTTTGTTTCGCCATAGTTCTTACTAACTTCTGGTCCAAATCAGGCCTCAAAAATTTTACCAACTGATCACCATGGTTTCTAGACTAACATATAACTTTTATAGCAACTATAGTGTCCATTTTCATAGGTAATTAATTTTGCTAAGGAATCGAACTCGGTTTTCGAAAACCTTCAGACCAGGCTCAAAGATCTGGTTATATATAAAAATCCGTACATTTCTGGAAAGAGCCAAAGAAGAAATTTTTGTAGATCTTTTCAATACGCAATTTTTTAAAAAAAATCATTGTCTAACTCTTCCTAGAACTCTAGTTATGGTCGATTTTGTAAGCTGTAACATTCTAGATAGAATCATCACTTTTATATAAAAACTTCAAAAACGTATTTTAACATATATCTTGGACATAATCTAGTTAGATGAGCTAATAAACATTAAAATCAGTAGTATTTAACTAAATAAGTGAGGGGTTCAAGTGGTCCATACAAAGAAATGATGAAGATGAAGAAGAGATGGTGTTCTTGAGCTTGTTCTTGATCTTCCTCCTAAATTGGTGATGATGAAAGGTGATTTTGATGATGTTTAGGGATGGTTTTTCTCAGTATTTTTGAGAGGATTTTTGTGAGAAATGTGGAGAGGAAAGATGAAAATGAAAGGAGGTTGGAAGTAGTGAGTGTTGGTAAGTGTAAAAGGTGTAATTGCATGAAATTTGATAGGGTGGGAGTGGAGGTGGCACATGGGGTGACATGTGATGAGAAATCAGCAGATTTCCCATGGGTCCCACACAATATTTGGTCAAATTTTAATTTCCCAAAGTTACGTTAAGTCCCGTGGTCATTTACCCGATCGTTTCGACATTAACTTAGACGTTAAATGTTTAATATGCGCGTTTAAGTAACGATTTAAATTTCAATATTTTTATGTGATATCTTTATTCTAAATACTTGAAAACATTTATAAAAAGGTTCCATTATTTTATCTGTCTTGATTTGCGCGTTCATTTTACGGAGGTTAAACCGCGTAACGTTTTAATCAGACCTTTTTCGTTATCGATTCAAAGTACGATATTTTAAGTAAAAGTTTTACTTGAAATAATATATTATAAATTCATAATATATATTTGGGTTCTCATTCGATTGTCGGGTGCGTTCCGCGCGTTTTCGTCGCATTTGAGTTATTTTATATGATGTGAATGATTCGTTAGATATTATCGGCATAATATTTATAAGTTTTTGAGTTTATTAAATAATTTCGTATTATTTAATATTTTGTTCACCAACGGTCGTGTACTTTTGTTGGGTTCGTTCTGAATGTTTTGTACGTAATTATAACTAATTACGAATTAAGCAATACTACGCGTAATAAATTTTTGAGGGGTGTCACATTCTCCCCCTGTTAGAGAAATCTCGTCCCGAGATTTAAATCGTGTCGGCGTTAGACGCGTGTGTTTCTGAGAAGTCGTGTTGTTACCATAGTAGCTTTAGGTTGTTGTAAATGTTCTAACGGCTTAAGTATACTCGTCGTATAGTTCAATAAGTTATATGTTCAACAACAGTCCATGTTCACTAAGCGCTAAATTCAAGACGTTCGAATAATGTAACGTTAAAGAGTAGTAGGAGTTTACTAAGATGTATCGATGTTGACGTAGGGAACCAGTTGTGTACCCTTTGATTTAAGAATGTTTTTGCATCCAGGAGCTGTTGGAACGTTAACGTTGTGTTGTTGTTTAAAATAAACAAATTGTTGTTAAAACAGTTGGCAATTTGAAACGATTAAATTGTTGTTCAAATCGTGGTCAAATCATGACAGAGTAGTTGTGTAAAATAGTTGATAAACTTACTTGTAAATCTTTCGTTGTTTAAATATAAACAAGTTATGCATAAATCGTTGACATTCAATTGAAATAGTGATCAATGCGTATATGTTTTAGAAAATCATTTCAGTGTATAAATAGTAGTGTTCGTTTGGAAATCAATCTGGTGAATAAATGGTAGGAAAACCTTCGAGTATAGCTGTTTATTGAAATAACTGTTTCAAAATATAATTTGTAGGAAATTATCCTATAAGGTTTGCTATTCGTGGGAGAATTCGTTCCGCATAGTACTTAGGAAGGATCGTTACTCTGATACGTATCGCGATCTCCATTTGTTTCATCAGTCCATTCGGTTGATGAGTTGTCGATCCTAATCGTTAAACTAGTATGAATTCGCTCGGTCCGTTCGAGAATAAGAGTTTGTTTACACAATAGTCAAGCAGAGTAGAGTAGTCGTTCAGATAGTAGTAAATGCCAAAGCAAGGAATGTGATGAATGAAGTCTCACATGTTTCTGTTATCGAGCATTAAGAAGAATTAGCGATATCCCCATCACGTATCTTACGACTATGAAATGCCCATATGTACTTAGTATGATATAATCATGTTGGCCAAGCGTCATTATATGATGCCAAATACATACTTCTTTTCATCAACCGTTCAATACGATCAGGTTCACGTGAAGTCAAAGCAGGAATGAATGAATTGAAAGTAGTATGGTTCAAGGAATACAAGGTAAAATCAACGATACAATTATTACACAAAAGTTGAAAAATGTCGTATAGTGAATAAATAGGTTGAGTGTACGATAGAGTCGTGCGGCGGGTTCTCGTGTGCCGATGTGTCATGATTAACATAGGCGTAATGATAGTTGTCGTATAGCGAGTTAGATGTATGCAAGTGTATGTATGCATGAGTGTCCTAGCCAAGGCTATAGTCTAGGTCTCTAAGGTCTCTAGGTCACATAAAGACTTCTAGTTCGCTATAACCAATGGCTCTGATACCAATCTGTCGCACCCCCAAATTTGTTAATCGTGGTTAGCGGAAGCATTAGTATAGTCAGGAGTGCCGACGTTAACGCTGGACAATCACGCATATCAGAGCGTATGATTATTGCTGAACAGTAGCTAAGATGTCATCCTATTTTGTCATGGGTCCCTTAGTTCCATATGCATGCAGTCTTACTGGTGCTACTAGTTTCTTGAATGACATAGCAAAAGTCAACAAAAATGTTGAGTGAATTCACAGGTTTTAAGTTTATGAGTATAGTTCGTTAAACCAGCTTGTTTGTAAGTTTGTTGACTCAAAAGTCAAATAATGTCACATAAGGTTTCATTTTGTTGGAACGTTATCCAAAAGTGTCGTTTTGTTGGGATGTCACCCAAAGTATAGTTTAGTTGAATCACTATTCAAAACGTAGTTTCGTTGGGATGTTACCCAAAATACAGTTTAGTTGGATCACTATCCAAAAGTATCATTTCATTTTCGTGATGTCAACACATCGTTTTGTATACGTTTGGAAAACCAATCCAGCTGTATAAATAGTAGGAATGCATTCCTATGTAGTCAATCGTAGGAAAATGTTATTTCTCAAAAAGTATGTAACAGTAGTTGGGAAACATAGACGGTGATCCCTCAAAGGTTAGCTAGACCTTATGAGTTAAAGTAACGACCCCTAGTGCTATAACCAATCCACGACGTTTTTCATTTTTGCCACAGTAACATTTTAAATATACGCTCCTCGTTACGACTGCCGTCGTGCGGTTGGCGCGACCAACAAGTTATAATAGTGGGAGGGCTGTCAATTCCGATAGTACTATCCGTATATCTAGTGGCTAGAGTCACCTAGCTAATGGTTATAGGTTGCGTACACAGGGACTTTTGTGCACACAACTACCTCTCGTAAACCTAGGTCCGTACCAAGATTCGTTGTCATGTTCCCAAAATAGTGTGAAAAGTCATTTCGTAAACAGTTCAAGTAATAGTATGAAAGCATTTATAATAATCGTTGTACGTTTGTATCAAAACAACAAAGTAGTAGCTATGTCCTTCACCCCTGTTAGAGAAAAGTATTGAAAAACAGTAAAAATAGGGGCTGTGAACTCACCTGTGGTTGCTAGTGTCTCTAATGCAATTATGTTTCGAGTCAATAATCTCCTAACGTCCTAAACGTATGAGATTACAAGTGTAAGTATGTAGATGTCGTAGTTGACCATCCATGTTAGCGTTCATCAACTAGTTATGTCCAAGTAAGTTGTTCAAATTCGTTTATTAAAACATGTACAACCCGTTGGTGAAAGTTTGTAATAATAATTCATTTAGACATTATTATTAAGTTTGTTTTGTTGTATACCATTTATTAGTACATATCATATGTTGCAAACAGATTATTTAGTTTGTAAAAACCTTAAACCGTTGGTCAATTCTGGTGAAAGTTGGTCAAACTGGTCAAAGGTGGTCAAAATTGGTCAAAGTTGGTCAAAGTTACCAACTAAGTCACCTAAACCCCTTTTTTGTTACCATTTTCCAAAAATAGTACGTTTTTAGAAATCAAGCCACTTTTGTTGACTTGGTCAAACTTACTCGGTTTGACCTGAAACTTTCACCCAACCCATATATCAGTTTATAGAATCCAAATAAATTGTCGGTTTATGTCGGAGTTCACCAAAATTGTCGGTTTTTACAATAGTTCCGAAACAGTCCCTAGTTATGTTTTCGTCTTTTGTCGGTTTGTTTCGCCATAGTTCTTACTAACTTCTGATCCAAATCAAGCCTCAAAAATTTTACCAACTGATCACCATGGTTTCTATACTAACATATAACTTTTATAGGTAATTAATTTTGCTAAGGAATCGAACTCGGTTTTCGAAAACCTTCAGACCAGGCTCAAAGATCTGGTTATATATAAAAATCTGTACATTTCTGGAAACTTTTAAAAAAAAATTCATTGTCTAACTCTTCCTAGAACTCCAGTTATGGTCGATTTTGTAAGCTGTAACATTCTAGACAGAATCATCACTTTTATATAAAAACTTCAAAAACGTATTTTAACATATATCTTAGACATAATCTAGTTAGATGAGCTAATAAACATTAAAATCAGTAGTATTTAACTAAATAAGTGAGGGGTTCAAGTGGTCCATACAAAGAAATGATGAAGATGAAGAAGAGATGATGAAGGAGATGGTGTTCTTGAGCTTGTTCTTGATCTTCCTCCTAAATTGGTGATGATGAAAGGTGATTTTGATGATGTTTAGGGCTGGTTTTTCTCAGTATTTTTGAGAGGATTTTTGCGAGAAATGTGGAGAGGAAAGATGAAAATGAAAGGAGGTTGGAAGTAGTGAGTGTGGGTAAGTGTAAAAGGTGTAATTGCATGAAATTTGATAGGGTGGGAGTGGAGGTGGCACTTGGGGTGGCATGTGATGAGAAATCAGCCGATTTCTCATGGGTCCCACACAATATTTGGTCAAATTTTAATTCCCCAAAGTTACGTTAAGTCCCGTGGTCGTTTACCCGATCGTTTCGACGTTAATTTAGACGTTAAATGTTTAATATGCGCGTTTAAGTAACGATTTAAATTTCGATATTTTTATGTGATATCTTTATTCTAAATACTTGAAAACATTTATAAAAAGGTTCCGTTAATTTATCTGTCTCGATTTGCGTGTTCATTTTACGGAGGTTAAATCGCGTAACGTTTTAATCAGACCTTTTTCGTTATCGATTCAAAGTACGATATTTTAAGTAAAAGTTTTACTTGAAATAATATATTATAAATTCATAATATATATTTGGGTTCTCATTCGATTGTCTGGCGCGTTCTCCGCGTTTTCATCGCGTTTGAGTTATTTTATATGATGCGAATGATTCGTTAGATATTATCGGCATAATATTTATAAGTTTTTGAGTTTATTAAATAATTTTGTATTATTTAATATTTTGTTCACCAACGGTCGTGTACTTTTGTTGGGTTCGTTCTGAATGTTTTGTACGTAATTATAACTAATTACGAATTAAGCAATACTACGCGTAATAAATTTTCGAGGGGTGTCACATGGGCGACACTTAGGAAGTGTCGCATAAAATTGGAAATTCTGAGTTTAGTGCGTCACTTAGGTAAGTGAAGCATAAGGTGGCGGCACTCCATTATTGTTGGGTATAAGTGTCGGATAAGGCTTCTAGGCGTCACTAAACAAGTGACAGAGGTAAGTGTCGGGAAAAAGGGGTTTTATGCGGCACTTATGCAAGTGACGCAAGATTAGGGCTTTTAGCGACACTCAATGTGTCACTTAAGTGACGCACGAAGTGACGCTATACTGCACCTTCGTTGCGACACTTAAGGCTGTTAACGAATTTTTGAGCCAAAAATGAGTTTTCGGGTTTCCGTTTGGTCTGATTCTTTTACCCAACCCTTATAGGGACATTCTAAGCATAAAGGAACAACTAGAACCTAAAAATACTCGAAACCGTAAGGTTTCGGGTTTTCTCGGAAACTTACAAATCGTCGCGCGGAGAATCTGGAAAGGTGGAAGTGTAGATCGTTGCGAGGTGGTTCTTTTTCTCCAAACCGGTGTTGAAGATCGAAGTCGTTTGGTGGTGTTTTTAGTGAGATTAAGTGGTGGTGGTGTGGTTTAGTTTAGAGAGAAAAGAAAGAAGTAAAAAGGTGAAAGTGAGAAAGAAGAAAGGAAAAAGGGAAGAAAAGGAGGGGGAAGAGAGGGGGGGCTGGTGGGGTCCACTGAGTGTGGGCTTCACCAGTTTTTCGTTCTCCCGCGTACATGTTCCTTGCAGAGTTCGTTTTTCGATCGTTTTGCGTTAAATAATTATTTTACACGTTTAGTTATAAGTTTTAAAATACAATTATTTATTTAATATTGTGTTGAAGTATTTTAACAAATACTTAATAATCTTAAATGGTTTCGTTTGCTTGTGTGTTAAATGTTTAAGTCACGTAGACGTTTATTATACGATACAAAATGTAATTGAAATATTATCAAAATAATATTTTGGGTATGATATCGTTATTATATAATTTTATATTGTTTAATAAAATTGATCACCAACGTCTGTATTTACTTGAACCGAATTATATTTGATTTGAAACGTGCTTGATTTAACCAAATCGCGCAACTGTATCTATATAACAATATACATTATTTGATACACAAATTAGCTTAACACAGTACTAATTACATGTATTACAAAAACGATTAGGACCTAATGACTAGCCCTAATTTGGCGGGTGTTACATCAATCGCCTGTAATACTGGATCAGTGGCATCATCATGGTGACCCAGCACATCTTGAACTACTTGTGCAGCAATCTCAGGCACAACATGTTGTCCTTGCTGCCCTGCCTGAATAAGAACATCTTCCAAAAGCTCCTGTGGTGCCGCAAGTGGAACCACATCAGCAACAGGCTAGACAACCACATGCTCAGCAACACCAGCATCAAAATCTAGCCAACCATTATTCGGTGGCGTCCTGTAGAGTGGATTGATCAAAAATCCAAAAAGATCTATTGTCTGTGGTCTCAAATGCTCATGACGACGAGAATCAATGGTGAATTCCGCATTATCTCCACGAAGCCCAATAGTATCAACAAAAATCGTGGGCTGAAATGATGGAAGGTCATGTAAAAAGTGACGAATGACCAGCATGCAGAAATGTGGATATAACATATAGATCGACTTGACCTATCCAGTAAGCTGTCCTAGTAAGGACTCAAAAATATAAGCTGAGAAACTGTATGGTTTATTATAAACCAGGGACAGTACATCGGACATCAGCGTCGGCGGCAACTCGTCAAAACCACCCTTCTTGGGTGCAAAAGCTATAATCAGGACATGTTATAAGAAACGCCATTACCCAAAAACAAGAGCCTTCAGAAGTTGGCGTCCTCGTGTAGGACCTACATACCCCATCCTGTCCAGAGCTCCCTCAGTAAAATCAGCCGGAAACTCTGTTGGATCGTCCTCCTGCTCTTCTGATCTAAGATGTAGTATCTCGCACAGATCAGCAGCAGTGAATATGATAGGATGTCCACCCACGGTTATACGGATAACCGGTGGGTTAACAGAAGCATCAAAGATGATGTATGTTCAAAAGTCCTGAAGAATAGCCAAAGAAAGCGGTGGAGAAGCGGTAATAGCATGTCGAATACGTGACCGTGCAAAAAATGTGAGTATATCCGCAACTCTAGATGCTCCCTTCTTCGTAACATCTAGATCTACAAGTACATTGTGTGTACTCGCAAATTGTCTACCTGCCATATCTATAAAACATACACAAATGACAGATAATTAGTATATGAGAATTATAATTTACTTAACTTAATTGACCTATTGAATACAGTTGACTCAATTAACAATTAGGTTCTATAATATATAACACTTAAAAGTAATACGTATTTAACTTGTTAAGAATAATAGGCACAAGTTCGAAACGTATATACAATGGAATTAACTTGTCAAGTCTAATATTCGCAAGTCTAATCCATATAAGTTATATTAGAGAATTCGACCACCGATTAATAATCAGGACACGCCGCTCGACTTCGCAATGAGTCGGAAGACTTTCGAACAAATAATCTACGTAACTTAAAAACATATAATATGACTTAAACAAATAAATAACGTATTTACTTAGAAACTAAAGTCTAACACGTATTAAGTTTTAGGTCATAAGTAATTTATAACACGAGTGTCGTAAGTCTAAAACAATACTCAATTTTTAATTTTATTTAAAAAAAAAATTCAGCTCGCAACTTGCTGAGTTCACAGCTCAGCTCGCAAGCTAGTCAACGAAAGTCAATGCGAGCTCAAATTCAACTCGCAGAATTTTCAACTCGCATGTCAGCTCGCAGAACCATTTCACCTCGCAACTTCAGTCAACGAGTCAACAAGGTTCAGCTCGCAGACATGCGAGTCAACGAGAGCCAAAATGTCAGTTCGCAAAGAGACGAGTCAACTTCGCAGTTTCGTATTGCGATCTGAGATTGAACTCACTTTGCAGACACTCCTGCGAAGTGAAGTTTCGAATGAAATCGAATTTTTTTTTATGTTTTTCAACAATCCATTTATATATACATGTTCTACATAATTCGATTAATGTAATCTTAGAGTTTTATGGAATTTAATCCCCTAAATCCAAGTGAATCCATCGAATATTCAAACCGAGGGTTTCAATAACTAAAACAATCGATTACTCGTTAGATACATGGTTAAATTAAGTGTATTATACCTCAAAATGTGCGGAATAGTGAGATGAATAAAGTCCACGGAGTAAAAATTCGATCCTTGTTCGTATATGATCAAAAAATCGAAAGAGATGAAGTCGGTTCGCACCGCAATCGTCTCAGTTTGCAAGTGTGTGTGGGAAAGTGAGTGGGTTCGCAATTTCACTGTTCCCTTTTATACCCTAGTCTCAATTCGCAACTTTGACTAGTCAAACTTCGCAATGATAGCCAAAAACGCGAATTGTACACTTAGTATAAATTAAAACGAGTAAAATGATTTGCATCTTAGCTTTGCACACTTTTATTTTATATTAAATGACTAAATACCAAGTTTAACTTAATTCCATGGGGGTAATAAATTATAACCTAAAAACTTTATTAATCAAAAAGATAAAATTTAAATTATAAAGAGAAAACAAATATATACAAACAAAAAGTGATATCGAGTACCTTTTTATTAATCACCATAAGAATACATAAAGGAAATCTAAACAAATACATATATTTGGAGATTAAGATTTTATCTGCTAAGGGATCATATTAGTAAGAATAAGCTCTAAAATGTTAATATTTTAAAGTCTAAGATGATTGTTAGTATACTTACCTCAAGAAGTTCATATAAATACCACTTATTTTACCATTTACATACTTATATTTATAATATTATATCTTAGTTATCTTTATCCACATTGTATAATTGAAAACAGTCTATTCACATATGTGAACATTTATTAGATAGTTCAAGACGATTACTGGTATTATGAACCACATAAAAAATTTATGCTCAAATTTCAAAGCATACTTTATTATTATTAGTATGAGTATAAACTAGTATTTTCCATTACATGATATACTGTGAAATCAAGTAAAACACATAACACTGAATTTTTAACTAAGGTACAAAAGTACGCATATGTTATTTAATTTAGATAAATATCAAACTCATAGTGAAGATACTAGTGGTTCCAGGTCTGTACTGACATACAACAGAGGATCCCTTAGTATGAGCACTACAGGTTTGAGATTATTGACCAAGCTAATAGCTTCAGGTCTGTACTCACGTACAACAGAGAAATCATTAGCTAAGTTAATAACCATATAATTTTCATACCATTTGTCATTTTCTTCATATTCACAGTGCATGGAAATACTATCTTTCAACAATTAAGACAATTTTCATACATCACATAATAGTCACACCAGATAATACCCATGTCAACCTTTTTTTTATTTTTTATAAATAGAAGTACATACTACTAACTATTACAATTATAAAAATACCCCTGGAAGACTAGTTACTCTGCATTCTTTATTCCATTTAGCTGAACCAAGGTCTCAAACCGTGCTCTATCAAAAGCCTTCGTATTCAGGTCTGCTAAGTTATCCGCAATCAGAACCTTAACTAACCTTATCATCTTATTCTCAGCACAATCACGAATGAAATGATGTCTAATATCAATATGCTTCGTCTTACTGTGCTTGACTGGATTGTTAGTGATGGACATCGTTGATTCATTGTCTATCATCATAGTAGTGTTTTTTAAATTTAATCCAAAGTCTCACAGTTGCTGTTGAATCCAAAGAATTTGCGAACAACAGCTGCCAGCTGCAACATACTCAGCTTCACATGTAGAAATGGCTACTGAGGTTTGCTTCTTGCACTTCTACGACACCAATCTTCCTCATAAGAATTGACATCCACCAGTCGTTGACTTTCGATTTAGATTGCATCCTCCATAATCGGAATCTGTGTAAGAAACAAGATCCAAGTCTCCATCAGAAGGATACCAAAGTCCCAGCTTAGGCTTCCCCCTAAGGTAACGAAAAATCCATTTAATAGCTTGCATATGAGATTCTTTAGGAGTGGCCTGATATCTTGCACACAGACAGACTGCGAACATTATATCAGGTCGCGATGCAGTTAGATACATTAGTGATCCATTCATGGACCTATAAAGAGTAGGATCCACATTTTGATCACTTGATGTATCGTGTGACAATCCTCAAATTAGGGTACTAATTTTTACCTAATTACATGCATTACCTAGAGTAATTCCCTGATTAGTGAATTCAAAACGATTTTTAGGTGTAAAGTTTTGTGAAACTTACTATGTGATATGTGACGTATTAGACTTGTAGTTATATGTATATATAATTACGTACGAAATGAAGATATTAAACTTGAAAAACTGAATACAATATAGTTGGTGATACGAAATAATTAATAATTCAAAAATTATTAATTACAAATATTAGATATTTATATTATTAAAAATAATATAATAACTTATACGTTTTATATTAAACGTATCAAACGCGAATCATAAGTTCCAAAAAGAACTTTAAAATACTTTTGAATAATTTTTATTTGAAATTATTATAGAAAAGTATTAGAACAAAAATAAAACGGAAACCTTTAGACTGCTCTTTAGGACGCGTTATACACGAACAGAAACAATTATAAAACGTACCTAAAGGTCGAAAATAATAAAAGAATTTATTTTTCCGTTACTGTTTTAGTATTTGGAACATTACTTTAAAATATAATTTCCAAATTTGACTGAAAATTGGCACCCAATTTAACTGTACAGTACCACTACTGTAAATAATTTTAATAAGATATTTCATTTTTATAACTATCAATTATTGAGTTTAAAATATAAATTAAAAAAAGAAAGGCGAATAATTGAGTTGGACACGGGGTACAAATAATTGGACCTGTACCCGAAATTAACGGGCTAAAATACCAAACTTATACTACCACAAATATCTACTCGACACTAACTGTGTTAAACCATACATCCTTTTTGATAATTTCAAACTGATACCAATAATACATATCCCCTCCCTCCCTTTGATGACACACACACTCAACCATATCAATAATTTCATCAACTTCATTTCTCTGTAATCATTAACGATAGCAGCAAGCAAGAAGCAGAACCAGAGGCAACTCAACATCAGCTCCATCGTGTCATCAATATCATCATCATCGTATCATCTTCATCTACACTTCATAATCCTTGTGAGGAAACCTTCTTACATTTTCTTCCATAAATTTTGTTGTTGATACATTATGTATGTATAGATGAATATGATACATAGAATCTTAAAACAAGTTAAAACTAACAAAAATAAAAAAATAAAAAAATAAATGAACACGTCACCTACTTACTGAAAATGGCAAAAATTTATTTCTTTAATTGTTACCATATTACTTTCTTGTCAAATATTAATGTTTAATATAAAATAAGCCATGCAAATTTCGTTTATCATGAAGTATACGTTGTTATGCTTATAAAATTTGTACATAGTGGAAGTTAACAATGTGACTGAAATGTATAGAGTACTAATTAACAGCCATCATTATTTTATTTTTATTTTTTTCTTGACAAATATATGTTCATGTAGAAAGGTTTCTTTTAAGTTGTTATGTAACTCGGAATGGGAATGATCTTTATGTTATTTGCCACAATTTATAAATGCATTTTTTATAGAAACATTACATTTATAAAAGCAACACCTAAAACGATGTTTATTTAACATCATACTCAGCCTCATTTAGAATGACATTTATTGAACATCACTCTTGTATTCATAACAATCGTATTTGCTAATCTAGCCTAGAGTTTACTAGTATAAACAAGAAGAACATGCATTCTTAATAGTTTTGAAAATTTTACGTAATAGTCCCCTGTACTATATAATAATGTCTAAGTTAAAATTTTAGTTTGTTCATTATACGATTTTTAAGTCCAGTGGTTCAACATTTTTAGTACAACAGACCTTGGAAGTTGGAACATATTTAACTCATTATTTACTAATACTTATTATTTATTGTTATTATAATTAATATTTATTATTATTATTACAATTAACTTTATTTATATATATATATAAATATATATATATATATATATATATATATATATATATAACGATAAATAATACGGGTAAATAAAGTTCAAACTCATGTATTTATACATATGCTACGTACTAAAATGTACATATGTATGCAACAAAAACCTAGGTGATATATATATTTGTATATGTATATATAGATATACATATGCGTAACAGCTGACACAACTTGTGAACTACAAAAGATCTTTCATAATATCATCATCAACGAATCGTACACTTTTCATACTCAGACGAATCTTTCAAAACAAACAAACCATTAACATAGTTTGACCAACCGTCAAATACTTATGTCAATACATTTCTTACGTATAGGTTGACTTACCGGGCGATGCTTACTACGAACTGCTAGCTATCACATCACCGCACTTACTGTGAGTTCACAGCCCCTACTTTTAAATGTTTTCTGCTTGTAAACATAAGGGTGTTAAACATAGAAATTGCATGCTAACACATGCAATCAAATTATAAATGCTTTATAGCTTTATACAACTGTTGATGTTTGAGATTACATTTTCACAACTATTTGGGAATCAGACAACGAATCCTAGTACGGACCTAGACTTATAATGTAGTGCATAAAAGTCCTTATGGCTACAGACTATAACCATTAGCTAGGTGACTCTAGCCACTGAGTATACAGATAGTACTATCGCAGTGATGACCCTCCAACTAAGAGCGGAGCGTATACTTACATGTCCTATTAGGCAAAACAACTATTGCTTGTCGTGGTTTGGTTATAGGGTTAGGTCGCGTTACTTTACTCGACAGGTTTAGCTCACCTTTCGAGGGATCACCATCTTTGTATTCCCACACAAAACTACTATTTAGAAATTAAGTTCCTACAAACCATTATTTGGGAAATGTTATTTGCATTTAAATAACCCGTGTTTCCTACAAACTACTACTGATTGGAATTGTTATTCTTAAATGATTAACTTGTGTTTCCTATACTATATATACAAACGTGAATTGACTCAACAATTTTGTTGACGATTTACTCTATGTTTTTCAGGGAATTAGCAGCGTAAGTAAGAAACTGCATGCATATCAGGACGGACAACCCTGGACTTGTTAGGATGCCACTACTTTTGGGACAACGGGATTTCCTTCATATAACCGCAATTCTTTGTGGTCATATTTATGAAATCCACTTTTATGTTATGTATTTTTATAAAATACCGTTTTAACACTACTACTACTATTACTGTTACAACTTTTTAAGTTGTAACATTTTGTAAGACTTTAACTAATGGCATCTTAAACAATTTCATTCTGCAATAACCATATGCTCTGGATGTATGTATCTATTGGTTGTATTACTGCTCGCAGCCCCGCCACGTCACTAAGCTTCCGCAAACTACTCTCGTTAATTGTAATTACCGTTTGGCGGGGTGTGACATATCGGGACTAAGTCCATGATTGACTGGAATGGGAGTATGATAGATTCAACTTTCATCCATCTTGAATTTCTCTAATAACTCTGCAATATATTTAGATTGAAGAATAAAGAATCCATCCTTCTTTTGATCAACTTGTAATCCTAAGAAGAAGTTCAACTCTCCCATTGCAGACATTTTAAACCGTTTCTTCATGACTTTCTCAAATTCTTGACACATCTTTTCATCTGATGTTCCAAAGATAATGTCATCAACATATACTTGTACAAGTAAAAAGTCATTCTTCTTCCACTTGACAAAAAGTGTACTATCAACTGATCCTCTTGTAAATCCATTCTCAAGTAGATACGATGATAGTGTTTCATACCACATCCTAGGTGCTTGATGTAATCCATATAGAGCCTTATCTAAATGATATACTCTATCAGGATATGACGGATCAGTACAACCAGGTGGTTGAGAAACATACACCTTTTCTCTATTCTTGCCATACAAAAAGGCACTTTTAACATCCAATTGATTAACTTTAATTCCTTTGAATGTTGCAAAAGCTAAGAATAGCCTAATTACCTCGAGTCTAGCAACAGGTGAAAACACTTCATTATAATCAATACCTTCTTCTTGGTTAAAACCTTGAACCACTAAACGAGCTTTATTGTGAGTCACGATTCCCCGACTGTCTCTCTTACACTTAAAAACCCATCTAGTACCAATCGGGTATTCACCAGGTGGAAGATCAACTAACTCCCAAACTTCAAGTTTCTTGAATTGGGATAGTTCTTCTTGCATGGCTTCCACCCATGAGTTATCTTTTAAAGCCATTTGTACATTATTTGGTTCTTCTTGTGAGATAAAGCAAGAGTACATACACTGATGATATTCTCTAGCTTCAACTATAGAAGTAACCAAACAAGTACTTTCAGATAACTCATTCCTCGTTCTTACACCTAAATTTAAATCACCAATAGTTTGACTCGTTGGATGATCCTTATCTATACGTGATGTTGAAACGGGTTCAACTACTAACCTCATCTTCCAGATCAGTATCGATTTTCTCCAGAGGCGGTATCTCACTATTCTCACCAATATTTTCATCAATATGTTGATCTGAATTTTGAGGGATATCCTCTGTTTCAGTGCCAACAGTAGTCTCTTCAGTAACAGTGATAAGAATATTCGACCTAGGGATTAGACCGATTTTTCATCCACATAGACAGTGTCATCATATTCTGAACTTCATCTCTGAGAGGAATGTTGAATGATTTGAAGATATCCGAGTAATTAAACTGCCAATCGAATCCCTTATGAGTATCGTATGAATAACTCATAACTTCAATGTTATAAGCTATTTCAAGACGTCAAGTGACAACATTGAAGACACGGTTATTTGGAGAATTAGCAACATAACTAGGAAATATCCTTCGTCAGCCTTCTCACCAAACTTTGGTTGAGTTTATGTTCTCAATATCGTGCACTTAACTCCAAAGGGTTCAAATCCTTTGAAGTTAGGTTTCTTATTGTTTGAAAGCTCATAACATGTTTTGTTAAGCCTTTTCACCGTAAGAACCCTATTTAAAATATGACATGCTGTATTCACTGCTTCGGCCAAGAAGATGACTGGAAGCTTTGAATCTGCAAGCATTGTTCTAGCAGCTTCGATCAATGTTCTATTTTTCCTTTCAAGCATTGTCACTACGAATACTCTTAACTCGTGTTCTATAAGTATTCTCTACTAGATCTAAGAACTCCATAAATATTCTAGGAGTTTCATCCTTAGATCCCAAAAAGAATACCCAAGAGAATCTAGAGTAATCATCGGTAACAACTAAACAATACCACTTGCCACCTATGCTTCTCTTGCTTATTGGGCCAAAGAGATCCATATGTAGCACTTCAAATGGTGAGGAAATAAAGTTTTCTATTTTAGACTTGTGTGCTTTCTTGTGCTGCTTTCCTTTCTTACAAGGAACACACTTGTTTTCAAACTCAAAACACTTTTGTGGAACACCCAGAACTAAACCATTTTTGGTTATATAATTCATTTTGCGAAAGTTCAGGTGCGCTATCCTCTTATGCCATAATAGTGAGTCTGTTTCAGAAGCTTTGGGTAACAGACATGTTGACACCATTGAAGTGCTAGGAACACCCATGTTTATGGCATATATGTCCTTCTTCCTCGGTGCCCTCATTAATATCCAATCCTCAGGAATTTTGAATCCTGGCTTCAGAACTAAAGCCTCCTTTTTATTAAAATGAGTTGTATGACCTTTATCACAGACTTGGGAAACACTCACTAGGTTATGAACCAGTTCTTCAACATAGTTCACATCCTCAAGAGTCAAAGTTCCATTAGAAACTTTTCCTTTCCCAGTTATTACACCACCCTTTTCACCATCGAAATTAACAAGCTGCTTCAATCCTCCTTTGAAGTCTTTTAATAGACTTCTTTCACCTGTCATGTGTCTTGAGCATCCACTGTCCACATACCACTAGCTATCTACGTTCACAGCCTGCTCTTGCACATGACAGATACAAAGGATCAATTATTAAGAGGGACCCAAGCCATAACGGTCTTGGTGTATCCCTCATCGTCAACAATCTTAACTTCTTTAAAATAACCATAACTATTCTCATTAGGAGTCTTGGTTACATTCAAAGATGTCTAAGATTGTTGATAATCAGCAGTTCTATGCCTATGAGGAGAGTGAGTAGACAACCTCTTAGGCACATAACCTTGGGAATTTTTCCCAAAATTCTGAATTTTATTACTCCCATGTGAGGATGAAGAAGAACCATTTTCATACTGACTATGGTTTCTTTTGGGGGTCCTAAACCTTGATGGTGTTTTATCTCTTGGCTTAATGAAAGAATTGTCATTTTGTCCATAAGGCCATTTAGGTTTAGGTGGGGAAACACTACGTGATCCCTCACGTTTCAAAGTGTTTACAGGTTTAGTAGCTGGTTTACTTGTCAAACCCGGTCTTGGATTTACCTTGTCTACATTCACATTTGGAGTAGCAACTAACTTTTCTTTACTCGCAGACTTATGCAATGCTTCAGACTTCTTATTTGGACTACAAGAAGCCATATGCCCTTTTTGGTGGCATTTAAAGCATGACATCTGTTTGCAATGACCAGACTCTTTTGCTTTCCTCAGTCAGTTTGCTTTTTAGACACTGAAGGAATCTGTTCTTTAATATCCTTATTATCTAATACCATATCATGGTCTTCACATCGTAAGTCATTAATAACAGGCTTCTCTTTATGTGGAGCCTCTGACTTATCAGTTGGACTAACTTTTCTTTACTCGCAGACTTATGCAATGCTTCAGACTTCTTATTTGGACTACAAGAAGCCACATGCCCTTTTTGGTGGCATTTAAAGCATGACATCTGTTTGCAATGACCAGACTCTTTTGCTTTCCCTAATTCAGTTTGATTTTTAGACACTGAAGGAATCTGTTCTTTAATATCCTTATTATCTAATACCATATCATGGTCTTCAGATCGTAAGTCATTAATAACAGGCTTCTCTGTATGTAGAGCCTCTGACTTATCAGTTAATATTTTCTCAGAATCATTAGACAGATCAGACATATCTAAATCAACTCTTTTAGAGTAATTAGCATTAAATGTAGGGGCTACATTATTATAACCTATTCCAGTACCATCAGTTACTCTTCTTACAGAGCTAATCATTGAGTCTAAATTCAGCTTAGAAGTATCAGAACTTTCTAACTTACGATTAAGCTCTAAGACCTGTAACTTAGATGCAGTTAATTCACTATCTCTACTAGCTAAATCTTTCTTTAAGTCTACTATGACCTAATAAAGACCATCTATTTTAACAATCTGCTTATTTATTGTATCTTTTAACGTGGTCTTATCTGTTGCGTCAGACTTAATCTTAGCTTTTAGAGCTAGTTTGTCCTCATTAAGTATTCAGAATCACATTTTAATGTGTCTATATCAGATTTCATAGTCAAATTGGATTCTGAAAATACATTAACCTGAGACTGCAAATTAGTGACCAAGTAACAAACATCAGCAAGAGTAAGAGTATCAAGACATACCCTCTTTTTATCAGTGTTGATTTCAGCCATTTGAGCAACAAAGTCTTCTGGACTCAAATGCTCAGTTGAATCCATGTAAAGCACACTATTTTCAATAGACTTCTTTTGCATGTCTGGTAATTGGAATTTAGAATCTTCAGCTTCAGGCATATAAGATGTCGATTCAACAGTCTTTTTTTCATCCATAATCTTAGCCATTAGAGCTTCTTCAGAAATAGCTCTCCAATCATATGATCCATCCAACTGTTGAACTACCAACACCTTGGAAGCTAGAGACTTACCCGAGCTTTGATTATTCTCATTGTTTTGGTCAACTTTTTGTCGTTGACATTCCCTAGCAAAATGTCCATAATTTTGACAGTTAAAATATTTCACTTTGGACTTATCAAACCCAACTTTGTTACCAACCAGTTTTCTTCCAGTACGCTTCAAGAAATTTTTAACTCTACTTGACACCATAGCAAGTTGCCACTAGAGATCCATTTCTTCTAATTCGTCAGGGTCAACTTGATCATAATCCTCATCAAATGTGGCTGGATCATTAATCTTTCCCTGGATGTAATTCTCATATGAAGCAACAAACGAAGCAAGAATAGACAATTGCTGTTCAACAGATTTCACACTCATAGGCATCTTATGATGTTCTTGAGTGGACTTCTCAGTTGATTTTCTTTGTTTTTCACTTCCAGCAACAATATAGCACAAATCTTCAAAGACAAGTTTAGCATTTTTTTCAGTAACATCACCAACTAACAATGCAGTAGTGGAACTTACAGATGCATCAGAGGGACTAGCCTTACCAAAGTATAGCTTAGGATCTTGAACCTGATCATTATCAACATCCCTTGTTTTCTTAGTGAATGCATAACCTCTGAGTTTGTCTATTGCATCTTCCAGAGTCATAGATGCATAGCAATCCTCATTATATTTGATCATCACTCCATGCATTTCCCATCTTTGTGGTAAACCTTCAAGAAACTTGTTTATTTTCTCTCGATCATTTACCGCAATCTTATGGTTATCGAGCTCACTTAGAAGATGATAAAACCGGGTGATATCAGTATCAAGTTCCTCTCCTTTAAAAGCCTTAAAAACGAAAAATTGTTTCTTTAACAGATCCTTTTTGCCTTCTTTCATCTGAGGAGTTCCATCGCACCTCTTCTCTAGAGCTAACCATAACTCTTTAGCAGTGTAAAAGTATTTAAACAAATGATTGACTTCCTTAGGTAGGCACATTTTAATACATGAATGTGCCCGGTTTTCATTTTTGTAACTTTCCTTTCGTTCTTCATTCATACGATTATATTGAAGTTCCCTGTACATGTTGAGTTGGAGCAGTGTATCCATGAGTGATACACTCCCATATCATAAGGTCATGAAATCGACAGTTTCTCGAACATTCTCTCCACCCATAATAGTCATCAAGGGTGAGTAACTTAGGTGGTACATTTGATTTTCCCACCTCATGGTCCATCTCTATCATTCGGCTAAGATTAGACATCTTAAATTTATTCAAAAACACAAAAAATAAGTCGAAATCACGAACTCAGAAAGTTCAGTTCGCAAACCACAGCTCAGTTTGCAACTCTCAGTTCACCTCGCAAAAACTCAGTTCGCAGGTCCAACTCAGTTCGAAAAGGCAGTTCAGTTCGCAAACCCAATTCAATTTGCAAGCTCAGCTCACTTCGCAAATCACAGTTCGCAAAGTTCAGTTCGGCTCGCAATGTACGTCTCAGTTTGCAAATACGGCTGTTAACCCTAAAAACAAAAATTCTAAGTGTTTTTACGTTTAAACCTGAAGATTTTGAACGTAAATCGACCTAAAAACGTCCAGAAATATTATTGGTCATAAAACTTATGTAAAACAACCCAAAATTGTTCGTTATTGAATCACAATAACCTCGAAGCACAACGATTAAGCCCGAAAGCTCTGATACCAATTGTAAGTCCCTAGTTCTGTGGATCGATAACAAGGTTATTTTATGTATCAAGGTGCGGAATCCCTTAATACTTAGTTATACGGATATAACTTTTGTATCACGATCTATTTGTGATTAATAATGTTTATAAGCTTTAATCTTGATTGTCAAAAGAGTTAACCGATCAAGAACGAAGCTCCAAATACTTAGAAATTCGTAAGGGTTAAAACACAGAAGCCAAATTCGCAGATTATCAAAAGTTAGGGTTTTTCTAAAGCAAAAACCTTAATATATTCGGTTCAGTTCACAAGTCGTGGGCTTTGCGAACTGACTCGGTTCGCAGCCTTATTGTCCCAGTGAACTGACTTGGTTCGCAGGCCAGCCTTGCGAACTGAAATCTCAGTTCACTTCGCAGCTTTCATTTCGCAGTCTATATATTTATCTTATACTTATATATATTAAATATATTAGCCACAATAATAATATCATTTATCTTATTAGATTAATTCTATATTTGTCTAACACCTTAATCACAATGATATGTTTAACAAATATTAATATCAAACTAATATATATTTCATATCAAAAGTAAAGTCAATGTGCAAAACTCAATTACAAACTAAACACTATTACAAGCTAGAACTGTTGTCACACAAACATGTCCCAACAATATGACTACCTTCGGTTGTTTACTGACTTCCATATATTTGTACTCCGCTTAAATGCGTTTCCAGTACTATATCGAGTAAACAGTCGAATAGGGGCTGTCATATTACTTTACGATTGTCGTACACTAATTACATAATGTCATCCCTACTTATAATTATCTACGTCATCAACAATCACAATAATAAACCATTCGTAATTCATGGCAATAAATAAATTACATACCTAGTAATAATGCATATTGAAAAACGAAATAAAACAGGTATGATAAAGGTTTAGATATCACCCGGAAATAAATGCGTAGCAGTGTATTATTATGATTGACAACTCTTTTGCACGTACAAAGATTGATCTCCAAATCCCTAACGTTCGTTCTAGCTTCTATGTTAATCCGTAGATTAATTACAATAATCCTAGAATGAGAAAGACTATAAAATACAAGAGAATTTCTAGAGTGAGAAAGTGAAATTTTTTGTTCCAAAGAGTGTGTCTTCATTTGTGAGCCAAAGTCACCTATTTATACTTGAAATCCGGTGCAAGTTAGGAATTAGAGGCTCATCTTAGCAATCTTGGAGGGGCGGTACGGTACCATTCTCGAAAAGTTGTGGCACATGTA
This sequence comes from Pseudognaphalium luteoalbum, assembly GCA_963422505.1. Taxonomy (NCBI): domain Eukaryota; kingdom Viridiplantae; phylum Streptophyta; class Magnoliopsida; order Asterales; family Asteraceae; genus Pseudognaphalium; species Pseudognaphalium luteoalbum. Next base: position 59,936,964 of record OY730195.1, on the reverse strand, counting down.
CCTGAAAGTACGAAAAAAGCATGAAAAGGTGTGGCACGTGTACCAGGCAAGGACAAAAAGGATGGAGGGACGGGCGGCGGCAGGGCGATGTCTGCCGGCGGCTAGCCGGAAGCCATCCGGCTGTGGCCATCGGCAGCCGGTGGCCTGTCATCCCGGTTCACCATCTTTCATTCATTCCTTGTTTCGTGTGTATCTTCTTCGTCGTGCGCCCATTTTCGATGATTTGCGTTGGAGTCAATTTTCAGAAATGAAGACTTTGATGTAAAGAAATCCATGAGATGTTTCTCCGATCTTGAGATGTTTTGTAGCGAATCATTTGAATCTTTCGTAGCATGCAGAATCTTCATTCTTCATCCGTTTTTGTTGATTCCTCTTTTGTTAGATTCATATTTTAAAAACGAAGGCTTTGGAGTAGAGAACCCTTGGTGGTGGTCCTTTCATCTTGGATTCATGTCTTTAATTGCATGAATCTTCAAACGTATGTGGAATCTTCATTTTTCACCCATTTTTAGTAATTTTTCTCGTGCTTCTGTGTTTTCACCTTCTTGGTATAATATCACTGATTCATGTGATAATTGAGCTTATATGCCAAGTATTAGTCTTAAGTGAGAGAGATATCGGTAGTAAAAATGTGACTTTTTACGCGATATTAGAACCCATGTTGTTCGGCGGAATATGGAAATGTGGATCTGATGAGAGTGTCAAAGATCTTCTTGTAGATGCTTTTTTGTTCCTCAAAGAACTCCAGCTCTTCAGATGTAGGTTCAGTGCCTTGTTCCAATAGTTGGGCAGCTAGATCTTCGGCGAAGGCATTGAGACGATTGTGGAAGAATCTATAATCTTGGGAATTCTCGGCTTGGTTGACCTCAGACTTGGCTATGATTTCCTCAATCGGGGCCTATTGTCGTGGAATGTAATCATTGGTTAAGTGAATGATAATGCTAGTCATCATAGGTATGTCATTTTCAATTTCTTCGATAACACTTATCATTTCCTCATGGTTGGTGATGATCGGAAATTATGGAGAAGGTGGATTACTAGGATGTGTAGGAAAAGGGATAGACTGGATATCTACCGGAATGTCAGTGTAGATGACATTGTCCTTGTCACCCTCTGTAGATGGAGTATCCCTAGCCAGGGAATCAGGGTACTCAACAATATCAGATGGTGGCTGGGTGTCATTAGTGATTTGAGATATCAGTTGTGAAGAATGCATCTCTATATCTCTCTCCTCCTGAGAATCAGCGTCTCGAATAGATTCATAGGTTCCTCTATACTCAAACACAGTTCGAGATGTAGATGCATCGAAGGTTTGAATCCTTTGGGAAGATTCCTTTGAATATAGCTCCGGTGGTGGGGAAGCTTTGTAAATTGAGATCTTCATCAGGAGTTTATCTCTAAGCTCTGGATGTTGTTTTGATAAAGTAATGGTCTTCTTGATATTTAGTAGAGCGTCGACTCGAGGCGAGATAAGAGGTTTAGAGGGGTCTATTATAGAGGCTATAAGCCTTTCCATAGTTATGCCAAAACCCGCATCATATGGTTCACCAGTAAGTGGGTACAGAGATATGGTATCGTAGTTATCCTCAATCTGCATGATTTCTGCAGTCGGAAGGTGATAATCAGGTAAGCAGTGATGTTGTGGAGTGGATTGGTATAAGTCCTCCTCTTCTTCGGGGTTCTCTTCCATTTCTTCTTCGGATTCCTCTATTTCTTCTTCCGGTTCAGTTTCTTCTTCCTTCATTTCTTCTGGTTCTGACTCATCTGGCTCAGAATCTCCATCTCTTCTTCTGACTCCGACTCTTCTGTTGATGATATAAGGCAAGTATGCTCATCAGGTATGTAAGTATTTGATGGTTCTGATTCAGAAGTGTCGTCGTCCAAAGTTTCTCTGCCCATTGAGATTGCATATATTTCTGCTTGCTCTGCAAGAAGTTCATCAGCCTGGTTGATTCTGAATGCAATAGTTTGTCCATGTGCTCTAAGGCTGATAGTCTGCGAGTAAACATCAATAATAGCACGAGCAGTATTCATAAATGGCCTTCCTAGGATAATGGGTATATTAATGTCCTCATGTATATCCATCACTACGAAGTCAGTGGGAAACCAGAACCTGTCAACCTTTACCGTGACATTTTCAGCTATGCCTCTCGGTTATCGGATGGATTGATCGGCAAGCTGGACACTCATCTTAGTGGGCTGAAGTGGTCCTAGTTCTATTCTGGAGTAGAGCAAGAAAGGCATCAGATTAATACTAGCTCCAAGATCGACCGAGTAGCGTATTGTGCCTGAATGATAGATGGAACATGGCAATGTGAATCGACCCGTGTCTCCTAGTTTTTCCTGTAGGGCAATCTGGATGACGGCTGAACATTTGGCGTTCAGTGAGACTTTAGGAGTGGCAGTCATCTTTTTTTTGGTTGCAAGCATTCGTCGAATGTATTTTGATCCGGAAGGGATTCTAGACACGGTGTCTAAGAATTTTCTGACAAGCTTGAATGACTTGGCGTTGTATTTCTTGTGCAGACAATTTGGGAAAGGAATCTCAACCTCAAGAGTCAGCGTGGGCATGGATTTGTTCTCAACTGTCAGCAGGAAAGGAGAATGTTCCCTAACTGGAGAAGAAGTTGTAGAAGGAGTTGGTGGTTTATCGGAGTTCAAGGTTTTAGCTTCCTCGACATGGGGGTTTTGGATAGTATTGCTTGGTAAGGTCCCTTGTGATAGCGTATCGAGACGTTGGGCTAACTGACCAATTTGGTTCACAAGGCTTTTTAGGACCGAGAGTTGGTTTCGAAGGAATATATCAGTCTGGTCTTGTCGGGCCGTAGTCTTCTGATTGAAAGAAGTTTGACCATGGATGAATTTGTTAAGGTTGTCATCAGTACTTGTGACTGGAATGACATTCTTTGAGGGTTCAGCAGGCTGGGAATCCTCAGTGGCGGTTAATGGGAGTGGTTGGTTAAATAGGAGTTGTGGTTGTTGTGGATACATCGAATATCGTGGCTGAAACCTGAGTTGGAAGGGTGGTTGGTTGTTTCGTGGAGGATACTAATTTCCTCGAATTCTGGGCGGTGAAGTTCTAGCGAAGCCAGGAGGATTTTGAGGTCTGGCTGGAAACTGGGCATAGTATACTGAACCTCATATTCTTCACCGGGATGGTTGGCACAGTTTTGGCAAGCCTGAATGTAACACCTGGTCAAAAAGGTCAATTTTCGCGCCAAATTTTTATTTCATAATCACTAGGAAACAAATTTGATAAAACGCATTCTAGTTATCTGAAACTGCGCGAATTTTAGTTATAAAACTTTAACTCAAACATTTTATTTTTATAAAATGTTTCAACTCAAAAATATTCAAAAATATATAAAAGAATTTTATAAATTAAAAATATTATATATTTATAGGATCGGGCAAACAAACACGGGTATTTTACACTGCAATTTGGGAGGCAGTGTACTCCCCACCTAACATAAGCCGATCCAAACTAACCACTTTCTCATTTTTATCATTTCTTCTTCTTCTTCTTCATCTTTTCTCATCTCTTTTCTCTCTCAAATCCAAACAACAACAACAACAACAACAACTAACCTCATCATCAACAACATCATCATCATCATTTTCGGAATCATCATCATCATCTAAAAACCCTCAATCTTCAAAACGTAAGGAATTACTTACCTTTCTTTGTTATTCCTTGTTAAAAATACTTAATATATTATGTATTAACATTATATCAACCAGATTTGGGCCAAAAATAGGTTAGATCTTGATTTTGGGGGAAAAATCGTCAAACAGACGTAAGTGACGCACGGCCAGATCCAGTATAGCGTCACTTCCTTAAGTGACGCATTAAGTGTCGCATAAAATGCTAATCTTGCATCACTTTCCTAAGTGTCGCATAATACCCTCTTTTTGTGTCACTGCCTAAGTGACGCAGATGCAACAATCGACACTTGAATTCTACACTTACACCCGACACTTGCTTAAGTGTCGCCCCCTTATGCGTCACTTCCCCAAGTGACGCTAACACTTCAGAATTTCCCATTTTATGCGTCACTTCCAAAGTGTCACATAAACCCCTAAGTGACGCTATAAGTGTCGCTAAAAACTCAGAAAACACACATTTTTCACCAAGTGTCGAGACTCACATTTTACCAGCTAATTTTACTCCGAAATGGAATTTCGGAGCGTTTTTCACTACAACAACATAATAGAAATAAAATTTTTCTATAAACTCACGTGTTTAGGACACTAGGAGGTTACCCATCGGACGACGCGCGTATCGTAGGATTGCTAACTCCTCAGGTGAGTTCATAGCCCCACTCTTTTAACTGTTTTACTGCTTTCGGGGTGAGACACATGCACAACTACTGTTTTGAATTATAATGATAAACTTTTATAATTCACACTTATCTACTTTACTATATGCAATACGAAATGTGTAATGCTTAGGATTACACTCATCATATTGTCGTAGAAAAATATCAATACTTAACCTAGGTAGGTTACAATTGTACTTCACTAGATCTTAAACAATGACTACCATTTTATAACCTAATTAGGTTATTACTACACTTTGACCGTATTGTTGCGGGACAACCCTATCGAATAAACTAGAACTGATTAGTTCTACCTACACTGGATGACAGCTAGACTTTTACAGGATTAGTCTTCCTTTTAGGAACTAAGACTGCCAATACACTCTATGAGTATTAGAATGGAAATTGTACTTAAGTGAACATTTCCCCGAGACCTCAATATACTTGCTAGGCTGAGGCTAGGAGTATACGTTAGTAACACACATTAGTATAGACTTTTTATACTAAAATGAAACAACTCGGTGATGAGTTATTCATACCTAGGCTTACTGTGCTACACCTTATATCTAAGTATTGGGTATACATATTTAGATACAATAAATTACTTTCATGCGATGTCTGATACTCTATTACTTGTGTTTGTGAATTGAACTATACATATATATATATATATACACACACACATACTCGTACTCTATCTCGAGCACTTGGTGCTACCTAAAATCTACATATGTATTTTGTATACTTACACTTATACAAACACAATTACTATAGTCGGGCATGTCGTGGTACTGTCGGCTCTCAATTACCCTAGTTGGACATGTTGAAGTACTGTCAACTCTCAATTATACTAGTCGGGCATGTCGTAGTACCATCGGCTTTCGATTTTTATACATTGCTTGCGAAGCAACGGTCGATGCCGAGGAGGCACAAATTAAACGATGCCACGGTAAAGTGGGCACAATTACGATATCATGGTAAAGCGACATAATCAATGGATCAGCGAGCTTACACTCGGGGTTCACACTTAATCGATGGATCAGCGAGCTTACACTCGGGGTTCACACTCAATCGATGGATCAACGAGCTTACACTCGGGATTCACACTCAATCATGGATCGGCGAGTTTACTCTCGAGATTCGCATTAGTTAACAGATCGGTGAGCTTTCACGCGAGGTCGTTAACTCAGTATTTGATTTAAATACTCAATCATAGTTATGTGGGACTACAACTTCATGTTGCTGGAGGCAACACAGTATGCTAGGGGGCACACTAACACCTTACTACTGAATTAGTAATATTAATACTTGTTACCATATGACATGGTCATACACATACTCAAATTGTACTTAGGCATGGATTGCCACACCCTCAATATGACTATATCATACACACACTTGTTAGCATCTAGGCATGGATTGCCTGACATCATCATAGACATACCATTACCTGATAGGTATCAAGGCATGGATTGTCGTTCTCCTCGATGTACTTATGTACACTACTAAATCACTTAGGTACGATATACCTCAATAGGTGTATTACACACGGATTTTACAATACTATAACAATACAAATCAAAATCTTGGATTTTGAATCATTTTCCAAAACATACAAGGTGTATACTTTATGATTTCAACTAACAATCCTATGAACTCACCAGCTTTATAGCTGACTCGTTTTAGCATGTGTTCTCAGGTGCCCAACATGTTCAGGATTACTACAAGATATGCTAGCTCGAGTCGCATGCTTTCAAACATCTGGATTTCTCTGCATAACTTTTGTATTACAAATTATGTATTGAAATTATTTTGCAAACTCGCAACTTGTATACACTTTTATTTTGGAAATGTATAACTATTTTCAAATGTCTCATTTAGAGTCGTTCATTATGTACCTTTGTGTTTGTGATATTTGATTTGGTAACACCCGACCCGACCGCTTCCGCAACCTGAAATTTGAAGGTGTTACACTAAACTTGGTGGATCTACTGCAGCTGTCTCTTTAGCTCTCCTATCTGCTTCGTCAAAGTTTCGATCGGTTAGCTCAGAGACTTGATTGCTTCAGTTTGGCGGGCATTATTGGCGGAAAGAGGTAAGAATGAGGATTTCTCATCGGACTTCCAATCATGGTGGTGCATCGTCATATCCTCGATCATGCTCCATGCCTCGTTACCAGTCAGTTTCACGAAGTTGCCTTGAGCGGCGGCGTCAAGATTGATGTGATGGTTGGGATCAAGACCTCTATAGAAGGTGCACACCTTGTCAGTTTTCGTCATTTGGTAAACTTGGACATTTCCTCAGTAAACTTTTGGAATCAATGTTCTCGGGTTGGCTTCGAGTTTGACCGTGGTAAAGATCATCTGCTAAAGAGGTCGTGATCCAAAATCAGTCCACAAATCTGCTAAAGATCATCACTAAAATCAGTCCGAAATCTCAAGGCTTTGAGGATTTCGGATACGCAATACACAAAGGTGTGGCGTTTCGGTTTGGTGAAGATAAATAAGTGCTCAAAGGGCTGTTTTTCGTGGAGCTATGGAGCTGGAATTGGTGACCGAAAGTATACCATTCGAGATTGGAACTTTAGGTGTCTCCCCGATAGAGAGGTTCTTGTTTGAGCCTAAGATCGAATCGATTGAAATCATGCTTCAAGGGTATGATTCTTGTTCTAATCTCTATTTTAGCTATTGTTTTGTGCATGTCGATTATAATGAAGGAGTTTGAGTTTTAAATCTCATTTTGTAACCCGTGTTTTCCGCTGCGCGTTCGCACCGAACTCCGACATTGGTATTAGAGCCACCTTGTACAAACTTTAGCTCATGAATCAATAGAATTGATTGCTTCGAAATGCATGTACCATGGCTGTTTGTTTCGGACTGTTTTGGACAGATTCTTGGTCCGAAATTATTAGGTGTGTTATTGACATTATCCGTCATAAAATGGTTTTGCATGTGAGTAAAAATGATAGATCTTTAATTTTGTTAAAAATCATAATTTTTTTTTTTTGTTCATATGTATATTTCGGACTGATTTTGACAGATTTTGTAATCGATTTTAGCATGAATGAAAACAGCTCCTTTTGAGTTTTAAAAGTTGCATTTGTAATAATAATAAAGTGTTAAAAGGGCTGATTTTAATATCTAGTAACTGAGTCGAAATTTTAGCCCTTTGTCGTATGGTACATGAGTTTTGAAGCATTCGTATGATGATATTTGGTATGTTTTATGGTTGATTGAATATCGGTATTATATGCCTATGGTCCTTGTGTGATGTTTGGTTGTGTATTATTTATTCGGGATGAATGTAATAATAATTAATCAAACGACTTGCATATCACCTTTTTCATTTTAATCATGTATTTGTATAAATGACAAATGTGTCATTTTCTTTCTATGTATTTGTAATAGTATAGAAAGTAGAATATTATTGTTTTAAAATGTAAAGAGACGCCCAAGATTGGAATCAAGAAGATGATGTTCAAGATGGTGCAAAAGGGCTTCTATCAAGGATGATGGTTTAAGTGGGAGGCGTTGTTCCTACTTATTTTGTCCTTAGATTGACCTTGTTTTTCGGTATAATGGCTTACCGGAAAAACGCATAGGATTGGCATACTACCGATATAAGTGCATGTGATTATTATTGTTGTTTTAGATATTTGTCTTTGCTATGCTTACAAAAAGTAGTTTTAAAACAAAAGACAATAATCATATATTGTTTTGGTTATAATGGATTAACAACGACATAAAATTGGCAAGATTTTAAAATGGTATATAATGATTTTGCTAATACAAAACGAAAAACCGTTTTAAATGTAAACTTTACGCCATCCAAGAGTAGTGCACACATTCGAACCTTCTACCTGTTGAAACTCGCGATACCCGAGAGTCTTGGGCCGGTTTTCAATTGGGTGTTGGCAAGGGTGAGGTGAAGTTCGTGATACCCGAGAGTCTTGTGCCGGATTTTATGTGTACCTATCATGGACAGTTTACAATCTGGACTAGTGTTTTCCGCGGCATACCCGACACAAGAAAGGGTTGGCGTAGAAGGGATTAAACATGTCAATTGATATAATGTATTATCATTGAATCCCGTAGGAGTCTAAGAATTTTATAATGGATGAAATTGGTAATATAGTATACCTACCTAAATAGCTTATAACTAACATTTTCGCGGCATATCCGGCGTTACTATAAGTGAAATATGGATCTTAGCCTTGTTAATTATAATTGTTTTTAAAATTAAAACACATGGGTAATTATTTTAACAAGGATTAAATATTTCAGATTTACTTATACAATCTATAAATTCAAGGATGTCTGCGACAAACACAAACTCTGCTTCCTCATCTATTTCTACTTATTGCCTAAAAGGGCTCCTTGAGAAGGATAAGCTTAATGGCTTGAACTTCATTGATTGGCTTCGCAACCTGAGAATTGTTCTCAGAATGGAAGGTAAGATCAGGGAAATTGAAGAACCCCTACGCGCTGAGCCACAAGCGAGCGCTACTCAGGTAGTTCAGGATGACTTTGAAAAACGTCGTACAGAATCTAATGAGGTAGCCTGCTTATTGTTGGCGACCATGACTCCAGAACTCTAAAAGGGTGTTGGCGAACATTAGGGTCGTATGACATGCTTACACAGTTGAAAGATATGTTTCAAGTGCAAGCAAAGCAGGAATGATTTGACATTGTCAAGTCTCTCGTCTGTTGCAAAATGGCAACATGCAGCATCGTTAGTGTCCATGTACTCAAGATGAAAGGGTACATAGACCAGCTAGAGCGTCTTGGTTTTCCCATAAGTCAGGAGCTTGCCACGGATTTCATCCTGAACTCGCTGACTAGTTCTTATGACTTGTTTGTATTGAACTACAATATGAACAGTATGGAAAAAACCATCATGGAGCTCCATGGCATGCTGAAGACCACTGAGTCTAACATGGCCAAAGCTAAACCTGCTGCTGATGTTTTATCCATAAGGGAAGGACGGATCAAGAAGAAGAAGAAAGGAACCAATTTCAAGGGTAAGGACAAGGTTGGAACTCTAAGTTCCAATCCCAAACCTAAGCCAAAGGGTGTTGCTTCCACATCTTCTGCTAAGATCCCACAAGACAAGGATCCTAAGGAGGCCACATGTTTCCACTGTGGGGAGAAAGGACATTGGAGGCATGCATGTACTAAATTTTGAATGAGCTCAATGCACTATGGGCTAGTGGTGTTGGCAATCCTTCGGGTATGTTCATGATTGAACTAAACAATACTTCTACTTCTAATTCCTGGGTATTGGACATAGGTTGTGTTACTCACATTTGTACAAATGTGCAGGGACTAACAAGAAATAGAAAGCTACGGACCGGGGAGCTTGATCTAAGCATGGGGAACAAGAATGTTGTCTCAGTTGAAATGATTGGAGATTACACGCTTCAAGTTTATTCAGGTTTATGTATTGTTTTGAAAAATGTTTGCTACAGTGCCGATATGGCTAGAAACATTGTGTCATTTAATGCATTATTTAAGGATGGTTTAGATTATGTATTTGATAATGGATCAATACTTGTCTACAAGAATGAAGTATTTTACTTTAAGGCTAGTCCTTGTAGAGGCATATTAGAAACCACCATAAAATTAAATGATAATTCAATCTATAATGTTGGTTTATCCAAAGATAGTTTGAATAAATCGTATATATGCCATTGTCGTTTGGGTCACATAACCATGAAACACATCACCAAACTCCAATTGGACGGAATTTTGGAATCATTTGATATTACATCATGTGATGACTGCGAATTCTTCTTATTGGGAATAATGACAAAAGCACCCTTCACAGGCAACTGTGAAAGGAGCAAGGATTTGTTGGAACTAGTACATACTGATGTGTGTGGTCCGTTAAGATCGCCAACTAGATACGGTGAACATTACTTTATCACTTTCATTGATGATTTCAGTAGATATGGTTATGTTTATTTAATTAAACATAAGTCTGAAACTTTTGGAGTGTTCAAGACGTACCAAAATGAAGTATGGAATCAACTAAACAAACAGATTAAGATTCTCCGATCTGATAGAGGCGGTGAATATCTTAATCAAGAGTTTTGTGATCATCTAATGGATTGTGGGATAATCTCACAATTAACTCCTCCTAGGACACCCCAACATAATGGTGTGTCTGAAAGGAGAAATCGAACATTACTTGATATGGTTCGATCCATGATGAGTCACACAACGCTTCCAATCAGTTTTTGGGGCTATGCTTTACAAACTACTACAAGGATCCTTAACCTCATCCCAACCAAGAAAGTTTCCAAAACACCCTCTGAGATATGGCATGGTAAGACAATTTCATTGTCATATCTAAGAATCTGGGGTTGCGAAGCTTACGTATGTCGTGAGACTCAAGATAAGCTTGAACCCATATCAGAGAAGTGTTTCTTTGTCGGATACCCAGCTAATTCTTATGGATATTTGTTCTATAACCCTACTGAGAACAAAGTCTTTGTGTCTCGAAAGGGAACGTTCCTTAAAAGGAACATCATATCCAAAGGAATCAATGGGAGCCCTGGAGCCCTGTTGACCTTGAAGAAATTCAAGAATCAATCGACATGGAAATTGATAATGACATTGGTTCTCTTCATAGGGTAGATGAACCTATTGATGAAGGAGAAATTGACATACAACCACCACCTGTACGCAGGTCTGATAGAGAGTGACATAGACCTGAAAAATATGATTTAAACATATTTGAAGGTGATGAGGCGCAAGTAGATTATGATGAACCTACATCTTATCAGGAAGCCATGTCAGGCCTCGAGTCTGCAAAATGGAAGGAGGCTATGGACAACGAGATCCAATCCATGATAGATAACGAAGTCTGGAGCTTGGTTGATCATATACCAGGGATCAAGATCGTTGGGTGTAAATGGGTCTTCAAGAAGAAGACCGACATAGATGGGAATGTACACACATTCAAAGCTAGACTAGTGACAAAGGGTTATAGGCAAAGATATGGTGTAGACTACGATGAAACTTTTTCACCAGTGGCAATGTTCAAATCTATTATAATACTTATTGCCATAGCTGCATTTTACAATTATGAGATATGGCAAATGGATGTAAAGACTGCTTTCTTAAATGGTAAGCTAACTGAGGATGTGTTTATGACACAACCTGAGGGTTTTATACATCCTAAGTATCCTAATCATGTGTGCAAGCTTTAAAAATCCATTTATGGACTTAAGCAAGCTTCTCGTAGTTGGAATCTTTGTTTTAATCAGAAATACAAAGAATTCGGTATCATTAGAAGTGAGGATGAACCATGTGTGTATGTCAGGTCCAGTAGTAGCGTTGTAGTCTTCCTTATATTATATGTCGATGACATATTAATCATTGCAAACAATATCCCGACATTTAAAGATATCAAAGTGTGGCTAGGGAAATGTTTCTCAATGAAAGATATGGGAGATGCATCATACATTTTGAGAATAAAGATCTATCATGATAGATCTAGGAGACTAGTTGGGCTAAGTTAGAGTATATACATAGATAAGATATTGAAGAAATTCAATATGCATGACTCAAAGAAGGGGTATATTCCTATGAATCTTGGCATGACACCGAGCAAAGCTCAATGTCCTACTTTTAATAAAGAAGTAGCTATGATGACTCGTATCCCATATGCTTCGGCTATAGGATCGATCATGTATGTCATGATATGCACTAGGCTGACGTATCATATGCCTTAAGAATGACTAGTCGTTATCAGGCCAAACCTGGGGAAGCACACTGGATAGCAGTCAAGAACATTCTGAAGTATCTTAGGAGGATGAACGAGATGTTCTTGGTCTATGGTGGGGAAGATGTATTGAGTGTCAAGGGATATTCAGATGCTAGCTTCCAATCAAATAGAGATGATTGCTCCTCGCAACCTGCCCTTTATAGTCGTAATCGCTATAAACTCTATATCATTGGAAATTGGCATTGGCCTAATCTTTTTTCTCCTGTCGGAAGGGGGTCCTGTCGAAAGCAAGAAAAGTCTTTTGCAACGGATATTTCTGGTGTTTTGTTCGCAGGGAAAAGATTGCTAACCTTTCTGGCTGGGCTTCAAACATTCTTAAATGCTAAAACCAAAGGCCTAGATCGCAAAAACTTAGACTTAAGATAGGGGATCAGGATTTGTGTTTACACTAAATGGTGGCGCGGCTACTTGGAGAAGCTCCAAGCAAAGCACCATTGCAGATTCGACAACAGAATATGAGTATATTGCACTCAGTGAGGCTGCTAAAGAGGCCATGTGGATAAAGAAGTTCATCAGGGATCTAGGTGTAATTCCCACCATTAATGATCCCGTGGAGATTTTCTGTGACAATGAGAGTACGGTTGTCTTAGCTCAAGAACCAAGATCTCAAAAGCGCATGCAACACATACTCAGAAAGTACCAATATGTTCGTCAAATTGTCGCAGAAAGGGACATTGTCATAAGTAGAATAGACACCAATGAAAACTTGGCTGATCCATTCACAAAACAAGCATGATGTTCATCGTATATCTATCGGTGTTCGTGTTATTGATGATTTGCTTTGATTGAATTTTAATATGTTAAGTCTAACACCTTGAAAATTGGATAATAATCTATTACAATCGATTTGATGATTTTGTATATGGATATTATATAATACGCATGATGCGATTATTTCATTGTATATTATCTTGTTCAAAATTTTACATGTTTTACACCCCATTGAATATTAATTCATAAACTTCCACAGTCAGTCATTCTCTAATGGAGAGAGAATTGAATTAAGGCTGCTATGAAGTGTAGTTATATAGGTTTATATGATACGACGTTCACGAGGAACTTGATAATTGATTCAAGGTTCAGGAGTGACCACACTTAAGAATTACTTCATGGTTTTAAGTCTAAGATGGCAACATCTTTATCCTAGAGTGGAGATACATGAGAATCCTAACACAAATTGTGTTGTACTTTGACCTGCATTTAACGCTATGTGTAAATCCTAGTTATAAGGGTGTAGATTGGGTACAACATGAGATGTGATGGATGTCTATGTAGTCGAAACAATTTGTTCCTTCTTCTCTAAGCGAGTTGAAGTGATATCACTGGGCCCCTCGTTGATTTGCGTCGATGTTAAATGCATGGCCATTCTCACACTGAATCAGTATGATTGCAATCAATAATGATCACCACAAATCTCGATCGAGAAACATAATCTTGAACGATGTTGATTGACACTTAACCATGTCACACGTTCATAATGATATTTAGAACAAAAAGAGAATTGATGTAAATCAACTAATTGGAAATGTAACATGTTGTTGCACTGGTTAAATTTAGTATTTTAGACATACTTCTATATTATTCATGTATGTGCAAGTGGAAGTCTGTTGGAATCAACTTTCTCGGGTTGGCTTCGAGTTTGACCGTGGTACATTATGATTCAAAGATATGCCCATGACATAATAATATAAAGTCCATTTATCCTATTCGGTCACACACAAAGGCCGGTTGAAAATCGTTTGATATACTTTCTTATGAGATTAGCTAACTAGATATTTGTTAATGGTCTAAATAATTAGCTAGGTTGAGTTTGTTTAATTAATTAGTTATAATTATAACTAGTAATTAAATAAACATAATGAAAGATTCCATGCAAGATTGCATGCCTAGAAAGATGAGATTTCTTGAATCTTACATAATACACAACCTCCTCATTTTAACCAATAATACTTCCACTCTCTCTTGCTCTCTCTCCTACGGTTTTTCTCTCAAGAAAAACCACCCAAAATCAGTCCACAAATATGCGAAAGATCATCACTAAAATCAGTCCGAAATCTCAAGGCTTTGAGGATTTCGGATACGCAATACATAAAGGTGTGGTGTTGCGGTTTGGTGAAGATAAATAAGTGTTCAAAGGGCTGTTTTTCATAAAGCTAAGGAGCTAGAATTGGTGACCGAAAGTATACCATTCGAGATCGGAACTTTAGGTATCTCCGTGATAGAGAGGTTCTCCTTTGAGCCTAAGATCGAATTGATCGGAATCACGCTTCAAGGGTATGATTCTTGTTGTAATCTCTATTGTTATTATTTTGTTCATGTCGTTTATAATGAAGGAGTTCGGGTTTTAAATCTCGTTTTGTAGCCCATGTTTTCCACTACGCGTTTGCACCGAACTCCGACATAAACTTTTAAATCGCTCCCATGCTGAGTAGATAGATTCATCGTAGGCTTTTTGAAAGTTTGCAATGTCATTCTTTGCATGGCGGAAAGTATCTAGCAAGAAACTTGAACCCAAGTCGGTCAATGAGGTGATTGAGTCGGTCTCAAGTCCCTCAAACTATGTAAGAGTATGTAAAGTGAGAGAATAAGGGAACAGGTATAGGCGGACGATGTCTTGCTCAACCACATTCTACTTGTAGGAGTTTGAAACCTGAATGAATTTGTCGATATGAGCGTTGGGATCATCTTGGTGTAGACCGTGGAACTGCCACTTATCTTTTATAAGTTGTACGATGTGGTGTTTTAGCTCAAAAGATGCTCCGTCGATCACCGGATAGCTGATCGGACCTCCTCGTCCTTCGATGGATGGTTTGATGTTGTCGACAAGAGTAACACGAGCGGCCATTTGCGGAAAACGGGAGCGTCTTTTTTGCGGATAGTTCGTATAATCGACTCAGGATCGGGTATGAAAATGAAAGGTTCAGATCCGGATGATATGGTCGAATATCGGTGTATATTGTGGGAAGGTATTTTCGGTTGGAACAAGGAAATAAAAGTAAAACTAAGCTAAGCTACGGGTATCACTAAATAGAATGGTTCATCGGGACGCTTCGGAGTCTTACGATTAACTCCCTGGCAGCAGCGCCAAAAACTTTTCGTGTCTCGATCCGACATGGTCGTCTTTGCAACGGAAGGAGGCAACGGCAGCGAGAGGTAGTTTTAAATTTGTAAAGCTGGGGACCTAAGTTTACTACAGTTGTATAGTAGCAGTATGACATAGGGTCGTTCTTCAAGCTAATCGTATTGTGAAATAGAAGTATCAGGACAAACTATTCAGTTTAGTGATGGGTTTTAAAATGATTTGAGTGGGGGTTTTGTACTTAGGTCCGTAATTTAATCTAATTAAAATAAATAGAAAATAAACAGAAGGCAGAACAGGGATTTAATCAGTACGGAAAATATGTATTTTCTATGACTTCGTTAGCTCATGTGGGGGTGATGCCTAGGATTTTGATATGAAAACGTCTATTTAATATTTGTGTCTTATTTGAGTTCAGTTATTCGTAGTGTAAACACTAGCACCCTATTGATTGAGGAGACCAACCAATATGTCACTTAGTACTAGGCCAAATTGAGTCTGATCGGAGGAGGATGCTCAACTCTTCAACGTTATCCAGTGACGAGTAATGACCCTTCTTTGAATGTAATTCATGGGTGCATGAGATAGAGTAACATACCCACTTCTGACCTTTCTTAACACTACGGGGAAAACTGATTCAGGCAAGGCATTTAAGATTTAGACTTGGTTGGTTGGTTGTTAATTTTTCATTAATGGTCATGGTTTAGTCCAGAGCTTTGTGTTCAACCAGTATGTGATACAGTTTTTAACCACCGGCATTTCCTTAGCTTTGTATTTGTACTCTACCAGAGGTGTTTTCAACGCTATACGAAGTACAGTGCCATTTATCATGGTCTTTCCGGTATCACATACTTTATGGTCACTCCGGACTAGTATAAACCAAGTTTTTATTAAAGTTCTACCATCTATGATATAAACCAGCCCTCACTCTTCCCAATAAATCCCTGATTGATTCATGGTGTACTATACGAAAGGTTTAAACAGTATTTCCACAGCTACACAATTCAGACCATGTTTACAGTTTTACAAAACACATAGAGGTAGTGACCGTTTGATCAAGGTTCGCGACTCCTTGTCGTAAAAGTTCTAACCATGTTTATTTGGAGGAAAGGTGATATAATTTAGGTTTAGAAATCATAAATGCAAAGTAACAACACACCGAGTTTTCAATCGTATATTAAAGCAGCATCACCCCACACATATATAAACTAACTACATTATAACAAACACACAAGGGAACTACTCACTACGCATAATAACATATCCTAAATCTAGCATAACAACAATAATAATAATAATCATCATTATAAAAGATAAGGAAAGAAGTAACCGTTAATAAAGCGTAGATTAAATAAACGTTAGAGAGAGAGAGAGAGAGTACAAGCAGAACCTCCGTAATATCTTCGACAATATTACAAGAAAAGCCCCTGAAATATTCCCTACGCTATTACAAAAGTAGTCCCTCCGTTAGTCTTGGTTAAATATTAACCAAGACTTAACTAGAACAAACCTTAATTCTTGAGAGCTCAGGTGTTGCCAGAATGACCCAAAAGTAGTCCCTCCGTTATGCTTCTAATGGTACCAATTTCACCAAAATTGGATGAGTAGAGCTCAGGTGTGGCCAGAATGACTTTAAACCATTCTGAAAGTGCAATGTCTTCTCCGTCCTTTTGCTGTTTTACATGATTCTTGATTTTCCCGTCTCGTTTTTACCTATGACATCATATGATAAGCTTAGAATGTGTTCGTCATGAGGTAAGTGAAGATGGGATTAATTGGTTGTTGTTTATTCGCTCTTGTTTGCTCGTTATTTGGACGTTTTTAGTGGTTTTTGTAGAAACGTCTATATTTGGAGAACTTTAGTGAATTTTAGCAGATAATGATTGTTTTGAAATTTTTCACTAAAGACGTGCCCAAAAAGTGTGGAATATTGTACTTAAAAACATGACTTTTTGCGTCACATCAAGTTATTCCACACTTAGACGTTGCTTTGTCTCAAGCAACATTCAGTTTTTGAAAACATTTTTAGAACATTTTAGAGCGAGTCCTAACATTTCCAAGAGTTACCACTTCCAGATGCAAGTAAGATAATATAAGGAATATAGGTGATATCGCATAAAAAAGTCACGTTTTTACTGCCGATATCTCTCTCATTCTCGAATAATACTAGGCAAATAAATTCAGAAAATGTACAAATCAATGAAACTTTGCCAAGAAGGTCAAAATAGAGTTGCACGAGAAAAATCAAGCAAAATGGACGAAAAATAAAGATTCCACACACGTTTGAAGATTTAAGACATCGAGATAAGATTTAATGGCAAAAGTTCTCATCACTGAGATTTCTCTTATCCAAGATATTCATTTTCAAAATACGAATCTAACAGAAGAAGAATCAACAAAAAAGGATGAAGAATGAAGATTCTACGTACGCCGGAAGATTCAAATGATTCGTACAAGACATCCAAAGATCAGAGACATATTTTTGGGATTTCATTAAATCAAAGTCTTCATTTTTGATAAACGAATCCAATGCAAAAAGAATCAACAAAAACAGATGCATAATGAAGAAGATACGCACAAAGCAAGAAACGGAACGAAAGACGGCGGACCGGGGCGGCAGCCTGCGAGGTGGCCGGCACCGGCTGCCATGGTGGTGGTGCCGGATGCCTGGCCCCCATCCCCCGTCCACTTTTTCATCCTCGCTTGTACTCGTAGGGTACATGTGCTAGGCCTTTTCCGCAACTCTAGGGTACACATGCTAGACCTTTACGCGCTTTAAGGTACATATGCTAGCAACTTTTCCACCTTTTGCTAACATATGCCCGAAGTTGCTAAAATGCACCCATTTTCTCATATAAATAGGAGGCTCCATGGCTCATTTGAAGACACACCTTACACACTCTTATATCTTTCTTACACCTTACCTCTCCGTTATTTCTTTCATAATTTGTTAGATTTATTTTTCTCATTCTATTGGGCTAGTTTAGGAAACTTGTTTAGAATAGAACGAAAGCAAGAAACGAGTTTGTAATCTTTGGTGTAAGCTTGGAGTTATTCTTATTCATTCAAGTCTATTCCTTCTCGCGCATTTATATCGGTTATTTCTATCCTTATCTATGTTAATTAAATATGTATACTTTAATTATGCTAGAGATAGTTTGTGCCATGATTAGCGAGTAGATTACTATTGTATTTGTTGTGATGTAATTAGCATAAATAATTATGGGATGATCTTAAATATTTCATGAAGTAATATGAACACCCCTATTCGACTGTTTACTTGATATAGTACTGGAAACGCTGTTAAGCGGAGTACAAATGAATGGATGTCGGTAAACGACCAAAGGTAGTTGTATTATGGATCGAAATTATAAATATGGAAACTTTATTAACGGACTTATCTTGTGATTTTAAACATAAAACTTATATTCGCCTTTCGATTAACAAACGTGATTGTAACCTTGTAAAGAGGAGTCGCGAACCTTAATACTTTCTCAATAGTTATTTGGGTCAAAACTATGGTTTAATTGTAACATAATGCAATCATCATAAAATGCAATGTGATTACATGGAATTTCCATGAGTATAGTACACTTCTAATCACAATGTACTTATCATTAAAAACATTACGAAGAAATTAAACTCACAACGGAAACATCGGTTAACGATTAAATACGTTGTGAACTACTGCAGTATTTTCCAATATGGTCTGGGTTTAACTTTATGCAAAAGCCGTAAGCATTTTAATTAGATTAGTTTAGAGTAGATTAGAGTAGGTAGGCTATAGGCTAAATAACCATTCACGAAAACCTAGGAATTTATTAATTGTATTGAGAAAGGCAAGTTTTAAATCCAATTTAAAATGATATATGTCCTTAAACCATGAAACCTAAAGTAAGGTACGCAAGAAACCAAAACACCTTCCCTCGCTTACCATGCTTGAGTTTCACTAATAGGAATTAATCAAATAAGTCCGAACATATTTTCTAAGTTAGTTGTTTGCTGGATTTTTAGTCCTTGTGGTATTAAGAACGTTTAGACTTGTTATGGACTTGCTACTCTTTTCCTTCGCCCATGAGCAAATGCGTTCAATAATAAGGGCCACTGACTCCCTAGCAGGAGAGTGTGGAGAGTTGAGCATTGTCTGTCTGATCAGAATCATGATAACCTAGTTCCTCGTGACATATCAGTTGATAACCGACTGATAAGGAATCTACGGGTTATACCATAAGCTATCGAATCTAGTAAACATTCCCAATTTAGATAAACATTTTCCCTAAAAAGTCATCATCCCATATTATGAGCTAATGAAATCACAACAAATACTACTCTCCATTATCTGATTTATTATTATCTTTTATTCACTTTATTTAGTTAACTGAACCAAAACCCCCAACGCACTTTTATAAAAACCTGTACTAGATAGTAACGATTGATTGGATCACCTCCGTTTCAATTCAGTTTCTCTTTAAGAATGACTCTAGGTCATACTTAACATCTACTAGCCTTTGGTTCAATAGTAATAATTCACACTTAGACCCCATCGTTTACAAATTTAAAACACCCACCGATAGGCGTTGTGATCACTCGCGCTTGCGACGGTCGGAACCCCATCAAGTTTTTGGCGCCACTGCCGGGGAGACTAACTGTCCGATAAAGAGGCCCAGCCAATCCTTTTTTCTAGTATACCCTTAGGGTAAAACCTTATAAAAAAAACAACAAAATATTTTCTTTATTGTCTGTTTTTCTTTAGTGTATGACCTGTTCCTCTAGATCTGCACCGCTTTTTAACTTTCCTGATCCAGAACTTATAATATGTATTATGCGAAGAGAAAAGAAGCAATCTGCATTTAGACAAGTAATGGCTGATCGCATCACTCTCGCTGACAACAGTAAGCCCTCTATTGAAGGAAGAGGAGGCCCAATTCTTTACCCAGAAACCCCAGGAGAATCATTCGAGCTTATGCACCACATCATCCAACTAATCCAAAACCATTGTCAATTCCATGGATTACCAAGTGATGATCCAAACTCTCACCTCGACAAGTTCATATCTCTTTAAACTC
Organism: Pseudognaphalium luteoalbum; assembly: GCA_963422505.1. Taxonomy (NCBI): domain Eukaryota; kingdom Viridiplantae; phylum Streptophyta; class Magnoliopsida; order Asterales; family Asteraceae; genus Pseudognaphalium; species Pseudognaphalium luteoalbum. The sequence continues at coordinate 59,916,709 of OY730195.1, read as the reverse complement.
CTACAAACAAAATGGAGTTAGCCAAGATACAGTCCGCTTGTATCTCTTCCCTTATTTGCTCACACATCATGAGCAAACATGGTTTGAAGGTTTAGAAACCGGCTCAATCCCTTCATGGACGGTGATGGCGACAAAGTTTCTAACCAAGTACTTTCCGCCCTCTAAACAAACCAAAATCCGAAATGGCATCATGAACTTTCACCGCATGGGAACGATTCAAAGGAGCACTGAAGAAATGCCCCAATCACCGACTCGACAAATTTGCACAATTATGTACCTTCTATAACGGTTTAGACCATAACCACCGAACTACCCTCGACGCTGCAGCACAAGGAAGCTTTATGACGAAGACGGACGAAGAAGGATGGAACCTTATAGAAAACATTACTATGCATCACCATGATTGGAACTCTGGAGATCACTCAACATCTTCAGCACCTCTCACTGCATCAAATCCAATTCCATTCGAAGAAATTAAGGTATTAACAGAGAAGTTGGACACACTTGTCAAACAGTTCGGAGAACTTAAGAAACAACAACACCAAGTACACCAAGTGCAAGCATGTCAAAACTGCACCAACTCGCAACCACCCGGTGAATATCAAGTTGAATATGAAGAGATAGATGGCACCGTTTACTATTCTCAATATTCCGCTCGACCACAAAATTTTCCATCCGATTTCAACCAAAACAACAACCAACCTAGAGGACCTCTAGTCCCACAATGAAACAACCAACCTTTCCAACCCCGATACCCACCTAGATACCCACCTTACCTACAACAACAACAACTTGCCTACAACCAACCCCTCGCACTTCCTAGACCCACTTCCGACACAAACCAAACCACTGAATAACCCAACAAGACAAATGCCCCAGCTTCAAGTTCAGATGACGCCTTTACCCAGTTCATGCAAAGCCAACACATACTCAACAAAAAGACATCTGCTAGGCAAGATCAAGCCGATCTCTTTATGAGAAATCAATTGGCCGTATTAAATAAATTGGAAGCTCAAATTGGACAATTGGCACAACATCTTGAGAATAGACCCAGAGGAAGTTTACCTAGAAACACAGTTCACAACCCATATGTTGAGGAGGCAAAGCAAGTTACCACCACCAAGGAAGCAGCTACTCCACCCCCTGCTGCTGTCCTAGTAAAGGAAGAACCAGAGATCAAGATACCAGCTGTGGAAACCACCCCGACCATGAACAATGATGTTAGAATCCCTTACCCCGCTAGACTTAAGGTCCAACCTAAGAAATTATCATCATTTAAGTTAGACGAAAAATTCCTCTATACTATGTCTAGAGTTCCCGGTCGTAATAAATATATTAGGAAATTGCTATACACTAAGGATAAACTGCCCGAAGTAAACAACATTCCTCTTAGTCCTGAAAGCTCAACCCTACTAAAAAATAGCCTTCCCGAAAAGCTAGGAGACACCGGTAGATTTACACTTTCATGTTCTATTTACCAATCCGGAGATATAAGCGCCTTAACCAACCTAGGAGCTAGCATTAACCTCATGCCATACTCCCTGTTTAAGAGGCTAGACCTTGAGAATTTGAAACCCACTAAGATGACTGTCCAGCTAGCTGATCAATCCATTAGATACCCAAAAGGACTAGCTGAAAATGTCTTAGTTCAAGTTAACAAATTCTTCTTTCCTATGTATTTCGTTGTAATTGACTTCCACGAGGACATAAACATCTCAATTATCCTTGGAAGACCATTCATGAATACAGTCCAAGCAGTGATTGATGTGTATAGCCACACGATTGTCCTACGATCGCATGGTGAAAGCATCACTTACAAGATTGACCAACAAGAATGCACCCCAGAACAAGAAGAATGTTATGCTATATCAACAGGAAGAATTACCTATAATGATGAATCAGAGCCCGATGAAGAACAACATTTCACCCGATCGTCAACCTTCATCTCTGACACTGAAACTGACCCAGAAGAGGAAGAGGAGTATCAACCTGCAAAAGAAGACGTGGAATCTGAAGAAGAAGAAGAACTTGAAGAAGAAGAAGAAGAGGAAGAACCCACTGAGGAAGAAGAAGAAATGGACGAAGACACCAAAGAAGAAAGATCTGAAGAAATGGAGGAAGATGAAGATCAGACTGATTCGCCCCAAATGGCTGAAGTCAAAAGGATACAGTGCTCTGAAGAAAACAATTCATCGGATGAATCTGTTGATTTTGAATCCATCCGCCAATCCTTCAAATATGTTCATCTAAAGAGAATGGAAAACATGCTCGACCCTTATCTCGACCCTTCGAAACCATTCACCCGAACCCGACTCCGAGATATAGATGCAATTGAGGAAGAGTTCCGATCCTCAAAACACTCGGAAATATATGACAAGCTCTTACAAAAAATCGTTGTGTATAAAGAAAGTCAAACGAATGGCTTTGTGGAAGAAAACCTTCAAGATTCACCCATGGAAGTCAGGACCATTGAAGTCGATAGTTCCAAACCTTTCAATAACGCACCCTCAGATGAAGAATTCCACCAATTTCCAGATTCCCGTGATGAAGATTCTAAAGAAGAAATCGAGTATGATGACGATTGTGTCGACGTCACTCTTGATGAACGCTCTATTCCCCCTGCTCCAGCAAATTCTCCAATCTCCACAACTGAGATATTGGAAATCCCTCTCTTAGATACCCACCAAGAGATGATTTATTTGATTGATGAAAACGACGATGTCCGCATCATCATGGAAACCATTAGAGAATCAACCAATGACTACACCCCGCTCGAACGCACCTAATAAGAGAGATTGAACAAGAATATGATTCAAACCTTGCCAATTATGGACCGCAAGAACCTCACGCTCTACGCAGGTATATCCAAGAACTATCAGATTCCCTTCAAGCTCAACTCATAAGAGAAACTCAACAGCCAGAAAGACCCACTACCCGATAGGAGAAATCGAGTTCTGCAGCAACCAGAGGTAAATATACCAAAAAGTATATCACTACCCGATGGGAGAAATTGAGTTCTGCAGCAACCAGAGGTAAATATACCAAAAAGTATATTGTGCCCTAGCAGGATCAGCTTTTCGCTACTCATCGAGTCATAAGGCTACACTAGCATCAATGAGAACCCATCTGGAAAGAGCTACTGGAAACCCGCAGAATTATACCGATCTCAGAATGGTGGGAGATCTTAGAACCCTTCTAGATCTCATCGAAACCGGAGAACACCTCACAACTTCAGAAAATTTCAGAATCGTCATTCATTCCACTATTGGTCATCATGTTGAGCTAATAATTGATTAACTAAATGACTCAGTATATGAAGAAGAAGTTCGTGAAGTACCAAGATTCATTCCGCACTTGTCACAAATCAACTTAGCAACATATGTGATGACTCGACTACACGGAATGTATACTGAAGAAGATGTAGAGCTTGATGTTTATCGCAACGGATACAATAAAATATTCAGCAAGCTAATCTATGCCTTCACGGACTCAGACTTTCCTTTCAACTATGAGCAACATCAACTCATCAGACAAGTATCCCAAGCAACCAGATCCTTTAGAGGAGACCCTTTTGGCTAGTGACTTTGAAGAATTGAAAACTCAGTTCATGACCCTAATCGCTTCAATAGGCCGAAACCACCCCCAGCGTGAGATTGTTCGAACTTACACCTGCACAAGAGTTGACCCTAATGGACCAGTCACACGGTCAGTTAGATACATCAGCTATGGGATGGTGATCCTCGATCGACTAGCCACTGATCACTTTAAAAGCTTCAGGATGGAATCCACCAATCCACCAACCCTAATTGCTGACATGATAGAGCAATTTCTTCAGTACTTCCCTCCACGTTACAGCTTACCTAGGAGCCACGGTAACAACTCCAGCACCTGGGACGCATCCAACATCATCATCTGAAGAAAAGGACTAAGTTGAGCTCCGACTTTAAAAGAGAGCTTCTCGGGAGGCAACCCATGTTTTACAATTCTGCAAATTTTACTTTCCAAGAAGTGATGAAATCTCCGACTATCTTTCACACTCGGATATGCAAGGAATACCTCCTCCTTCGAGGAAGTAGCCGCATCTAACATATCTTATATCCGACGTGTTCACACCTATGAGACCAATCACAAGAAGACTTGAACACGAGTGAACCCAGCAAGACAAAGTTCAGCACTCACGTACCAAGGAAAACTGCATCCACTGGGGAGTACCTCTTTACCAATCTTTTTTCTTCGTTACAGATATACCATATCCACTATGCTTATCACTAAGTGTGGGATTCAAACCAAACACACACCACTGAAAGAAACGTCTTAGATGTTTCAATTCTTAAGTGTGGGATTTTACCCCAGTCAGGGCTTAGAATAACATCGAGGACGATGTTCCTTTAATTGTGAGATAGCAGTAGTAACACTACTGTAAATGGATAATGGTATATGCTTGATTCTAAGCTCGTTGCACTTTAGACCATCCTTCTCCAATAAGTAAACAAAAATTTTCAAATTGAGTTAAAAATATGTTGAAAATGAAAAATTTTAGACAAAGAATGTTTTACTTTAGGGGAGAAGGATAAATAAAATATGAACTCCTTTGAAAAATTAGTTTAGTAATCCCATAAAGAGCATTGCATGACTGGGCACACAACAAACCAACTTTCGATTCGTGAGGTATCTTGAGCCATATAAAGCATTCATTTTTAATGCTTCACTTTTTTGATTCTTGAGTGTGCTGATGTATGCGTTTAGAATCAGAACTTGCTCCTGCTTTGCATTTCGAACCCGAATTGGTGTATGAAAAGGAGATCGAATCACATCATTTTTAAACCCATCCATACACCCAAAAATAAAAATACGTTATTCATACCCTCTCAGAAGCATCCCTCAAACTTCATAGAAAGTTCCAAAGATGAAAGAAGAGAAGCTACAAGGATATCACGTCGAAAAAAATATCAAAAGAAAAGAATTCGATGAAAAGAAAGTCAAATGGAGAAAAATACTCCTACCAAAAATCATGAGAAAAGAGCGTCAATCCTCCCAAAAATTCCATCTTCCCTCTTCACAAAAAAAAAAATAATCCTATGAAAAACCAACACAACCCCCTCTCATATCAGCAACACTCCACTCCAAAAATCCTACACCACTTCTCTTTGAATGATTGTGGCTAGATCGACTTCACGCTCACTTAAAAGGTAACGATTTGATTCTCGATCAAGCCTATGATGATAAACGATACATGACTGGCGTTCTAAGTGATTGATAATATTAGAATAGGAAACTCTAAACACTTTGAGTGATTGGAGTGACCACCGTGAAAGGATCACCTAGTCATGTATCAAAGATCAAAAGTATGCTCCCAAAGATTACAACGCCACTTTTTCAAAAAGCACAAATATTTTATTTTTTCAAAACCCCCGCAGTAAAAGGTTCCGCCTTGAAATATTTCATTATCTACTTATTTCTAACCATGTTTGAAATTTGAGTTTGCTTGAGGACAAGCAAATTCTAAGTGTTGGATACTTGATATCGCGTAAAAAGTCACATTTTTACTACCGATCTCTCTCTCATTCTGGAACAATACTTGGCAAATAAACTTAGATAATATTCAAATCAATGAAACTTTGTCAAGATTGTCAAAATAGAGTTGCACGAGAAAAATCAAGCAAAACGGACGAAAAACAAAGATTCCACACACGTTTGAAGATTCAAGACTTCGAGACAAGATTTAAAGGCAAAAGTTCCCATCACTGAGATTTCTCTTATCCAAGATATTTGTTTTCAAAATACGAATCTAATAGAAGAAGAATCAACAAAAATGGATGAAGAATGAAGATTCTACGTACGTCGGAATATTCAAATGATTCGTACAATACATCCAAAGATTAGAAACATATTTTTGGGATTTCTTTTCATCAAAGTCTTCATTTTTGAAAAAAAAATCCAACGCAAAAAGAATCGACGAAAATGGACGTATAATGAAGAAGATACGCACAAATCGAGAAACGAAGCAAAAGACGACGGACCGGGGCGGTAGCCTGCCTGCCGCCGCCGGCTGCCATGGTGGTGGCGCCGGCTATTCGTCCTCGCTCGTACTCGCAGGGTACATGTGCTAGGCCTTTTCCACAACTCTAGGGTACACGTGCTAGACCTTTACGCGCTTTAGGGTACATGTGCTAGCAACTTTTCCACCTTTTTCTAACATATACCCCAAGTTGCTAAAATGCACCCATTTTCTCCTATAAATGGGAGGCTCCATGAAACACCCCGAAATTTTGAAACATTTTTTGTTTTTTTTTTTACATATGTTTACACATCCTAATATATGTTAAAAACATTAAAAGTCAATTATTCAAGATGCTGAGGGAGTACCCCCTGGGTACTCTTAGTACCCACCGGGTACTCAACCCTGAATCGCTTCTGGTACCATTTGAAACTTAGTACCCGCCGGGTACTTAATCTACCCGCCGGGTAGTTCATCAGATGCTCAGATTTGCACATTTTTGACCCAAAATATCAATTTCAAATGCGCATAACTTCTAATCTACATAACATGAGAATATGAAACTTTGCAGACACGTGTAACATGACATTTGAAACAATTCTCAATTTCCACTTTTCTCAATTTCGCATTTTATTGGGATTTGAACCATTGACTTGAAAATGACCATTTTTAACCCATTTCGTTGACATACTAAGTTCTAAACTAACAAGACTTGTGCTCTAATATTTTTACCACACTTCTAATACTATAATTGGGACTTAATGCCATATTAACATTCACCATACCCGAACCACAACTTATTCTAGCCGTTTACCCATTAAATGACCCATTTGGGCACTTTAACGACCCGTTTGGGTCTTTACCCAATTGACCACTATTCAATACCCAAATCAAATTTCTTTGACTATTCTAAGTCAACTTAGGCCACTTTCACTATCAATACTTCAACTTAACCATTAACATCAAACTTTCCATATAAACCATTATATTTACATAATAGTTATCTAGTGTACATTATCATCATCTCCAAAACTATCAGTGAGTATAACAAAACTCATTGACTAATTTGACTTCCACCTTTCACATGTTTGACTATGAACATCAACAAAACATGACTTTCAACATTATGTGACAAAACTATGTTTTCTTAAACAAAAGGGGTGATTACATATCGAGAGCATGATTCAAAAGATTAGCTTGTTACCAACAACGAAACAAGCTCCACCATTAGCAACCTTCGGGCCTTTTACCCGGATCCCTCTGGGTCCCACTTGGCTCACCTAAAAACACATAAACATAATAAAGTAAGCATAAAGCTTAGTAAGCAATGGGCTATCCAAAATAATCAATATCAATTCAACATACGTATATTAAGGATCCATAATATCATATGCTAATTCCCGCAAGAATTAACATCTTCGGGCCTACACCCCGGTACATAATCATAACTCATCAAGTAAATGACATATCCATTACCGGTCCTTCCAAGTAAATGGAATAGGCATTACTTGAAGAAAGATAGCATCATCCATTAACTTACCTCGCGATAGCCCACGATTATAATCACTTGAAACACTTTGAACACGTTTATCACCTAATCACATAATCATGTAGCCAATTATCAATTACACATTCACTTATAATTATATATGAATTTCATCATATGCTTTATACACTTCACAACTAATTACATATAATTGGGTAGTTTAATACCATTACTAATCACAATTATCAATTTACACCAAGGCTACCACTCCTTAGTGTATATTCATATATATCAATATCACCATCATCAACTACCCCCTTTTTATATGTAATTATCATTGCTATTCTTATCAAACAATGGTCATAATCTTATTAAATCATCAAAACATTCATTTACTATACCACATGTAAAATCAATTCTTTCAATTTCTTACAATCACATGATTATAAGAATTTTATCACAACTAATATCATTTAAACATATAGTTTAGTTTAAGAAAGTGTATGAATCATAATCCAAACTAGTAACCTATTAAATCATCAAAAACCCAAAGTTAGGGTTTAACCTAAATCATCCAAATCATCAAATTAAACAAGAAAGGAAGGTTAGTAGTACCTTTAGGATGAATAATTTGTAGTTATAACCTCTAATCACTCAAACCCTAGCTTCAATTTGAAGTTTCTTCTTCCTTGGTTTTCCTTAAAATCGACACATACACACATACAAGTACGGGTTTCTATTTTTCTGTGTTTTGGAATAAGAAAGAATACAGTAGAGAATATTAGAACCAGTATTTTTATACTGTTAATTTCATTCTAACCCTCAACTTATCACACTTGACAACATTAGTCCCTCTACTAACTAATTCATTAAATGGCAAGTCCTATAACATAAAATACTTTACACAGTTAGTCCTACTAAGTTAAACAATTAAAATAATATATTTTAAAGTTTTAAACTTACAGAATTTGGGGCGTTACACTCCATGGCTCATTTCAAGACACACCTTACACATTCTTATATCTTTCTTACACCTTACCTCTCACTTTGTTATTTCTTTCATAATTTGTTAGATTTATTTTCTCATTCTATTGGGCTAGTTTAGGAAACTTGTTTAGAATAGAACGAAAGCAAGGAACGAGTTTGTAATCTTTGGTGTAAGCTTGGAGTTATTCTTATTCATTCAAGTCTATTCCTTCTCGCGCATTTATATCGGTTATTTCTATCCTTATTTATCTTAATTAAATATGTATACTTTAATTATGCTAGAGATAGTTTGTGCCATGATTAGCGAGAAGATTACTATTGTATTTTTTGTGATGTAATTAGCATAAATAATTATAGTATGATCTTAAATTTGTCGTAAAGTAATATGACGGCCCCTATTCGACTGTTTACCTGATATAGTACTGGAAACGCTGTTAAGCGGAGTACAAATGTATGAAAGTCGGTAAACGACCGAAGGTAGTTGTATTATGGATCGACATTATAAACATGGAAACTTTATTCACCTTTCGATTAACAAACGTGATTGTAACCTTGTAAAGAGGAGTCTCGAAACTTAATACTCGGTCAATAGTTATCTGTGTCAAAACTATGGTTTAATTATAACGTCATTCAATCATCATAAAATGCAATGTGATTACGTGGAATTGCCATGAGTATAGTACACTTCTAATAACAATGTACTTATCATGAAAACTATACGAAGCAATTAAATTCACAACGGAAACATTGGTTAACGATTAAATACGTTGTGAACTACCGCAGTATTTTCCGATATGGTCTGGGTTTAAGTTTATGCAAAAGCCGCCAGCATTTTAATTAGATTAGTTTAGAGTAGATTAGAGTAGGTAGGCTATAGGCTAAATAACCATTCACGAAAACCTAGGGATTTGTTAATTGTATTGAGAAAGGCAAGTTTAAAATACAATTTAAAATGATATATGTCCTTAAACCATGAAACCTAAAGTAAGGTATGCAAGAAACCTAAACACCTTCCCTCGCTTACCATGCTTGAGTTTCACTAATAGGAATTAATCAAATAAGTCCGAACATATTTTCTAAGTTAGTTGTTTTCCAGATTTGTAGTCCTTGTGGTATTAAGAACGTTTAGACTTGTTATGGACTTGCTACTCGTTTCCTTCGCCCATGGGCAAATGCGTTCAATAATAAGGGCCACTGACTCCCTCGCAGAAGAGTGTGGATGGTTGAGCATTGTCTGTCTGATCAGAATCATTATACCCTAGTTCCTCGTGACATATCAGTTGAAACCCACTGATAAGGAATCTACGGGTTATACCATAAGCTATCGAATCTAGTAAACATTCCCGATTTAGATAAACGTTTTCTCATAAAAGTCATTGTCCCATATTATGATCTAATGAAATCATAACAAATACTACTTTCTATTATCTGATTTATTATTATCTTTTATTCACTTTATTTAGTTTATTTAGTTAATTGAACCAAAAACCCAAACGCACTTTTATAAAAACCTGTACTAGAAAGTAACGATTGATTGGATCACCTCCGTTTCAATTCAGTTTCTCTTTAAGAATGACTCTAGGTCATACTTACCATCTACAAGCCTTTGGTTCAGTAGTAATAAGTCACACTTAGACCCCAGCATTTACAAATTTAAAACACCCACCGACAGGCGTTGTGATCACTCGCGCTTGTGACGGTCGGAACCCCATCAATAGGGAAAGATAAGATGGTCCTTCCTTAAACAAGAAAGGATTCTCTTAGGTATACATCCAAATCCCATGATCTTGGAGTACGCATGACTAGGCGATCTCATAAAAGGTGGGTCACTCAATTCACTCAAAGTATATCGGGTTTCCTATCATTCTAGAATAAACGAAATCGCTCAAATAGCCAGTCATGCAGCACTCATCGTTATAGTCTTGATCGAGAATCGGATCGCCACCGCTTAGGTGAAGACGGTGCTAATTATCCCAAAATATTCATCAGGGTTGTAGTGTTTGGTGAGTGTTAAATGGTTTGGATAGTTGTATATATTTGGGTTGTAGGGGTTCCTTATCTTAAAACTACTGGGATCATGAACAACTTTATTTAGGATGGAAATGAGATAGCTGTTGGTATTCTATCAGATTCTTCTTGTGAGGATAATACTTTGAATGACTTTAAGCTTTATTCTTGAGGAACTATTTTTCTTTTCTTTTATGTTTTTTCTTCTTTTTCTAATTTTTTTTTTGTAATTTCTATTTTTGTATTTTCTCTTTCTTCTTCAGAACTTCTTGCCAGAGAATTTTCAAAGATTAATTGGTTGTTTATTCGCTCTGTTTTGCTCGTTATTTTAAGGTTTTTAGTGGTTTTTGTAGAAACGTCTATATTTGGAGCACTTTAGTGAATTTTAGCAAATAATGATTGTTTTGAAATCTTTTCACTAAAAGATGTACCCAAAAAGTGTGGAATATTGTACTTAAAAACATGACTTTTTGCGTCAAATTAGATACTCTCTCTGTCTATCTATTAAAATGTGGGTATGTCAGAGGTAAGATTGACTGCACGCTATTTATTAAGAAAGATAAGAGAGATGTCATATTAGTTCAAATCTATGTTGATGATATCATTTTTGGGTCTACTAACAGTGACATGTGCAAGGAGTTTTCGGATCTCATGACTAAAAGTTATGAAATGAGCATGATTGGTGAATTAACACTAGAATTTGAATTCACTAATTGCTCATCTCTTGCCACACCAATATCACCTGCAGTGAAATTACATGCTGATTCAAATGGTAAATATGTAAACATCACTGCTTACAGAGGTATGATTGGATCAGTGTTGTATCTCACTGCAAGTAGACCACACATTATGTTCGCTATATGTCTCTGTGCTAGGTATCAAATTGATCCAAAAGAATCACATCTACTAGCTATCAAAAGAATATTCAGATATCTGAAGGTACATCAAATCTTGGTCTCTGGTACCCATCTGGTTCAGATATCTCGCTGAAAGGATATTCTGATCATGCTGGATGCAAGCTGGATAGAAAAAGCACTTCTGGTAGCTGTCAATTTCTAGGAGAAAAGCTTGTCAGCTAGTCCAGCAAGAAACAAAATTCAGTTTCAACTTCAACCGCTAAAGCTGAATATGTCACTGCTAGTGCTTGTACTACTCAAATTCTCCGGATAAGAAATCAACTTGCTGAGTATGGTTTTGATTTCACTGAGATACCAATCTATTGTGATAGTCAAAGTGCAATAGCCATTGCTAATAATCCAGTAATTCACTCAAGGACAAAGCACATTGATATTAGATATCATTTCATCGGGGACCATGTGATGAAAGGTGATATTGAACTTCATTTCATTCCAACTGACTACCAACTTGTTGACTTGTTTACAAAACCTTTAGATGAGAAGAGATTTAACTTTCTCATCAGTGAGCTTGGTATGTTAAACATAAATGAATGAATAAACTCTTTAAGTTTATTTATTTATTTGTTTTATATCTTTATTTTTAAATAGCTTTAATTAAAATGACTTTATAAACTATAATTGTAGTTGAGCATCTTCACTGATCAATTAACTTTAACTGATCTAATCAGCAAGTTTAATACTCAGTTAGTTGTGCTCTTCCAATTTTATAACTTGTAAAGTCACATGAATATTTACTTATGTCTCAAAATTAAGTCTATATCATTACTCTATGTTATTTCTAGCTGATTTAGTTAGTATTCTAAGTTGTAACTTATTCAGTGAAATTCTAATATAGGTATATGCTATACATTTAATCTAAGACATAATACATATTCATTCTTTTTAAATGAATCAATATAAAAATCTATAACAAATAAGTTTAATCTATATTGTCGCACCCCCAAATTCGGGTTGCGGAATCGAATCAGGTCGGGACGCGACTAATCAATAAACAAAGCACAAATATATATAGTAAACGACTCTATATGCGTCATTTTAACAAAATATATTGATATAAGAAATGTTTACAACATTTGAAGTTATACATAGCTTGTGTTCTGAAAATGAGAGATTCCAATACATAGATACTTATACAAAATATATTAATGCAAGGAAATAATATCCGCATGCTGACTCGAGTTATAGAAATCCCGAGGGCAGTCTAACCTACTGCTGAGTACCTGTGATACATGCTAAAATGGGTCAGAGAAACGCTGGTGAGCTCACAGGTTTGTATGTCAACACATATTGTATGAACCGCAAGATTTAATTGAATTTAAATTGCAATTAAGCAAAGTAAAAGTTTTACAACCACGAGCACATAGTCTGAGCTTAACTCGAGGTGCCAGGTCCACATTTAAGGTATCCTGATCGAGGTGCCTCCCATGAGTGCCTAATCTACACTCGTCTGAACAAATATTAATACATCCGTTTAACCAGTTAGTGTGTGCTAACCCGGATGAGGATGGTCAATCCTATATGGTACCATATACTAATATTCACGCTACAACGTATTACCAAACTATGTTGAGGAGGGCTTTGAAATATTAGTGAGATAACTCATGTAGTAGTTGTTTGTTTTCGTACTTGTGTTCATATAGTTAAAATAAAATGAGCAATGATATCACACCCGTGAGTAAAATAGTAAAGCAGGGGCTATGAGACTCACCTGAGTCTGGAGAGTTTAACTAATTAAACTTGAGTTGATTAGTCGAGAATCGATGTCCGAAGACTTGTAACCTGAGGGTGTCCACGACACGTGATGATTATAAACGTGAGTAGGTATCTATAAAGACTACCTTTGTAGTTGTTCGTCCAACTAGAATGTCCAAATTACTATGATTTAGTTGATTTGATTATGTTTTGAAAACGTGTACGGACCCGTTGGTGATGGTTTGTGATGATAATAATAATCTTTGAATTCATTTCATTATACTTAATAAGGTAGGAAATCGGGTACGGGGGTCCGGGGGCAGCGCCCCTGGTAGCGGGGTCCAAGGGGTAGAGCCCCTGGCTGGAAAATTTTTATTTCTACTATATTGCTTTAGTGAAAAACGTATCTAAAATTTGAATTTGGGTGAAATCAAATGATAAATGTTTAGGTCTTGACACTTAGTAAAATCTGTGTTTTCTAGGTTCTGTTTCATACGAAACTTATAGCGTCACTTGAGGAAGTGACGCACAAGGGGTGACACTTAAGCAAGTGTCAGGTACAAGTGTCGGTCTCAGGGTCATGCGTCACTAGTGTTAGTGTCAGATGAAATCAGAATTCAATTATAGGCGACACTTAGACAAGTGTCGCTAGCAGTGTCGGTTAGGAGTGTCGGGTATTGAATTTGCGACACTTAGGCAAGTGTCCGGAAAAAGGGGTTTTATGTGGCACTTAGGCAAGTGATGCAAGATTAAGGTTTTAAGCGACACTTAATTTGTCACTTAAGGAAGTGACGCATCACTACACTGGCCTGTGCGACACTTACATCTGTTGGCCAGATTTTGGGTCGAAATCGTGTTTTCCGGTTTCTATTTGACTGGAAACTTTTACCCAACCCATATTTGGACATTCCAAGCTTAAATAAATAACTTTTATGAAAAACAAATGAAAACTAAGACTTTTCGAGAATTGTCAGAAACTTACGATTTAACGCCGGGAGAAACTAAAAAGATGAAAATGTAGATCGTGATGTGGTGAACACTTTCTTCCAAAAGAGGGTGTTTTTAGGTGGTTGAAGGTGGTTGTGATGTGGTGGTAATTTTTGGAGAGAAAAGAGAGGAAGAAAGAGTAGAGAGAGAAGGAAGAGAGTAAAATGAGAGTGAGGGGAGAGGTAGGGGGCCGGTTTTGGGGGAAGAGGGGGAGGGGATCTCCCAAATTTTATAACCCCCGCGTTTACGCTCCGTGCGGTGTTCGTTTTTTGATTGTTTAAACATTAAATAATTATTTTACACGTTTAAATATACGTTTTAAAATATGATTGTTTTATCAAATTTTGGTTGGAGTATTTTACCAAATACTTAATAAGTGAGTTATAAAATATAATTTAACTTTGTTTTGATTATTTACGCGCTTAATATTTTAATCGCGTAGATGTTTGTTTGTACGATACGAATTAATTACGAAATATTATCAAAATAATATTTTGAATAAAAATAGTGTTATTAAATAATTTTATATTATTTAATAAAATCGTTCACCAACGTTCGCATTAATTGAACCGAATTACATTCGATTTGAATTGCGTACGATTTAATCAAATCGCATAATTGTATATATTCACCAATATATATTTCAATACATTAACTAGCCTAACACGGAACTAATTACATGTATTAACAGTTGATTAGGCACTAATTACTAGTCCTAGTTTGACGGGTGTCACATATATCAAAGCTGCTGTCTAATCTCAATAATTTAATCAGTATTCTAAGTTGTGATTAAATCAGCGAGATAAAGATTCAGCAAGATAAAATATTATATTTATTTCTTTATGATTTTTTATATTTCTTTTTGGTGGATAATCAATTCATTGATTATATACATAAGGGACTCCCTACTGTAGCATTTAATGGTGGTAAATAAATCGACAAACATTCGTTATATTTAATACGTTTTGTATTTAATTTAATGGATTTCAAAATAAATGTGACACCCACCAAATTAGGGCTAGTACTTAGTACCTAAACATTGTATTAATACACGTAATTAGGGTTAATTATGTGTATTGATACAGATATATATATATATATATATATATATATATACTCACACGTACGCGATTTGATTAAATCATACAATTTTATATCGGGTGGATTCCGGTACATTTAATACGAATGTTGGTAAACAATTTATTAAATAATGTGAAATTATTTAATTAACTCATTTTTATTATGTGTTAGTTGGATAATCTATACAAACGTATTTCGAATTATCTAAAACTAACAGTACGCGACAGAAATATTAACGAAACACACGTATTAAAACGTATAATGTCTAAATAAACGTCAAACGATCGGGTAAACGAACACCGCACGGAACGCAAACTTTGGGAAACAAATTTTGACACACCCACATGGGGTAGGCCCCACCAAAAACGGCCAAGGGTGGGAGGGATGGCCTCCCATACCCTTTGACCTTTTTCTTTCTTTGCTTCAACTACACACCATCCCCACCATCATCTTTTCATTCATCATCATCTCACTCTCTCTCTCTGCACCTATCTCTCTCTCTCTCGATTTCTCACTCTAAAAACCCAAAGAAGATCACCAAAAACCACCACCAAATCACCTTAAAAAGCTTAGCCCATTTGGAGAAAAACGATCACGACAACGAGAGCTACACTTCTATCTTTTCGGAATCCTCGCATGAAAATTCGTAAGATCCCGACAACTTTTGGAAACTCTTAGATTATGTTTATTTTTCATGTTTGTTGTTCATCTAGCATAATTATGTCCAAATAACATGGAAAAACTCATTTTCGAAGCATTGTCGGAAAATGTCGGTTTTGACCATTTTATAAAAACGACACTTTGGGTTACTCCCGACACAAACCAATAATTTTTGGAAACTCTATAAACTCACCTAAGACTTGTATAAAAGTTTCGGGTCAAACCGAAGTCGTTTGACCACAAACCCGACACATGAAAAACCAAACAACCTGTTATGTCGCAGAGGCTCTGGGCCATCTGCGATACAAGCCTTTATGTCGCTAATATGGATTATGTCACACCTGGCGACGCAAAGATTTATTCCGCATTGAATTGTGAATGTCGCAGTAGCGACACAACACCTTATGTCGCATTAAATTGTGGATGTCGCACATAGCGACCCAAAGACCTATGTCGCAGTCATGACCTGCGACACAACAACCTATGTCACACTTGGTGTCGCACCTAGTGTCGCACAAATCAGAACATTGAAAACACTGATTGTTACTAAGTGTCAAGACTTGAAATTGTATCACTTACATTACCTAAATTCAGATTTTTGGTGGGTTTTTCACTAAAGCAATATAGTAGAAATAAAATTTTTATCACTTACATTACCCAGCCAGGGGCTCTGCCCCTTGGACCCCGCCAGGGGTTGCCACCCCTGGAACCCCGCTAATTATGGGCACTGCCCCCGGACCCCCGTCATTTAAAGTTTGGAAATACTTTATACACTGAGTGTCAAACATTTACAATAACCAAACCACATACGATGTACTCGTACATGTAACACATATACTTCAACACTTATACACGATACAACACATAATAATAAGGATGTAAGATGATTATTACAAACCGTCACCAACGGGCCGTACATGTTTTCAAAACACAAATAAACAATCTAACAAACCAATATATTTGGACATAACTAGTTGGATGAACAACTTCGACGCCCTCAGGTATTAACCAACGCGCATCTTGGACGCCCTCAAGTTACAGTCTTCGGACATTACTGCTTGGTTTAGCAATGCACGCTTATTGAAATAAATGCATCAGACTCGGGTGAGTCTCATAGCCCCGCATTTTTACTGTTTTTACTCTCGGGGTGGGAATACATGCTCAGATTTGTGTTACACATGAACACAAGTACAAAACTTGATATATTGATTGCATGAGTTATTTTACTAATCATAAAGTCCTCTACAACATAGTTTGTTAGTATGGATTTAGCGTGAATGTTAGTGTATGGTACCATATGGGATTAACAATCCCTGTCCGGGGTACTCACGCTACCATGACTGTGATGTCAAACGGGCACATTATCATTTGTTCACACGAGTGTAGATTAGACACTCGCTCAGAGGCACCTCGCTCAGGTCCTTAAAGTCGGATCCTGACCCCTCAGTTAAGCTTCAAACTATGGATTCATGGCAGTAATATACACATTTATTTGATTAATTTCAAACATATCATTAAATCTTGTGGTTCATACATTCTGGTTTTATCATTTACACTGTGAGCTCACCAGCTTTTAGCTGACCTTTTAGCGTGTATTCTCAGGTACTCAGCAGTAGGTTGGACCACCTACCAGGATACTTTTAGCTTGAGTCATCATGCAAACCTCAGAGATTTTCTTGCATTATTATATTTTGTAAAAGTAATTATGTATTGAAATCTCTCATTTTCAGAACACGAGCTATGGTAAAAGCTTCAAATGTTGTAAACAATTATCTAATCAATGTATTTTGTTAAATGACGCATATAGAGTCGTTTACTTTATCTTATGTGCTTATGATTATTGATTGTAGCACCGCAAGTATGCTTCCACCAAACAGTAAATTTGGGGGTGTTACAATAATTGTTTTTTGGTATAACGGAAAAGTTGCATGATTCTAACACTCTCTCTCTTACGTCATTGCACTTTTCTGGCTCACCACTCCCATCACCATTAATGCCACCACGTTCCGCCATCATCACCTGTTGGCTCACACATCGGTCATTGTAATTTCTAATGGTGATGCGAGGCAACGGTGGGTTTTAAATTTATAAGCCTGGGGCCTAGAGTTACTATTATTGCTAATCTAAGGGCTAGCAAAGGATAAGTATCACCTAGGATCGTTCTTCAAAGCGTGATGAATTGAAACTAGGGGATTTAGGACCTTTTATGCATTTAGCTTGGGATAAGAGAGTTGGTTTTGATTTTGGGGTTTTCTATCCTAAATTAAACTAAACTAAACTAAAAGTGGAGGTTACTTCGGGCATTCAGCAATTAAAGCGATTGTCTACTATGAAGTGGTTTAGGTGATGTTAAATCTGGAGAGTTCTAATGAGGATAAGTTCATAAGTTAATGTGAGCTATTACTACAATCCTTCTATCGGGCTAACACGGAGGTGTCCAAAATCAGGCAAACAGAATGTCACATGGGTTGCAGAATATATTAAAGCATACACTAAAAGTTCTTTCAAATGTATATCCGTGTTATCCGATATTTAATCTCAATTCCTATTTCCCAATCTCGGTCGTCAGAGATATCCGAATCATGGCATAGTTTGTTGAATAAAAAATCTTATGAACGAGGTTTACCCTCGCCGAAATAGGTTGGAATAACTGGTCTAGGCAGCCGGATAATACGTCATCCCTTATTCGTATGAGTTATCAACATTACTCAAGTATGCAAGAAAACAGGGATGGTTTATGCTACAAATAGAAACTTAGTTAATACGTTTGTTATTCGATTCATAATATAACCACAATCGGTCGTTATTGACTTCCATACGTTTGTACTCCGCCGTAAGCATTTCCAGTACTATATCGAATAACAGTCGAATAGGGGTCGTCATATTATTTCACGATAATTAAGGTCGTTTGTATTTCACTATTATGATAATCCTAAGGCAATAATCAAACAAGAACATGCAATAAGACGATCAAAACAAAGGTTCCATATAAGCATACAAGAATATTATCTAAGTCGAGGATATTCAGAAAGTTTTCTCAAAAATATCATCTATACGAATTTAACCTTAATCTACCTCTATTCCCATGTTCCGTGTCTCTTAGATCTAATTTAGTCTAGAGAACACCGACTATGCCGAGTTCAATGATTCAATCTAACATAGTATAACCAAGTGACCTATACCCTATGAGTTAGCTACGTTCATTTTTGGATAAGGTTTTAGTCACAATATGAGTTGGGCAGATAAACGATAAAGATTTAATTCCTACACCTATTGTTAATATAAGCCACCCGCAATCTCATAACATACAACTTAATCACATATTTAAAACTTCCTAAACGACTATCATAGCAGACAATTGAGTTATCTAGTTAATCATGGCAATTCTAGCATGCATATTTAAATTATTAACATAAAGAAGAAGCATTTTTAAATATGGAAGATAGATTAGAACCTGGAAAGGTGTACAGTAACTCGTAGCTAAAATGCATCCCGGAGCACCTCCGTACGAATCTTCCTTAGTTAATTAATTAGCTATTCTAACTAGTCTAAAGGAATAACAAAATTACAAAGAAAAGAAAATATGTATCTTAGTGTATGATGTGTGTGTTTTCTAAGGTGTGGAAGGTTTCTTTTGAAATGAACCATGATGCCTCTATTTATAGCTGAAATCCGGTGCACATTAGCCATCCAAGGTGCAAGTTAGCAAGTTTTCGGGGGGTGGTACTTGCCCGGAAAGTGGTGGCACATGTACCCTAATGGCGCAGAAAGTGGTAGCACGTGTACCCTAAAGTTATGGAAAGTGCTAGCACATGTACCAAACGAGTACGAGCGAGGACAGAAAAAGGAGGAGAGGATGGGCGGCTACCAGCCGGCCGCACCTGGATGCTAGCCAGCAGCGGCTGGCTGCCATTCGGCGGCGGCCTGGCGGCCGGCCGGCCCGGGTCGTTGCTCGTTCGCTCATTTCTCGTTTCGTGTGTATCTTCTTTGTTATGCATCCATTTTCATCGATTCTTTTTCCTTTGGATTCGTTTTTCAAAAACAAAGACTTTGATGAAAATAAATACATAAGATGTGTCTTTCATATTTAGATGTCTTGTACGAATCATTTGGATCTTTCGGCGTACGCAGAATCTTCATTCTTTGTCCGTTTTTGTTGATTCTTCATCTGTTAGATTCATAATTTGAAAACGAAGATCTTGGATTAGAGAAATCTCAGTGATGGGTACTTTGTCTCAAATCTTGTCTCGGATGCCTTGTATCTTCATTCGTGGGCAGAATCTTCATTTTTTGTTCGTTTTGCTTGATTTTTCCCGTGCATCTTCATTTTGATCTCCTTGGCAAATTTTCATTGATTTGCGTATTATTTGAGTCCAAATGTCAAGTATTGTTCCAGAATGAGAGAGATATCGGTAGTAAAAATGTGACTTTTTACGCAATATCATCACCCCTATACCACTACCACTTACCACCACCATCAAACACGACGTTCAATTAACCACCACATGATCATCAAGTTGCGTATACTATAAATTAGGGACTTAAACTCATTTTTACTTTTTACGCATACTTGATTTTCATATTCCCAAAACACTCTCATTTTCAAAACCCTAAATAAACCTGCAAATCAATTTTGTTTTAGGGATTCAAATGGTAAAATCAAAATTCTTTTTGAACTCTTATACACCGACTGCAGAGATTAAAGCTCATCGAGCCTCTGCAATAAATGAGGATCTTGTCATCACTGTCCCAAAATCTAACTATTTGGGAAATTTATCATGCACAAAACCAGAGTATGGGGAGATACTCAATTTTCTGGAAAAACATTTCATTCTCCCTGCTCTTACATTGTCTACTGGAGAGATGTACCCTGAATGGCTGAGTGAGCTTTGGTATACCTGTACTCATTCAGTTGTGTAACACCCACTTTTAGGATTTAGTGGTACTATGGTAATCTCTTTAGTTTTAAGTTATGTATTTAATGTATTAGGAAAAATTTGTTTTTTTAATTTATTGGGTATAATTGAGAATGCATAGTAAAAAAGTTAATGACTTATTGTGACAGATAAATAGTTAATTGTTTTAAATTAATATAGTGGTAAGAAAAATAAAAGTGATTGAAATCTCAAATGTTTTTTACGTTCCAGATATTAGGTTTAAAAAGAGGCCTTATTTTAAATAATATTAGGGTCGGTCCAAGGGAAAGAGCCGACCTTATTTCTTCAACTTTCCCTTTTATTTCCCCAATTACTTCACTTTCTCAATTGTTTCTAAGATTTCCTAGTAACCAAGAAAACAAAAGAAAAACACAGTAAGAGAGCTTTAGGGAAAGGAATTGCTTTTGTGGGTTGGATTTAAAGTTCATCATCCTCATCATCTTGTTTCAATTTACAAGTATGTTATATTTACTTTATTGCTTGACCTAAAAATTGTTTAGAAAGGGAATGTGAAAAAGTTTAAGTGGTGCTAATTAAATTTTTGGTGATGACCGCTAATCTAGTTTCAAGTTAGTAATTGGATTCGATAGGATTGAGGTTAAAATCTCATGTTGCAGATCTGTAACCGTCTCCAGTCGCGATGCGACGGGGTACATATAGCGACGCGATATGTTATAGGTCACGACATGACATAGGTTGCATCGCGACGCGATTCTAATTGTTTCAGGAACTATTTTCATTTTGGTTAGATTTAGCCATGTTTTGGGTACAAAAATTATAAATAAAGTAGTAGAAGACTTTGATGACAATGAGCTGGAAATAGAAGTTATGTAAAGATTAGGGTGATAAATAGCTCAAGACACTTACAACTAGTAAGAAAATATGATTTGATCCGCTAGTTAATTGCTAAACCATTCTGGAGGTATGTAATAGTTGATAATAATTAGTATCAAACTGTTAATATGGTATATGAGCTAGACATTTTGTAATGCTTGTGATAATGAAAGAATAAATGAAAATATAAGTATATTATTTAGTTTGAAAGACAGAACTTAATGAGAATGGCAATCACTTGAATTGTGTAACTTGTTAAAAGAGTACGCAGGATTCATTTACTAAAGATTTAAACAAAAAGGGAAAGTTAAGATGAATTAGTTAATTATAATTAAATTGTCGACTAAGCCAAGAACTGAAGTCCATTTCTTGTGCATGTTAGGAATTATTATAGTATCACGATAAATATAGAAATAACAGTTGATGTTATGAAATGAAGGTAAAATAAGAAGGTTAGATGAAACTTGAATAGTAAATCACTCGAGTCTAATTTTAGTATTGAGTTACAAACATAAGCAATAGTAGACAATAATAATCGATGTAATTAAAGTGTATGTATGTCTAGCAAAAGTAAATTAGTTGAATCAAAATATTAGTATTATGCGTGATATGAATTAATCATGTATTGTTTATTAGTTTGATACTATGTATTGAAATATGTTCTATGATTATAAAATGAGTTATATTTTAAGACGAGTTACTAACTCATTAATTATTGTATTCTCAGATTAGCAGAAGACTCAGTAATATTATACTTCTGAGTGGGGACTGAGGTATCGGTGAGTGGACTTGGATCTCTCAGTATGATTTGGTGATAACCTATTTGGTTACATCAAGTGACGTTGTTTATTAGTTTGAAGTATTCAGTTGATTAATTACGTGTGATTATGTGTTAAGTGGCCTTCTGGCATATTGTGTTATGGAGGTCAACAATTGTTGGGCTAGGTTGCTACAGGTTAACTAACATAGGAATTGTGAACATTTGTTGTGAATGGAGCTTATGTTGGTTAAAGGTGGTAAACAGTTATCGGTAATACCACTGAATTAGCCTACAGTTGGCTATAAGTGTCACTTGGTGGGCCACCGCAGCTAAGGGCACCACTAGGGCCACCGATCCTCTTAGTGATGTTGAGTCTAAGTGCTAAGTGCTGTAAACAGATATGGATAAGCTAAGTTATATTGTTAGTGACAGGTTTATTCACTTAGCTTCGTGCTAATCCCCCACACTACTTCTTGTAGGTTATAATATGATATATATGGGAGGAGCAAGAAGTGTTAATTTTTATGGAATGTTTGACAATCAGCGTGCACTCTGATATTTATTTTGGATGCGTCCATGTTGTGTCTTGAAATTATATAACACCCAGTTTAATATTTTATGGTTTCGGAATATTATGACTTTATGTATTATTTGTAAAGTAGTTTAACAATGTTTGTCATAACCTGCGCTTCCAATGTATTGTTTAAATAAAAATTGGTTCTAAATATTGGGTGTTATAAGTTGTTAATGGTACATCTCAACTCTAGGGTCTTATTGACAATGGGGGTACAACGATAATAATCACTGCCACCATCATCTGTACTATTCTACAACTTCCTGTACATGATGTTTATGATCCACTGCCTGATGGAGATGTGGCCAAAGGAGGCCTAGTCAATCTCACTGGGATTGACGGTAAATATTCCGTCGATGGTAGTGGCAATCGTAAATATTCCACTGTACATAAAACAAAGATGGATGGTGTGTGGAATGCCCTATTTTCAAACTTTATTCAAAACTTGGGCACCAAAACAGGAAGCTACAATCAATTCAGCTCCCTAGAGGCAAAAATCAGCTGGTCGATGGTGACGTCGTGGTCGGATGATCACAACGCCGATCAGTGGGTGTTTTATATTTGTAAATGCTGGGGTCTAAGTGTGACTTACTAATACTGAACCAAAGGCTAGTAGATGGTAAGTATGACCTAGAGTCATTCTCAAAGGGAACTGAATTGAAACGCAGGTGATCCAATCAATCTTTCTTTTCTAGTACAGGTTTTTATAAGAGTGCGTTGGGGGTTTTGGTTCAGTTAACTAAGTAAACTAAATAAAGCGAATAAAAGATAATGATAAATCAGATAATGGAAAGTAGTATTTTTTGTGATTTCATTAGCTCATAATATGGGATGATGACTTTTTAGGGAAAATGTTTATCTAAATTGGGAATGTTTACTAGATATAATAGCTTATGGTATAACCCGTAGATTCCTTATCAGTCGGTTATCAGCTAATATGTCACGAGGAACTAGGGTATCATGATTCTGATCAGAAAGACAATGCTCAACTCTCCACACTCTCCTGCGAGGGAGTCAGCGGCCCTTATTATCGATTGCATTCGCTCGTGGGCTAAGGAACAAAGTAGCAAGTTCATAACAAGTCTAACTGTTCTTAATAACATAAAGACTACAAATCCGGTAAAAAATTAACTTAGAAGAATATGTTCGGGCTTAATTGATTAATCCCTATTAGTGAAACTCAAGCATGATAAGCGAGGTAAAGTGTTTAGGTTTCTTGCGTACCTTACTTTAGGTTTCTTGGTTTGAGAAAAAATATTAATTTAAATTGGATTTTAAACTTGCCTTTCTCAATACAATTAACAAATCCCTAGGTTTTCGTGAATGATTATTCAGCCTATAGCCTACCTACTCTAATCTAATCTAAACTAATCTACTCTAATTAACATACTGACGACTTTTGCATAAAGTTAAACCCATACCATATCATAAAATACTATGGTAGTTCACAATATATTTAATCTTTAACTGATATTTTTGTTATGAATTTAATTGCTTCGCAATGGTTACATGATAAGTACATTGTGATTAGAAGTGTACTATACTCATGGAAATTCAACATAATCACTTTGCATTTTATTATGATTGCATGACGTTACGATTAAACCATAGTTTTGACATAGATAACTATTGACCAAGTATTAAGGTTCATGACTCCTCTTTACAAGGTAACAATCACGTTTGTTAATCGAAAGGAGAATATAAGTTTTATGTTTAAAATCTTAAGATAAGTCCGTTCATAAAGTTTCCGTTTTTATAATGTCGATCCATAATACAACTACCTTCGATCGTTTACCGACTTCCATACATTTGTACTCCGCTTAACAGCGTTTCCGGTACTATATCAAGTAAACAGTCGAATAAGAGCCGTCATATTACTTCACGACATATTTAAAGTCATCCCATAATTATTTATGCAAACTACATCACAACAAATACAATAGTAATCTACTCGGTAAGCATGGCACAAACTATCTTTAGCATAATTAGAGCATACATATTTAATTAAGATAGATAAGGATAGAAAGAACCGAGATTAATATGTGAGAAGGAATAGACTTGAATTAATGAGCGTTACTCCAAGCTTACACCAAAGATTACAAGCACGTTCATTGCTTTCGTTCTATTCTAAACAGGTTTCCTAAACTAGCCTAATAGAATGAGAAAGTAAAACTAACAAAATATGAAAGAATTATTTGTAAGTATGGAAGGTGGTTTCTTTCCAAGATTGTGTGAGATATGGTGTTTAGTGTTTTGTTGTTGGTGTCTCTTGAAATGAACCATGGGGCTCCTATTTATAGATGAAATCTGGTGCACTTTAGCAACTAGGGGCACATGTTAGCAAAAGGAGGTAAAGTGGCTAGCACATGTACCCTAAAGTGTGAAAAGGTCTAGCACATCTACTCTAAAGTTGCGGAAAGGTCTAGCATGTGTACCAGGCGAGTACGAGCAAGGATGAAAAAGTGGCCGGGGAATGGGGGTCTGGTGGCCGGCGCTACCACCATTGTGGCTGGCGGCGGACGCATGGTGGCCGGCGGCGGCAACCATGCTGTCATCCCGGTTCGCAGTTTGTTTTCTTCATTTCTTGATTCGTGCGTATCTTCTTTGTTATGCGTCCGTTTTCATAGATTCTTTTTGTGTTGGATTCATTTTTCAAAAACGAAGACTTTGATGAAAAGAAATCTCTGAAATGTTTCTCTGAAATGTTTCTCTGATCTTTAAATGTCTCATGCGAATCTTTTGAATCTTCCAGTGTACGTAAAATCTTTGTTCTACATCCGTTTTTGTTGATCCTTCTTTTGTTAGATTCGCAATTTGAAAACAAAGATCTTGGATAAGGGAAATCTCAGTGATAGGTACTTTATCTAAAATCTTGTCTCGGATGCCTTGAATCTTCAACTGCATGTGGAATCTTCATTTTTCATTTGTTTTGCTTGATTTTTCTCGTGCAACTTCATTTTGACCGTCTTGGAAAAGTTTCATTGATTTCTACATTATTTGAGTCTGAATGCCAAGTATTGTCACAGAATGAGAGAGATATCGGAGTTAAAAACATGACTTTTTACACGATATCAAGTATCCCACACTTAGAACTTTGCTTGTCCTCAAGCAAACTTGAATTTCAAGTATGGTTAGAAATAAGTAGATAATGAAATATTTAAAGGAGGAACTTTTTACTGATGGGGGTTTAGGAAAAAATAAAATCTTTGTGCTTTTGAAAAAGTAGGATTGTAATCTTTGGGAGCGTGCTTTTGATCTTTGATCTTAGATACATGACTAAGTGATCCTCTCACAGTGGTCACTCCAATCACTCAAAGTGTTTAGGGTTTCCTATTCCAATATTATCAATCACTCAGAATGCCAGTCATGTATCGTTTATCATCATAGGCTTGATCGAGAATCAAATTGTTACCTTTTAAGTGAGCGCGAACTCGATCAAGCCATAATCATTCTAAGAGAAGTGATGTAGGGTTTTCGGGGTGGAGTGTTGGTGATATGAGAGGGGGTTATATTGGTTTTTCATAGGTTTATTTTTTTGTGAAGAAGAAAGCTGGAATTTTTGAGAGGATTGACGCCCTTTTCTCATGATTTTTGGTAGGAGTTTTTTTCTCCATTTGACTTTCTTTTCTTCGATTTTTTTTTGACGTCATATCCCTGTAGCTTATCTTCTTTCATCTTTGGAACTTTCTATGAAGTTTGAGGGATGCTTTTGAGAGGGTACGGATAACGTATTTTCATTTTTGGGTGTATGAATGGGTTTAAGAATGATGTGATTCGATCTCCTTTTCACTCACCAGTTCGGATTCGAAATGCATAACAGGAGCAAGTTCTGATTCTAAACGCATACATCAGCACACTCAAGAATCGAAGAAGTGAAGCATTAAAAATGAATGCTTTATATGGCTCAAGATACCTCACGAATCGAAAGTTGGTTTGTTGTATGCCTAGTCATGCGATGCTCTTTATGCGATTACTAAACTAATTTTCCAAAGGAATTTGTATTTTATTTATTCTTCTTCCCCAAACTAAATTATTCTTTGTCTAAAATTTTTCATTTTCAACATATTTTTAACTCAATTTTAAAAAAATTTGTTTACTTATTGGAGAAGGATGGTCTAAAGAGCAGCGAACTTAGAATCAAGTATATACCATTATCCATTTTACAGTAGTGTAACTACTGCTATCCCACACTTAAAGGAACATCATCCTCGATGTTATTCTATGCTCTGACTGGGGTAAAATCCCACACTTAGGATCTGAAACATCGAAGACGTATTCTTTTAGCAGTGTATGTTGGGTTTAAATCCCACACTTAGTGATAAGCATATTAGATATGGTATATTTATAACGAAGGAAAAAGATTGGTAAAGAAGTACTCCACAGTAGTTGCAGTGTTCCTTGGTATGCGTTTGTTGAACTTCGTCTTGCTGGGTTCACTCTTGATCAAGTCTTCTTATGATTGGTCTCGTAGGTGTTAACACGTCGGATTTAGGATGGTTATACTTCCTTGAAATAGGAGGTATGTCCGAGTGTGAAAGATAGTCGGAGATTTCATCACTTCTTGGAAAGTGAAATTTGCGGAAATGTAAAAAACGGGTTGCCTCCCGAGAAGCGCTATTTAAAGTCAAGAGCACGACTTAGTCCTTTCTTTAGATGATGATGCTGGATACGTCATGGGTACTGGAGTGGTTACCGTGGCTCCTAGGTAAGCTGTAACGTCGAGGAAAGTACTGAAGGAATTGCTCTAACATGTCAGCAATTAGGGTTAGTGGATTGTAAGGATTTCATCATGAAACTTTTGAAGTGATCAGTGGCTAATCGGTCAAGGATTGCCATCCCATAACTGATGTATCTTATTGACCGTGTGACTGGTCCATTAGGGTCAACTCTTGTGCAGGTGTGAGTTTGAACAATCTCACGCTTGGGGTGGTTTCGTCCTATTGTGGCGATCATGGCCATGAACTGAATTTTCACTTCTTCAAAGTCACTAGTCAAAGGGTCTCCTCCAAAGGATCTGGTTGCTTGACATACTTGTCTGATGAGTTGATGTTGCTCACGGTTGAAAGGAAAATCCGAGTCTGTGAAGACATAGATTAGCTTGCTGAATATTTCACTGTATCCATTGTGATAAACATCAAGCTCTGCATCTTCTTCAGTGTACATTCCGCGTAGTCAAGGTGTCGCATATGTTGCTAAGTTAATTTGCGACAAGTGCGGAATGAATCTTGGTACTTCACGAGTTTCTTCTTCATATACTGAGTGGTTTAGTTCTTCAATTATCAGCTCAACATGATGACCAATAGTGGAATGAATGACGATCCAGTAGTTTTCTGAGGCTGTGAGGTGTTCTCCGGTTTCGATGAGATCTAGAAGGGTTCTAAGATCTCCCACCATTCTGATATCGGCATAGTTCTGTGGGTTTCCAGTAGCTCTTTCCAGATGGGTTCTCATTGATGCTAGTGTAGCCTTCTGACTCGATGAGTAAGGGAAAGCTGATCTGATTAGGGCACAATATACTTTTTGGTATATTTGCCTCTGGTTTCTACAGAACTCGATTTCTCCCATCGGGTAGTGTGGCCTTTCTTGCTGTTGAGCTTCTCTTGTGATTTGAGCTTGAAGGGAATCTGATAGTTCTTGGATATGCCTGTGCAGGGCGCGAGGTTCTTGCGTTCCATATTTGGCGAGATATGATTCGTATTCTCATTCGATCTCCCTTATCAGGTGCATTTAAGCGATGGTGTAGTCACTGGTTGATTCTCTGATAGCTTCTACGATAATGCGGACATCGTCATATTCATCAATCAAGTCAATCATCTCTTAGTAGGTATCTACGAGGGGGATTCGTAATATATCAGTTGTGGAGGTAGGAGAATTGGCTGGAGCAGGGGGTTGATGGAATAGAGCGTTTGTCAAGAGTGACGATGATACAATCATCATCATATTCATTCTCATCTTCAGAATCTTCATCACGTGAATATGGGAATTGGTGGAATTCTTCATCTGGGGGCGCGTTATTGAAAGGTTGGGAACTATCGACTTCGATGGTCTTGACTTCCGTGGTTGAATCTTGAAGGTTTTCTTCAACAAAGCCACCAGTTTGACTTGCCTTATACGCAATGATTCTTTGTATGAGTTTAGCATATATTTCCGGGTGGCTTTAGGATTGGAACTCTTCTTCAAAAGTATATATATCTCGGAGTTGGGTTCGGGTGAATGGTTTCAAAGGGTCAAGATGAGAGTTGAGCATGGTTTCCATTCTCTTGAGATGAGTGGATTAGAAGTATTGACGAACGGATTCATAATCAACTGATTTGTCTGATGAATTGTTGTCTTCGGAGCATTGTATCCTTTGACTTCAGCCATTTGTGGTGAATCAATTTGATCCTCATCTTCCTCCATTTCTTCAGATCTTTCTTCTTCTTCTTCGGTCTCTTCGTCCATTTCTTCTTCCTCTTCAGTTTCTTCTTCTTCCTCAGCGGGTTCTTCCTCTTCTTCTTCAGGTTCTTCTTCTTCTTCTTCTTCAGATTCTATGTCTTCCTCTGCTTCTTGATATACCTCTTCCTCTTCTGGGTCAATTTCAGTGTCAGAGATGAAGGTTGATGATCGGGTGAAATATCATTCTTCTTCGGATTCTGATTCATTGTTATGGGTAATTATGCCTGTTGATATAGCTTAACATTCTTCTTGTTCTAGGGTGCATTCTGGTTAATCGATCTTTTAAGTGATGCTTTCGCCATGCGATCATAGGAAAATCGTGTGGTTATACACATCAATCACTGCTCGGGCTGTATTCATGAATGGTCTTTCAAGGATAATCGGTATGTTTATGTCCTCGTGGATATCCATTACCACGAAATCCGTAGGAAAGAATAATTTGTTAACTTGAATTAAGACATTCTCAGCTATTCCTTTTGGGTATCTATCGGATTGGTCAGCTAGCTGGACAGTCTCTTAGTGGGTTTCAAATTTTCAAGTTCTAGCCTTTTAAACAGGGAGTAGGGCATGATGTTAATGCTAGCTCCTAGGTCGGCTAACGCGCATATATCTCCGGATTGGTAAATAGAACAAGAGAGTGTAAATCTACCGGTGTCTCCTAGTTTTTCGTGAAGGCTATTTTTAAGTAAGGCTGAGCTTTCAGGACTAAGAGGAATGTTGTTTACTTCGGGCAGTTTATCCTTAGTGGGCAGCAATTTTCTAATATATTTATTACGACCGGGAACTCTAGACATAGTATCGAGTAATTTTCCGTCTAACTTAGAGGATGATAATTT
This sequence comes from Pseudognaphalium luteoalbum, assembly GCA_963422505.1. Lineage (NCBI taxonomy): Eukaryota > Viridiplantae > Streptophyta > Magnoliopsida > Asterales > Asteraceae > Pseudognaphalium > Pseudognaphalium luteoalbum. The sequence goes on along the minus strand of OY730195.1, from coordinate 59,886,519 downwards.
CTTAGGTTGGACCTTAAGTTTAGTGAGGTAATGGATTTTAACCTCATTGTTCATGGTCGGAGTGGTTTCCACAACTGGTATCTTGAAATATGGTTCTTCCTTTACTAGGACAATAGCAGGTGGTGGAGTGGCTGCTTCCTTGGTGGTGGTAACTTGCTTTGCCTCCTCAACATGTGGGTTATGAACCGTGTTGCTAGGCAAACTTCCTCTAGGCCTGTTCTCAAGACGTTATGCCAATTGTCCAATTTGAGCTTCCAAGTTCTTTAGTATGGCCAACTGATTTCTCATAAAGAGATCGGCTTGATCTTGCCTAGCGGATGTCTTTTGGTTGATTATGGGTTGGCCCTGCATGAACTGAGTGAAGGCATCATCTGAACTTGAAGCTGGGGCATTTGTCTTGTTAGGTTGCTCAGTGGTTTGGTTTGTGTCGGAAGTGGGTCTAGGAAGTGCGAGGGTTGGTTGTAGGAAAGTTGTGGTTGTTGTGGGTAAGGTGGGTATCTAGGTGGGTATCAGGGTTGGAAAGGTTGGTTGTTTCTTTGCGGGAATGAAGGTCCTCTAGTTTGGTTGTTTTTTTTGTTGAAACCGGGTGGAAAATTTTGTAGTCGAGCAGGAAATTGAGAATAGTAAACGGTGTCGTCTGCCTCTTCATATAAACTTAATATTCACCGGGTGGTTGCGAGTTGGTGCAGTTTTGACAGGCTTTCACTTGGTATACTTGATGTTGTTGTTTCTTATGTTCTCCGAACTGTTTGACAAGTGTGTCCATCTTCTCCATTAATACCTTAATTGCTTCAACTGGAATTGAATTCGATGCAGCAAGAGGTGTTGAAGATGTTGAGTGATCTCCAGAGTTCCAATCATGGTGATGCATAGTCATGTTTTATATAAGGTTTCATCCTTCTTCGTCTGTCTTCGTCATAAAGCTTCCTTGTGCAGTAGCGTCGAGGGTGGTTCGGTGGTAAGGGTCTAAACCATTAAAAAGGTACACAATTGTGCAGATTTGTCAAGTCAGTGATTGGGGCATTTCGTCAGGGCTCCTTTGAATCATTCCCATGCGGTGTATAATGACTCATCAAAACCTTGTCGGAAGTTCATGATGTCATTTCGGAGTTTGGTTTGTTTAGAGGGAGGAAAGTACTTGGTTAGAAACTTTGTCGCCATCACCGTCCATGAAGTGATAGAACCGGTTTCTAAACCTTCAAACCATATTTGCGCATGATGTGTGAGAGAATAAGGGAAGAGATACAAGCGGATTGTATCTTGGCTAACTCCATTTTGTTTGTAGGAGTTTGAAAGAGATATGAACTTATCGAGGTGAGAGTTTGGATCATCACTTGGCAATCCATGGAATTGACAGTGGTTTTAGATTAGCTGGATGATATGGTGCTTAAGCTCGAATGATTGTCTTGGGGTTTTTGGGTAAAGAATTGGGTCTCCTCTTCCTTCAATAGAGGGCTTACTCTTGTCAGCGAGAGTGATGCGATCAGCCATTGCTTGTCTAAGTGTAGATTGCTTCTTTTCTCGTCGAATAGTACGTATTATAAGTTCTGGATCGGGAAAGTTAAAAAGTAGTGCAGATCTAGGGGAACAGGTCATACACTAAAGAAAAACAGACAATAAAGAAAATATTTTGTTTTTTATAAGGTTTTATCTTAAGGGTATACTAGAAAACAGGATTGGTTGGGCCTCTCTATCGGACAGTTAGTCTCCCCGGCAACAGCGCCAAAAACTTGATCGTGACGTCGTGGTCGGATGATCACAATGCCGATCAGTGGGTGTTTTATATTTGCAAATGCTGGGGTCTAAGTGTGATTTACTAATACTGAACCAAAGGCTAGTAGATGGTAAGTATGACCTAGAGTCGTTCTTAAAGAGAACTGAATTGAAACAGAGGTGATCCAATCAATCTTTCTTTTCTAGTACAAGTTTTTATAAGAGTGCGTTAGGGGTTTTGGTTCAGTTAACTAAGTAAACTAAATAAAGCGAATAAATGATAATGATAAATCAGATAATGGAAAGTAGTATTTGTTGTGATTTCATTAGCTCATAATATGGGATGATGACTTTTTAGGAAAAACGTTTATCTAAATTGAGAATGTTTACTAGATTTAATAGCTTATGGTATAACCCGTGGATTCCTTATCAGTCGGTTATCAACTAATATGTCACGAGGAACTAGGGTTTCATGATTATGATCAGACAGACAATGCTCAACTCTCAACACTCTCCTGCGAGGGAGTCAGTGGCCCTTATTATCGAACGCATTCGCTTGTAGGAGAAGGAACAGAGTAGCTAGTCGATAACAAGTCTAACCGTTCTTAATACCATAAAGACTACAAATCCGGTAAACAATTAACTTAGAAGAATATGTTCGGACTTAATTGATTAATCCCTATTAGTGAAACTCAAGCATGATAAGCGAGGGAAAGTGTTTAGGTTTCTTGCATACCTTACTTTAGGTTTCATGGTTTGAGGAAAAGTATTAATTTAAATCGGATTTTAAACTTGCCTTTCTCTATACAATTAACAAATCCCTAGGCTTTCGTGAATGATTATTTAGCCTATATCCTACCTACTTTAATCTAATCTAAACTAATCTACTCTAATTAAAATGCTGACGGCTTCTGCATAAAGTTAAACCCAGATCATATCATAAGATACTATGGTAGTTCACAATGTATTTAATCGTTAACCGATGTTTTCGTTGTGAATTTAATTGCTTCGTAATGGTTACATGATAAGTACATTGTGATCAGAAGTGTATTATACTCATGGCAATTCCACGTAATCACATTGCATTTTATGATGATTCCATGACATTACAATTAAACCATAGTTTTGACATAGATAACAATTGACCAAGTATTAAGGATCGCGACCCCTCTTTACAAGGTTACAATCACGTTTGTTAATCGAAATACGAATATAAGTTTTATGTTTAAAATCATACGATAAGTCCGTTCATAAAGTTTCCGTTTTTATAATGTCGAACCATAATACAACTACTTTTGGTCGTTTACCGACTTCCTTACATTTGTACTCCGCTTAACAGCGTTTCCAGTACTATATCAAGTAAACAGTCGAATAGGGGCCGTCATATTACTTCACGACATACTTAAAGTCATCCTATAATTATATATACTAACTATATCACAATAAGTACAATAGTAATCTACTCACAAAGCATGGCACAAACTATCTTTAGAATAATTAAAGCATACATATTTAATTAAGATAGATAAGGATAGAAAGGACCGAGATTAATATGCGAGAAGGAATAGACTTGAATTAATGAGCGTTATTCCAAGCTTACACCAAAGATTAAAAGCACGTTCCTTGCTTTCGTTCTATTCTAAACAAGTTTCCTAAACTAGCCTAATAGAATGAGGAAGTAAAACTAACAAAATATGAAAGAAATATTTGTAAGTGTGGAAGGTGGTTTCTTTCCAAAAATGTGTGAGATGTGGTGTTGGGTGTTTTGTTGTTGGTGTCTCTTGAAATGAACCCTGTGGCTCCTATTTATAGATGAAATCCGATGCACTTTAGCAACTAGGGGCACATGTTAGCAAAAGGTGGTAAAGTGGCTAGCACATGTACCCTAAAGCGTGAAAAGGTCTAGCACATGTACCGTAAAGTTGCGGAAAGGTCTAGCACGTGTACCAGGAGAGTATGAGCAAGGACGAAAAAGCGGTCAGGGGACGTGGGCCTGGTGGCCGTCACCGCCACCATGGTGGCCGGCGGCGGCTGCATGGTGGCCGGTGGCGGCTACCATGATGCCATCCAGGTTTGCCGTCTTTTGCTTCGTTTCTTGATTCGCGCTTATCTTCTTCGTTGTGCGTCCGTTTTCATAGATTCTTTTTGCATTGGATTCGTTTTTCAAAAATGAAGACTTTGATGAAAAGAAATCTCTAAAATGTTTCTCTGATCTTTAAATGTCTCATGCGAATCGTTTGAATCTTTCGGTGTACGTAGAATCTTTGTTCTTCATCCGTTTTTGTTGACTCTTCTTCTGTTAGATTCGAAATTTGAAACCAAAGATCTTGGATAAGGGAAATTTCAGTGATGGGTAATTTATGTAAAATCTTGCCTCGGATGCCTTGAATCTTCAACTGCATGTGGAATCTTCATTTTTCGTTCGTTGTGCTTGATTTTTCTCGTGCAACTTCATTTTGACCGTCTTGGCAAAGTTTCATTGATTTGTACATTATTTAAGTCCGAATGCCAAGTATTGTTCCTGAATGAGAGAGATATCGGAGGTAAAAACATAACTTTTTGCGCGATATCACTGGTCACTGGTCAACTCACTAAAAGTTGACTATACAAGTGTGATCTTTAACGAGCTAGTTAATAGGATCACTGAGCCTACCAGGGCAAAATATGTGCCCTATCCTAGGTTTCTTTCACTGATCTTCAAAGATCAGTTTGATCCCTATGATAGATTATCTTTCACTGGCTTTGAACCAACCCTGGGAGGAAGTCAATTTTTTCAAAACCAGCAAATGTGTCTCTCCCTGAGTTCATGAAAACCAAGGGAGTACTTGCACCCCAGCCTTTACAATATGTACAACCGTTATCTTCTTACCCCCCTCCCCTCCCCCATCGACCACGTTACTAAACACCCCCCCCCCCCCAGTGACTACTATGGTTAAACCACCAATCAAGAAAACCACCACTGCTCCCAAAAGAAAATCCAAATTAGGGTCCCTAACATTAAAAGCTCGGGGACATAGAACAATGAAGGCATCTACGGATGTCAAGAGTGAAACAGAGACTATACGTTCAGTCCCCGCGGGTACTCTTGATCAACCCATAGCCACAACTGCTTCACTGGACTCCGGAAAGTCCAGTGACTCTAAAATGGGACAACTACAGACAGCTACAATGGCTCAACCCATTGTTAGAAGTGATTTCGGGTGAATCCCACACCCCTCTATCGAGTCCACCCATCAGCCACTTGTCATCCTCACAAAAGGATGACATTTCAAGGGCTTGTGGTATCATGTCGCACCCCCAAAACACGTGGCAGCGGAACTATGAGGTGTGATGGGGGCGCAGACCAAATTAAATATGTAGTTACCCTCAGGTAGTTTCTTCTCGAGTGAGTATTCGATTATGTAGTTACCCTATGCGGTTAAGCAAGTGGTACCGTGGAAGTCTCCTTAGTGGTAAATAAGGGTTTAGTCTCGTTTTCAGAGTTGGGTGACGTAGTTGTGGGAGTGGTTGTCGTGAAGGGTGGCAAATAAGTTTAGTGTACGTAAGGTTATACATATACATATATATATACACATAAAAGCCTAACACATAATGTAACACCCCCAAATTTACTGTTTAGCGGAAGCAAGATTTGGGGTGCTACTAATCAATAATCAAAACACACAAGGCATATAATGAACGACTCTATATGCGTCGTTTTACAAATACATTGGAAACTCTTGTTAGCACGTTGAAAGACTATGTTTAACAAAAATTCGTTGAAATCTTTGGTTATTGAAAAGTGTTGAAAATTCCGTTTTGTCAAAAATCGGTTGAAAGTTTACGTCTGTGAAAAATCCATATCGTCTATTCTATTCTCGTGGTGGTGTAGCCTAGCAGCTAGTACCAGAACGGTATGATGAGCAGGTTCCTATGCATATGGAGGGGTATTCATGTCAGAAGATTCTCCGCGTCTCAAGAGTTGTAAATAGCCAAATCATAGTTCCAAAAAGTAGTCATGACAATGACCGAGTAGTGTTCTTGAAGTAGTCAATCATTACTATGTTATTATTTTGAAATGAATGAATGTTTGATAAGGGTGTTCGGAGCAGTCGAAGTCGTGAATCAAGTTATGGGTAAATCGTTTGAGGAACGTCTCGGAATAGTGATCAAACATGATCAAGTAGAAATAGTATGAATAGGATAAGGTCTAGTCCGAGGAGGTCTATCAGTCAGTCCTTCTAGTGGTGTAAAACACATGCGATCCATATGTCTAGGTCGAGAGCAGGTAGAGAAAGTGAAGTGGCAGAAGTAGGTATAGACCATCTAAGTGACGAAGTATCATACGGTTTAAGTTCTATACGTGTTCCCGAGTGATTTGGTTTCAAGCAGAAAGAAGAGGGTGAAGTATATGTGACTTGTTTGGTTGGCAAATCCTCAGGTAGATTCTTCTCGAGTGAGTCCAATTTGTCACACCCCCAATTTCGTGATTTGCGAAGTGACTATTTTGGGGCGTGACTAATCAAATATCGAAACACCAAAGTACAAGCAAACGACTCTAAATGAGATGTTTTAGAAAATACATTACAATACAGTAACATTACAGAAGTAGTACAGAGTTTTAGGTCATAAGTATACATCATTAGCGAGTTCGCAAAATGATTCTGAATATTTTAAATACATAATCAAAGTACAAAAGATAATGCCAATAAAATCTTCATAAATGTTTATGCATGTGACTCGTACTAGCTTAGCATACCCTGCGGGCCATCCTCCTATTGCTGAGTACCTGAGAATGCATCACTAAAAGAGTCAACCAAAAGGTTGGTGAATCTCACAGGTTTGTAATAAACAGTAATAAAAAGATTAACGTAAATCAATAAGTAAATTATTTCACAAATAAGTAAGACGGTAAAGTATAATTGTACAATTGTAGTAAGGTCGGTCTATCTTGACATGAGCCATCATAGTCGAAGCTTAAGATGTCAGTAATATACAATCAAGTACAAGTAAATTACCCCCGTGAGTGCTAATCCAAAAACACTCATATGAAACGAGTACAAAACGCCCATTTATACAATACGGTTCGTGGTGGTGCTACCACCCCGGGCGGGGATTGTCAGTCCCATATGGATCCATATACTAAAACTCGCGCTTACCGTATAATTAACAACTATGATTCAGAGGACTTCATTGGATTAAAAGGAAACTCATGTAATTCAGTATATCAATAAATCTATAGGTCTTTAAGTCGGTAAGTAAATAAGTCGATAAAGTAATAAAGCATAAGTCTATCGTATAGTAATTCAGTAAAATAATAACTCAGTAAGTTTGAAAACTGTAAAGCCTGTCAATAAATCAGTATGTTTGCAACGTAGTAAAATAGTAAAGTATAAGTTCATCAAATAGTAAGTCGGTAAAGTAACAAGTTGGTAAAATAATACATTTGCACATGTAATCAAGTAAATCAAGTAATGCATCTCCCCCAAAACAAAAACAGTAAAATGGGGCCGTGAGACTCATCTGAGTCTAGCCGAGCTATGAATATCCGATATGGAATGAACAGTCCGAAACCTTCTAATGCCCTATGCATATAAGGTCATTCATATATAAGTGATTGTTTTAGCGTTGTACTATATCAATAGTTTGTTTGTTTCGAAAGGTTGTTGGAGTTGAAAAGTGTACGATTTGTTGGTGATGATATTCAGAAGTTTGTTTGTTATGCATTCACAATTGTTGATCGTGTCGTATAAAATTTTTGTTGAAATATTTGCTACACGAAAGTATGTATATATATATATATATAGTTATAGTTATATATAAAATTAATTATAATAATAATAATAATAATAATAATAATAATAATAATAATAATAATAATAATAATAATATTAATAATAATAAATAAGTAATATGTTACTAGTGACTTGCTATATATAGTCATTTCTATATTAAGTATGTAACAAAGATTTAAGCCACCCGTTCGGGTATCACTAGCCCATCCGTCCGGGTTTATGGACCTACCCGTTCGGGTGTAGTCCCTAACCCGTTCGGGTTTGGTTCCTCACCCGTTCGGGTTTGGTCCCTGTAACACCCCCAAAATCACTATTTAGCGGAAGCAAACTTTGGGGTGCTACTAATCAAATATCACAGCACAAAAGTAAAGCAAACGACATCTATATGCTACGTTTGTAAAAAAGTTACATTTCCGTACATAAAATGTTTGAAACATGGTGTTTCTGGTTACAAAATGGAGTTCCCTAGAGTCCGCGTATAAAGCGGGAGATTCTATTACATAATCATAATAAATACAAAAGATAATGCTAAGAATCTCCGTTAAATGCAACGTAGAAATCATGCGACTCTAGCTAGTATCCTGAGGGAATCCTACTCCGTTTGGGTACCTGAGATACAAAGCTAAAAAGGTCAACACGAATGTTGGTGAATCTCATAGGTTTGTAAATAATATAAGTATTTGAACACAAGATTTCATCAGTAATGCCCGCAGGCGTCAATCAGGTATTTGTAATCCCGCAATTGTAATGTAAGTAAGTTATACCGTTGCCATGAGGCTCATAATCGAAGCTTAACCCATAAATAATAATTTGCTCCCGTGACATGCTCGTAATTGAGCAAGCATAAGTAACGAATGATAGTCGCCCGTTTATACAGAACGGTTCGTGGTAGCGCTACTACCCCGGGCGGGGAGGGTCATTTCCCTAATGGATCCATTAACTAGTGTTCGCGCTTAAGTACATAACTAACGATATATGATGGAGAGACTTCCGTAAAAGTAATTAACTCATGCAATCCCGTATAGTAAAATGATTAGTTCGAACTTGTGTTCAAAAAAAAAAAGCAATGTATCTCACCCCGTAAGTAAAACAGTAAAAGTGGGGCTATGAGACTCACCTGAGTCCAGTAAATACGTATGTGTAATCAACCAGGTAAAGCGGTTGTAAGTCTGTGTATCGATTCTCAGAACCCTGCAACCTTCTGGCATCCGAAACGCACAAGGTTGTAAGTAAACAAGTAAATGATTTGGTGTCTTAAAAGATCACCCATGCTAGTTGTCCACTCAACTAGGACATGTCCAAGTGTTTGTTTAGTAAACCATTTGTATTTTGAAAACAAGTATGGCCCGTTGGTGACGATTTGTAATAATAATCCAAGAGTGTTATTATTATATGTATCGTTTTATTAAAAATTGTATCTGGGATTTAAATTCGGAAAATTGGTCAAGTCGGGTCGTGGACTGAAATAGTGGGGCGAACTGAGTTCGCGATGCGAGCCGAGTTCGGTTCTCAAGGCAGTAGGCTGCGAACTGAATTTGGTTCGCAACACAAGGTTCGTCTCGCAGGTCAACTCGCAAGTCAACTCGCAAGTGGGTTCGGTTCGCAGTTTGGGTTCGTGAGTTCAGTTTTCGGTTCGCAGTTGGGTTCGCCTCGCAGGACGAACAGATCTCGGTTTGCAGAACGAGCTGTTCGAACACTTATCTATGAAAATGCATTTTCAAGTCGATTTTTGGGCAAATCTTTGTTGAGTAAACGTTCTAGCATGTAAATAAAAGCTTTCTAAGTAATTACATCGAGTTTTGAAGCGTTTCATACCAAGAATCGAAAATGGGGATGATGAAGGTGAGGTAGAAGATGATGGTGGTCCTTGTGCTTTTCCTTGATGGTGATGATGAATGATTTTGATGACGGTGGTGTTGATGTTGCTGCTGATTTGAACAAGGAAGAGGGGAAAAGGAGAAAGAGAAGAGAGGGTTTTGAGATGTGTGTGTGTGTGTTTGTGATAATTGGAAGGATTGAAGGAAAAAGGAAGTTTTAAAAGGAGGTGGATCTTGGGTCGGGTTGGAGCTTGGATCCGCGGATTTGGGCTGACCCATTTGGGTCTCGGTCTCGTAGGCTTGTTTTTCAGATCGTTATGTTACATTTCGCAATTGTTTAAATGTTGTTCCGTGTTTCGTGTTTAAGTATATCCGAAATATTTTTAACTGAAATGTTTTATCAAAACACTAAATAACGAGTTATAGAATTATAATTTGAATTATTTTCGCTTGACTGACGCGCTTCGTGCGTGTTTGTCGTGTACAGAGTGTTTTTATCAATAAGGAATACTTGTAATATACTCTTCCAATATATTAATTTAAGTAACATTTTGTTTGGATCAATCCACATTATGATAAAGTTTTATCACCAACGTCCATTTATTAATATCGAACCCCGTCCGGTTCATAAGTGTAAGATTTAAATTAAATCGCGTATGCGTGCCAGTATTCTCACTATAATGTTACCTTTAATTAGAGTATTGTAAAACTAAATACACAAAAATTTCAAGTAGTTTAGGCACTAATTAAAGTCCTAAATTGGCGGGTGTTACATTCTCCCCTTGTTAGGAGAATTTCGTCCCGAAATTAGCCTGTTGTCGTGATGTTTGTAGGAGTAGCGTTTATGAACAAATGTGGGTATCTCAGTCTCGTTTGGTCTTCTTGTTTCCAGGTGAATTCAGGACCACGCCTCGAATTCAACCTGACTTTAACAATGGGAATATGACTTTGTTTCAGTTCTGTGACCTCGCGGTTTTATGATTTCCTTAGGCTCCTTAACAGAGTGAGGATCATCATCAATTTGTGTTTCGTCGAGCGGTAAGGTTAGTGCCCCATCAGCCAGGCATTTCTTTAAGTTAGAAATGGGGAAAATGGGATGTACGCTACTGAGTCCAGGGGGTAGCTGTCATCGGTAAGTCACTGGACCAATCCTTTACCCAAGATCTGTTCTGTCATCCGTACGGAATTCCGAACACACATCAATGAGGCAGCTAAGGATCAAACAAAATCTCAATCCCTAATTTGCCTAGTTGTAGTTACATGTTCACGGGTCGTTGTCGGTTAAATCCCGTAGTTGTTTAAATGTTGTTTCGCGTTAAATGGTAAAGTATATCCGAAATTTATTCAAGGTAGTAGTACGTACATTTTCTAGGAAGGCATTGAAGTATACTTAGCGTTGTCATAGATGTCTCCGGTTTCCTTCCTCCCCCATGATAGAATAAGAGAGAGAGGGAGAGCTACTAATGTGTGTAGACCGTTCGTCCAATGGACGGAGTCGGTCGGTACAATTTACACTAGTAGCCTACAGTAGCTTGTGACTTATACCGCATTCGTAACAGTGGTGAAAATCCGTAATGTCGGAGAGTGAATTATTTCTAAAGGTATGATGTGCCCGCAGTAGTGTTCGAGTCATGCTTGGCCTTAGGGATGCCATCTGTAATAGTTAGTAGGGGGCAATTTATCTTTTTATGCCCAGTATTTCCACACTTGAAGCACAACCCCAATGCTTCCGAGCTTGTGTCCTTTCGAGGGAATTTTCAATTCTGGACCTGGTATCCAAACGCGTTGCATCTGCCGCAAGGAGGGAGGCATTGTCCCTTATGATGGTGTTTGCATCGGGTGCAGTAGGGTAGATTTCCCTTATACGCTCTCCCCTTGGATTCAGTAGTGGGGGTTTGAGTTATTTTTGCCCTTTTAGTCCGGGGCTAAGTAATGTGTGTGTTGGAGCTCCCTCCCGGGTTCTTTTTGAGGGTTGCCAGTTGAGCTTCGGTGTCCTTTTCCACAGGGACGTTAGCTTGAGCTTTTTGTGATAATGAGTCAGAAACTAACTGAAGCACATCTCCCAGCGTTGGGCACAAGTGTCTTAATTGTTCCCAATGGAATTCTAAGGTTCGCAGGCGCAATCCTTGCTCGTGGGTGAGTCGGCGTAGACCGGTGATTTCCTCCTGAACAGTAGTTAGTTGATTGCGTAATGCCTTCATCGTTTCGTCAGTATGCTTAGAGTGGTCAGTGTTTACATTGACAATGACCGGAGCGATAACAGTAGGAGGAGTGGTGATGGTAGTGGTCGTGATATGGTTATCAGTAGCAGGATTTAAAAGGGAGTCTGCTCGGGTTATTTGGGTAACTTCTGTGACTATGGTTTGAGGTGGAAAGTCTCGGAGTCCTCCTGGGTATGCCGTTTCTTCCAACGGTTCTTCACTAACTGGCTCGGTGTCGCCTTCGAGAGTAAGTAGGTAAGGGAACATTGTCTGATCCTCACCGTGTTGATCATCATCAGACATGTGACTACCAGTGGAGTAGCCTGTCATTTCCTACGAAATGGGGGTTTTCATCAACACAAAGTTTTGACGTTGGCATTAAGTATGGTATAATAGCAATTATGGGATTGCGAGTATAAAACTGTATTCTAGTGAAAACAATGAAAGTACAAACGATTTTTTTTTCGGAATAGACAATTTGCGGTGTAATTTTCGGACAGACGACACATAAGGATAGTAGTCCCGTGGGTCCCGGTCCCAACCAGTGTGAGATACATGGGACAGAGTCTGTTTGTTACGTTTATGATGTACTGTCAGCCTATCCGGGGTTTGCTTATCCTAGATCGTGCCTATGATCTATAATAGTGGATCATTAAACAGTCAGCAAGATTTATCAGTCATGTAATGTAGGGTAATCAGGTTGATTAGGTGGGAACCGTGATTGTACCTAGGTTTGGGTCTTGATGATTGTTCCCAGCATTAAGGGTATAAGCTCTGCCCCGTGCAGGTTGTTTTTGTTCTGGGTCTACCATAGCAGGGCAAGGAGGGGCGAATTGCTGAAACCTAGGAGTATATCCAGTGATATTGTTGTAAGTGTGTCGTCGTGAAGACATCATGCTTAGACGGTTATGAGAAGAGGGATAAGTGGATGGGTTGTAAGAGGTTGCGGCGTATCACATAAGCGTACATAATGGGGAAATCTGCAGCAGTCCTAAGTGGTGGTCGTATTGTGGAACAACAAAATCAAGGGCTCTTAAGGACTGGAGTCCAAAGGTCCTCGAATTAAGAGGGTATCGAGGGTTCGTTAATCATTCGATCGATTTCCAAAAGCTTTATGCTGGATGAGGTGGGGATTCAGTATACCTATTGCTGTCAGGGTGTTTTAGTATTGCACATGTCAGGTGATTTTGTACAGATAATAAATCTTATAATCAGGGTGGTTCGTAGTCATTACATTCGATTGTTCGTTTACAAAATTTTTCGGGCAATACTACTCCCGAACGAATGCCATAACATTTTACAGAATGTGATAATACAGTTTATCTAGTTATAAGTGTTCAATACGTTCTGTGGTTCCTACAACCCTGCTTTACACAGATTTGGCAAAATGGTTATAGTCACTATCTAGTTAGTCCTAAGTAGGCTTCTGATCTCTTGGAATTTCATTCCACGTACATGTCGCGTGGGTAATAGCGTTCGGTGAGTAGGTCTTGGTAATGCGGCGGTGCGTGGTAAAGCGCATCTCCTTCCACCTGCTTTCCTCCCAGTCGTTTGACCCACTTTTTCGTCTTCTTAGTGAAGTTTACGGCCACCCTCTTCCAGTGGTGTAATTTGTCCTTAACCTTTCGAGCGACGGACCTCTTCATGATCCTCAATTCCTTCTCATAGTCCTGACACTTGTATTTCAGCTCCGACGTACGATTATTCAGTTCGATTGTCTGCTCCATGACTTGTTTATAAGCCTCTACGTCGATTATCCCGAAGTTTTGATTCTCGTTTTCCTCTACCCCGAATTCCTCTACCGGTGCGTACTCTCCGTCGAGGTAGGTGTATTGTACTTGTTCCTCCTGAATCTGGTCTGAGTCTGATGGGTATTCTTCCATAGCTGTGCTTGACCTACTGCTGAAGAGATCCTATAAAGCGCAAAGAGGATAAAGAATGTCTCAGTGGTTATATTCCTGGCTAGCACTAGGTGTTCCGTTCATGCGAATGATGAAGTTTTATTCTAAGATATTGGAGAGATTTCGTGGAATCGGTTGGGTCGCCGTTGCTATAATCGCATGGGCGTGTTAATACTGTGGGTGCCACTACTGTTGTCGGTAAGTGTTAGATTTTTGCTGTCGAAATAGTGAGTCGTTCTAACAAGACGTTGATTTCCCATTTCCATGGTCGTAGGTCATATTGTGCTTCTTACAGCCGAGGAGATAGTATAGGTGTGAAGTCTATTAATTTATATACACAGTACCTATAATAGTCTAACAGCGTAGCAAGTAGCATTTGGTCTCGTTTCTCTCGTGGTCAGAGTTAACTAGTATATTCTTGTTCAATATAACCCCTTTCAGGCTTCACATCATCTTTCCTTAATTGTACATAGTTGATCAGGCTATGTTAAATTAATATGATGCAATTCCCGAACTAGTCATACCTAATGAGGAAATACTGCCTAACGGTCATAGTCTAGGCCCACTAAATGAAACCTAGTTCGCTATAACCTTAGGCTCTGATACCAATCTGTAACACCCCCAAAATCACTGTTTAGCGGAAGCAAACTTTGGGGTGCTACTAATGAAATATCACAGCACAAAGTAAAGCAAACGACATCTATATGCTACGTTTGTAAAATAGTTACATTTCCGTACATAAAATGTTTGAAACATGGTGTTTCTGGTTACAAAATGGAGTTCCCTAGAGTCCGCGTATAAAGCGGGAGATTCTATTACATAATCATAATAAATACAAAAGATAATGCTAAGAATCTCCATTAAATGCAATGTAGAAATCATGCGACTCTAGCTAGTATCCTGAGGGAATCCTACTCTGTCTGGGTACCTGAGTTACAAAGCTAAAAAGGTCAACACGAATGTTGGTGAATCTCACAGGTTTGTAAATAATATAAGTATTTGAACACAAGATTTCATCAGTAATGCCCGCAGGCGTAAATCAGGTATTTGTAATCCCGCAATTGTAAAGTAAGTAAGTTATACCGTTGCCATGAGGCTCATAATCGAAGCTTAACCCGTAAATAATAATTTGCTCCCGTGACATGCTCGTAATTGAGCAAGCATAAGTAACGAATGATAGTCACCCGTTTATATAGAACTGTTCGTGGTAGCGCTACTACCCCGGGCGGGGAGGGTCATTTACCGAATGGATCCATTAACTAGTGTTCGCGCTTAAGTACATAACTAACGATATATGATGGAGAGACTTCCATAAAAGTAATTAACTCATGCAATCCCGTACAGTAAAATGATTAGTTCGAACTTGTGTTCAAAAAAAAAAGCAATGTATCTCACCCCGTAAGTAAAACAGTAAAAGTGGGGCTATGAGACTCACCTGAGTCCAGTAAATACGTATGTGTAATCAACCAGGTAACGCGGTTGTAAGTCTGTGTATCGATTCTCAGAACCCTGCAACCTTCTGGCATCCGAAACGCACAAGGTTGTAAGTAAACAAGTAAACGATTTGGTGTCTTAAAAGATCACCCATACTAGTTGTCCACTCAACTAGGACATGTCCAAGTGTTTGTTTAGTAAACCGTTTGTATTTTGAAAACAAGTATGGCCCATTGGTGACGGTTTGTAATAATAATCCAAGAGTGTTATTATTATATGTATCGTTTTATTAAAAATCGTATATGGGGTTTAAATTCAGAAAATTGGTCAAGTCGGGTCGTGGACTGAAATAGTGGGGCGAACTTAGTTCACGATGCGAGCCGAGTTTGGCTCTCAAGGCAGTAGGCTGTGAACTGAATTTGGTTCGCAACACAAGGTTCGGCTCGCAGGTCGACTCGCAGGTCAACTCGCAAGTAAACTCGCAAGTGGGTTCGGTTCGCAGTTTAGGTTCACGAGTTCAGTTTTCGATTCGCAGTTGGGTTCGCCTCGCAGGACGAACAAATCTCGGTTCGCAGAACGAGCTGTTCGAACACTTATCTATGAAAATGCATTTTCAAGTCGATTTTTGGGCAAATCTTTGTTGAGTAAACGTTCTAGCATGTAAATAAAAGCTTTCTAAGTAATTACATCGAGTTTTGAAGCGTTTCATACCAAGAATCGAAAATGGGGATGATGAAGGTGAGGTAGAAGATGATGGTGGTCCTTGTGCTTTTCCTTGATGGTGATGATGAACGATTTTGATGACGGTGGTGTTGATGTTGCTGCTGATTTGAACAAGGAAGAGGGGAAAAGGGGAAAGAGAAGAGAGGGTTTTGAGATGTGTGTGTGTGTGTGTGTTTGTGATAATTGGAAGGATTGAAGGAAAAAGGAAGTTTTAAAAGGAGGTGGATCGTGGGTCGGGTTGGAGCTTGGATCCGCGGGTTTGGGCTGACCCATTTGGGTCTCGGTCTTGTGAGCTTGTTGTTCAGATCGTTATGTTACATTTCGCGATTGTTTAAATGTTGTTCCGTGTTTCGTGTTTAAGTATATCCGAAATATTTTTAACTGAAATGTTTTATCAAAACACTAAATAACGAGTTATAGAATTATAATTTGAATTATTTTCGCTTGACTGACGCGCTTCGTGCGTGTTTGTCGTGTACAGAGTGTTTTTATCAATAAGGAATACTTGTAATATACTCTTACAATATATTAATGTAAGTAACATTTTGTTTGGATCAATCCACATTATGATAAAGTTTTGTCACCAACGTCCATTTATTAATATCGAACCTCATTCGGTTCATAAGTGTACGATTTAAATTAAATCGCGTATGCGTGCCAGTATTCTCACCATAATATTACCTTTAATTAGAGTATTATAAAACTCAATACACGAAAATTTCAAGTATTTTAAGCACTAATTAAAGTCCTAAATTGGCGGGTGTTACAGTCCCTCACCCGTTCGGGTATGGTTTTTTACCGGTCGATGCTCTGTTCGTAACTCAGTTTTCAGTCGTCTCATTCTTTTGTTTTTGCTATGATTTTGGCTATGTTTTTCACCAAAGTTGTAGATGATAACACACAAACTTTTACCTAGTGTTTTTATACATTTACTTAACCTATAAATATACTCTAAATTTTGTACTGAGTAAATTTTTTGGCCCAAATATTATCATCACCAACAACTTTATATTTCTAAATTTTGATTCACTTTTTGCTTTATCTTTCACAATGATAGTGTTATTTATATAATGAAATCAACTCTTTATAAAAGAATTAAATGGGACTTTTTCTTACAGTGGTTTTTGGAGTATAAATAATGATGATAGGTGACACTGATGATGATGAAGGAGATGATAAAAAAAATGGCGCCTTGTTGCTACTGCTGCTGTGTTATTGCTCTGCGATGGTGATGATCCGAGAGAAGAGAGGGAGCCGAGAGAGATTGAGAGTGAAGAATGATTTGTGCGTGTGTGTGTGTAAATTGTATTATTGGAGTCGGTTATAACCAGCTCCAATTATTGGTGGTAGTTGGTAAATTTTATACCCGTGTTCGTGTCCTCGATTGTTAAGTAGTAAAACCTTTTTAAATGACAAATTTCTAAATATGAAATCGTATACGTTTTTAATCAAAGTATTTTATAAAAATACTTTTAGTGAGATACACAATTATATCTTAGTTTCAACTCTTTTTAACGGATAGTTTTCAGTATACAAAATGTGTTAAAATTATTAACCGAGTAAATAATTATTATTCTTTACAATAATACATTATTTAAAAAAATGTTTTTCACCAACGTCCGTATTTAAGATTACGCGTTCTTTCAGATTCGTTTGTATGTGATTAAATAATCATTGTGTTATGTATATATAAATACATATATAATATTCAATACTTTCGTATTAACTCGTACCAAGTACGAAGGATTAAAGTTTAAATTAGCCGCTAATTTTGGCCCTTTTTGACCGGGTGTCACATTCTCCCCTTGTTAGGAGAATTTCGTCCCAAATTTTGTGCATAGTAATTGTAGGTGTGTCAGAGTAATAGTCTGTGCATCATTTAAGAAAGTCTGTGAGTTTACTGTGAGTGGTACATCACCTATCTATTGTTGACTTCCTCCCCTTGTTAAATTAGTGCCCTACTAACAACCAAAGGAATAGAGAAAGTGAGTTTTAATGTATTTAACCATTTTGTTTGTAGAAGCAAGTTCAGTCGGTCAGTCAGTCACTAAGGTGTAACTACACTTTGTACTAGTAGCCTAAAGTAATTGTAATTCCTACAGTGTTCTTAAAGTCTGTAATTGTCGGTAATATTGTAGAGTAAGCTATACTCTATCAGTATCGCATAGAAACTAATCATATCTCCTATATAGGATCTAAGGTACGGAATGAAGTACCAAGTAGTAGGTAGATGTCAGTAAAGCAAGCAACACGTAAGTAGTTAGACTGTTGAAGTAAGGCAAGTAACATAGAAGTAGTTAGACTGTCAGAAAATGAAATTACTCGCGTCCTCATTCGGGTCTTGGTAGTTACCTTCAATGTTAAGCATAAAGAACCTGCCCATAGCATTGTTGTTGCTTTTGTTTTTCAACTTTGGGCAGTCCTTAACTTGATGTCCGAACACTTTGCATCGGCTGCAGGGCGTAATACAAGGCCCCTTATGATGTCGGTTGCATAGAGAGCAGAAAGGTTATTTTCCTTTGTAAGTATTGACTGTCTTCATCCTTTTTGCCTGAGGTTGAGTAGAATTGTCTCTGGAAATTTCTTTCAAATTCCTCTTAGAGTTCGTCATTCTTGTCTCAGTATTCTCTTCAGTATGTTCACCATGTTGAGTCAATTGAGAGGTCGGGCTGTCAACTAAGATATTCGCATTTTGAATGATTGGGTGAAGTAGCATCAACTGTCTTAGACTGTTTTCCATTGTTAACATGCGCAGTTCGTATTTGTGGGCGCGTCTTTCACTTTGGTAAGCAATTTGTCGTAGTTCAACGATGTCTCCATATGCTTCAGTAAGTTGATTTCGAAACAAGTTAAGGGTTTCCTTAATGAAGTGGACAACTTCCGTGCCTATGTTACTAGTAATAGGTATATCGATAAAGTCTATGGTGTTATCAATGGTGGAGTTAGGAATAGAATCTGATCTAGGTATCTTAGTAATCCCTTTGACGATAAACAACGCAGGCTCTGTTATTGATTCATCCGGGTGTCTCACCGTTTCCTTCACGGGCGTCATTTCTTCTGACGTCTCTTCAATTGCTAGCCTCATATCGTTATCTAAGGTAAGAAGGTAAGGAAACATCATATGCTCCTTACTGAGTTGATCATCATCCAACGTGCAGTTGTTAGCCGAGTGTTTAGTCATTTCCTACAGTTAGATGTTTCGTGTTAAGGTGATATTTTAGTAGTTATTTTCAATCATCCCTAAGACATGTAGAATTTCATAACACACACATCAAGTTATATTCATCACAAGTTAATACAATCAAAGTCGATAGGGAATGCACACTCCCATGAATGGATGATTTCAGTACAGTGTTTGGTCAGTCTATTTGTACAGTCAGTATTGTCGAGGATCCCGGTCTCATTATGTAGGAGACATATGGGAAGAAATTGGGTGGCTAATTTTAAAGTGCAATTGCTTGGTATTACACTGACGACATAAAACAATTTGTCGATTCCTAATTTTATCGTGCACTTAGAATCTAGGGAAAACACTGGAATAGTTAAGCAGTAAGTAAGATCTTCCAAAGTAAGTAGTATAGAGGCAGTCGGGTTATCTGGAAGCGAACGTACCCGTGCTAAGTAAGTTTGCAAGCTTCGGGTCCTGGTGGTCCTCTCGAGAATTGAGTACGTAGAATCTTCCTCGAGCAGGGTTGTTATTTTTGTTTTTCAGCTGTGGGCAATCCTTCCTGAAGTGTCCAGTACGGTTGCACTTATAGCAGGTCTTGGGTGCGGAGGTGTTGGTACTAGTTATGGTTGCTTTGAAATCTTTGGCCACATGCCCGAATTGCTTACATTTGGTGCAAGGACATGAACCATCATGATGAAGGCTGCACTTTGAGCAATAGGGCTTGCTTCCCTTATACTCCTTCTTGTCTCCAGAGTCAGTTGGGTAGGTTTTAGCTGTATCAACCTTTTTGTTGGTTGTGTTGGGGTTTCCTTCCCACTTGCGTTTGCTAAACTTTCCGGCAGGTGTTGCAGATGTGTCGCGTCGGACGACCTGCGCCATGAGCTCATGTGCCATACGGATAGCACCTTGGATGGTTCCAGGCTTTGATGAAGTAACGTTCCAATGAATATCCTTCGGGAGTCCACGGATGTATCTCTCAATACGCTTGCGTTCAGGATCTACCATGGATGGGCAGAGGAGAGCGAGTTGCTGAAATCGGGTTGTATAACCAATGATGTCGGTTCCCTGAACTGTCAAGTGCCAGAACTCGTCTTCCAATCTCTAAAGCTCTTCATTGGGACAATACTCATCTCTTAGCATCCTTTTCAGTTCTTCCCATGGGAGTTCATATGCAGCATCAATTCCCACAGACTGAATGTACGAGTTCCACCACGTCAGAGTACCTTCCAGAAATGTACAGGTAGCATACTTGACCTTACAGTCTTCAGGACAGTTACAGATTCTTAAGACTGACTCCATTTTCTCGATCCACCTGACTAACCCAATGGCACCTTCCGTGACCTTAAAGTTCAGGGGTTTGCAGTTGAGAAAATCCTTGTAAGAACAAGGCTTGGTAACAGGAGTAGGAGTGGTATTGACTGTCTCATCACTTCTTCGAGAGTCTCGAGAAGCCATGGCTTCAGCTACCGTTCGAGCAACAATTGTGTTGAGTTCAGCTTCACTGTAACTCTTTCTCTTTGGCGGCATGATTCTTCAATAAAACAAGGGAAAATGTGAGTTTTTTTTTTTTTTTTTTTTTTTGTGTAAGAGTATGATTATCGTAGTTGCATATATAATGGTAATATATCACAACACAAGTGACAATCAATGGTGTAAAATAATGAAGATTGTAATCATTTAACATGCGATTTCAAAAGATTACAAGAGTCAGAGTTTTACAAGAGGTGTCGGGGATATTACGTCCGGACAGATATCAACGGCTATGCGAAATGTGATAGGGAAAGCAGGAAAAGATTTTTGTACTTAGAGAAATACTGGAGATGAATGTTAAACGTGATACGTGAGTGAATGATGGGTCCTCCGATAACCAATTCGTGCAGCACAAGGTGTCGAAGTTTTTCAACTCTACATAGGTAAGTCTATTTCGAAGAGATTACCCTCTAAGCCAGGGCACATCCCGGTACTATTTTCCTGACTCGATCAACTTACCATAGGCAAATTCTAAGGTGTATTCGAATAATAATTATGTTAACAAGTATCTGAGGCTTATTAATATCCATACTATAAAATAGCCTAATCATATATGTATAAACCATATATACATACATATCCTCCTAGCTGTGTCTGGCACAAAACAAATATGGGTCCCGGTTCTCTCGTGTCAGAGTCAACTAGAGCAATCCTGTTCAACATAACCCCCTTACAGATCTTACATCATCTTCATTTAATTGTACATAGTTGATCAGGCTATCTTAAATTAAACTCGTATGACGAAATCCCTGAACCAGTTATACCTAGTAAGGAATACTGCCTAACGATCATAGTCTAGACCCACTAAATGCAACCTAGTTTGCTATAACCTTAGGCTTTGATACCAATCTGTCACACCCCCAATTTCGTGATTTGCGGAAGCGACTATTTTGGGCTTGACTAATCAAATATCAAAACACCAAACTACAAGCAAACGACTCTAAATGAGACGTTTTAGAAAATACATTACAATACAGTACATTACAAAAGTAGTACAAAGTTTTAGGTCATAAGTATACATCATTAGCGAGTTCGCAAAATGATTCTGAAGATTTTAAATACATAATCAAAGTACAAAAGATAATGCCAATAAAATCTTCATAAATGTTTATGCATGCGACTCGTACTAGCTTAGCATACCCTGTGGGCCATCCTACTGTTGCTGAGTACCTGAGAATGCATCACTAAAAGCATCAACCAAAAGGTTGGTGAATCTCACAGGTTTGTAATAAACAGTAATAAAAAGATTAATGTAAATCAATAAGTAAATTATTTCACAAATAAGTAAGATAGTAAAGTATAATTGTACAATTGTAGTAAGGTCGGTCTATCTTGCCATGAGCCATCATAGTCAAAGCTTAACACGTCAATAACATATAATCAAGTACAGGTAAATTGCCCTTGTGAGTGCTAATCCAAAAACACTCATATGAAACGAGTAAGAAATGCCCGTTTATACAATACGGTTTGTGGTGGCGCTACCAACCCAGGCGGGGATTGTCAGTCCCATATGGATCCATATACTAAAACTCGCGCTTATCATATAATTAACAACTATGATTCAGAGGAGTTCATTAGATTAAAAGGAAACTCATGTAATTCAGTATATCAATAAATCTATAGGTCTGTAAGTCGGTAAGTAAATAAGTCGGTAAAGTAATAAAGCATAAATCTGTCGTATAGTAATTCAGTAAAATAATAAGTCAGTAAGTTTGAAAACTGTAAAGCCAGTCAATAAGTCAGTATGTTTGCAACGTAGTAACATAGTAAAGTATAAGTTTATCAAATAGTAAGTCGGTAAAGTAACAAGTTGGTAAAATAATACATTTGCACATGTAATTAAGTAAATCAAGTAATGCATCTCCCCCAAAACAAATACAGTAAAATGGGGTCGTGAGATTCACCTGAGTCTAGCCGAGCAATGAATATCCGATATGGAATGAACAGTCCGAAACCTTCAAATGCCCTATGCATATAAGGTCATTCATATATAAGTGATTATTTTAGCGTTAAACTATATCAATAGTTTGTTTGTTTCGAAAGGTTGTTGGAGTTGAAAAGTGTACGATTCGTTGGTGATGATATTCAGAAGTTTGTTTGTTACGCGTTCACAATTGTTGATCGTGTCGTATAAAATTGTTGTTCAAATATTTGCTACACGAAAGTATATATATATATATATATATATATATATATATATATATATAATAATAATAATAATAATAATAATAATAATAACAATAACAATAACAATAATAATAAATAATAAATAATTAATAAGTTACTAGTGACTTTCTATATATAGTCATTTCTATATTAAGTATGTTAAGTATGTAACAAAGATTTAAGCCACCTGTTCGGGTATCACTAGCCCACCCGTTCAGGTTTATGGACATGCCCGTTCGGGTGTAGTCCCTTACCCGTTCGGGTTTGGTCCCTCACCCGTTCGGGTATGGTTTTTTACCAGTCGATGCTCTGTTCGTAACTCAGTTTTCAATCGTCTCATTCTTTTGTTTTTGCTATGATTTTGGCTATGTTTTTCACCAAAGTTGTAGATGATAACACACAAACTCTTACCAAGTGTTTTTATACATTTACTTAACCTATAAATATACTCTAAATTTTGTACACAGTAAAATTTTTGGCCCAAATATTATCATCACCAACAACTTCATATTTCTAAATTTTGATTCACTTTTTGCTTTATCTTTCACAATGATAGTGTTATTTATTTAATGAAATCAACCATTTATAAAAAGAATTTAAATGGGACTTTTTCTTACAGTGGTTTTTGGAGTATAAATGATGATGATAGGTGACACTGATGATGATGAAGGAGATGATAAAAAAATGGCACCTTGTTGTTGCTGCTGCTGTGTTGTTGCTCTGCGATGGTGATGATCCGAGAGAAGAGAGGGAGCCGAGAGAGATTGAGAGTGAAGAATGATTTGTGCGTGTGTGTGTAAATTGTATTATTGGAGTCGGTTATAACCGGCTCCAATTATTGGTGGTAGTTGGTAAATTTTATACCCGTGTTCATGTACTCGATCATTAAGTAGTAAAACCTTTTTAAATGACAAATTTCTAAATATGAAATCGTATACGTTTTTAATCGAAGTATTTTATAAAAATACTTTTAGTGAGATACATAATTATATATTTGTTTCAACTCATTTTAACGGATAGTTTTTAGTATACAAAATGTGTTAAAATTATTAACCGAGTAAATAATTATTATTCTTTACAATAATACATTATTTAAAAAAATATTTTTCACCAACGTCCGTATTTAAGATTAAGCGTTCTTTCAGATTCGTTTGTATGTGATTAAATAATCATTGTGTTATGTATATATAAATACATATATAATTTTCAATACTTTCGTATTAACTCGTACCAAGTACGAAGGATTAAAGTTTAAATTAGCCGCTAATTTTGGCCCTTTTTGAACGGGTGTCACACTATTCGATTATGTAGTTACCCTATGCGGTTAAGCAAGAGGTACCGTGGAAGTCTCCTCAGTGGTAAATAAGGGTTGAGTCTCGTTTTCAGAGTTGGGTGACGTAGTTGTGGGAGTGGTTGTCGTGAATGGTGGCAAATAAGTTTAGTGTACGTAAGGTTATACATATACATATATATATACACATAAGAGCCTAACACATAATGTAACACCCCCAAATTTACTGTTTAGCGGAAGCAAGCTTTGGGGTGCTACTAATCAATAATCAAAAGACACAAGGCATATAATGAACGACTCTATATGCGCGTTTTATAAATACATTGATAATATAAGTTTTACAATGTATAAATGTTTACAAAAGCCCAATAATTACAATGTTTAGAGATCAATCGGCATAACTTGGTTACAAAATGTAGTAATGCAAAATAATCTCTTGATGTGTATGTTGACTCGAGCTATGGGCATCTTGAGTGAACAGGTACTACTGCTGTTGGGTACCTGAGAACACATGCTAAAAAGGTCAGCTGACGCTAGTGAGCTCACAGGTTTGCATAATGATTATGTAAGTGTGAACCACAAGATTTAATGATAACCGTTTGAAATGAATCAAATGATGTATATGTCTGCCATGAGGTCATAGTCTGCGCTTAACGTGGGTGTCAGGATCACAATAAAGTGCCTGATCGTGGGTGCCTCCGGGCGAGTGTCTAATCCACACTCGTAAGAACAAAAGTTAATGCGTCCATTTAACCAGTCAGTGCTTGCGGACCCGGACGAAGATGGTCAGTCCTATATGGTACCATACACTAACATTCGCGCTACATAAAGTATTACTAGAACTATGATCGTAGAGGGCTTAAAAGTGATTAGAAAATAGCTCATGCAGAATATAGCGAGTTTTGTACTCGTGTTCACGTGTAAAACATTTAGAGCATGTGTTCCCACCCCGGGAGTAAAAACAGTAAAAAGTCGGGGCTATGAGACTCACCTAAGCCTGAAGAGTTGCAATGAAGCAAATGTGGTGAAGTAAAATGGGGTGTCTGAAGACTGTAACCTGCCGGGCATTTATGACACGCAAGTTTAAATAAAATAAGTAGGTATCTTAAAGACAATCTATGTTAGTTGTTCATCCAACTAGTAATGTCCAATGATTTGATTTGATTGATAAGTTTGAGTTTTGAAGACGTGTACGGCCCGTTGGTGACTGGTTGTAATAATAATCTGATTAATATTGTAATGATTTTTTTAGAGTGTTATACTTAAAAGTATTTATACATTTTAGGTGATGGAGGTCCGGGGGCAGCGCCCCTGGTTAGCGGGGTACCAGGGGTGGCAACCCCTGGCAGGGTCCAAGGGGCAGAGCCCCTGGCTGGGGTCAAGATGCCAGGTCAGCTCGAAATTTTTTTATTTCTACCATATTGTTATAGTCAAAAACGCATCTAAGATTTGAATTTGGGTAAAATCAAGTGATAAAATTTCAAGTCTCGACACTTAGTAAAAATCTGGGTTCTGTTTCATGCGACACTTATAGCAACACTTAGGGTCTATGCGACACTCAGAAAGTGTCGCATAAAATAAGAAATTTTGGGGTACTAGCGTCACTTGAGGAAGTGACGCATGAGATGCGACACTTAAGCAAGTGCTGGGTTTGAGTGTCGGGTAAAGGTGTTAAGCGTCACTAGGTAAGTGACGGTACAAATCAGATTTAGGTTATAGGCGTCACTTAGGCAAGTGACGTTAGAAGTGTCTGTAAGTAGTGTTAGGTGTCACTTGACAAGTGACGGATGTAAGTGTCGAGAAAAAGGGGTTTTATGCGGCACTTAGGCAAATGACGCAAATTTAGGGTTTTATGCATCACTTAATGCGGCACTTAAGTGACGCACGAAGTGACGCTATACTGGTCTGGCCTATGCGACGCATATGTCTGTTCGATGGATTTTGAGCCAAAAATGAGTTTTCCAGTTTCCGTTTGGTCCGATTCTTTTACCCAACCATTAGATGGACATTTCAAGCTATTACAAACAACAAACAAGTGAAAATAATGGAGATCGGAGTGTTTCGGGATTTGTCGGGAACTTACACACTTTGCACCGGAGAATTTCGAAAGGATGGAAACGTAGATCGTGATGCGGTGGTTCTTTTTCTCCAAATACACTCCGAGATTTAAGGTCGTTTAGTGGTGGTTTTTAGTGGATTTTGGTTATTGTACGGTGGTGGTGATTTTGAAAGAAAATGGAAGAAAGAGATAGAAGTGAGAGGATGATGATGATGAAAATGAGAAAAGGAGGTGGGGTTTTCCCCCCTTTCTTTCTCCTTTGGGCCGGCTTGGTGGGGTCCACAGTGTGGGCTTCACCAAGTTTTTGTTTCTTCCGTGTTTGTGCTTCGTGCGGTGTTCATTTTCCCGGTCGTTTAAATAATTTTTCGTACATTTAATTATAGGTTTTGAAATACGAATATTTATTCAATATTTTAATTAAAGTATTTCATCAAATACTTAATATTTGATTTATAAAATATAACTTGACTTGTTTCGTTTTATTTGTGAGTTTATCATTTTAATCGCGTACTTGTTGTTTGTACGATACGAATTTGAGTCGAAATATTATCTAAATAATATTTTGGATAAAATAGAGTTACTAAATCATGTTATATTATTTAATAAAATTGTTCACCAACGTCCTTATTAATTGAATCGAATTGTATTCGATTTGAAACTTGTACGATTTAATCAAATCACATACTTGTATATATTCAACAATCTATATATTGATACATTAATTAGCCTAATATCGCACTAATTACACGTATTACAAAATGATTAGGACCAAATGACTAGCCCTAATTTGGCGGATGTTACACATAAGCATGTATAAAGGTTGGACCCGTTCTATCCTCGGTCTACGTCTGCTACTGTACACTCGTTCACTATAACCATTTCAGGTGTAACACCCCCAAATTTTACAGTTTCACGGAAGCATACTTTGGGGTGCTACTAATCAATAATCAAAACACACAAGGTATATAATGAACGATTCTATATGCGTCGTTTTAAACATTACATATATAAATCAAAAGTTTACATCAATTAAGCTGGTTACATTAGCTCGTGTTCGTAATATGAGAGATTTAAAAACATAATTAGTTATACAAAATTTAATAATGCAATGAAATCTCTGAGGTTTTGCATGGAGACTCGAGCTAATATGCATCCTGATGGGCAGTCCAAATCTACTGCTGGGTACCTGAGATACATGCTAAAAAGGGTCAGCTAACGCTGGTGAGCTCACAGGTTTACATATCAAATAATAGTGTGTGAACCGCAAGATTTAAATGTTGATTGGCATCCAGCAAATGATACTGATAGTGTATACAACCATGAGCGCATAGTCTGAGCTTAACTCGAGGGTCGGGTCCCATATAGAGAATTCCGAGCGAGGTGCCTCCACGAGTGCCTAATCTACAATCGTTTTCCCAAATATTAGTACGTCCGTTGCAGAGGTTAGCGCGACTAACCCGGACAAGGTGGGTCAATCCTATATGGTACCGTATACTAATATTCACGCAACTTTCGTATTACCAGACTATACTGACAGAGGACTTTGATTTGATTAGTTGAAAATAACTCATGTAGTATATTGAAATATGTACTCACGTTCACGTGTTAAAAGTAGAGCAATGTATCACACTTCTAGTAAAACAGTAAAAGAGGGGCCATGAGACTCACTTGAGCCTGAAGAGTTTATCTAAATAAACTGAGATTGATTAGCCAAATCGAAGTCCAAAGACTTGAAACCTGAGGGTGTCCACGACACGCGATGGTTATAAACATGTGAAGGCATCTAATAAGACTACCTTGTAGTTGTTTGTCCAACTAGAATGTCCAAATGAATACAATTTGGTTGATTGTTTAAGTGTTCGAAAATGTGTACGGCCCGTTGGTTATTATTGTTTGTAATAATAATCACCGGAGCTCCCCAAGGTGAAGAACTCGGTCTAATGAATCCTATGTCCAGAGTTCCTGTAACTAGGTGGATAACTCTTGAAGTTCGGATGGGGCTAGACGGTATGGTGCTCGGGCTACCGGTGCGGCACCCGGCACGAGATCAATCGAGAACTCAACCTGTCTAGGTCGAGGTAAATCAGGTAGTTCTTCCGGAAAGACTTCGGGAAAGTCTCTAACGATTGGCACATCCTCAGGTCACTTCTCCTCCGACTTTTTCTCTGTGACGTGCACGAGGATTGCAGGATAACCCTTTCTTAGAAATTTTCAGGTATTCAGACAAGATATGATATTTAGTCTCGTCCCACCGGTCTCCCCCTGTATGATCAAGGTTCTACCGACGGCGAGAGGGATGCAGATGATTTTTTCATAACAGACGATTTTGGCTCGGTGTTTGGACAACCAGTCCATACCAATGATGACGTCGAAACTTCCAATTTCAACAGGCATAAGATCTATCGAAAAGGTTTCATTGGCTAAGTTTAAAGTGCAATTAGGTATCACACTATCAGTTTCTACGAGTTTACCATTTGCTAGTTCTACTATGTACTTAACATCTAGTGCAACAGGGGCAATGTCAAGTAGGGGATAAAACTCATCAGAAATAAAGCTTCTATCGGCACCAGTATCAAATAGAATAGAGGCAGTTAAGTTGTTGAGGAGGAACATACCCGTGACCTCATTCGGGTCCTGGCGGGCGTCCCCAGAATTGAGTACGAAGGCTCTACGCTTAGCATTGTTGTTGTTATTGGCATTGTTTTTCAGTTTCGGGCAATCATTCCTAAAGTGCCCAGGGTTCCCACACTCATAGCATGCTCGGTGTGGTCTGGTGTTGTTGCTGGAGTTGTTGTTGTTGGTTGTGGACCTACAGTCCTTGGTGAGGTGGCCATGCCTCTTGCAGTTATTGCAACAGGGACCACAAGGGCCTTCATGGTGGCGGTTGCACTTGGAACAGTAGGGCTTGTTCCCTGTGTAACCCCGCCTGGTGTTGGTGGTTGAGTTGTAGGCTTTAATGGTGTCGGGTTTCTTGTTTTGGGAGTTGTTGTGGTTGTCGGACCACTTTCTTTTGAGATGGTTGGAGGAAGAAGTGGGTGGTTCTGGGTCCTCGTTCATGGCCATGAGTTCATGGGCCAATCTGATAGCACCATCAATGGTGGTCTGGTTTGAGGAGGCGACGTTCCCCCGGACGGGTTCCGGAAGACCGCGGATGTACCTTCGGATCTTATCGGGTTCGGTGCTCACCATTGCTGGGCGAAGGATGGCAGCTGTTCAAATCTGATGGTATATCCGTCAATGTCAGTTCCCTGCACCTTTAGGTGCCAGAACTCTTCCTCCGGCTTTTGAAGTTGTTCGATGGGACAATACTTAGCAGTAAGCATTGTCTTCAGTTCCTCCCAAAGGAGTAGGTAGGCGGTATCAATACCCACAGACTAGGCATATGAATTCCACCATGAGAGGGCACCATCTTCGAGGGTGCAGGTGGAGTATTTGACTCTGTCCTCTTCTGCACACTTGCTGATGTGGAAGATGGATTCTATTTTCTTGAACCATCTGATTAGTCTGATGGCTCCTTTAGTTCCCTTGAAGCTCAAGGGTTTGCAGCTCAGGAAATCCTTGTATGAACAAGGTTTGGATTGAGGCCCGTTGGCAGTTGTATCTTCGCTGCCCGAACTGGGTTATCGGGTAGCCATAGCTTGGGCCACGCTTTGGGCTATGAGTTGGGCAATTTCAGTTTCGCTAAAGGTGAATCGCTTCGGTGGCATTTTCCTAAGTAAGATCAAGAAAAGACAATGAGATTCTTGTGTGACATTCTGATATATCACAGGTGTATATGCTGGAATATACAATACAAAGTGATAATTATATTTCATTGAAAATAGCCAAGTTTGGTACATGACACGAGTTTTCAAAAGATTACATAATATGGGGAGTACAAAAGGTACCGGGAATTGTTATATCCGGTTCGAATAGTAAGAGTCCTACATAGATAGATATAGATTACAAGATGGTGCGTTTTAACGATTTGGGATGATAGAGGTGGTGGGTTTGTTTTGAGAGAAAAAGAGGAAGAGAAAGAGAGAGATAGAATGAGAAATGAGAAAGTGAGGGTGAGGGGATGGGGTCCCTCCCCTTTGTGGCTGATTCGGTGGGGGCCCACTGGAGTGTGGGTTTCCACTTTTTAATTCCGTGTATTCGCGCTCCGTGCGGTATTCGTTTAAACGTTAAATAATTATTTTATACGTTTAAATATATGTTTTAGAATACAAATGTTTATTCAATATTTTTGTTGAAGTATTTTACAATTATTTAATAACTTAAATGATTTCGTTTGTTTGTGTGTTAAATGTCTAAGTCGCGTTGACGTTTATTATACGATACGAAATGTAGTTGAAATATTATCAAAATAATATTTTGGGTATGATATCGTTATTAAATAATTTTATATTATTTAATAAAATTGATTCACCAACGTCCGTATTTACTTGAACCGAATTACATTCGATTTGAAACTTGTACGATTTAATCAAATCGCATATTCGTATATATTCAACAATATATATATCGGTACATTAATTAGCCTAACACCAACTAATTACATGTATTAACAACTGATTAGGTACTAATCACTAGTCCTAATTTAGTGGGTGTTACATCAGGTCTTGCATCGAATCTCCTTTAATTGTATATAGTTGATCAGGCTATGTTAAATTATATTCAAATGATGCAATCGCTGAACTAGTCATACTAAACAAAGAATACTAACCTAATGGTTATAGTCTAGGTCACTAATGCAATCCTAGTTCCCTATAACTCTAGGCTCTGATACCAATCTGTCGCACCCCCAAAACACGTGGTAGCGGAAGTATAAGGTGTCGTGGGGGCACCGGCCAAATTAAATATCACAACGCAAAGATTAAAGCAAACAACATCTATATGAGACGTTTATATAAAAAAAATTACATTTCATAAATAAAACGGTTACAAATGTTATATCAAAACATTGGAGTTCGCATTAAAAGTGTAGAGATTTCTAATACATAAATGTTGATACAAAATATCATAATGCAATCTAATCTCTTGTTTGTGAAAACATGCGACTCAAGCTAATGCTTTCAAAAAGCATCCTACTACCTTGTTTCCTCTGGGTAGTCCTATTGTGTCTGTGAACCTAGGAAATACATGCTAAAAGGTCAACATAATGTTGGTGAGTTCATAGGTTTATGCAATTAATATCGTAGTATGAACCACAAGATTTCATACTTATCAAAGTAGCACGAATGATAAAGTAAATCGTAGTATACTATTGCCATGAGCTCATAGTCCGAAGCTTACCCGTAGGTGTTTACCCCCAGTGAGTGTGTAACCAGTACACTCGGCTGTACGAAATATTATGCATTCGTATAGTGGGTAGAGCGACTAACCCGGATGGCGGATTATGAGGTCCCGATAGATCAATCCATAATGTCCGCGCTTAGTATTAACGTACTATGATATTTGGTAGGGGCCATCGTAGTTTGGTTTAGTTATTCATGCAATCAGTATAAGAGTTTTC
The DNA here is from genome assembly GCA_963422505.1 of Pseudognaphalium luteoalbum. Classification (NCBI taxonomy): domain Eukaryota; kingdom Viridiplantae; phylum Streptophyta; class Magnoliopsida; order Asterales; family Asteraceae; genus Pseudognaphalium; species Pseudognaphalium luteoalbum. The sequence goes on along the minus strand of OY730195.1, from coordinate 59,855,244 downwards.
ATTACTTGCGTTCATATGTAAAACAGTTTATAAAACAGAGCATGTATTCTCACCCCAAACTAAAAAGCAGTAAAAAGTGGGGCTATGAAACTCACCTGAGTTTAGCAACAGCTAGCAAATAATCAAATAAGCAAGCAATGAGTTTCCCAAAGTACAACCTTCTAACGTCCTAAACGTATAAGGTTGTAAGTAAGTAGATGTCTCAAAAGACCATCTATGTAAGTGGAGGATTTATGTCCATTTAAACCAATTGTGTAGGTGGAGGGTTAATTTCCACCTAAAGCTAGTTCACTCAACTAGTATGTTCAATTAAGTTGTTGATTAAAAACATGTACGACCCATTGGTAAAAGTTTGTATTTATAATTCTTAAAAAGACATTATCATTAAGTTTGTTTCATTGTATACATTGTAATAGTAGGTGTCATGTATGGTTATAAGTTGTTACCCAAGTTCAATACTCAGTAAAATCAAGTTTCAAATATTCTGTTTCTAGCGACACTTATGGTTGGCGACACTAGGTTTGGCGACACTGGGGTAAGTGTCGCTAGTTGCGAATTTTAAGTATGTGGCGACACTAAGCTTAGTGTCACAGCTGGTGAGAAGTCAATATGTATAGCGACACTCGAGTTAATGTCGCTAGGGGTGGCGACATTGTGGGTTAGTGTCGCAAATTTCTGTCAAATTAATATTAGTGGTGACACTCAGGTTAGTGACGCTAGTCTTGGCGACACTGACGGTTAGTGTCGCTAATATGGCGACACTGAGGGTCTGATTGGTTTTCTAATTTGATCCAAGTGTTCTAAGTGTCGGTTTTTTATTCGGGAAAGTTTTTACGTTTCATTTTTGTTCAAAGTCATTAAATAAGTCATCTCAACCCATTTTTGTTACCACTTTCCAAAAATAGTAAGTTTTGTCATTTTTCAAAATCGAGCTCCATTTCCATTGACTTGGTCAACCCTTCTCGGTTTGAATCAAGACTTTTACCCAACCCTTAGTTTTGTTCAAATGTCACAAAATCAGTTTTATAATTTTTACCAAGTTTCAGAAAGTGTCGGTTTTTATCGTAATTCATAAATCAGTCCATATTTCCTAATTTCCAGAAAATACATCACATAGATGAATTTTTTTAAAAATATATATTCCAAATTACTTCCCTAGAAAAATATCAAATGTGTCTACATGTGTTAATTACTTGAAGTAATGTTTCTATGAATTTTAGAGTAGTTTAATTATTTTTCAAAATTCATGTGTCATCTAAGGTCCAACAGTTGACCAATCTAGACACATACATAAAGTTTACATTTCTGGGATAAATCAACAAGGAATTAGTAAAAGTTTTCAAAATGAAAGTTGTAGCCAATGAAATATGTGAAATTTGAGCGGTGGTTTCAGGTCATTTGGAGATGTATAGCTTGAGATATGGTCAAAACCTTGAGACCTATATTCCTGACCTTTCTTGACAGATTGTATATGTTCTCTTACAAAAATTATTAAAAATGGTTAACGAGCTCAGAAAAATATGAGGTTTTCGGGGTTGGAAATCTTACTTCTTGAACTTAATTTTTTACAATAAAACGTCCATTTTAATGGAGATATTATTTTTATAAAAATCATGGAAGTGAGCACAACTTTCTGGTCAGAAAGTTTTCTCACATATTTATGAGTTTTAAGATAAGAAAAGTTGGGTTTTAAGTTTGTTTATGATCATAATACTCGAGTAAACTATAATACATGTTAGTGAGAGTATTTAAAAGTGAGAATCATTCTTACAATGGTGTTATAGATGAAAGAATGGCAGATTTGATGTGAGGAGGTTTTGAGCTCTAATTCCTTGCTAATCTCTTGAAAAATGGTGAAGTATTTAGGTGGTGGTGCTGGTGGTTCTTTGGTGGATTGTGGTGGTAGTAGGGAGGTGTATGGTGATTATGGGGTGGTGAAAATCTCTGGAAGTTGAGAGAGAGAGAGAGAGAGAGAGGAAGAGAAGATTTTGAGAAAATGCAAATAATGAAAATGAAGAGAGATGAGAGATTGCATGAAGGATGAATGGAGTTGGGGAGAAAATGTAATCATTGAAGATTGCATGTATTTTTAGTGGATGGGGGAGGGTGGTGGTCTTTCTCATGGGCCCCACTAGGATGGTGGATGAGTTTTTATTTTATTTTCCAATTTGTCTTACGTATTGAGGTCGTTTACCCGTTATTTTTGTAAAAACGTTAAATCGTCTAAGGTTTTCTTTTGTTGTTTTGATTAACGCTATGTTCGGGATATTTTTTATTGAAGTATTATAAAAATACTTTAATCTAAGTAGTCAAAATATTAATTAGGGTTTCATTTGGTTGTCGGGCTCAGTTGCACGTTTTAACCGCATTTGTTACGTTTTAATTAAAACGTATAGGTTTTTCATGTATTATTATTTTAAAATAATATTATATGATAAATAACTTCTAAAAATAGATTAAAGTTATTTATTGAAAGGTTTTCACCAACGTCGTATAGTTTGTCGGACTCCATCCGGTTGTTTCGCCTAATTACAACTAATTACGTAAGCGTAATATAAAACAATTACGTAGGTGTATATTCACAATAATATACAAATAGTTACAAGTAATTACAAGTATTTAGCCTACATCACATCTAAATACACGTAATTAGGGTTTCGGTTAAGTTTAAAAGTTAAACTAAATTGCCGGGTTTCACATTCTCCCCCTGTTAGGAGAATTTCGTCCCGAAATTTGCTCGTAGTCATAGTTTGTGTGGTATCTAGCGAAAGAGTGAGTAATTATGACGTTTAACTAAGTCCACTAAAGGAAAGTCATTGTTGTGTTGCAACGCATCCATTTGTATACGTTTGGAGAATTATCTCCGTGTACTATTAGTAGGACAAATATTCCTAGATAGTCAGTTGTAGTAAGGTCATTTACTATAAGGTTCGTAGTAGGAAAACATTCCTATGTGGTTCGTTGTAGGAATCGTAGTTGAAATCAAATAAAAGGTCATAGTTGAGATCATAGTTCAAAGCATAGTTCTAAAATCGGAGTACAAGTCTCAAGTTTTCAAAGTTGTCAAAGTTTCCAAAGTTTAATTACATATGTAATCGTAGTTGGAATTGTAGTTATTATCGTAGTAGGGCTCGTAGTTGCTATCATAGTTCCTCCATAGTTGTTATCGTAGTTGTTCTCGTATTTGTTATCGTAGTGAGGCTCGTAGTTGTTATCGTAGTTCCCCCATAGTTGTTATCATAGTTGTTTCATAGTCGTATTATACAATACGCAAAAGTAATTTCACAAAAATAGTTCACATTATAGTATAAAATCGTTCATAAAATAGAGTTCAAGTAGTTCATGAAATCAGAGTTCAAGTAGTTCATAAAACAGAGTTCAAATGGTTCATAGTAAATCATAGAAAATGAGCATTAAATAGTTCGCAAACAGTTCTTAAAACAACTTCAGAGTAGCTTACAAAACAGAGATAAAGTAGTTCATAAAACAGAGACAAAGTAGTGATCAAATCTTGATAAAAGAAAAATGAAAGTAGTAATTGGATTCCAATAAATAGTTTGTTAAAACTGTCAATAAACCAATTTGTAAACAATTCGCAAGTTATGAGTAATTCGTTGGATCAAATCCAATATAAATCATTGTAAACGTATTTCCAATATGTACATCGTTAGAAGACCGGCAGGTGTTTCAAAGTATAAGTCGTTATCGTTCGTTAGAAAACATAGATATTTGAGAAAAATTAAGTGAAAATTAAGTGTTTGTTTATAGGTACGGTTTTTATCTGTTAAAAAAATGTCATCATAATATCTGTTGAAAACTTAATGTCAATGAAAATACATTGGAAACTCTTGTTAGCACGTTGAAAGACTCTGTTTAACAAAAATTCGTTGAAAACTATGGTTATTGGAAAGTTTTGAAAATTCTGTTTTGTCAAAAATCGGTTGAAAGTTTACGTCTGTGAAAAATCCATATCGTCTATTATATTCTCGTGGCGGAATAGCCTAGCAGCTAGTACCAGAACAGTATGATGAGCGGGTTCCTATGCGTATGGAGGGGTATTCATGTCGAAAGATTCTCCGCGTCTCAAGAGTTGTAAATAGCCAAATCATAGTTTCTAAAAGTACTCATGACAATGACCGAGTAGTGTTCTTCAAGTAGTCAATCATGACTATGGTATTATTTTGAAATGAATGAATGTTTGATAAGGGTTTTCGGAGCAGTCAAAGTCGCGAATCAAGTTATGGGTAAATCGTTTGACAAACGTGTCGGAATAGAGATCAAACATGATCAAGTAGAAATAGTATGAATAGGATAAGGTCTAGTCCGAGGAGGTCTATCAGTCAATCCTTCTAGTGGTGTAAAACACTTGCGATTCATATGTCTAGGATAAGGTCTAGTCCGAGGAGGTCTAAAGTGAAGTGGCGGAAGTAGGTATAGTCCGTCTAAGTGACGAAGTATCGTACAGTTTAAGTTCTATACGTGCTCCCGAGTGATTTGTTTGCAAGCGGAAAGAAGAGGGTGAAGTATATGTGACTTGTTGGGTTGGCGAATCCTCAGGTAGATTCTTCTCGAGTGAGTCCTATTCGATTATGTAGTTACCCTATGCGGTTAAGCAAGTGGTACCGTGGAACTCTCCTCAGTGGTAAATAAGGCTTTAGTCTCGTTTTCAGATTTGGGTGATGTAGTTGTGGGAGTGGTTGTCGTGAAGGGTGGCAAATAAGTTTAGTGTACGTAAGGTTATACATATACATATATATATACACATAAAATCCTAACACATAAGCATGTATAAAGGTTGGTCCCGTTCTATCCTTGGTCTACGTCTGCTACTGTACTCTCGTTCACTATAACCATTTCAGGTCTTGCATAAAATCTCCTTTAGTTGTACATAGTTGATCAGGCTATGTTAAATTAAATTCAAATGATGCAATCGCTGAACCAGTCATACTAAACAAATAATACTAACCTAATGGTTATAGTATAGGTCACTAATGCAATCCTAGTTCGCTATAACCTTAGGCTCTGATACCAATCTGTCGCACCCCCAAAACATGTGGCAGCGGAAGTATGAGGTGTCGTGGGGGCGCCGGCCAAATTAAATATCACAACGCAAAGATAAAAGCAAACGATATGAGACATTTTAGTATAAAAAAATTACATTTCAAAAATAAAACAGTTACAAATGTTATATCAAAACATTGGAGTTCGCATTAAAAGTGTAGAGATTTCTAATACATAAATGTTGATACAAAATATCGTAATGCAATCTAATCTCTTGTTGTTTGTGAAAACATGCGACTCGAGCTAAATTGTTTGTGAAAACATGGGACAAAATTGTACTCGACCGCGGGACACTATTTTTACACAAATAGTTAACAATATAACTTTTGGGCCAAACGGGACGAATCTAAATTGGGTCAAAAATGGTATTTTGTTAACGGGCCAAAATGATTCGTTAAACGTATTCGGGCTAGACTAATTTGGGCCACACCTATTTGGGCCAAACTACTTGATTTTGATATTGGGCCAAACAAATTGAGCCGAGCCCAACGGGCTACGAGATTCACAATGAAAACTTAAACCGGATTATATATAAGTGACGAGTTAAACGGGACAAATGAGACTAGTAACATGACAAATAGATTATATATATAGTGGACAATTATAATTTATATATAGTTATATAAATGAACAACGACAATTAATATATATAAGAATATATATATTCAACTAATAAGTATATGTAAATATATACTTGTTCGCGACGATCATTACAACGAAATATCACCAACAACTAAAATGTTATGAACATTTCAACTTAACGATTAGTCCATATACTTATGTAAAGTATATTTAAATGTGTCTAGGTAATTGAGAAGCACGTTCGGACTACTGTATTACTAGCTGAAGACTCGCTACACGTGAGTTCACAGCCCCTACCTTTTACTTGTTTTAAATGCTTTTAAAACCAGGGGTGGAAAACATAGAACTATGTGTTATTGCATGCTACTTGTCTATATAATTGCTTGGTATGCTTTTATATCAAACTGATTTATATAAATGCTATATGCTTTATATACAACTGTTAACTATATGAAACGTTTTCACAACTTTTTGGGAATAAGACAATGAATCTTGGCACGATCCTCGGTTTACGCGAGGTAGTTGTAGTGCACATAAGTCCCAGTGCTTGCAACCTATAACCATTAGCTAGGTGACTCTAGCCACTGAGTATACAGATAGTACTATCGATTTGACAACCCTCCCACTGATATAACTCGTTGGTCATTCCAACCACACGACGGCAGTCGTAACGAGGAGTGTATACTTACTGTGTTACTGAGACAACAACATCAACTAGTCGTGGTTTGTTTATAGTACTAGGAGTCGTTACTTTAACTTTGAAGGTGTCTGTCACACCCCGCTAAAGCGGAAACACGAGATGTAACAGTACCGGGTAACAATGCATAAGATATAGTAGCACCACCATACATAATTTAGAGAAAATATTACACATTACTACAAGTTCAAACCACAGTTCGAAAAGAAATTACAAGAAGCTCTTAAAGTTTCCAAATAGTTTCAAAATAAAGCAAACACGTGTGAACATGCATCCATGCTAATGTACTCCTAGAGTGCACCTTACTGTCGTTCTCCTGAAAAGCATGATAAAACAAAAGGTCAACTATGGACATAGTTGGTGAGTTCACAGGTTTAATGTTACACATAAATGAACTAAAAGCTTTGTTCATAAATGACATGAATAAAAAAAAAGATTGGTTGTAATAGTTGCGAATATGAAAGGTAGTATACAAGAGTGTTAATGCAATTGAGGCCACTACTAAACCGATTCAACCGACACATGCCCCAAGCTCCATGTTCTATCGCTAACATGAGTAAGGTGATACTATGCACTCACGACCAGTGTGAGTGAGGAGTGGTTTCCCCCTAAATAGCTCTATCCATAAATATCAACGGCTCGTCTGGCTCTCGGACGAGTTAATAAGTAGTGTAAACTGTATTTCCGGGGACTTTAGCACGATAGTTCTCAAGCATAACAATAGTATATACCAATTCGCATAAATAGTATAACAAAAGTTCAACAAGTTCATAAAGAGTACAACCAATTTAGTTAAAGTTCAAGATCATGCTTTTCACCCCAAAATAATAAACAAGTAAAAAGGGGCTGTGAATACTCACAATTGAGCATAAGAGTAAACGATGGATGTAGCGCGCGTGCTTGTCAGGTATGACTCCTATCCAAGTCCTATGAACACGAGGTTTCTAATTAGTTTCTTGGTAAATTAGGTTTGATAGGATTGCTTAGATAAATATTTAGATTACAAAGTGCCAAAATGGTTTGTTTGCTTTGAAGTTTGTTAATAATGTTCAATAATCACGTTAAGTATAATATTGAATACACGAGTATATAATGTCTTACAATTGTTTGTGTCCAAATTTATTATGTTTTGAGTTTTAGAACTATGGTTTCTCACAATTTATGATTAACAACGCACAATCGATTAATACTTCATAAGAGACCCAAACCCTTTTTGTTACCATTCTTTCCAAACATAGAAACTTTCCCGTTTTCAAAACCGAGGCCCGTTCTTGTTGACTCGGTCAAACCTTCTTGATTTGACCCGATACTTTTATCCAAACCTTAAACATGTTCATGAGTCATAAAGAGTTAGTCTTTCCTTAAATAGCAAGTACGCAAGTGTCGGTTTTCAACTATTACCAAAATCAGTCCATATTCTCATATCTAGAAAATTACATCAGTTTGTTGAATTTATTAAAAATACTTATGTTCCAAAATAAAATAAGGAAAAAAATCACAGATTATCTTCAATATGTTAGCTATCTACTGTAATTTTTCCAGGAATTATAGAGAAGTACAAGTATTTTTCAAATTTACTTTTGTCATCTGAGGTCAGATCTGAACACATGCATGCAATCATTACTTTTGGGCAAAATCTATTGGGTCCCAGAAAAAGTGATCAGCACAAGAGTTGTAGCTAACAAAATTTATAAACTTTTCTGAGCAGATTGTCTATGGTCAAAACACTGAGATAAAAGTTTCTGACTTTTCTGAGCAGATTGTCTATGTGTTTTCATAAAAATTATTAAAAATATCAAACAATCTCATAAAAATATAAGGCTTATGGGGTTTGAAAGTCAACATCTTGAACTTGATTGTTGGCTCATAAAACGTCCATTTTGGTTATGTTAAGTGTGAGAAACACCTTGGTGATTCTCGTACTCAAACCTGGACAGAAACCAAACAAGCCCTAAAATGATGTTTTGTTCAAAATGAGAAACATTAAACATTAAATAGAAGTAGTTCTTGATTCTTTTGACCTTTAATACACTCTCTAACACATGCATGGTGTTGGATTACATCCAAGATGTGTTAGAAATGATTTTTAGCATAAAAAAGAAAGACATACACAAAGATGAACAAGATCTAACAAGATTACAAGTAATAACACGATTTTTCACTTGATTTTCGGTTTGATCATGGGTTACTCTTTCTTTTAACACTTAAAGATGTGAAAAGAGATAACCTACAAACATCAAGCATTTTATGAGGATTTTAACCATAGAAGAGGTTTAAAATCTGAATTTATGAAGAACAAAACAAGAAAAATGAAAGATTACTAAAGGTAGATGATCTAGTTTACCTTGAAGGGTTTATTTTGTGAAAGAACACCTTCAACTCCCTGATTTTGTTCTTGAAAGTTGTCGGAATTTAGAGATGATTTAGAGAGAATATGTGTGTTCTTGAGAGAGAAAATGAAGAGAGTGTTTGTGAGTTTTGGGAAAATGGAAGTAGTAATGAGGTGTATAGGGAATAAAAATGATTTTGAATTGGAAAAAGAGGGTAGGTGGTGGGGTGAACGAATTTTAGGGGCCCCATAGGGCTGGAAATGTTTTAAAAAAATTGGTTTCCAGACTGTGTTGCGTTCTGTGTTCGTTTACTCGTAAATTCGTTAATACGTTAAATCGCGTAACGTTTTCTTTTGTCGTTTAAATTCACGATATGTTTGGGATTATTTTTCATTTAAGTATTATTAAAATACTTTATTTTAAGTTGTCAAAATATTTATTGATGTTCGTTTGGTTGCCGAATTCGATTCACGCATTTTCTTTGCGTTTGAGACGTTTTAGCCAAAACGTCTAAGTTTTTCGTGTATTATTTAAACAAAATAATAATATATGATAAATAACTTCTAAAAATAGATTTAAGTTATTAATAGAAATATTTTCACTAATGTTCGTGTTAAGTCGGGTACAATTGAATTTACTTGTAGTGTCACCGAAAATTCAGTTTTTGTGATTCGATGAGGATTTTGTGAAGACATAAAGAGATAGGTTTTTCTTTATTTAATTGGCACTTAGTAACCTAATTTGGCATGTTAGAGAGAATTTACAGTTCACCAAGCAGTCTCTAAGACGTTTTATGACTTTGATAAGCCTACGGAGTCATAACCTAGGATTTTCACTAGGATTTAAGGAATGTTGTAAGCGTAATTTGAGATTCGAGTGCGGTAATGACCTGAGATTTTTTTTTTTTTTTGACGGTTGTCACAGTGTCGCTCACCTTAGAGGGATTATAGTCTACATTTCCCACATAACTAAACAACAAAACTACAACTGAATTTGGGAAGGGTATTCCCTGTGACAACAAATAGGACAGGTGTTCCTACTCATGATTTCCTTTTAGGAAATGTTTACCTTGATTGGATAAACTTGGTTTGCCGACAAAACAACTTTTATAGGAAATGTTTACTTGACTGTTAAACCTGTGTTTCCTACAGCTACTTATATGGAAATATTTACTTGATTGTTAAACTGTATTTCCTGCAACTATTATTAGGAAATGTTTATGATTAAACTGGTGTTTCCTAACACATCGACTGAATTGTAGTAAGAATGACATTCTTACAGTAAAATAGGAAATGTTTTCTTTAATAAGAACACTTGTGTTTCCTGCTATACATACAAACATCATGTTTGTGTACATGAATGATTTATACAAAACTTGGTTTAACTACATTTATACTAAATCTGTGAATTCACTCAACATTCAATGTTGACGGTTTACTATGTTTTTCAGGGAATTAGGACTCAGGTACTTCTGCATGCATAAAGGACGTAGGCAACCCAGACTATTTATGATGCCACTTTTGGGACACTTGGATTTCCTTTGTATTACCAATTCCATTGGTTATACTTACGAAATCCCTCTTTTATAAACTCATGTTTTGTAAACTTATGTTGTTCTACAACACCACTACTTGTACGACTTTATAAGTCGTACCCGTTTGTAATAACGTTTATACTTATGGCATCTTAAATTAATATGTTCTGTATGATCATACGCTCTAATACAATGAATGCACTATTGTAACGTCAGCACCCCCGCTGTTAAATTGTAAACTTAAAATGCTTCCGCTAATTAACTAAAGCTTCCGCTAAACCTTTAATAAACGCGATTACCGATTTTGGGGGTGTGACAGAACTTGGTATCAGAGCCATTGGTTATAGCGAACTAGGAGTCTTTAAGTGACTGAAAACCTTAGAGACCTAGAATATAGCCTTGGCTAACACACTCATGCATTCATACCTTTGCATACGTCTAACACAATGCACACAATTGCCTTTGTCACAGTTATGTCTAGGCAGTTTCCGATCTACATCTCAGAGTCAGAGGAGGAGCCTGACTATGCTAGTGATGACCCTTCTGAGGAGGTCTACCCACCCACATTTCCTAGAGCTACTTCAGATGGCACTATAGGCACTCCACCATCACCACCCACTGATCCCACTACTCGTATGCTAGGATCTACTTTCATGGCGACTCGTCATTTTGGAGAGTCTTCACGTGGTCCTGGATTGTGTAGGACTGCTAGGATGAGCGTTAGATCCCCACCTGTAGGACCCTTGGCACCTCGTGACAAGGATCCGATGACTGAGGAGAGTGAGATACCTTGTGATCAGCAGTCATTGCAGAGGACTAGAGTTCCGCATCTTGACTGGATGTCGCGTATACTACGCCACTGGAGGACACTTGAGAGGATTCCTTCTACTTTCGAGACTGGGGAGTCATCTCACTCATCGACACCTTTACATTTGACTGAGGAGCCTCTGGAGCTCACTATCCCTACTGTAGTTGCAGTTGTCCGTACCCTTCTTGGATTTCATTATGGTACGCAGGATTGTATCGGAGAGTTGCACAGTGATGCCTCTCGACTGGACGGTGATGTGCTTACTATCTATGGGCGTCTTTCCACTTCTGAGGTACACATTGAGATGGATCGAGAGTCCGCCGATGACACTAGGGCACGTCTGATTAGGCTTGAGAGACGTCTGGGGATAGTAGGTTCTGCAGTTGGAGTTTGTATGCTGATGGCAGCTGTTAGGATGGTTGTAGGGATGTTTTTAGCATATTTTCATTAGCCTCGCCATGTCAGGACGGTATCTATGATGTATTAGGATTGTAGCTATGATGTAGTAGGGCAAAACTTTTGACTAGATGGATGTATAGGTTAAATCCATCACATTTTGTAGATCATGATTGATCAGATGGGTGTATTTTCTCTTTATTGTCAATCCCATCCTTGTACAAAACTTATGTAAAACCTTTTGACTTATATATGATATATAACTTATGTTTAGTTTATGTCACTGTGTACACTGTGAGTGATATCAATTGGTGATTGATTATCATATTATATCTATATTTATCACATACTTTATGAGTGATGATTTGATTAGGGTATCTTACGAGTGTTTCTTGTGTGTGATTAGGACTAAATCATGCCGCCTAAGCGTAGGAATACCCGGAACGTCCGCAGAAACCCTTCACCACCTCCTGCTGTTGATGAGACAACTGAACAAATGGTCAACCGAAGGATTGCTGAAGCACTTGCTCAGTATGATACTGACCGAAACCGTAACGACAGGGTTAGCGGTAGCAGAAATACCGAACCTGTTGTATCTGACGGTAACCCTGAGAGTACCCAAAGAGGATGTTCGTACAAAACATTTCTAGCTTGCAAACCGAGCCACTTTCATGGTACTGAGGGTGCTATTGGAATCATTCATTGGATAGAGAAAATGGAGTATGTGCTACATATTAGCAACTGTGCTCATGACTGCATGGTAAAGTATGCTACCTGCACATTTTCTGATAAGGCATTGACATGGTGGAATAGCCAAGTTCAAGCACTTGGACGCACAACCGCCCACTCCATGACTTGGGAAACTTTGAAAACCATGGTCGTGGAAGAATTTTGTCCCCGCAGTGAGCTACAGAAAATTGAGACTGAGCTCTGGGACATTACTATGGTTGGTACTGATATCACAGGATATACCACCAGATTTCAAGAACTGGCACGCCTTGTACCACACATGGTCACACCTGAGTACAAGCACACTGAAAGGTATATCTGGGGTTTGGTACCACAGATTCAAAGCTTGGTGACTTCGTCTAATCCTGCCAAATTTAAGAGTGATGTAGAACTAGCACAACGCTTAACAGATGAAGCAGTCAGAATGGGAACCCTTACTAAGAAAGCTGCATCGGAAAAGGTTGAATTCAGCAGTACTGATGCTGGAAAGGGAAAACGTAAGTGGAATGACCGTCAGGGTCAGTAGAATAAAAAGCAAACTGGAACCAAGAAAGCTTACCTTGCCACTACTGCTGAACAAAAGACTTACTTGGGGAACAAGCCCAAGTGTGGCAAGTGTGAACGTCACCATGATGGTGATTGTACTTTCTGTGGAAATTGCAAACGTTGGGGGCATCTGGCCCAATACTGTAGATCGAACCCTACTACTCAAACAAATAGGGATCGACCAGCTAATGGATGTTTCGAATGTGGCGAGCATGGTCATTTCCGAAACAAGTGCCCTAAACTTAACCGCGACAACCAAAACAATCAGAACCGCAATGTAAACCCGAACAACAACAACCGTGGTAACACCAACAACCAACCAGCTCGAGGTCGTGCGTTTGTCATTGGAGCACATGAGGCATGCCAGGACCCCAACACTGTCACTGGTACGTTCCTAGTTAACAACCATTATGCCTCTGTGTTATTTGATTCAGGCGCCGATTTGAGTTTTGTGTCTATAGAATTTAGACCACTATTAGACATTAAATCCCGTAAACTAGACAACAAGTACACTTTAGAACTAGCCGATGGTAGGTTGATTGAATCAGGAGAAAAAGTACCAGGATGTACTCTAACATTGGAGGGTTATCCTTTCAAAATAGACTTACTACCGGTTGAGTTGGGAAGCTTTGACATCGTAGTCGGTATGGACTGGTTGTCGAAGAATCGTGCAGAGATTGTTTGTTTTGATAAAATGGTACGTTTACCATTGTTGACTGGAGAAACCTTGGTGATACAAGGAGATAAGAGGACGAGTGCCGTTAAAATGATCAATTGCTTAAAAGCCACTAAGTATCTCCGAAAGGGATACCAAGCGTTTTTGGCACATGTTTTAGAAAAGAGACCCGAGGAGCAAAGTTTAAGTAATATACCTATAGTGCGAGACTATCCGGGAGTGTTTCGCATCGATCTGGTGCTTGGAGCCGCACCAATCGCTCGCTCACCTTATCGTCTAGCTCCATCAGAAATTCAAGAACTGTCTACACAGTTGCAGGAACTCTTAGACTTAGGGTTCATCCGACCGAGCTTTTCACCTTGGGGAGCTCCGGTTTTGTTTGTCAAGAAGAAGGATGAATCCATGCGGATGTGCATTGACTACCGAGAGCTGAATAAGGTAACTATCAAAAACCGATATCCGTTACCTCGCATAGACGATCTGTTTGATCAGTTACAAGGATCGAGTTACTACTCGAAGATCTATCTGCATTCTGGTTATCATCAACTGAAGGTATGAGAAGAGGATGTACCGAAGACCGTGTTCAGGACTCGTTATGGTCATTATGAGTTTCTAGTCATGCCGTTTGGATTGACTAACACACCTGCAGTTTTCATGGATCTCATGAACCGAGTGTGCAAACCATATCTTGATAAGTTTGTCATTGTGTTCATTGATGACATCCTAATTACTCAAAAACGAAAGAGGATCATGAACAACACTTGAAACTTATCCTCCAACTACTCGAGAATGAGAAGCTGTATGCTAAGTTCTCCAAATGTGAATTTTGGATTAGAGAGGTTCATTTCCTTGGTCACGTGATAAATGATAAAGGAATTCATGTGGACCCGTCCAAAATAGAGGCGATCAAAAACTGGGAAGCTCCAAGAACCCCAACCGAGATTCGACAATTTCTTGGTCTGGCTGGCTATTACCGTCGATTTATCGAAAACTTTTCCAAAATAGCCCAGTCACTCACCACTTTAACTCAGAAGGATAAGAAATTTGAATGGGGAGAGAAACAAGAAAACGCCTTCCAACTGTTGAAACAAAAGTTGAGCACCGCACCGATCTTATCTCTACCAGAGGGAACAGAAAACTTCATCATTTAATGTGATGCCTCACATCAAGGATTAGGTTGTGTCCGCATGCAAAACGACAAAGTTATTGCTTATGCATCTCGTCAGTTGAAGATTCACGAGAAGATTTATACAACGCATGACTTAGAGTTGGGAGCCGTCATTTTTGCACTCAAGATCTGGAGACACTACCTATATGGTACAAAGTGTACGATCTTCACAGACCACAAGAGTCTACAACACATATTCGACCAGAAAGAACTCAACATGAGACAGAGACGTTGGGTCGAATTGCTGAACGATTACGACTGTGAGATTAAGTACCATCCAGGCAAGGCTAATGTAGTAGCGGATGCCCTGAGTCGTAAAGAGAATGTTAAACCTCGCAGAGTTCGAGCTGTGGTATTAACAATCCACTCGAGTCTTATTACTCAAATTCGTGATGCACAATGAATAGCTTTCACCACCGGACGCATGAAAGACGAATCCCTAAGGGGAATGGAGAAACAACTCGAAACCAAAGAAAATGGAGTTTTATACTTCATGAATCGAATTTGGGTACCATGCGATGATGAACTACCCAAACTGATTTTGGACAAAGCTCACAAGTCCAACTACTCGATTCATCCTGGTGCAGATAAGATGTACCAAGATGTGAAAGGTTTCTATTAGTGGCCAAACATGAAAAGAGACATCGCTACTTATGTCAGCAAGTGTCTAACTTGTTCAAAGGTCAAGGTTGAGTATCAAAAACCTTCAGGACTTTTGCAACAACCAAAAATGCAAAAATGGAAATGGGAGCACATAACGATGGACTTCATCACAAAACTACCAAAGACATCAACTGGAGTTGATTCAATATGGGTGATTGTCGATCAATTGACGAAATCAGCCTACTTTGTTGATATCAAAGAGTCTGACAAACTAGAGAAACTGGCGAAGATCTATATCAAAGAGATCGTTTCTCGACATGGTGTACCATTGTCCATTATATCTGATAGAGATAGCAGATTCGCATCTCGCTTCTGGCAATCACTATAACAGGCTTTAGGTACTCGACTCGACATGAGTACAGCCTATCATCCACAAACTGATGGCCAGAGTAAACGAACGATTCAAACGCTCGAGGACTTATTGAGAGAGTGTGTGATTGACTTTGGAGGAAACTGGGATACTCACCTCCCATTAGCCGAATTCTCCAATAACAACAGTTATCACACCAGCATACAGATGGCTCCATTCGAAGCACTGTATGGACGCAAATGCCGATCACCACTCTGTTGGGCAGAGTTGGGTGACAGACAACTATCCGGACCGGAGCTTATCCAGGAAACCACAAACAAGATATCTCAAGTACTCAACCGATTGAAATCGGCGAGAGACGGACAAAAGAGTTACGCCGATAACCGTCGTAAACCTCTTGAGTTTCAAGTAGGAGACAAGGTCCTACTCAAAGTATCGCCCTGGAAAGGGGTAGCATGATTTGGCAAATGAGGAAAACTTAACCCGCGATATGTTGGACCTTTTGAAATCCTTTCGAGGATTGGTCCTGTCGCTTACAAACTAAAGTTGCCACAAGAGCTTAGCAGCATACACGACACTTTTCTTGTGTGTAACTTGAAGAAGTGTCTTTCCGATGAAACACTTATCATCCCTCCTGACGAAGTCTTTATCAACTCAAAACTTAACTTTGTGGAGGAACCTATCGAAATAACCGATACAAAAACACAGAAACTCCGACACAAACGAATCAAACTTGTCAAGATTCGTTGGAACTCGAAACATGTCCCGGAGTTTACTTGGGAACGCGAGGATGAGATACGAAAGAAATACCCTCACCTGTTTGAACAAACGCCAGTCATGAAAAACTCAACTTAAATCTCGGGATGAGATTTCGCTAACGGGGGGAGAATGTGACAATCCTCCATTTAGGGTATTAATCCTTACTTAACTTCATGCATTACCTAGAGTAATTTGTCACACCCCCAAAATCAGTAATCGTGTTTATTAATGGTTTAGCGGAAGCTTTAGTTAATTAGCGGAAGCATTTGTTTATTAGCGGAAGCATTTTAAGTTACAGTTTAACAGCGGGGGTGCTGACGTTACAATAGTGCATTCATTGTATCAGAGCATATGATCATACAGAGCATTTTAATTTAAGATGCCATAAGTTTAAACGTTATTACAAAAGGGTATGACTTATAAAGTCGTACAAGTAGTGGTGTTGTAGAACAACATAAGTTTACAAAACACGAGTTTATAAAAGAGGGATTTCGTAAGTATAACCAATGGAATTGGTAATACAAAGGAAATTCAAGTGTCCCAAAAGTGGCATCATAAATAGTCTGGGTTGCCTACGTCCTTTATGCATGCAGAAGTACCTGAGTCCTAATTCCCTGAAAAACATAGTAAACCGTCAACATTGAATGTTGAGTGAATTCACAGGTTTAGTATAAATGTAGTTAAACCAAGTTTTGTATAAATCATTCATGTACACAAACATGATGTTTATATGTATAGCAGGAAGCACAAGTGTTCTTATTAAAGAAAACATTTCCTATTTTATTGTAAGAATGTCATTCTTACTACAATTCAGTCGATGTGTTAGGAAACACAAGTTTAATCAAAAACATCTCCTAACAAATAGTTGCAGGAAATACAGTTAACAATCAAGTAAACATTTCCATATGAATAGCTGTAGGAAACACAGGTTTAACAGTCAAGTAAACATTTCCTATATAAGTAGTTGTAGGAAACACAAGTTTAATAGTTAAGTAAACATTTCCTATAAAAGTTGTTTTGTCGGGAAACCAAGTTTATCCAAACAAGGTAACATTTCCTAAAAAGAAATCATGTGTAGGAACACCTGTCCTATTAGTTGTCACAAGGAAAACCCTTCCCAAATCAAGTTGTAATTTAGTTGTTTAGTTATGTGGGAAATATAGACTATGATCCCTCTAAGGTGAGTGACGCCTTCAAAGTTAAAGTAACGACTCCTAGTACTATAACCAAACCACAACTAGTTTATGTTGTTGCCTCAGTAACACGGTAAGTATACACTCCTCGTTACGACTGTCGTCGTGTGGTTGGAATGACCAACGAGTTATATCAGTGGGAGGGTTGTCAAATCGATAGTACTATCTGTATACTCAGTGGCTAGAGTCACCTAGCTAATGGTTATAGGTTGCAAGCACTGGGACTCATGTGCACTACAACTACCTCGCGTAAACCTAGGATCGTACCAAGATTCGTTGTCTTATTCCCAAAATAGTTGTAAAACGTTTCATATAGTTAACAGTTGATTTATAAAGCATATAGTATTTATATAAATTAGTTTGATATATAAAAGCATGTCAAGCAATCAAGCAATTATATAAAACAAGTAGCATGTAATAACACATAGTTCTATGTTTTCCACCCTTGGTTTTAAAAGCATTTAAAACAAGTAAAAGGTTGGGGCTGTGAACTCACGTGTAGCAAGTCTTCAGCTAGTACAGCTAGTAATATAGAGTAGTCCGAACGTGCCTCTCAGATACCTAGACACAATTAAATATACTTTACATAAGTATATGGACTAATCGTTAAGTTGGAATGTTTATAACATTTTAGTTGTTGGTGATATTTGCGTTGAAATGATCGTCGCGTATAAGTATATATTTACATATACTTATTAGTTGAATATATATATATATATATATATATATATATATATATATATATTCTAATATATATTTGTTATTTGTCGTCATTGATTATATATATATATATATATATACATGTAGTCGTCATTGTCGTTGATTATGTTTCCAAAAACATAATTATAGTAGTTATAAAAATAACTTTGTTTAGTATAATTGTTATAGTTCATTTATATAATTATATATAAATTATAATCGTCCACTATATATATAATCTATTTTTCGTGTTACTAATCTCATTTGTCCCGTTTAACTCGTCACGTATATAATCCGATTTAAGTTTGCATTTGAAATCTCGTAGCCCGTTGGGCTCAGCCCAATATCGAAGTCTAGTAGTTTGGCCCAAATATGTGTGGCCCAAATAGTTTGGCCCAAGTACGTTCAGCAAATCATTTTGGCCCAATTTAGATTCGGCCCGTTTGGCCCAAAAAGTGATGTTATTAATTGTCCGTGTCAAAATACTGTCCCGCGGTCGTGTACAATTTTGTACCAAACTTTGTATCCTAAAGTTTTATAACTTTCATAACTTTTTAGTATATGTATTTCATACGCGTTAATATATTTGTACTTCAAAAAATATATATCTACAGTGTATTATTTAAACGCATCGAAAAAGTCAGGACACAGACTGTCTAGCCGATCGGGTAAAGTTTTAACAAACCGTTCGGCTCAAACATCCCTTAACCGATCGGCTAAAGGGGATGAGCCGATCGGCTCATTGGTTCCATCCGATCGTCTGGTTAAAACCAACCGATCGGTTTGGTTCCTGGCTCGTGTTCGTCCCCTGTTCTTGGTCTGTAACTGTATATATGTATACGTTTGGGTGTTTGATCTCAGTTTTTGGTACACTACTAATCACTACTATACAACACACAATCCAAACTATAACATGCTTTCATACATACTACATTATACATACAAAATTTATATGATCAAAGTATGAAATATGTATATGAAATAAGGATTTTAAGTTATAAAAATCCTCACAAAGAGAGATGATGATGATTGTTGATGATTCTGATGTTGATGATAATAACGACAAGATGATCAAGAAACCATTTTTGTGTTAGTTTTTGGTATTGGTTTGAAGGAATGTTAGTGATGAAGATGAAGGTTTGAGCTCCTGCTCTCCTGCTTTCCTTCCTGCTGTTAGCTCGACACACACACACAACTCACAGATGATGAATTTTGTGGGATGAATTATTGCAGAGTAAAGTTGGCGAGGTTATAAAATGAGTTCATACCAAAATTTCAAAGGAGAGTATGGAGGGGAATAGGATATGTCGACAGATATTTTCAAGTGTGTGTAATGTGTGAGTTTTTAGCCCGTTAATTCCGTGTACGGGTCCAATTATTTGTACCCCGTGTCCCACTCAATTATTCGTTTGTTTAAATTTTATTTAAAACCTTATAATTGATAACTACAAAAATAAAATAATTTTATTTAAAATAGATTAATAAAATTATTCATAGTAGTGAGACTGTATGGTTAAATTGTGTGCCAGATTTCGGTTGAATTTGGAATTTATATTTTGAGAAAATGTTCCAAATACTAAAACAGGAATGGGAAAATAAATACTTTTATTATTTTCGACCCTTAGGTACGTTTTATAATTGTTTCTGTTCGTGTATGACGCGCTCGTCATGTTTAATATAAAACATATAATATCTTATATTATTTCAATAATATAAGTTACTAATATTTGTAATTAATAATTTTCGAATTATTAATTATTTTGTATCACCAACTTTATTGTATTTAATTTGTCGAGTTTAGTACGTTTATTTCAGACGTAATTATATATACATATAACTACGAATTTAATATATCACGTATCACATAGTAAGTTTCACAAACTTAACATATAGGAATCGTTTTGAATTCACTAATCAGGGAATTACTCTAGGTAATGCATGAATTTAGTAAGGATTAATACCCTAAATGGATGATTGTCACATAATTCCCTGATTTATGAATTCAAAACGATTTTTATGTGTTAAGTTTTGTGAAACTTACTATGTGATACGTGATGTATAAGATTCGTAGTTATATGTATATATAATTACTTATCGAAATGGACATATTAAACTCGACAAACTAAATACAACAAAGTTGGTGTTACAAAATAGTAAATAATTCGAAAATTATTAATTATAAATATTATTAACCTATATTATTGAAATAATATACTATATTATACGTTTTATATTAAACGTGACGAACGCGTCATACACGAACAGAAACAATTATAAAACGTAGTTAAAGGTCGAAAATAATAAAAGTATTTATTTTTCCGGTCCTGTTTTAGTATTTGGAACATTACCTCAAAATATAAATTCCAAATTCAACTGAAATTTGGCACGCAGTTTAACCGTACAGTCCCACTACGGCGAATAATTTTATTAATTGTTTTTTTTAAATAAAATTATTTTATATTTGTAGTTATCAATTATAAAGTTTAAAATAAAATTTAAACAAACGAATAATTGAGTGGAACACGGGGTATTAATAATTGGACCCGTACACGGAATTAATGGGTTAAATACCCAAACAAACAAACCAAACTAAATATCTGTCGACATTTTCTTTTCCCCTCCATACTTCTCCTTTGAAAAGTTTAAACCAAAACATTTCTATATACTACCACTCCCTCACTTGATCACCTAACCTCAATAATTCACATTTGGGTTTTGTGTGTGTGTCGAGCAAGAACAAAGAGCAAAAAGTCATCTCCATTGCATCATGTTCATCCTTACATTCAAAACCATCTTCAAAAGCTCCAAACACAAACTAACCAAAATGATAACATAACTTTTATCATCACAATCATCTCGTTCTCATCATCATCCGAAGCATCAATCATCATCCAACCTATTGTGAGGAATTTAAACTCTTGAATTTTCATAGTTATATTTTTTCATACACTTTGATCATATGATTTTGATTGTATGTTGTTAGTATGTATGTAAACAAATCATAGTAGTAAATTATATGTTATGTGTTGATGATTAGTAATGTGCAAAAACGATGAATCAAACATCCAAACATATACATATATGCATTTACAGACCAATAACAGGGACGAACAGAGGCTGAACTGGGCTAGGAACCAAACCGATCGTTTGGTTTTAACCAGCCGATCGGCTGGATTCAATGAGCCGATCGGCTCATCACACTTAGCCGATCGGCTAAGGTGTTTTCGAGCCGAACGGTTTGTTAAACTCTTACCCGATCGGCTATGCTGTCTGTGTACTGACTTTTTCGATGCGTTTAAATAATACACTGTCGATACATATACTTCGTAGTACAAATATATTAACGCATACGAAATACAAATATTAAGATGTTGTAAAAGTTATAAAACTAGATGATACAAAGTTTGGGACAAAATTGTACTCGACCGCGGGACACTATTTTTACACAAATAATTAACAATATAACTTTTGAGCCAAACGGGACGAATCTAAATTGGGTCAAAAATGGTATTTTGTTAACGGGCCAAAATGATTCGTTAAACGTATTCGGGCTAGACTAAATTGGGCCACACCTATTTGGGCCAAACTACTTGATTTCGATATTGGGCCAAACAAATTGAGCCGAGCCCAACGGGCTACGAGATTCACAATGAAAATTTAAACCGGATTATATATAAGTGACGAGTTAAACGGGACAAATGAGACTAGTAACACGACAAATAGATTATATATATAGTGGACGATTATAATTTATATATAGTTATATAAATGAACAACGACAATTAATATATATAAGAATATATATATTCAACTAATAAGTATATGTAAATATATACTTGTATGCGACGATCATTTCAACGCAAATATCACCAACAACTAAAATGTTATGAACATTTCAACTTAACGATTAGTCCAGTATATTTAAATGTGTCTAGGTAATTGAGAGGCACGTTCGGACTACTGTATTACTAGTTGAAGACTCGCTACACGTGAGTTCACAGACCCTATCTTTTACTTGTATTAAATGCTTTTAAAACCAGGGGTGGAAAACATAGAACTATGTGTTATTGCATGCTACTTGTCTATATAATTACTTGGTATGCTTTTATATCAAACTGATTTATATAAATGCTATATGCTTTATATACAACTGTTAACTATATGAAACGTTTTCACAACTTTTTGGGAATAAGACAATGAATCTTGGTACGATCCTAGGTTTACGCATGGTAGTTGTAGTGCACATAAGTCCCAGTGCTTGCAACCTATAACCATTAGCTAGGTGACTCTAGCCACTGAGTATACAGATAGTACTATCGATTTGACAACCCTCCCACTGATATAACTCGTTGGTCATTCCAACCACATGACGGCAGTCGTAACGAGGAGTGTATACTTACTGTGTTACTGAGGCAACAACATCAACTAGTCATGGTTTGGTTATAGTACTAGGAGTCGTTACTTTAACTTTGAAGGTGTCGCTCACCTTAGAGGGATTATAGTCTACATTTCCCACATAACTAAACAACAAAACTACAACTGAATTTGGGAAGGGTATTCCCTGTGACAACAAATAGGACAGGTGTTCCTACGCATGATTTCCTTTTAGGAAATGTTTACCTTGATTGGATAAACTTGGTTTCCCAACAAAACAACTTTTATAGGAAATGTTTACTTGACTGTTAAACCTGTGTTTCCTACAGCTACTTATATGGAAATATTTACTTGATTGTTAAACTGTATTTCCTGCAACTATTATTAGGAAATGTTTATGATTAAACTGGTGTTTCCTAACACATCGACTGAATTGTTGTAAGAATGACATTCTTACAGTAAAATAGGAAATGTTTTCTTTAATAAGAACACTTGTGTTTCCTGCTATACATATAAACATCATGTTTGTGTACATGAATGATTTATACAAAACTTGGTTTAACTACATTTATACTAAACCTGTGAATTTTACTCAACATTCAATGTTGACGGTTTACTATGTTTTTCAGGGAATTAGGACTCAGGTACTTCTGCATGCATAAAGGACGTAGGCAACCCAGACTATTTATGATGCCACTTTTGGGACACTTGGATTTCCTTTGTATTACCAATTCCATTGTTTATACTTACGAAATCCCTCTTTTATAAACTCATGTTTTGTAAACTTATGTTGTTCTACAACACCACTACTTGTACGACTTTATAAGTCATACCCTTTTGTAATAACGTTTAAACTTATGGCATCTTAAATTAATATGTTCTGTATGATCATACGCTCTGATACAATGAATGCACTATTGTAACGTCAGCACCCCCGCTGTTAAATTGTAAACTTAAAATGCTTCCACTAATTAACTAAAGCTTCCGCTAAACCTTTAATAAACGTGATTACCAATTTTGGGGGTGTGACATGAAGATAAAGCACCACCACTACCATGTTACTGTTATTGTTGCTACTATACCCTCACCTTTACCTATCATCACTGCTCCACTAGCTGCTCTTATTTCCTCACCGATACAGGAGTTCGACACTATGTCTTTCTCCAGTGACAATGCCTCCAAGATAGCTGGTGTTGATCCTCTGGATGAAACTGCCATAAGTGCAGAGGATCAGGGAACCCAATCCAAACCTCAACCTACACCACCATCATCACCACAACACCAAGCATCACCAACAAAACAACACACACTACCCCTATCCCCACTCAAACAACCCATTTCACCAATCTTCCATAGTGATCATCAAGAAGCCTCATCATCCACTACTTCCTCTACTGATAAACTACTAATGGACTACATCGCTGCATCTCAGCAACAGATAAAGCTACTCACTGAGGATAGGGAAGCACTCAAGGGGCAAGTTGCTGATCTTACAAAGGCTGTTAAAGCTCTTGCTGATGTCTACGACCCTATTCCTTTATGGAGTTCTGAGGTGAGCGAGAAGGTCAAACTTTTATCTGTGGACGGTACTGATCACTCTCAACTACTCCAAACTCAAGCCAAAGCTCTCGCTTATCAATCCACCTCTACACGCATCAGCTTGATTACTCATGATGATGTTATCTCCTCTCTCACTGCTACACAAAAACAGATCGCTTCTTCTATGCAGGAGTACATCAAAGCTACTGATAAAATCATCCCAAAGATAATTACTCATCATCACGCTAGTAAGGCTGAAGTTGCTACCCACCGAATCGATAATAGATAACTGTATCGATGGAGGAAGGAGGCATCTTTCTATGATGAAAAGGGGGAGAGAATAGTTGCTGACAATGATGCTTTCATCAGTCAAGATGTTGATCATGGAGAAATACTGTTGGAATCTTTTTCTCTCCGCCCAATCGCTGAAAGTCAGAGTTAGAAGCTGATGTAGTAGCTGAATTATCTTGGGTTGATATGGATGAGGAAGAGGATGAGTATGAGTTTGATGAGATAAATTTCCCTAAGTTTCATCCTGGTGAACTCAAGACGTATGATGCAAAGGTGAAGGAATGGGCAACTGATAGTGAGGCAAAGATTGAGGGGGAGTCAGTGAGTTATGAACTGGCTGGTTGGCAGTGGATGAACAGGGAGGATGATGATGAAAATGAGAATGATATAAATATGGATGATGGTGATGATAATGATGATGACAAACATGATGGTGATGACAATGACGCTGATAAGAAAGAAGATGATACTTATCAACAAATGGAGGATCAGCTACATATCCCTTCTCTTTTCTTAAAAAAGAAAAAGGACCAGTGACACGTCTACATCTGGGTCCATCTCCTCCAAACACAGAAAGAATTCATTCACTGAAGAGGATATATCAGCAGCCATGCATCATCTCCAAACAATACTTGAAATCCCTGAATCATCTGCGCCTCAAATTGATATTGTTATATCTGAGGAATACCCATGGCTCATATTCGCAGCAACATTAACACAACTAATCACAACAGCTACTCAACAACTCACAATTCCACTTGCCGCATCAACAACACAACCATCTGAAGCAACAATAGTAACCACTACCTTATCCTCTCTTCCTACAGCTACTCCACCACCAGAAATCACCATGCCAGAGACCTCTGCTCCAACTATTCTACACTCTTCCGAGTCTACATCAGAGGGTTTCCATCCTGAGGAAACAAATGAACAACGTATAGCTAGAAAAATAAAGGCTAGACATGATAGGGAGAGAGAAATGATTCTGAAAATTCAAGCTGGAGCAGAATTAAAAGAAAAAGAAGAAAGAAAACAAAGGTTGAAGGAGCTCTCTGATAGGGATAGGGCTTACTTGTTAAAACTTAGTGGTGAGGAGGCTGAGGCAAGAGAGCGAGAAATAAGATTGAAAAGAGAACAAGAGGAAAGTGATTATGTGTTTGCTAGAGTCTTGCAAAATATTGAGGATTCTGAGGAACAACAAGAGTTAGTTGTTGTTGCTCCTAAAAAGAGACAGGGAGCAAGAACATCAGTAGATACTTTATGGGATGAGATTGATAGACAAAAGTATGCTGCTAGAATGAAAGGAAGATCAAACCCTGCTCCTATCACTAAGGTAAATCTGAAAAAGTCAAAGAACAAATCTCAAGCTCATATACTAATTCACAGAGGTTTAGAGACACAAGCAATAAACCTTGATCAAGTCTGCAAGCTACACATAGAAGAATGGAACGAGATTAGACTAGCTGTTAGTCACTCTTCAAGTGCAGCAAAGAAAGAAGTGTTGAATGAGATTGATAGGATATTTCAGAAGATGGTTGCACTTCAGCTACTAAGACCAAAAGATATTGTCATACATGGCGAAGTGATAGTGCAGCCACCAAGCCCAAGGTATAGGTGAGGTACTAGCAGCATCCACAGAATTCAAAATACCTCAAGGTTAAACCTTACTATCCCTGATGGTGTTCCAAGAGTGGAAGGAGTTGAGACTTCTAAATGTGAGATAGGACTGATATACAGGGACTTAAATAGAGCTTTAAAGTTTCATAGAGAAGCTGAGTTAGAGAAGATTGATCATGAGCAGCTTGTTCACTTAATTCGATCAGCCAGCATACTTGATAAAAGATCACATACGAGGAAAGAAATTCTTGAAGAAGCCTTAGCTCGACAGTTCAGATATATGCCTTCTACTGAGAAGTATGAGCTAGCTGATGAGCTTGGATTGGTAAAGCAAGAAGACATTTGGAGAGATCTGTGTTCTGTTTGTAATAGATTAGACAAACTGTAACTGATATAACTTGTAATATTCCTCATTGACAGTTTAATGAAATATTATCATTTTTGAGAAAAACAAAGTGCAAAACTCAGATCATATCAAAAGAATCCAAAAAGATAAATGAATGGATCAAAAGTATGAGTCACTGAATGTTTAAAAATCTTAAACACTGACTAAAGACTTTAATAGCAACAAGTTTGTCTAGGAAGCTTTGATCACAATCATTTAGGGGGAGATTGTTGAGTCACTGGTCGCTGACCAACTCAATAATAACAAGCTAAATGAAAGAAATGATTAAGTCAAAGCTTTTCTTGTTGAAGTTTGTAGTCACTGGTCGGTCGTTGTTCGTTCTACTCAAGGAAACTGATATACTGAGGAAGATGAAAACTCAACGTAGTGTGTCACTGATTCAAGACTAGTAGCGAGAGTTCTTATCTTCATATGAATCAAGGAAAAAGTCATTGCCCAAATAAAAGCTAGTTTCTGAAGATCTTCAATTCAAATCACTCTACAAGAGCACGATAGCTTGCAGTGAGTGAGGAGGATTATTTTATCTTCAGTGACTACACCAATAAAGTTTCTATCCAAGTACAAGTCGCTCTTCAATCTTACGTCAGCAAGTGCTTCCCGTATCTTTATAA
The DNA here is from genome assembly GCA_963422505.1 of Pseudognaphalium luteoalbum. NCBI lineage: Eukaryota > Viridiplantae > Streptophyta > Magnoliopsida > Asterales > Asteraceae > Pseudognaphalium > Pseudognaphalium luteoalbum. Next base: position 59,828,255 of record OY730195.1, on the reverse strand, counting down.
ATATCTGGGGGATTACGTGGTAGCAAGTAATTGGTGTTAAGGAAGATGCGATATTCGAGGTAACAGAATTGGGACCACAGAATAATCGGTCTATCAGAGATTAAGTCAATCAAGCAGCGACACGTGTCATTCCAAGACCTTGTTTTGAAGGAAATATTTACCGGACATTTGCACTATAAATAGAATAGTACATTGCACTTAGAAACTTGCCGTTTATATGTGTTAATCACTTGTTAGTTAGTGAGTAGTTTGTCTAAGCACGTTTCAGCGAGCAGCAAGTGAACTGTTAGTGTGTTTGTCCACTACTCTTCATCTCATTTGTAATAGATTAACTTAACTGGTTGATTTAGTTTAGCCTTGGCTATTCCATTCCGCAATCAACACTCAGTGAGTTTTATGATTAATAAAAGTCACAGTTCAAGCTACTGTTACTTTTTTGTTATACATATCTATGATACTCTGTTCTTATCTGTTTGTGTTTGATCAATTAAAAACTTGAATAATTAATCCAGATAAATACGAAAAAGTTTTTAATTCTATTCAACCCCCTTCAATAATTAAACTTTACTTATTGTAATTCCATATCACTAAACAATAGTGACTTAAGGGACTAACAGTTTCTTTTCTACAAGTGTTAATTATGACTATGTGTTTCTTTTTATAGCTACAAAAGTTAAAAGAAAAACTTTCCAAAAGTCAAGAGCGAGAATGGGTGAGAGAAGCGGATTTGATTAGTGTGCAAGAACAAGTTTCAACTTTAGCCAAAGCTTGGAAGGAGAAGTTCCCACCATCACCACCTAGCTAGTGTTGATCCGGCCATCAGTATTATTTTTGAACAATAAATACAATGTTAAGTAACTGTCGCACCCCCAAAACACATGGCAGCGGAAGTGGGAGGTGTCACGGGGGCGCCGACCAAATCAAATACCATCAACACAAAGATCAAGCAAGCGACCTCTATATGAGACGTTTGAAAATATTACATTACCATAATTCAAATGTTTACAAAATAATTCTGGAGTTGCATAAACCGTTTAGAGATTTCTAATACATTACTGAATTTACAAAATACAGCTACATGCAATCTAATCTCTTGATGTTTTGAAAACAATGCGACTCGAGCTAAGCTTTCCAAAAGCTTCCTACTGCGGTGGGTTACCTGAGAAATACATACTAAAAGGTCAACATAAAGTTGGTGAGTTCATAGGTTTGTTAAGTAATCAGTTGCTAAAATGATCCACAAGATTTCACAAGTTTTGCATCATTCGTCAATGATATGTAAAAGTATCATTATCCAATGACAAGTAAAAGTATTGCATACAGCAATATAAGTATACCATTTGCATGAGTCTCATAGTCAAGCTTAACGTTGTTTGCCTCCGGTAAGTGTACTAATCCGATACACTTCTAAATCACAAGTAATACTGCGCCCGTGATTTGGCTAGCGCGACTAGCCCGGACGAGGTTTGTCAAACCCTGATAGATCTATCCAATAATACTCATGCACAAATTTTAATGACTATGTTAAGTAGAGGACTTTAGTGGATTATTCAGGTCTCATGCAATCCGTACAAAAAAGTTGTTTCCAGTACTTGTGATCATAAAGCAGTTTATAAAACAGTTGTATGTATTCTCACCCCAGTGAAAAACAGTAAAAAGGGGCTATGAAACTCACCAGAGTTGAGCAGCTAGCAAGCAATATCAAATATTAGCAAGTAGTGGGTGTTCTCGTTCCCGTGTGCAACCTCCAAACGTCCTAAACGTATGAGGTTGTATAAGTAGATGTCTCAAAAGACCATCTATAGCGATTGTATAAGTGGGGGTTAATGTCCACTTAAGCCAATCGGGTAGGTGGGGGGTTTATGTCCACCTAAAGCTAGTTCATCAACTAGTACGTCAAAATGAGTTGTTCAAGTTTGTTTTTCAAAAATGTGTACGACCCGTTGGTGAAAGTTTGTAATAAAAATCTTAAATCAATATTATTATGTGTTGTTTCATCGTATACTTTCCAAGTATATGTTTCGTGTGTTGTATTGCATACAAGTATTGAAGTTGTGTGAGTACGACACTTAGTGTGAAACTAGTTTTGAAGTTTCTGTTTTAGGCGTCACTTAGGGGCGTCACTCTGTGCGTCACTTAGGGGCGTCACTCAAGTAAGTGTCGCTATAGGCGACACTCGGTTGGTTAGCGGCACTAAGTCAAGTGACATTAAATGTGATTTTTAAATTGGCAGCGTCACTTGGGGTAGTGACGCTATAGGCGACACTTGGTTCAGGCGGCACTAAGGGTAAGTGACGCTAGATTAGGCGTCACTTGGGTAAGTTTCGCTGGTAGGGCGGCACTTGTGCCTGATCAGATTTATAATTTTTAATCCAAGTGTTCTAAGTGTCGGTTTTTCATTCGGGAAACTTTCCAAAATTAGTTTTTGGTCGAAGTTACTAACTAAGTCACCCAAACCCATTTTTGCTACCATTTTCCAAATATAGTAAGTTTTTCGAAATCGAGCCTCTTTTGTTGACTTGGTCAAACTTACTCGGTTTGACCCGAAACTTTCACCCAACCCAAATATCAGTTTATAGAGTCCAAATATATTGTCGGTTCATGTCCAAATTCACCAAAGTGTCGGTTCTTATAAAAGTCCCAAATCTTCAAGATTTCACATTTTCGACTTTTTGTCAGTTTGTTTTACCATGTGTCTTACATATTTCTGCTCCAAATCAAGTCTCACCAATTTTACCAACTGATCTTCTATGTATCTAGTCTCTAACTTATGTTTCCTAAGAGTTCTAAGTCCCACTATCATAGAGAAACAAAATAAATGGCCATGCATAGCCCATATTCTGTTTTCACCCAGACCAGATCCACAAATCGACCAGTAGAGAAAAACGTGTACGTTTCTGGAAAAAGTGTGAAACACAAAAGTTGTAGATCTTTTCAATACGCAAATTTTAAAAAAATGCATCTTCTAACTCTTCCTAGAACTCAAGATATGACGTTTTTAGTGTGCTGTGATTTTCTGGACAGATTATGTATCTTTATGTATAAATTCATAAAAACGTACTTTAAGCTTATATTCGGACATAATCTTGTTAGATGATCTTTATAACATGTAAATAAACATAAATGAGAGTAGATATGTGTCATCACAATGGTAGTTTCAAGAAAGAAGGCTAAGATGATGATGAGGAACTTGTGAGCTTGAATCTTCTTGAAGAACTTTTGTAAGATGATGGAGAAAAGGGTGGTGGTGCTATGGTGGTAGTGGTGGTTTATTGTGGTGATTAGGGCTGTGTTTTCTATGAGTTTTTAGAGAGAGAGTGAGTAGAGAGAATTGAAAGAAAAGTGGTGAAGTGAATTGGAAGAAATGGGTGAATGCATGAATCCTCAATGGAAGTATGAGGTTTTTGGTGATTATTACAAATTGCATGAGTTGCAATTGGGTGAGGTGAGGGGTGGCACATGGGGAGGCCGGCCCCCATGTGGTCCCACCAAGGGTATTTTGGTCATTTAATTTGTTCCCAATTTGATTGTTTTGTTTACTCGTTCGCTTTGATGTTTAATCGTACGTTAATTATTTAATTGACATTTTTATTTAACGATTTAATTTCCATATTTTCACTTGAAGTATTCATTCTAAATACTTGAAAAACATTTATAAAAATGATTCGTTAATTTAGTGATTTCGATTTGCGCATTCGTTGTACGGATTCTACATCGCGTGCCGTTTTATTTGGACGTTTTTCATTATCGTTTAAAGACACGATATATTAATTGATAGTTTTACACTAAATAATATATTTTAGATTCAAAAATGTATTTTGACTTTCGTTCGATTGTCAGGCGCGTTCTGCACGTTTTCGTTGCGTTTGAGACGTTAGAAACGTCTAGGTTTTTCGGGTATTATTATATTAAAAAAATAATATATGATAAATAACTTCTAAAAATAGATTCAAGTTATTTATAAAGATGTTTTCACCAACGTCGTACTTTATACAGTGTCGGACTCCGTCCGGTTATCTTGCACAATTTCACCAAATTGCGTAAGCGTAATTACAACTAATTACGTAGCATAATATAAATCAATTACGGGGGTGTATATTCACATAAAATATCCAAATAGTTACAAGTAATTAAAAGTATTTAGCCTAATACTAAACTAAACACGCGTAGTTAGGGTTTCTAGAGGGTTAATCAGTAACCCTAAATCGTCGGGTGTCACATTCTCCCCCTATTAGGAGAATTTCGTCCTGAAATTAGCTTGCTGTTGTGGTCTGTTAGGTATCTAAGAATAGATGTGGATATTTCAGTCGCATTTGGTCTTCCCGTTCCCAAGTGAATTCAGGACCGTGCCTAGAATTCCACCGGACTTTAACGATGGGAATACGACTCTGTTTCAAGCGTTTGACCTCACGGTCCATGATTTCAATAGGTTCCTCGACGAAATGGAGTTTGTCATCAATGTGTATTTCGTCGAGCGGGATTACAAGTGTCTCATCAGACAGACATTTCTTTAGGTTAGAAATGTGGAACGTGTTGTGCACGCTACTTAGTTGTGGTGGTAGCTGCAGTCGATATGCCACCGGACCAATTCTTTCAAGAATCTCAAAAGGTCCGATGCACCTGGGGTTTAGTTTGCCGCGTTTGCCAAATCGAATAACACCTTTCCAAGGTGATACTTTTAAGAGTACTCGATCCCCAACCTGGAACTCGAGTGGTTTGCGTCTCACGTCAGCATAGCTCTTCTGACGATCACGTGCGGCTTTCAGCCTGTTTTGAATAGTCACGATTTTCTCGGTTGTTTCATGGATGATTTCAGGACCAGTGAGTTGGCTATCGCCAATTTCGGTCCAACAAATGGGTGATCAGCACTTTCTCCCATAAAGTGCCTCGAACGGTGGAGCATTAATGTTGGTGTGGTAACTGTTGTTGTAGGAAAATTCACACAAGGGTAGGTGGTTTTCCCATGTGTTTCTGAAGTCAACTACGCAAGCTCGTAGCATGTCTTCTAAGGTTTGAACGGTCTATTCACTCTGACCATCGGTTTGCGGATGATAAGCAGTACTCAAATCGAGGCGAGTACCGAGAGCTCGTTGAAGTGTTTGCCAGAATTGAGAGGTGAAACGGCTATCTCTATCTGAGATGATTGAAATGGGAATACCATGTCATGCCATAACCTCTTTGATGTAGATGCGATCCAGACGCTCCATCTTATCGTTTTCTTTGATAGCTAGGAAATGGGCAGATTTCGTGAGACGATCAACGATTACCCAAATGGTATCGCAACCGCTCAGTGTTTTCAGTAGTTTCGTGATGAAGTCCATGGTTATGTTTTCCCATTTCCATTGAGGTATTTTGGGTTGTTGTAGCAATCCGGAGGGTTTCTGGTATTCGGCCTTAACCTTATCGCAGGTTAAACATTTGCTAACATAGGTGGCGATGTCAGCTTTCATATTGGGCCACCAATACCATTGTTTAATGTCGTGATACATCTTGTCAGAACCAGGATGTATAGAGTATCGAGATTTGTGAGCTTCATCCATCACCAAATTTTGTAGGTTTCTAAAGTTTGGTAACCAGATTCGGTTGGAGAAGTATCGGGTTCTGTTGGGTTTGATTTCTAATTGTTTTTCCATGCCTCGCAAGGCCTTGTTTTTGATGTTTTCATTTTTGAGCGCTTCGAGTTGAGCGGTGTGGATTTGAGTGGTGAGATCATTGTGAATGGTTAAGCCAAGGGCTCGAACACGAAGTGGTTTTGAACGTTCTTTTCGGCTGAGGGCATCGGCAACAACATTTGCTTTGCCCGGATGGTATTTAATTTTGTTATCATAATCGGTAAGCAACTCGACCCATCGATGTTGCCTCATGTTGAGATCCTTTTGATCAAATATGTGTTGGAGACTTTTATGATCTGTAAAGATGGTGCACTTAGTGCCATAAATGTAATGTCTCCAGATTTTGAGAGCAAATACGACAACTCTGAGTTCAAGGTCATGAGTGGTATAATTCTTTTCGTGGATTTTGAGATGTCGAGAGGCGTAAGCAATGACTTTTTCACGTGGCATTAACACACATCCTAGTCCCTGGCGTGAGGCGTCGCAGTAAACTACGAAATCATCGGTGCCATCGGGTAAGGACAGGATTGGTGCACTGCAGAGTTTCGGTTTCAGAAGTTGACTCCTGTTTATCGGTCCAGTCGAATTTCTTGTCTTTTTGGGTCAGTGAGGTTAAGGGTAACGCTATTTTGGAGAAATTCTCAATGAATCATCGATAATATCCGGCGAGACCTAAGAATTGCCGTACCTCAGTTGATGTGGTTGGTGCTTCCCAGCACTTAATAGCCTCGATCTTGGCTGGATCAACACATATCCCTTGACTGTCAACGACATGCCCTAGGAATTGTACTGTTCGCATCCAGAACTCACACTTGGAGAACTTGGCGTATAACTCCTCGTGTCTGAGTAATTCCAAGATGGTTTTCAGGTGTTGGCCATGTTCGGTTTCATTGCGAGAGTAGATCAAGATGTCGTCAATGAACACGATGACAAACTTATCTAGATAAGGTTTTCACACCCGATTCATAAGGTCCATGAATACAGCCGGTGCGTTGGTTAAGCCAAAAGGCATCACTTGAAATTCGTAATGTCCATAGCGGGTTCTGAAAGCTGTTTTTGGGATGTCGGAGTCTCGAACTCGAAGTTGATGATAACCCGACCGTAGGTCGATTTTCAAGTAGAAGCTCGAACCTTGAAGTTGGTCAAACAGGTCATCAATTCTTGGAAGTGGGTATCGGTTCTTGATGGTAAGTTTGTTCAGTTCGCGGTAGTCAATACACATTCTGAAGGATCCGTCCTTCTTTTTAACGAATAGGACCGGAGCTCCCCAGCGTGAAGAACTCGGTCGAATGAATCCCTTGTCCAGGAGCTCCTATAATTGGATGGATAACTCCTGCAACTCGGATGGGGCTAATCTATATGGGGCTCGTGCCATGGGTGCAGCACCAGGCACAAGTTCGATTTGGAATTCGACTTGTCTAGGTGGAGGTAGGCCTGGCAAGTCTTCGGAAAAGACTTCTGGATAGTCTTGGACGATGGGCACATCCTCAAGTCGCTTTTCAGCCGACTTCTTTTCGGTTACATGTGCGAGGATTGCCGAGTACCCTTTCCTCAGGTACTTTTGAGATTTCATACAAGATATGATGTTCAGGTTTCGCCTACCAGTCTCGCCCTGTATGATCAAGGTTCCACCGGTAGTGACGGATATGCACACGATCTTCTTGAAACAAACGATTTCGGCACGATGTTTGGACAACCAGTCCATGCCTACGATGATATCAAAGCTTCCGATTTCCACAGGGATGAGGTCTATAGGGAACAGTTCATTGGCGAGGTTTAAAGTGCAATTTGGTATTACACTATTGGCCTCGATCAGTTTTCCATTCGCTAATTCTACAGTGTACTTAACATCTAAGGCAAGGGGTGTGATGTTTAGTAATGGACAGAATTTATCAGATATGAAACTTTTATCAGCACCGGTATCGAATAATACTGAAACGGTTAGATCATTAAGGAGAAACATACCAGTGACAACTTTAGGATCTTGACGAGCTTCTCCAGCATTAAGTACAAAAGCTCGACCGCGAGGGTTATTGTTGTTCTTGTTGTTGTTGTTGTTTTGTTTCGGGCAGTTGTTCCTAAAATGGCTAGTGTTGCCGCACTCGAAACAAGCCTTCGGTGCGTTAGAGTTGGTGTTTGGGTTGGGGGTTCTGCAATCTTTGGCTAGGTGTCCCTGTCGTTTGCACTTGGTACAGGTACAAGGGCCATCATGGTGTCGTGTACACTTGGAACAGTAAGGTTTGTTCCCAACATACCCTTTCCTATCTCCCGACCCTGAACCAGAGGTGTAGGCCTTAATAGTCTCGGCCTTTTTGTTTGGCTGTTGCTGATGTTGGTTGTGGTTGTTGCCGGACCATTTCCTTTTGTTGTCCCCGATGGCTTTCTAAGTGGTTATCCCTCGGTGGACAATCTGGGCCATGAGTTCATGTGCCATGCGGACAGCACTTTGGATGGTCCCGGGTCTTGAGGTGATGACGTTCCCCTGGATTGATTCTGGTAGCCCCCAAATGTATCACTCGATACGTTTGTATTTGGGGTCCACCATGGATAGGCATAAGACAGATAGCTGGTGGAATCGAGTGGTGTAGGTGGTGATGTCGTTTCCCTGAACAGAGAGTTTCCAGAATTCTTCTTCAAGTTGTTGCAGTTGCTCACGAGGACAGTACTCATCCCTGAGCATGGTCTTGAAGTATTCCCATGGAAGTTGGTAAGAGGTATCAACACCCACAGTTTGGGCATAAGAATTCCATCAAGTGAGGGCGCCGTCAGAAAGGGTGCATGCGGAGAATTTAACCTTGTCTTCCTCAGCGCAATTACAGATTCGGAAAACAGATTCTGTCTTTTCGATCCAACGTATCAGACCGATAGCTCCTTCAGATCCTTTGAAATACAAGGGTTTGCAGTTTAAGAAGTCCTTGTAGGTACATGGTTTTGGAGTAGATGTGTTAGCAGGTGCGCCTCCGCCGCCCAGGTTTTGTTGGGCAGCAAGGACTTGAGCTACGCTCTGTGCAATGACCTGAGCGATTTCGGTGTCGGTGTAAGTATGTTGTCTTAGAGGCATGATGCTGAACAACAATGAAATGAGACACATAAGAGGGTTGCGTGAGGTTACAATATATCAGATGTGTATATATAATGAGGTAATATACAACAGCATAGAATGATAAAGATAATTCATTAGATTGAATAGTTGAATACAGAGTACGAGTTTCAAAAGACAACAATCACAAGGATCACAAAAGATGCTGGGAATGTTACATCCAGTCTGAATTCGAAAGTTCACAGAACATGAACATAACATAATAAAGGATAATAAGTTGAGTACATCCTGCCTCAATAGGTTACAATAGGAAAAGTAGATCTAGTCCTGATGCAGGTTTACTCGTGACATTAAAGTAACGAGGCGATTTATAGTATCCACAAGTCTGCTTATTTGCCTGACACCTTCTTCAGCTAAGGTTAGTCGCTGCTCGAGTGCACGAGCATACTCCTCAGCTTCCCGTGAACGTTGTTCACTTTCTTCCAACCTTGCTTGTAGGATGTCGGTAGCGCTCATGTTGTCTATAACCTGTTGATGAATCATTTCCAAAGTATGGTTCGTGCCTTCCTGTTCTTGAAGAAGTTGTGTTATGCGATCATCGGTTTGGTGCAACAGGTAGTTTTCTACTATATAATGATCTCGTTCTAGGGTTTCGAGCCTTTCTTCATGATGATGAAGTTGGGCTGCTAACACCGGTATAGTATGGTGTATTGGTTCTTGTGTGTACAGGGAGATGTCCATGAGGTCAGCAGGAATCTGTATTGCTTCCTCAGACCTCCAAGTGTTTAAAGTTGTGAGTAGCCAGTCCCATCTACGGGCATGTGCCGGAAGGCGGGTTTTAGTTGTGGTGTTAGCAATGGAGTTTGAGTAAGGGTTTGCTCGGGATGATCCGGCATTCCCTCGGCGTCTTCGTACTACCCGGGCTTCGCCGATCAAGTAGTAAAGAGGTTCGGGAGAGTTTGGTGTCGTAGGGATAGGTAAGGGAGTGGTACCCCTAGTAGTAGACAGCGTTTGAGTTTCGTTGTTCAAGTCAGTTGATGATACGTTAAAGGAGCCTGCCATTTCTGTGGCAAGGAGTTTAGTATACGAGAGGTTAAGGTTATATATAGAAATATAATAACCTAGCGCATAAGCACGTATAGGGTTGGTCCCGTTTATATCCTTGGTCAAAGTCTTCTAATGCATTCCCATTCACTATAACCATTTCAGGTCTTGCATCAATTCTCATTTAATTGTACATAGTTGATCAGGCTATGTTAAATTAAATTCAAATGATGCAATCGCTGAACCAGTCATACTAAACAAGGAATACTAACCTAATGGTTATTGTCTAGGTCACTAATGCAATCCTAGTTCGCTATAACCTTTGGCTCTGATACCAATCTGTAGCACCCCCAAAACACGTGGCAGCGGAAGTGGGAGGTGTCACGGGGGCGCCGACCAAATCAAATATCATCAACACAAAGATCAAGCAAACGACCTCTATATGAGACGTTTGAAAATATTACATTACCATAATTCAAATGTTTACAAAATAATTCTGGAGTTAGCATAAACCGTTTAGAGATTTCTAATACATTACTGAATTTACAAAATACAGCTACATGCAATCTAATCTCTTGAAGATTTGAAAACAATGCGACTCGAGCTAAGCTTTCCAAAAGCTTCCTACTGCGGCGGGTTACCTGAGAAATACATACTAAAAGGTCAACATAAAGTTGGTGAGTTCATAGGTTTGTTAAGTAATCAGTTGCAAAAATGATCCACAAGATTTCACAAGTTTTGCATCATTCGTCAATTATATGTAAAAGTATCATTATCCAACGACAAGTAAAAGTATTGCATACAGCAATATAAGTATACCATTTGCATGAGTCTCATAGTAAAGCTTAACGTTGTTTGCCTCCGGTAAGTGTACTAATCCGATACACTTCTAAATCACAAGTAATACTGCACCCGTGGGTTGGCTAGCGCGACTAGCCCGGATGAGGTTTGTCAAACCCTAATAGATCTATCCAATAATACTTACGCACAAATTTTAATGACTATGATAAGTAGAGGACTTTAGTGGATTATTCAGGTCTCATGCAATCCGTACAAAAAAGTTGTTTCCAGTACTTGTGATCATAAAGCAGTTTATGAAACAGTTGTATGTATTCTCACCCCAGTGAAAAACAGTAAAAAGGGGCTATGAAACTCACCAGAGTTGAGCAGGTAGCAAGCAATATCAAATATTAGCAAGTAGTGGGTGTTCTCGTTCCCGTGTGCAACCTCCTAACGTCCTAAACGTATGAGGTTGTATAAGTAGATGTCTCAAAAGACCATCTATAGCAATTGTATAAGTGGGGGTTAATGTCCATTTAAGCCAATCGGGTAGGTGGGGGGTTTATGTCCACCTAAAGCTAGTTCATCAACTAGTATGTCCAAATGAGTTATTCAAGTTTGTTTAACAAAAATGTGTACGACCCGTTGGTGAAAGTTTGTAATAAAAATCTTAAATCAATATTATTATGTGTTGTTTCATCGTATACTTTCCAAGTATATGTTTCGTGTGTTGTATTGCATACAAGTATTGAAGTTGTGTGAGTACGACACTTAGTGTGAAACTAGTTTTGAAGTTTCTGTTTTAGGCGTCACTTAGGGGCGTCACTCTGTGCGTCACTTAGGGGCGTCACTCAAGTAAGTGTCGCTATAGGCGACACTCGGTTGGTTAGCGGCACTAAGTCAAGTGACGTTAAATGTGATTTTTAAATTGGCAGCGTCACTTGGGGTAGTGACGCTATAGGCGACACTTGGTTCAGGCGGCACTAAGGGTAAGTGACGCTAGATTAGGCGTCACTTGGGTAAGTTTCGCTGGTAGGGCGGCACTTGTGCCTGATCAGATTTATAATTTTTAATCCAAGTGTTCTAAGTGTCGGTTTTTCATTCGGGAAACTTTCCAAAATTAGTTTTTGGTCGAAGTTACTAACTAAGTCACCCAAACCCATTTTTGCTACCATTTTCCAAATATAGTAAGTTTTTTGAAATCGAGCCTCTTTTGTTGACTTGGTCAAACTTACTCGGTTTGACCCGAAACTTTCACCCAACCCAAATATCAGTTTATAGAGTCCAAATATATTGTCGGTTCATGTCCAAATTCACCAAAGTGTCGGTTCTTATAAAAGTCCCAAATCTTCAAGATTTCACATTTTTGACTTTTTGTCAGTTTGTTTCACCATGTGTCTTACATATTTCTGGTCCAAATCAAATCTCACCAATTTTACCAACTGATCTTCTATGTATCTAGTCTCTAACTTATGTTTCCTAAGAGTTCTAAGTCCCACTATCATAGAGAAACAAAATAAATGGCCATGCATAGCCCATATTCTGTTTTCACCCAGACCAGACCCACAAATCGACCAGTAGAGAAAAACGTGTACGTTTCTGGAAAAAGTGTAAAACACAAAAGTTATATGTCACACCCCGCCAAACGGTAATTACAATTAGTTGTGATTATTTTGCGGAAGCTTTAATGACGTGGCGGGGCTGCGAACAGTATTTCTACCAACAAATAAATACATACTCAGAGCATATGGTTATCGCACAACTTTATTTAACGAGGATGCCAAGTTTAACAGTTGTTACAAAAGTAGTACGACTATGTAAGTCGTAACAGTAGTAGTGGAGTTTAACACATTTTAGTTTTAACAATAATACATAAGTTTAAAATAAGATTTCATAAGTATAACCGCAATGTCTGCAGTTATACAAATGAAATCCCCAAAAGCGGTCCCAACAGTGTATGGCATCCTAAGTAGTCCAGGGTTGTCCATCCTGAATGCATGCGATTACTTACCCAGGTAATTTACTGAAAAACATAGAGAAAGTCGTCAACAAATATGTTGAGTGAATTTACAGGTTTATATATGTATGTGGTTAGTTAAACCAAGTTTGTATAAATGATTTGTTAATCATTTATAAAAATACAAGTTATGTAGGGTTATTACCCTAGAGTATAGTTATACGTGGGATGTCATCCCAAAATATGTTACTGGTTGTTTACCAGTGTAAAATAAGTTACCGGTATGTTTTCCGGTATCTAACAGTTGTAGGATTCGTTCTTCCTAAAAGTATGTGGGAATTTACTTAGACTGTGATCCCCTGAAAGGTGAGCTAAACCTCGCAGGTTAAAGTAACGCGACCTAACCCTATAACCAAACCACAACCAGAACTTATGTTGTTTGCCTGAACGGACATTTAAGTATACGCTCCACCATAGGAGGGTCGTCACGGAAATAGTACTATCCGTATACTCAGTGGCTAGAGTCACCTAGCTAATGGTTACAGTAGCATGTCATGAGGTCTTTTCATGCACACATTCCAAGTCTAGGTCCGTACTAGGATACTTTGTCTAATTCCCAAAATAATAGTGAATATGTAATATCACAAATCAACAGTTGTATAAAAGCAATAAAGCATTTATAGTTTGATTGCATGTGTTGGCATGCAATTTCTATGTTTAACACCCCTGTGTTTAAAAGCAGAAAACATTTAAAAGTACGGGCTGTAAACTCACAGTGGTTTGCTCGGTATGAATGCTAGCAGCCGACAGATAAACGCCCAAGGTATATTAACCTATGTACAATAATTGTATTAACATAAGTACGTTTGATTTGTTTAATCAACTTATGTTAACATTTTATATGTTTGAAGAAATTGTTGATTTCTTAATAATGTATGTCATTGAATTCGTTGATGACATTGTGTTGAAATATTGTCATTATTCCTCACATAGTATACTTTGTCAAGTGTATATACAGTATGTAGTCGTATATATATTTGAATGTCGTTTTGTTCCCTTTGTTCATATACTTGTTCTATATATGTTTACTTATGCAAATATACTTGTTGTATATTATTGAATCATGCGTTTGTTAAACGTGAGATCCATATGTACGTATATATACATAAATCTATTTTTACAAGTATCGTATGTATATATATGCATATCTATTTTTACATATATATATATATATATATATAGGTTTTAATTACGTTGTTTACGTATAACTTACTTGTAAGTTTTGGTTTGTTACAAAACTTCCCATTCTATTTATTTTCGTTTATAAAAAAAATATGTTATCGTCTCGAAATTTGTCATTTGTATGTATATATGAAGTATACATATAGGTTTTTCGTTTGTTATTAATTATGTATATATATATATATATATATATAGAATCATAATCGTTCATTATTATATATATAAAGTTTATGAGTTCCGTTTTATAAATACTCGTTTCGTTAAACAAATCGGGTCACGTTTTATGTTTTGAATGTTTTGGAAGTTTATTTGGCTTGGCCCAATTAGTTGGCCCAATTATGCAAGTTTTGATCCAATGGTCCGTATAGGTATAACCCGGCCCAATTAATTTAACATACAATCCATTACACGCCCAGCCCAGTTTGTGACCCGGCCCAGCTTAGTCCACGGCCCAGCCCACAGTCCAGCCGTTCGGCTCACAGCCCAGCCGTTCGGCTTGGGCCAGCCGTTCGACTGTGGGCCTCGGCCCAGTTCACGTCTCATCCAGTCCAGTCCAATTATTAAGTCCATTACTGTTCGGCCCAAACATCCTATACCATCTGTTCGGGTGAAAAGTCACAAACCGTTCGGCTCAACCAAACCAGCCGTTCGGCTCATTTAGTTGAGCCGTTCGGCTCATCATAACCAGCCGATCGACTGGCCCAAGCCAACTGATCGGTTTGGTCCGTCTCCAACCTTACGCATTCTGTTCTTGTCTGTGTTCGTTATACATATATATACATGTTTAGTTTCGAATGTTTAGCTCGTTTTTACACCATTCCCATATCATAACATCATTATATAATGTTATATCACATTTATAACAACTTTCACATATATGATTTATGATTTTAAGTTTGGTCTCATACAACCCATTTCAAGAACTAGTTGGTAATTCATCAAATTTGTGTATTATATCTATAGATTAGGATGTTATCAAGCTATATAACACGAAATTTAAGCGTAGAAATTTAAGAAGGTAAGTTTCCTTACAAAGTAAAAATGATGGTGATGATGATATGCCGATGATGATGAAGATTATGGTAATGAAATGAAGATGATTTTGGTAGAGGTGATGGTGAGGAAGGAGATGAAGTGAAGAAGCTGTTGCTTCTCTTATTCCTGCTACTGCTTCCCTTCCTGTTTCTTGTTCCAGTCGATCCAAGCCAAAGAGATCAGTATGCAGTGAGAGGTGAATTATTGATGGTTGGTGGTGTGTGTATCTGAGATTGAAATGAGAATGGAGTATTATATTTCAAACGAGTGTTGCAGTGTAATCATACTGCCTCCTCAATTATTTGAGGTTGGTGGAATATTTAGCCCGTTAATTTCAAGTACGGGTATAATTGGTGCAATATAAAATTTAACATTTTATATTTTTATTTTGTAGATGTACCCCTGGTTCGTTATTTAAATTTAGAGTAATGACATTTACATTATTTTTGACTGTTGTACAAATTTGTACATTGGACTACTATCATTCAATTGGGTGCCAAATTTCAGTCGAATTTCGGGTTCATATTTTGAGGTAATGTTACAAATGTTTTCGAATGAATGAGAAAATTTGAATTTTTCTCATTTTGATCTTTGAGTGCATTTTAAAATTGTTTCTGTTTGTTTTATAATATGTTTTATGTTAAACGTATATTTAACTCGTTTTATCTATATGTTATAGATACAATAGTACTCGTAATTAATAATTGAATTATTAATTATATTGTGTCATCAACTTTTGCTGTATTTTTCTGTCGAGGACATTCTGGTACGTTTGTACGCGATTATTATTATTAATCACATACTATGTGATACTTTTTGTTTAAAAGTATTGGGCTTGCTAGGCTTACATCACATCGGAAGTTTAGTTTTAAACTAAATCAGGAAATTAGCGTAAGAATGCACATGCTTAAATGTTAATCAGCACCTAATTTGGAGAGTTGTCACATTCTCCCCCCGTTAGGGAAATCTCATCCCGAGATTTAATTCGTGTCATGAGTCACGGTCACGGTTCCAAATAGTCGAGGATACTTCTTGCGCATTTCATCCTCACGTTCCCAGGTGAACTCTGGGCCATGTTTTGAGTTCCAACGAACTTTAACTAACTTGATTCGTTTGTGTCGAAGTTTCTGCGTTTTCGTGTCCATAACCTCGATAGGTTCCTCCACAAAGTTTAGTTTTGAGTCAATGAAGACTTCGTCCGGAGGGATGATATGTGTTTCATCGGAAGGACACTTTTTCAAGTTAGATATATGAAAGGTGTCATGGATACTACTAAGCTCTTACGGTAGTTTGAGCTTGTAGGCGACAGGACCAATCCTTGCAAGGATCTCGAATGGTCCGATGTATCGTGGGTTCAGTTTACCTCGGTTACCAAATCGTACGACCCCTTTCCAGGGCGCCACTTTGAGTAGGACTTTGTCACCTACTTGAAATTCTAAAGGTTTCCGTCTGTTATCGGCATAACTCTTTTGTCGGTCACGTGCTGTTTTCAATCGGTTAAGCACTTGAGATATCTTGTCCGTAGTTTCTTGGACTATCTTAGGACCCGATAATTGTCTATCGCCCAACTCTGCCCAACAGAGTGGCGATCGGCACTTGCGTCCATACAATGCCTCAAATGGTGCCATTTGTATGCTGGTGTGATAACTGTTATTATATGAAATTTCTGCTAGAGGTAGATGTGTATCCCAATTACCTCCAAAGTCTATCACACACGCCCTTAACAGGTCTTCAAGCGTTTGTATCGTTCGCTCGCTCTGGCCGTCAGTTTGTGTGTGGTAGGCAGTACTCATGTCGAGTCTAGTACCCAATGCATGTTGAAGTATTTGCCAGAAGCGAGAAGTGAACCGTGCATCTCTATCAGAGATGATGGATAATTGCACCCCATGTCGAGAAACGATTTCTTTCAAATAGATTCTGGTCAGTTTCTCCATTTTGTCCGTTTCCTTGATAGCAAGGAAGTGAGCTGATTTCGTCAATCGATCGACAATCACCCATATGGTGTCAACTCCGGATGTTGTTCTCGGTAACTTCGTGATGAAGTCCATCGTGATGTGTTCCCATTTCCATTTGGGCATTTCGGGTTGTTGCAAAAGCCCAGACGGCTTTTGGTATTCGACCTTGACTTTTACACAAGTCAAGCACTTACTAACGTATGTGGCAATGTCTCGTTTCATGCCAGGCCACCAGTAAAATCCATTTAAATCGTGATACATCTTATCTGCACCAGGATGTATCGAGTAGTTGGACTTATGTGCTTCGTCCAAAATCAATCGGTGCAATTCGTCTACGCATGGTACCCAAATTCGGTTCATGAAGTACAACACTCCGTTGTCTTTGGTTTCGAGTTGTTTCTCCATTCCCTTCAAGGATTCTTCCTTAAGGCGTTCGGGAATAAATGCTAATTGTTGAGCGTCACGAATTTGAGTAATGAGATTCGAGTGGATTGTCAAACCTAAAGCTCGAACTCTTCGAGGTTTGACTCGTTCTTTACGACTCAAAGCATCAGCTACAATGTTTGCTTTGCCCGGGTGATACTTAATCTCACAGTCGTAATCGTTCAGTAATTAGACCCAACGACGTTGTCTCATGTTGAGTTCTTTCTGGTCGAATATATGTTGGAGACTTTTGTGATCCGTAATATTGTACACCTTGTACCATATAGGTAGTGTCTCCAAATCTTAAGTGCAAAAACGACAACTCCTAGCTCTAAGTCATGCGTCGTATAGTTCTATTCGTGAACTTTCAATTGTCAAGACGCGTAAGCAATAACTTTGTCGTTTTGCATCAATACGCAACCCAATCCCTGGTGTGAAGCATCACAATAGACAACAAAGATTTCTACTCCTTCTGGTAGTGATAGGATTGGTGTGGTGCTCAGTTTCTGTTTCAACAATTGGAAAGCAATCTCTTGCTTCTCGCCCCAATCAAATTTTCTATCCTTTTGAGTTAGAGCGGTAAGTGGTTGGGCTATTTTCGAGAAGTTCTCGATGAATCGTCGGTAATAGCCGGCTAGCCCAAGAAATTGTCGTATCTCGGATGGCGTTTTCGGGGCTTCCCAGTTCTTAATTGCCTCGATTTTGGATGGGTCCACATGAATTCCCTTGTTATTGATCACATGACCAAGGAAATGAACCTCACGCATCCAAAATTCACACTTAGAGAACTTTGCGTAAAGCTTCTCTTTCTCCAATAATTCAAGAATCATTCTCAGATGTTTCTCGTGATCCTCCTTCGTTCGGGAGTATATCAATATGTCATCGATAAACACGATCACGAATTTATCAAGATAAGGTTTGCATACTCTATTCATGAGGTCCATGAACACTGCTGGTGCATTTGTCAGCCCAAATGGCATGACTAAGAACTCATAATGACCGTATCGAGTCCTAAACGCAGTCTTAGGGATATCCTCATCCCGAACCTTCAGCTGATGGTAACCAGATCGCAAGTCAATCTTCGAATAGTAACTTGACCCTTGTAGCTGGTCAAACAAGTCATCTATGCGAGGTAGTGGATATCGATTCTTAATAGTTACTTTGTTCAGTTCCCGATAATCGATACACATTCGCATTGATCCATCCTTTTTCTTGACGAACAAAACCGGAGCTCCCCAAGGTGAAAAGATCGGTCGGATGAATCCTAAGTCTAAGAGTTCCTGCAGTTGTGCAGACAACTCTTGCATTTCTGATGGAGCAAGATGGTAAGGTGCGCGAGCAATTGGTGCTGCTCCAGGAACTAGGTCGATATGAAATTCAACTTGTCGCGGGGGTGGTAATCCTGGTAACTCGTCAGGAAATACTCCCGGGTAGTCACGTACAATAGGTACATCATCTATACGTCGCTCCTCGGGTTTCTTTTCTACAACGTGTGCCAAAAATGCTTAGTATCCCTTTTGGAGATATTTACTGGCTTTCAAGCATGTAATCATTTTTATGGCATTTTTTCGTTTCTCACCTTGGACCATGAGAGTTTCTCCTGTCGATAGCGGTAAGCGTACTAACTTATCGTGGCATATGATCTCGGTGCGGTTCTTAGACAACCAATCCATGCCGACTACAACGTCGAAACTTCCCAACTTAACCGGTAGCAAGTCTATTTCGAAGAGATGACCTTCTAATTCCAAGGTACATCCCGGTACTATTTCTCCTGACTCGATTAACTCACCATCGGCTAGCTCAATAGTATATTTGTTATCTAATTTACTTGATTCTAGTTCTAATAGGGGTCTAAACTCATTAGACACAAAACTTAAATCAGCACCTGAATCAATTAACACAAAGGCATAATGGTTGTTTACATGAAACGTACCAGTGACGGTGTTAGGGTCCTGGCGTGCCTCTTGTGCTCCGATCACAAATGCTCTTCCATGAGCCGGCTGATTGATGATGTTGTTGGCTCGGTTGTTGTTACCACGGTTGTTGTTGTTGTTGCAGTTTTGGTTATTGAGTCGAGGGCAACGGTTCCGATAGTGCCTCGTGTCGCCACATTCAAAACACCCTTGGTTTCGGCGTTCTGTGTTTTCTTGGTCAGGGTTCCCATCCTGACTGCCTCATCGGTCAGACTTTGCGCTAAAACAACAGCGCTCCTGAATGTGTCAGGTTTGGAAGATGTAACCAAACTCCTGATTTGCGGTGCCAAACCATATACATAATGCTCGATGCGCTTGTACTCAGGTGTCACCATATGTGGTACTAGACGTGCTAGTTCCTGAAACTTGGTAGTATAACCAGTGACATCGGCACCAATCATAGTGATGTTCCACAGCTCAGTTTCGACTTTCTGCATCTCGCTACGGGGACAGAACTCCTCCAACATCATGTTTTTCAGTACTTCCCATGACAAGGAGTAGGCAGCTGGTCGTCCAAGTGATTGGAGTTGACTGTTCCACCAAGTAAGAGCTTTGTCAGCAAGGGTGCAGGTGGCATATTTCACCATACAGTCGGGTGAACAGTCACTAATGTCCAATACCGACTCTGTCTTCTCTATCCAGTGTATAATCTCAATAGCACCCTCGGTGCCACGAAAAGTAACTGGCTTACAATCCTGGAATGTCTTGTATGAACACCCTCGGCGAGTATTCGCAGGTGCCTCAGTGTTAACAGGGGTAGATCCGCTGTTATTCATTCCATTCTCACGATTTCGGCTTGCTTCATACTCAGCAATCCCTTCCGCTATTCGTCGCGCGATCATTTGTTCAGTAGTTTCATTGTTGTTGGGTGGGGGAACAGTTTCAGGAATGGAAGAAGGAGTCGTTCGTCGACTGTTCTTAGTCATCCGTCGTTTTGGTGGCATGATTCCGTTCTGCGATGAAATAAAAATGCAGAAGTCAATGCCAAGATATTGAATGTGATGAACAAGATTTCACATTTTTAACAAGGGAACAATATGAAGAATTGAAGGACAAGACTTTGTATCACATGTCGCATGACTTTGAAACGCCCATATGTAGTTAGTACAATATAATCACGTTGGCCAGGCGTCATTATATAATGCTAAATACATATTTCTTTTCATCATCATTCAACACAATCGAGTTCAAAGAAATTCAAGATAGGAATCAATCATCAAGGTGTGGTATGTTTCATGGTTTTCAAGGAATGATCAAATGTTATTGATTGGCTACCGTTTCTAACACACGTATATAAATGTAGATATAATACTAAAGTCGTTGTTGAATGTAATGAATACGAAATACAGCCAAACATAAGTTATATTATATCAAAAGGTGTAGCGCTGATACAATAGTTTTATACAAAACAAGATGGGATCCCTAATACGCCCCATCAGCGGTTAGCGCTATACCAAAGACAATGGGTTTTCCTATACATACACCCATTCTAACAACAGTTTTTCCCATCTAGTACATGTCTAGTACATACATACACCTACCCATCTAATACTGGTCTATACAATACGTGATGGACCTACTAATATATCCATCATCCAAAAGTAATCGGTCTAATGCCCGGTAGGCACAAACCGCCATACACAAATCTACTGGAAGTAAGGTAGAAACAACCCCACAGTTGTCCTTAGCACAGCTATCATCACACAAGCTCCAATCATCAACCCTGCTATCCTCGCACGTCTCTCTAGCACCCTGACACGAGCACGTGCGGTCTCAGCTATCTCTCTGGCAGCAACCACGTTGCTCAACAAGAAGTGGCAATGCTCATGTATGTCTGTCATGTCTCCATCCAGGCGGGAGACATCACTCTATAGCTCTGCAAGGTGAACACCCCTGCTACCAAAAATACGAAACAATGTGCGAATCAAAGCCACAATGGTAGGGAGGGTCAACTCTATAGGCTCCCCAGTAGTAGGCAGTGGTGCGGAGGATCGGAAGGACTCCCCGGTCTCAAAAGTAGAATGAAAACCCTCCAACGACCTCCACCGCCCTAACATAGGAGTCATCCACTCCAAGTGAGAAAGCCTAGGTACCCTCTGTGGCGGCTCATCACAGTGTATCACCCTTTCCTCTGCCATCGGCGCCTTATCACGAGGCGCAAGTGGTCCTCTAGGGAAGTCTCGGACACACATCCGTGGTGTCCTCCTAGGTACCGGTCCTCTGGAAGGTCTAGCAGTCATATGGCATGTCGCCATAAAGGTAGACCCTAACATACGAGTGGTAGGATCAGCGGGTGCAGTAGTAGGTGGGACCACATGTGCAGTAGGTGGTGGGGTGATGTAGGCATCACCGGTGTCATCAGATAGAGCTCTCAGGTGAACTGGTGGACTCACGACTCCGGTGCTAGCGTTGCTATGGTAGGAATCCTCAGTCGGCTCCTCATCAGAAGCATACAAGTAGATCGGACTGTGCCTCAACATGCTGAGACAATGAAGTCGTAGGTGATGTGTCAGTCGTATGTTAGATGTATGCAAAGTGTGTATACATGCAATGAATGTTTTAGCCAAGGCTATAGTCTAGGTCTCTAAGGTTTTAGGTCACTTAAAGACTTCTAGTTCGCTATAACCAATGGCTCTGATACCAAGTCTGTCACACCCCGCCAAACGGTAATTACAATTAGTTGTGATTAGTTTGCGGAAGCTTTAATGATGTGGCGGGGCTGCGAACAGTATTTCTACCAACAAATACATACATACTCAGAGCATATGGTTATCGCACAACTTTATTTAACGAGGATGCCAAGTTTAACAGTTGTTACAAAAGTAGTATGACTATGTAAGTCGTAACAGTAGTAGTGGAGTTTAAAACATTTTAGTTTTAACAATAATACATAAGTTTAAAATAAGATTTCATAAGTATAACCGCAATGTCTGCAGTTATACAAATGAAATCCCCAAAAGCGGTCCCAACAGTGTATGGCATCCTAAGTAGTCCAGGGTTGTCCATCCTGAATGCATGCGATTACTTACCAAGCTAATTTCCTGAAAAACATAGAGAAAGTCGTCAACAAATATGTTGTGACACCCGTCAAATTAGGACTAGTAATTAGTGCCTAATCAGTTATAATACATATAATTAGTTCTGTGTTACGCTAATTAATGTATCAAGTAATATATATATATTGTTGTTGAATATATGCAATCATGCGATTTGATTAAAGCGTACAAGTTTCAAACCGAATGTAATTCGGATCAATTAACACGGACGTTGGTGAACAATTTTATTAAATAATATGACATTATTTAATAACTCTATTTAATCCAAAATATTATTTAGGTGATATTTCAACTCAAATTCGTATCGTTCAAATAACAATTACGCAATTAAAATAATAAACGCGCGTACAACTGAAATAAAGTTAAAGTTACAATTTATATCCCAATTATTAAGTATTTGATGAAATACTTCATATATAATTTTGAATAAATATCCGTATTTTAAAACATATATTTAAACGTATAAAATAATTATTTAATGTTTAAACGAACGTCGCACGGAGCGTGAATACACGGAGTTAAAAAGTGGAGACCCACACTCCCGTGGGCCCCCACCGAAATCAGCCAAAAGGGGAGGGGATCCCACCCCACTCCCCATTTCTATCATCACCATCATCTCTATTCTCTCTCTCTTTCTTTTTCTCTCAAACACAAACACCACCACCACCATAAACAACCACCAATAACTACCACCAAACGGCCTTGAATAGTCACACTCATTTAGAAGAAAACGTTCCTCTCGTCACGATCTACATTTCCATCTTTCCGGATTTTCACGGCGTTAACTTCGTAAGTTTCCGACAAATCCCGACACCTCTCGTTTTCTATTGTTTTCAACTTATAATTGTTTGTCTAGGCTTAAAATGTCCATATAAGGGTTGGGTAAAAGATTTGGACCGAACGGTGGCCGGAAAACTCATTTTCGACACAAATTCCGGCCATCGGACCGTAACGTCGCTTTTGGACCAGACTTTATGCGACGTCAGCTACTACATCGCAGAACCTCTAAATGTCGCATTAAATTGCCGACGTCGCACATAGCGACATCGACCCCTACGTCGCAAAGACCAACAACGTCGCACATAGCGACATCGACTTCAACGTCGCAGGAACCTACAACGTCGCGCATAGCGACATAACAATAATGTCGCATTAAATTGCGGATGTCGCCCTTAGCGACGCCATGATCAATGTCGCACCCATGACCTGCGACATAACAGCCTACGTCGCACCTAGTGTCGCATGAAACAGAACCAAGAAAACACAAATTTTACTAAGTGTCGAGACCTAAAATTTTATCACTCGATTTCACCCAAATTCGAGTCCAGATGCGTTTTTCACCAAAGCAATTTAGTAGAAATAAAAATTTTATGGCTCGACCCCAGCCAGGGGCTCTGCCCCTTGGACCCCGCTACCAGGGGCGCTGCCCCCGGACCCCCGTCATTAACGGGCCTCGCCCTTACCCTAGGGTCACGAGTAACAATGTTACATCTAAACTTTCACACAAAGTGTTAAACTTGTATAACATCAAACACGAATGCGACACAACTTCTAAAACACATTGGAACTTAGTTTTAGGTATAACACTTCAAAACCATCAAAATAATAATGTGGGATTATTGTTACAAACAAGCACCAACGGGCCGTACACATTTTCAAAACACAAGTCAAACAACAAAATCGTAGTAATTTGGATAATTCAATCAACCAAATCGTAGTAATTTGGACATTCTAAGTTGGACGAACAACTACAAGGGTAGTCTTTCGAGATGCCTACTCATGTTATAACCATTGTGTGTCTTGGACACCCTCAGGTTACAAGTCTTCGGACATCAATCCACTGCTAATCAATTCAAGTTTATTAATTTAAACACTCAAGGCTCAGGTGAGTCTCATGGCCCCTATTTTACTGTTTTCATTAAGGGGTGTGATATTATTGCTCATTTTGTTTTACAAGTAGAACGCAAGTACAATTCAATCAAATACTACATGAGTTGTTTTCAACTAATCAATAAAGCCCTCCATAGCATAGTCTGGTAATACATCTGTAGCGTGAATGTTAGTATATGATATCATATAGGATTGACAATCCTCGTCCGGGTTAGCACGCACTAACTGGTCAAACGGACGTATTAGCATTTGGGAAGACGAGTGTAGATTAGGCACTCGTAGGAGGCAACTCAGTTAGGTTTCCTTAATTGGACCTGACGCTCAAGTTAAGCTAAGACTATGTGCTCATGGCTGTATAACTTTTATTTTGCTTAATTGCATTTTAAATTCAATTATATTATGAAATCTTGCGGTTCATACAAATATGCGTTGACATACAAACCTGTGAGCTCACTAGCGTTTCGCTGACCCATTTTAGCATGTATCACAGGTGACCAGTAGTAGGTTGGACAGCTCAATCAAGAACTATTAGCTCGAGTCAGCATGCAAACAATCAGAGATTTAGCTGCATTATTATATTTTGTATATGTTAATTATGTACTTAAATCTCTCAATTTCAAACCGGGCTAATGTAAACAATATTTTGATATAAACTTTTGTTTTATCAATATCAATGTAAAACGACGCATGTAGTGGTCGTTCATTATATCTTTTGTGCTGTGTATATTGTTTAGTCGCGCCCCGACCCGATTCGCTTCCGCAACCCGAATTTGGGGGTGCGACATATGTTGAGTGAATTTACAGGTTTATATATGTATGTGGTTAGTTAAACCAAGTTTGTATAAATGATTTGTTATTCATTTATAAAAATACAAGTTATGTAGGGTTATTACCCTAGAGTATAGTTATACGTGGGATGTTATCCCAAAATATGTTACTAGTTGTTTACCAGTGTAAAATAAGTTACCGGTATGTTTTCCGGTATCTAACAGTTGTAGGATTCGTTCTTCCTAAAAGTATGTGGGAATTTACTTAGACTGTGATCCCCTGAAAGGTGAGCTAAACCTCGCAGGTTAAAGTAACGCGACCTAACCCTATAACCAAACCACAACCAGAACTTATGTTGTTTGCCTGAACGGACATTTAAGTATACGCTCCACCGTAGGAGGGTCGTCACGGAAATAGTACTATCCATATACTCAGTGGCTAGAGTCACCTAGCTAATGGTTACAGTAGAATGTCATGAGGTCTTTTCATGCACACATTCCAAGTCTAGGTCCGTACTAAGATACTTTGTCTAATTCCCAAAATAATAGTGAATATGTAATATCACAAATCAACAGTTGTATAAAAGCAATAAAGCATTTATAGTTTGATTGCATGTGTTGGCATGCAATTTCTATGTTTAACACCCCTGTGTTTAAAAGCAGAAAACATTTAAAAGTACGGGCTGTAAACTCACAGTGGTTGGGTATGAATGCTAGCAGCCGACAGATAAACGCCCAAGGTATATTAACCTATGTACAATAATTGTATTAACATAAGTACGTTTGATTTGTTTAATCAACTTATGTTAACAGTTTATCTGTTTGAAGAAATTGTTGATTTCTTAATAATGTATGTCATTGAATTCGTTGATGACATTGTGTTGAAATATTGTCATTATTCCTCACATAGTATACTTTGTCAAGTGTATATACAGTATGTAGTCGTATATATATTTGGATGTCGTTTTGTTCCCTTTGTTCATATACTTGTTCTATATATGTTTACTTATGCAAATATACTTGTTGTATATTATTGAATCATGCGTTTGTTAAACGTGAGATCCATATGTACGTATATATACATAAATATATTTTTACAAGTGTCGTATGTATATATATGTATATATATATATAGGCTTTAATTACGTTGTTTACGTATAAGTTACTTGTAAGTTTTGGTTTGTTACAAAACTTCCCATTCTATTTATTTTCGTTTATAAAATAAATATATGTTATCGTCTTGAAATTTGTCATTTATATGTATATATGAAGTATATATATAGGTTTGTCGTTTGTTATTAATTATGTATATATATATATATATAGAATCATAAACGTTCGGTATTATATATATAAAGTTTATGAGTTCCGTTTTATAAATACTCGTTCCGTTAAACAAATCGGGTCACGTTTTATGTTTGGAATGTTTTGGAAGTTTATTGGGCTTGGCCCAATTAGTTGGCCCAATTATGCAAGTTTTGATCTAATGGTCCATATAGGTATAACCCGGCCCAATTAATTTAACATACGATCCATTACACGCCCAGCCCAGTTTGTGACCCGGCCAAGCTCAGTCCACGGCCCAGCCCACAGCCCAGTCGTTCGGCTCACAGCCTAGCCGTTCGGCTTGGGCCAGCCGTTCGGCTGTGGGCCTCGGCCCAGTTAACGTCTCATCTAGTCCAGTCAAATTATTTATTCGGCCCAAACATCCTAACCCATCCGTTCGGGTGAAAAGTCACAAACCGTTCGGCTCAACCAAACCAGCCGTTCGGCTCATCATAACCAGCCGATCGGCTGGCCCAAGCCAACCGATCGGTTTGGTCCGTCTCCAACCTCACGCACTTTGTTCTTGTCTGTGTTCGTTATACATATATATACATGTTTAGTTTCGAATGTTTAGCTCGTTTTTACACCATTCCCATATCATAACATCATTATATAATATTATATCACATTTATAACAACTTTCACATATATGATTTATGATTTTAAGTTTGGTCTCATACAACCCATTTCAAGAACTAGTTGGTAATTCATCAAATTTGTGTATTATATCCATAGATTAGGATGTTATCAAGCTATATAACATGAAATTTAAGCGTAGAAATTTAAGAAGGTAAGTTTCCTTACAAAGGAAAAATGATGGTGATGATGATATACCGATGATGATGAAGATTATGGTAATGAAATGAAGATGATTGTGGTAGAGGTGATGGTGAGGAAGGAGATGAAGTGAAGAAGTTGTTGCTTCTCTTGTTCCTGCTACTGCTTCCTTTCCTGTTTCTTGTTCCAGTCGATCCAAGCCAAAGAGATCAATATGCAGTGAGAGGTGAATTATTGATGGTTGGTGGTGTGTGTATCTGAGATTGAAATGAGAAGGGAGTATTATATTTCAAACGAGTGTTGCAGTGTAATCATACTGCCTCCTCAATTATTTGAGGTTGGTGGGATATTTAGCCTGTTAATTTCAATTACGGGTATAATTGGTGCAATATAAAATTTAACATTTTATATTTTTATTTTGTAGATGTACCCCTGGTTCGTTATTTAAATTTAGAGTAATGAGATTTATATTATTTTTGACTGTTGTACAAATTTGTACATTGGACTACTATCATTCAATTGGGTGTCAAATTTCAGTCGAATTTCGGGTTCATATTTTGAGGTAATGTTACAAATGTTTTCGAATGAATGAGAAAATTTGAATTTTTCTCATTTTGATCTTTGAGTGCATTTTAAAATTGTTTCTGTTTGTTTTATAATACGTTTTATGTTAAACGTATATTTAACTCGTTTTATCTATATGTTATAGATACAATAGTACTCGTAATTAATAATTGAATTATTAATTATATTGTGTCATCAACTTTTGCTGTATTTTTCTGTCGAGTTCATTCCGATACGTTTGTACGCGATTATTATTATTAATCACATACTATGTGATACTTTTTGTTTAAAAGTATTGGGCTTGCTAGGCTTACATCACATCGGAAGTTTTGTTTTAAACTAAATCAGGAAATTAGCGTAAGAATGCACATGCTTAAATGTTAATCAGCACCTAATTTGGAGAGTTGTCACATTGTAGATCTTTTCAATACGCAAATTTTAAAAAAATGCATCTTCTAACTCTTCCTAGAACTCAAGATATGACGTTTTTAGTGTGCTGTGATTTTCTGGACAGATTATGTATCTTTGTGTATAAATTCATAAAAACGTACTTTAAGCTTATATTTGGACATAATCTTGTTAGATGAGCTTTATAACATGTAAATAAACATAAATGAGAGTAGATATGTGTCCTCACAATGGTAGTTTGAAGAAAGAAGGCTAAGATGATGATGAGGAACTTGTGAGCTTGAATCTTCTTGAAGAACTTTTGTAAGATGATGGAGAAAAAGGTGGTGGTGCTATGGTGGTAGTGGTGGTTTATTGGGGTGATTAGGGCTGTGTTTTCTCTGAGTTTTTAGAGAGAGAGTGAGTAGAGAGAATTGAAAGAAAAGTGGTGAAGTGAATTGGAAGAAATGGGTGAATGCATGAATCCTCAATGGAAGTATGAGGTTTTTGGTGATGATTACAAATTGCATGAGTTGCAATTGGGTGAGTTGAGGGGTGGCACATGGGGAGGCCGACCCCCATGTGGTCCCACCAAGGGTATTTTGGTCATTTAATTTGTTCCCAATTTGATTGTTTCGTTTACTCGTTCGCTTTGGTGTTTAATTGTACGTTAATTATTTAATTGACGTTTTTATTTAACCATTTAAATTTCAATATTTTCACTTGAAGTATTCATTCTAAATACTTGAAAAACATTTATAAAAATGATTCGTTAATTTAGTGATCTCGATTTGCGTGTTCGTTGTACGGATTCTACATCGCGTGCCGTTTTATTTGGACGTTTTTCGTTATCGTTTAAAGACACGATATATTAATTGATAGTTTTACACTAAATAATATATTTTAGATTCAAAAATGTATTTTGACTTTCGTTCAATTGTCGGGCGCGTTCTGCGCGTTTTCGTTGCGTTTGAGACGTTTTAATCGAAATGTTTAGGTTTTTCGGGTATTATTATATTAAAATAATAATATATGATAAATAACTTCTAAAAGTAGATTCAAGTTATTTATAAAGATGTTTTCACCAACGTCGTACTTTATACAGTGTCGGACTCCGTCCGGTTATTTTGCACAATTTCACCAAATTGCGTAAGCGTAATTACAACTAATTACGTAGCGTAATATAAATCAATTACGGAGGTGTATATTCACATAAAATATACAAATAGTTACAAGTAATTACAATTATTTAGCCTAATACTAAACTAAACACACGTAATTAGGGTTTCTAGAGGGTTAATCAGTAACCCTAAATCGTCGGGTGTCACAGTAACGTTAACTAGTACTCCCTCCGTCCCAAAATAAGTGTCTCATGTCAAAATGCACACAGTTTAAGGAAAGTCACTATCTACCAATAATATCTTATCTTTACCCACTAAAGTCTTTTCTGATTGGCTGAAAGGGAATCTGGACACTTATTTTGGGACGTCCCAAAATAGTAAGTGAGACACTTATTATGGGACGGAGGGAGTATTTTGGTACTTAACAAATTATGATATTTGTTGTATATTTAGGATGTTTAATTGATGTAGATGTATGTTGTTAGGATGATTATGTATTCCTGTATTGCATCGTATCATATATGAAAAAGTAGCCGTTTTGGAAACGTGGAAAATCTGTGAGGAACTATTTAATGTAGCAAAAGGTATTATGTTGATATTCCACGGGAAACATCCCGTGGGAAATCTATGGGATAGTTTTCCATGGGAAATCCGTGTTAGACATATATTGTGATAAATCCATGGGAAAACTAATTTGTGGGAAACCCGTGGAAATCTTTTCCATGCGAATTTCGTAGCATAATCGAGCCGTCAAACTGTTAAAACAAAGTTGTATTCCCATCATTAAAGTCCGGTGGAATTCACGACGTGGTCCGGAATTCACTTCGGAACGGGAAGACCAGATGCGATTCAAATATCCGCAGTTATTCACAGACTTTGAACCATCCATGACTTGAGCTAAATTTCGGAACAAAATTCTCTTAACAAGGGGAGAATGTGACACCCGACAAATTAGGACTAATAATTAGTGCCTAATCATTTGTAAATACATGTAATTAGTGCTATATTAGGCTAATTGTATGTATCATCATGTATATTGTTATATACACACGTACGCGATTTAGTTAAATCGTGCATTTACATATCGGATGGAATCCGACAAACTCTAATACGGACTTGGTGAACAATTTATTAAATATTGTGAAATTATTTAATTAACTCATTTTTATTATATATTATTTGGATTATATATATATAAACGTATTTCGTATCGTGATATCGCGTAAAAAGTCATGTTTTTACTACCGATATCTCTCTCATTCTAGAACGATTCTTGGCATTTTAAACTAAAAAACAATACAAATCATAGATATTATGCCAAGATGGTCAAAACAAGGTTGAACGATAAAAATCAAGCAAAAAGGATGAAAAATGAAGATTCCACACACGTTTGAAGATTCAAGGCATCAAAATGAGATTTCAAGACAAAAGTGCCCATCATCAACATCCATCTCATCCAAGATGTTTGTTTTCAAATTACGAATCCAGCAGAAGAAGAATCAACAAAAACGGATAAAGAATGAAGATTCTACGTCCGCCGGAAGATCTAAATGATTCGTATGCAATATCTAGAGATAGGAGACATATTTTTGGAATATCTTTACATAAAAGTCTTCGCTTTTGAATTACGAATCCAGCGCAAAAAGAATCAACGCAAATGGACGCATAACAAAGAAGATACGCACGAATTAAGCAACGCAGCGAAAGACGGCGGACCTGGACTAGTGGCAGCCAGCCGCCGCCGGCCACCACCAGGCCGCCACCGGCCACCTGGTGGGCGGTTCTGGCCACCTTCCCCTCGTCTCCTTTCCGCTTTTCTATCCTTGCGTGTACCCGGTGCGCCACATTTCCATGCTTTTTCGTACCCGGTGTGCCACCTTTCACCTTTTTTCTAATGTGTGCCATTGAATGCTAACATGAGCCACATTTCATCTATAAATAGCATCCCTTAGGCTTCATTTCAACACACACCTTTCATATCTTTCTTATTTCTTTCTAGCTTTTATTTTCTTTCTCTCTACTTTCTCTCTCTAAGCTAATTTAATTAATTTAGTGAGAGATAAGTAGGAGATTAATTATGTAGTAGTTAGTAGTAGCTAGCTTAGCAATGTAACGCTTTGGATTATTCGGAAGTAATATAAGCATCATTTTGCTCGCAATAATTACGGGTAATATCTATCCTTTCTTTTATTAATTATTTGTAATGTTCTTGTTTGATGTTTACAATTTATTAACATTAGAAATGTCTATTGCCATGATATGCGAGTAGTTACTTATATGTTTGCCATGATTTAGATAGCTATAATGGGATGATATTAAATATTGTAAAGTAATATGACGGCCCCTATTCGACTGTTCCCGGATATAGTGCTGGAAACGCTTTATGCGGAGTACAAACGTATGGAAGTCTGGGACGACCGAAGGTAGTTATATTACGGATCAATATTACAAATGTGATAAATGAATTTATGTTTATAGTTTAATTATAATATTATGAACGAATGATGGCATTTTTGGCCAACCGCTTATTACCAGACTGCCCCAACTTATTCCGGTAGGGTAGAACTTGTTTATACGACTATTTATTCAATAGACCATATCATGATACGGACGTCTCTGACGATCGAGATTGGGGAATAGGATTCGAGGGTAGTCGTTGGCCGATGTGTTCAGTATATTTGGGAGAACTTCCGGTGTATTGTAATTGTTTGTGTTTACTATCCATGTTACATATCTTCTATCTGATTGCGGACAACTCTATGTTAGTTAGTTGATAGGATCGTAAAAACAACTCATTCCAACATAGTTTAAATTTATAAAAAGAAATTTATATGAATGGGAATTATTGTACTTTGTTATTGTTTAAATATATGACACTAGACCTAATTTATGGAGCACCCTTTCTAGTTATCCACGTGACTACAACTTAGATATTAGGAAGTCATGAACCTTAATTATGGTAAGTAGTTATCTGTACTCATGACGTGCAATAAGTAAGACACAGTGAAACCATTCGTTGTACATATTAGATTTACATTTCTGCACTGCTATTTATTTAATTAGTTTAGAATGCCACTTTCACTGTCAATTACTCCTGATCGCACGTTAGACGTAAGAGGCCATGGAATTACTCTGTAAAATACATTGTTTATTACTCAAAAGGTATGGTCTGCATATGAAACACGTTTTGACAAACTGCGAATAATCCAGGGATGTATAACTGTTTGAAAAGGAGAGGTCTAGGTCATAAATCAAAGTAATTAAAGCTTAAGAAAAGTAATAACAAGGTCTAGAAAAGGAAAGTCTTAGTGACTTAGATACATGAACCCCATAGATCTTACATATTTGGTTCTTTAGAAGAACGCGATATAAGCTTAGGTGTTAAGAACGGTCAGACCTATGAGACAATACGCTGCTTTATTCATGTACCTCGGTTTTTCACCAAGATAGGTTGCCTATCTTTCAACTAGGTAAGTATTGGGAGTTTAGCATATTGCTCCGATCAGAATCACGATAACCTAGTTCCTAGTGACATGCCAACGGAAATTTAATTGGTAAGGTTCTAGTGTTTACACCAAAGTCTGTTAATCTATTAATCTGAAAGTGTCCCCATCATAAACACCATCCCGGTATTATACTATCCCAAGTCATGGTGAATCACGTCTTCCCTAACCTTGATTGTTCCATACGTGCTAGCTAGCTTATTTTTAATTTCATTGTTAGTAGTTTAAATTAGATAAAAACAAAATAAAATCAACTATCTGAACCCCATCTTGAAGACTGAATTATTCAAATGAGCTCCATTTCAAATTCGACCGTCTGAAGATGACCCTGATCATCCTTACCACGTACTAGTATCAGGTACTTGTACCTAGTACCAGTATGTAGTTTGGACGTTTAGGCCCCGAGAAAAATAAATTTTAAAACACCCTGATCGCCCCTCAGTCGTTACAACAACACCAACGACACTGACGGCTGGGGTCGCATCAAGTTTTTGGCGCCGTTGCTGGGGACGGTAGTACGATTTGGAGCCTGTTTAGATAAGTTAGTTTTTAAGAGATCCTTTTGATTGGGACTCACCATCCTTATCAAAAGTTACCTTTTCCACTTAGTTTAGCGTAGTTAGGATTACCTTAGCATAATTTAGTTTAGATTAAGTTCCCTTCTCACCCACAACGTTAATTCTTAAACCTTCTCCCTATGCCATCTATTATGGACCCTTGGGAAATGTTAAATCAATGGGAACGATTAGATCAAATGCAAAGTCTTGTTAATTCAATCCAAATTATATGTAGCATGTGCAATAATACCCATGTAGATGGAGAATGCCAAAGCCATAGTATGATGTATTCGGATAACCTAGGGTACTTAGATCCTCAAACACTGTATCAAAATGACCCCAGAACTTTCCAACCACATCCATGCCAACCTTTTCATCCCCAAACACTCGAAATCTACCCACACTCACCTCACCCTGTATGTATACTACAACCCTATGAGAATCCTGACTTGAGAGATACACCCTTAGCCTGTCTCAGCAGTAATGCTGCTTTCTCACCTCCTTCCGACCCACTTGAAGAAATGATTAAAGAACAAGAAGACATACTTAGGAGTTTTACTTATAATGTGTCTAAAATATTTACTAAACTATCAATACACGCCCAAGAGAGTAGTGAGGAGAGTAGGAATCAAGCTAGAGCCAACTCTAGGATACAGAAAGTTGAGAGACACACACACTCCACATCTATTACACCCAACACAGACTTACATTCTCATAAGTTCGGTTACAATATCCCTTCAACTCCCACAACAACCCAATTTTCTAAACCTTCACATTCACCTATTCCCGACCTATCAACGTCAAAGATCGACGGAGGGTTTGTTCTAGAAGAACTTTCCGAACCACTACAACTCGAAACTTCCGGTCGGAGTGACGAGGATGATAAAGTAGACGAAGAGATCGAGATGGAAAGCCCGAATTTGGAGATTTACATAGAAGACTCATCTTCACATGGACTGGAGGAATACATACCGACTCTGAGTAGTGAACTCATTCAAACTAATATGGTTGAACACGTCCCACAACCAGTTGTGGTTGACTGTATCCCAAAATCCCCTTTGATTGATTCACTTCCTGATCTAATTGACTTTACTAGTGCCTTAGAGGAGACAGACACCCAAGTATCTGATGATAATGTTGCTATGAGATTGGAGACGCTAATGGACATTGTCCCATCTCCATATCCAAAGTACAACTTTCTCATCGAACCAAAGACTTTAGGAAGCAAGGTGGGTATTGCGTCAAGAGCACCTTACAAACCATCTCTCCATTACATAATGACGTACACGTCGTGGAGTGATAAGGACCTCTTTGACGAACCCAAACAACCAAAAATGCAAGAGATAGAAAAAGTTGAGAGCTTTGTTTTGCCTCAAGTAAAACAAATCACTCATTTTTCCATGCCTTCTTACCTTATTGGACATACCTTGATCATAATCTGCTTTAATCCCTTAGGTATATACCAATACTTCCGCTTATGTCTACTGATGGATGCAAAGGAGCCCCCTAGATTTCCCAAGAAATAGGTTTGGAGTCAAGCTAGTGACTCGAACAAAAACAAGCGCTTCTCGGGAGGCAACCCGTGTCTAACATAGGATTATCAGTAGTAGTTAAAGTAGTTTAAGTAGTGAACTAACCCAATAAGTAGAAATGAAACCCTAAAACGAATGTTCCAAGTTTTCTATCTTTATGAGCAAAAATGGATGGTTTGCAAAATTACTTCGTTAAAAGTCAAATTGTTGTCAAACCTTAATACTTCCTACTCCCAGTCATTTGGAATTTATTACAACATCTATTTTCGCCATTTTCTAAAGTTCTTGTTATCCCTTTCACTCACAAAAATGGAAACCTACTAGGAGTTAGGAGCCTTAGTCATTCTAAACACCCGCTGACATGTTTCGAGCATTTGAGGTACTTACATATATTATTGTAAACATACATAGGATATTAATGCTTAATCTGATTGGTATGTCAATATGTGTATTATGCTGGAACTCGTTTAAAAATATGTGCTTTGGATATCTTTATACTTGGCTACCTGATTCAACTGATAATACTGGTATTTCCATGTCTGCTATTTGTGCTGCGGTGAAATTATAGGCAACTAACACTTTTTGTGTGAGATTAAACTCAAAGTCATACACTTGTTTGTTTCATCTACAAAGCACTCACTTTGATAGGTTCTTCGCAAACCAGTGAATCTATGATTTGGAGAATAATCACTTGTTTGTTAGATCATGTTTGTTTGATCTACTTGTAACAGACAGGGACTGACGCCTATGGATAAAGAATCTTTAAGGATAATGGAAAGATGACAAGAGGAGCTTACAATTCATTGAGTATAGGAATCTTTGGAGCATTGCTTTGCAGGGGACAAGAGATGACACTTCTGTATACGAAAATGATTTCTAGTTGTCTATGACTAGTTCATCAAGTTGATCAGCTCAATACTCATCATATGTGCCCACAAATTCCAAGTCCTATAGCTAAACCTTGCCACGTAATGGAACCCTAAACCATCATCACCATATCCACCCACATTCACCCATCCATCCACCCCTTCACACATACAACCATCACCCTCAGGGACTATTCATACAAAGGAATAGATACAGGAACAATTAGGAAACTGGAGATATCAGTCGATAAAATGTTGAGACATAGATTGTGACAACAGATCTAGCTTGAAATAGAACTGGTGTAATTATTATTATGTTTGTGTATTGGTTTAGATTTGTAAATGAATATTTCATTTTTAATGATAGACGAAATTTTGTATTTTATTATTTACGTTTGCTGCGAGTCGAGATCTCAATTCGCAAAAGTTGCGAAGCGAGATGAGATCTGAACTCGCAGAGCAGGATTCAATAGGTGACAAACGAGTTGAGTTGAGTATGGGCTTGGACTGCGTAGCGAGTCGAGTCAACTCGCAGGCCCAAAGGCTGCGATTTGAGACGACATATATATATGTTTTTAATACGTGAAAAATATAACAACTTAGAGAGAAAACTTTTGCTATCACATTTTTCTTGCGAATCCAATTTCCAGAGAAAAGAAAATAAACCTAACGACTAGGTTTTGACGATTATTCGTTTAAAACAAAGTAATTAGTTAACCGAAATGAGAATTTATTCGTTGTTAGTAAGATAACATCGTATTGAGGAATTCCGCACCTTAATACTACAGATAACAAAGTTATCGATCCTAGAACTAGGGACTTACAATTGGTATCAGAGCTTTCGGGCTAGATAACGAAGGTAATTCGAAGTTTTAGGGTTAATCGCGTGTGATTTAGGATTGTTTTAACGTGCATTAGTGTGTAAAAACGATTAAAATCACTATCTGGATGATTTAGGGTTTGTTTACGGTCGAAATTTCCTGTTTCAATCATAAAAATACCAAAATTTTTTGGTTTACGCGTTTTTCAGCCGTTTTGCGAGTCGGGATTAGGGTTTCAGATAAGTCTGCGAACCGAGTTGAACTTGCGAGTCGACATTTTGCGAGTCGAACTTAGTTGCGAGTTGAAATACTCTGCGAACCGAGATCTCCTGCGAAACGAGATCACTTGTGAGTTGACATCACTGCGATCCGAACTGAGACTTGCGAACCGAGATTGCGAGTTGAATTGAGTTCTTGCGAGTCGAGATTTTTTTTCTGAATTCGTGAATACATTTTAACTTTAAGCTTTACGATGTCTGACCTTAGCAAAATGATTGAGATGGACCATGAGATTGGAAAATCTAATGTTCCACCAAAATTATTGAGAGTTGAGGATTATTATAGCTGGAGG
Source organism: Pseudognaphalium luteoalbum (assembly GCA_963422505.1). Classification (NCBI taxonomy): domain Eukaryota; kingdom Viridiplantae; phylum Streptophyta; class Magnoliopsida; order Asterales; family Asteraceae; genus Pseudognaphalium; species Pseudognaphalium luteoalbum. Next base: position 59,791,456 of record OY730195.1, on the reverse strand, counting down.
GATAGGTTTGAATCTTACTGTAGATTCCATGATCTATCTATCTGGATGTGTATCAAGAATGGATACACGGCACCTACACAATCTGTTGAAAATGCTATTGTGGTTCTCACTTATCAACAGATGAGTGAAGCACAAAAGAAGGAATTTGAGGTTGAAAACAAGGCTCATTCTTCAATTAAGATGAGTCTTCCTAAGGAACTTAATCATCAACTGAAGTCCTTCCATACTGCTAGAACTTTGTGGACAGCTCTTAAGAAGAGGTGTGAAGGTAGTCCACAAGTTAAAGTAGGCAAGAGGAATCTCCTGAAGAAACAGTTTACTGTGTTTAAAGCTTTGAAAGCGGAAGAACTTGATGCTTATACCATAAGATACTACCATTTGTTGAGTTAGCTAGATGACCATGAGATTGTAACTACCGAGACTGAGAAAACTGACAAGTTTATTGAGGGTTTACCGTCTAAGTGGGAAATGCATGGCATAATGCTTAAAGATAATGAGAGGTATGCAACCATGACCTTAGAGCAGGCAATTGATAAGCTAAGAGGTTATGATTTCACCAAGAAGACTAGAGATACTGATTCTGATCAGGCTCAGGATCCGGGACTATATCATGGAAAATCTACTATCTCTACTGCTTCCTCGAGCTCGACCACTGCTTTATTTGTTGGTAATGCTGATGGAAAGGGTGAAATGATTACTAATGATATGTGTCTTGTTACCTCATCTAGTAGTGAAGCAAAGGGTAAACCAACTGAGAAGTCACCTCAAGAACATCAAAAGATGCCTATGAGTGTGAAATCTGCAGAACAGCAATTATCTGATCTTGCTTCCTTTGTAGCTTCGTATGAGAACTACATTCAGGGTAAACTCAATGATCCAATTTTGTTTGAAGAGGATTATGATCAGATAGACCCTGAATATCTTGAAGAAATAGAACTTCAGGATCAACTTGCAATGTTGTCTAGAAGAGTAAAGAATTTCTTAAAGAAAACTGGTAGAAAGGTAGTTGGCAATCGATCAGGGTTTGATAAGACCAAGATCAAGTGTTATAACTGTCAGGGTTATGGAAACTTTGCTCGAGAATGCCAACGACCTAAAGTAGAAGTTGGCAATGGAAAATAGGGTTCGGGAAGCACTCTTACTTCCAAAGCCTTGGTTGTAAAACAGTTGGATGGCTCATATGAATGGAAAGCTCAGTCTGAGGAAGCTTTCATGGCTGAAATTGATGAGTCAACATCCTACATGCCTACAGATACAGAGTGTGATGTAAAGGTGCCTGAGGTTAAAATGAAAGCAAGTGATGAAGACGTGTTGTACATGGAGTCAACTGAAAATATGAATCCTGAAGACTTTGTAGCACGCATGGCTAAAATTCAAACAGACAAGAAAAGGGTATGTATTGATATTCTTACTCTTGCTGATGTTTATTATTTGGTTACTGATTTACAGTCACAGGTTAGTGTTTTAACTGTTTCAAACAAAAACCTGTCTTCTCAAGTTAACATATTGACTGAATCTAATAAGACTGTTAGATCTGAACTTGAACTAGCTAAGATTGATGTGCGTAGGTTAAGTGATGATAAACAGGACTTAAAAGATAAAATTAAGTCTAATGCTTCTGATTGGAGTGCACTTAGAGATACCATTAATGAAAAAGCTGTCATCATAGATGGTCTCTATATGAACCTAAAAGACTTAAATCAGACAATTGCTAATAAGGAGAAAGAGTTAGCTGACTGTAAGTTGAAGTTAGTTGAGCAAAATCGGAAGATAGAAAATTATAGAACCGCTGAGATGGACAAGATGCTAGATGCTCAACGAAGTGTAAAGGATAAGTCAGGACTAGGTTATAATGAGACACCTCCTCCTTTCAATTCGAATTACACTAGACTTCCAGAAGATACTGAAATGACTGAAGTATGTTTTGAAAAACTAGTAGCTAAACCTGATCATTCAGAGGCACAGAAGAATGTTATTAAGAACCCTTCATCTGATGATAGTAAGAAAATTCCTCACACCAAAGTACATTTTGTACCGGGTGGAGTAATTAATGATACTAAGACTGATGAAGTGGTTAATAAAAAACATTTGATTGAATCTTTAGTGCCTAAGACTCCGATAGCGGATGGAAAAGTTAGTAAGTCACGAAAACAGATGTCTTGCTTCAAGTGTCACCAAAAAGGACACGTAGCCTCTTGTTGCCCAAATAAGAAGTTGAAAGCATCACAAAAGTTAGTGAATATTGAAAAGACACCGACCACTTCTAGTTCGATTGTAGATAGGTTAGGCTTCAAACCGGGATTAGGAAGCAAACCTGTAAACATTCTGAAAAGAGATGGTAATCATAGTGTCTCTCCACCTAAACCTAAAAGGGCTTATACTCTAAACGAAAATACTTTCAATAAGCCAAGAGATAAGACACCTTCGAGGTTTAGGACCCCAAGTAGAAACCATGGTTAATTTGAGAATGGCTCTACTTCGAGTGCACAGGGAACTAAGTATGTGCCTAGGAGGTTTTCTACTCACTCTCCTCATAGGCCTAAGACTACAGATCATCAGCAGTCTCAAGCTCCCGTGAAGGTTACCAAGACTCTCGATGGGAACAGTTATGGTTACTTTAAGGAGGTTCAGATTGTAGATGATCAGGGACAAACCAAGACCGTAATGGCTTGGGTCCCTCTTGATAACTAACTGTGTACAACCTGTTATGTGTAGGAGCAGACTGTGAACAAGGACAGCTGGTGGTATGTAGACAGTGGATGCTCAAGATACATGACAGGTGAACAAAGTCTATTGAAGGACTTCAGAGAAGGTTTCAAGCAAAAAGTAAATTTTGTAGGAGACAAAGGAGGAGTAATTACTGGGAAAGGAAAAGTTTCAAATGGAACTTTGACTCTAGAGGATGAGAATTATGTTGAAGAACTAACTCATAACCTAGTGAGTGTTTCCCAAGTCTACGATAAAGGCCATCCAGTTCATTTCAATGAAAAGGAAGCTTTAGTCCTGAAACCAGGTTTCACAATTCCTGAAGAATGGATTTTGATGAGGGCACCAAGGAAGAAGGACATCTATGCTATAAACAAGGGTGTTTCTAATTCTTCAATGGTGTCGACATGTTTATTATCCAAGGCTTCAGAAGCAGACGCACTTTTATGGCACAGGAGAATGGCACATCTGAACTTTCGAAAAATGAATTTTATAACCAAGAATGGTTTAGTTCTAGGTCTACCACAGAAACATTTCGAGTCTGAAGACAAGTGTGTTCCTTGCCTAAAAGGAAAGCATCACAAGAAACCACGCAGGTCTAAGACTGAAAACACAATCTCCTCGCCATTTGAACTACTACACATGGATCTCTTTGGCCCAATAAGCAAGAGAAGTCTAGGTGGCAAGTGGTATTGTTTAGTTATCACAGATGATTACTCTAGATTCTCATGGGTATTCTTTTTAGGATCTAAGGATGAAACTCAAGGAATTTTAATGGAGTTCTTTGATCTAGTAGAGAATGTCTATAAAACAAGAGTAAAGCGTATTCGTAGTGATAATGGAACGGAATTCAAGAACTCAACGTTGAATATCTATTGCTTAAGCAAAGGGATACAACATCAATTCAGTGCACCATATGAACCTCAACAGAATGGTGTGGCTGAAAGGAAGAACAGAACGTTGATTGAAGCTGCTAGAACAATGCTTGCAGATTCCAAGCTTCCGATCATCTTTTGGGCAGAAGCAGTGAATACAGCATGTCATGTTCTGAATAGAGTTCTTACGGTGAAAAAGCATAACAAGACTTGTTATGAGCTTTTAAACAATAAGAAACCAAACTTAGAAGGATTTGAACCCTTTGGAGTTGCTTGTACAATATTGAAAACAGGAAATCAAGCTAAATTTGGTGAAAAGGCTGACGAAGGATTTTTCCTAGGTTATGTGCCCAACTCACCAAATAAAAGAGTTTTCAATAAAGTCATGGGACGACTGGAAATCGTTTATAACATTGAAGTTACGAGCTATGTACCTGCTATGCATAAGGGATTAGATTGGCAATTTGACTATTCAGATCTCTTTCAGTCATTTAAAGTTCCCATTAGTGACTTTGTCAGTGATTCAGAGATTTCACAGCACTTATTGAATGGAGACTTGGACAATGGTTCGTCTTCAACATCGAGTGTTCCGAAATCTGGAATCAGGACAACAGATGACTCAAATGAAGCTTCTTCAAGTGAGTCTCAACAATTTTCAAAGGATAAGTATCAAAAAACAGAAGATTCTGAAGAGGATCTTCAAACAACGTTTGATGATGTGCTTACTTCTTTGAACCATTTAAAGATCTCTTCAGCAAGTTCAGAAGAAATGCCTTCATTAGAAGAGATTGGTACTAACTTAGGAGATGAGTTAATAGTTGACCCTATACCAGTTACAAGAATGAGTAAGAATCATCCCGTTGAAAATATCATCGGTGATATTAATACTCCTGTTCAAACTAGGACTCAATCTAAAGCTAGTACATCTGAAAATTTAGAAAGCTTGTATATTGCTATGAAAGAGATGGGGATTCCTAATCAATGTCTATATTCATGCTTTATCTCACAAGTTGAGCCTAAGAATGTGCAAATGGCTCTCAAAGAAAGTTCGTGGGTTGAAGCTATGCAAGAAGAACTGCAATAGTTCTCAAAATTACAAGTATGGGAGTTGGTTGACCTTCCAAAGGGAGAATATCCAATTGGAACTAGATGGGTATTTAAGTGTAAGAGAGATGACCAGGGAGTCATTACTCGCAATAAAGCTCGTCTAGTGGTTCAAGGGTTTAATCAACAAGAAGGGATAGATTACAACGAAGTGTTTGCACCAGTTGCTAGGCTAGAAGCAATTAGAGTATTCTTAGCATTTGCCTCTTTTAAAGGTATCAAAGTTTATCAGTTGGATGTTAAGAGTGCCTTTTTGTATGGTAAAGTTGAAGAATTGGTGTATGTTTCACAACCGCCAGGGTTTACTGATTCTGACTATCCAGATATAGTATATCGTTTGAATAAGGCTCTATATGGATTACATCAGGCACCTAGGGCATGGTATGGAACGCTATCAACTTATCTACTTGAGAATGGATTTACAAGAGGATCAATTGATAGTACACTTTTTGTAAAATGGAACAAGAATGACTTTCTATTAGTACAAGTATATGTTGATGATATTATCTTTGGATCTTCTGATGAAAAGATGTGTCAAGAATTTGAGAAAGTCATGAGAAAAAGGTTTGAGATGTCTGCAGTGGGAGAGTTAAATTTCTTCTTAGGATTACAAGTTGATCAAAAGAAGGATGGATTCTTTATTCATCAATCTAAATATACATATGAGCTATTGGAATGCTTTAAGATGGATGAAAGTAAGGTCTATAATACTCCAATTCCAGTCAATCACAACCTTGGACCAAATACATCGAGTGATAGCGATGTGGATCCAACTCTTTATAGAGCCATGATCGGATCACTAATGTATTTAACTGCCTCTAGGCCTGACATTATGTTTGCTATTTGTATATGCGCAAGATATCAGGCAAATCCGAAAGAGTCACATATGCAAGCTGTGAAAAGGATCTTTCGTTACCTCAAAGGAAAACCGAAGCTGGGACTTTGGTATCCGATTGATGGAGACTTAGATCTTCTAGCTTATACTGATTCGGATTATGGAGGATGCAATCAGAATAGGAAATCTACAACTGGAGGATGTCAATTCTTAGGCGGTAGATTAGTTTCTTGGCAGTGCAAGAAGCAAAGCTCAGTAGCAATTTTTACATGTGAAGCTGAGTATGTTGCAGCTGGCAGCTGTTGTTCTCAAGTTCTTTGGATTCAACAGCAACTGCGGGATTACGGGTTAAATATAACCAATACTCCTATGATGATTGATAATGAATCGACAATGTCGATCACCAACAATCCGGTGAAGCACAGTAAAACTAAGCACATTGATATTCGACATCATTTTATTAGAGACTGTGCTGAGAAGAATTTGATAAAGTTAGTTAAGCTTCCATCTTTGGATAACTTAGCAGACTTATACACCAAGGCATTCGACAGAGCTCGATTTGAGATGTTGGTTCAACTTAACGGAATGAGAAATCCGGAGTGATTAGTCTTCCAAGGGTATTTTTGTAATAGTTAGTAGTCAGTTTTATGTTTATTAAAAAAAAAAAAAAAAAGGAGGGCGTATGGCATTCATTTGCTTGTTACCTGAGGGGAATCGCCTCCAATAAAAGAACAATTGAAGAAAAAGCTTTAAGTTTTGGCTGTAAAAACTTGGGAAATGATAGTACATTAGGAGAATGAGCTTAAGAATAATATATCTAAGTGCTAAGATTGATATGTTAGTAGATTCCTATAAGTTTCATTAGAATTGCATACTTACCTAGGAGTTTATTTATATTTATCTGATTATACACCTATATCCACTGATGATAAGTCGTGTTCTTTATATAAGTGATATGAATAACTATAGTCTATTCAGCTTCATTATATGATATACTGGTAGGCAACTTATTCCTAGATTTGTGAGCAATTAAGAAATATTAATTCTGTGTGTCATCTCTTACGTAAACTATTATATACTGTACGACATATGTCTTAATTGAAGAATGATGGTACTGCCATACACTGTTATCATTTATTTATTTACAAATGACAAATAGTTACAAATATGATTATTAATGAAACTAACAGATAACTCTCTTGTACGTGAGTACAGACCTGTTGCCTTTAGTTTGCCAATAATCTCAAACTTATTTTAATTATACTAAGGGATCCTCTGTTGTATGTAAGTACAGATCTGGAACCACTAGTATCTTTAAAGGATGTTTGATATTTGTCAAAATTTAAACTCAAGTGTATGTTATATGTTTCGAAAAGATACATCATTTAGTAACCTCTACCTTGAAATTATAAAAGATGCAGTGATATGTGTCTTACTTAAACTCTTCAGTATATTATATAATAGTACACTTTAGATATTGTTCACATTAATAATAATAAAGTTTGCTCAAAAATCTTTGTCTAATTTGTTTATGTGGATTCTAATACCGGTAATGATCTTGAATTGTTTATGATATTGAATAAAACTGTTATTTTGTTATCAACAGTTATGTCATGTGGATAAAGGTAAATAAGATATAATTCTATAAATATAAGTCTAATACTAGTTAAGTTGTGATTTTATTGTACTTATACGAATTTCATGAGGTATGCATATTAACAATCGTCTTGCTCTTATTAAAATTTAATATAAAAAAAAATTATTCTTCCTAATATGATCCCTGAGCAGTTCCAATTTTAAGCATTTTTATTTTTTTAAATTTGTTTGCTTTCATAGGATGTTAGTACTTTTAAATTCTTATTTCTTATTTTGTATTTATGTTTAAAGATTAATAGAAAGTTTCCTTTTATTTTATTCAATGTGTTACCCTTTGGAATTGAATTATACTGGATATTTATTTTTTGTTGAACAAATGTGTGTTGACAATTGAAAAATAATATATATAGGTTACGAGGAATATTAATCGAAAGTCTTCCGACTCACATGAAGTCGAGAAGCGTGTCCTGATTTTATATCGGCGGTTAATTTTTCTATTATAACTTATATAGATATATTTTAGACTTGTCTTTATACTTAAGACCATAAAGGTATATAAGTACATAATTATAGCTCTAGATTTTTCTTTATACAAGATTAACTGTATCACGGGTTTAGTCGGTTAATATATGTAAGAAGATTATCATTGAGGAAAAATTAAGCGAAAACATTTTCTTTAAAATGTTTAGGCTACATAGTTACAAAGTTAACTATTTAAATTGTGAATGGGGTTATATTTATACTTTGTATTTAATTTGAATTTTTATTCAAAACTTGCGAGATTGACTGGTCAACGCTGCAAAGCGAGTCCAATCTTGCGACTTGACATTAAACTTGCGAATCGAGTAACTGTATAAAAGGTGCGAGGTCAAATGAGTCAAAGCTACCGAACCCATTTCACTTGCAAACTCACTTATACTTGCGAATCCAGATAGTGTGAAACGAGACGAACACAGTGTTTCGTTTGATTTCGAAATTCTCGATTACAAGAGACGAGTTTTTGATCCGTAGCTTATATATACTTTCGAATTGCGAACATTTTGAGGTATAAATCAACGGATTTCACCGTTTACATTACACGAAATCGAAGCTTTTATTAATCTAGGGTTTCGATTTTTATTTAAACGATTGACGTAGATTACAGGTGTTATTTGACAAGAATTCTATGGATTAATGTTAAACGAACCTTAATAAACGTAAACTAATCAATAGATCTTAATAATTTTGAAGGGTGAATTGATTTTCGTTTCGAATCGCCACACCAGTTTATGTTGCGAGTTGAACAGAGGTTCGATTCGCAGAGATACATTAGCGTGTTGAGATACTTCTCGATTCGCAGATTTACTTTTGTGAATTAAAATCTTGTTTGTTGACTTGTTGACTTGCGGACCGAGTTGAATAGCGAATCGACTTGCGAGTCGAGTTGCGGATTGACTTGGTTAGCGAGTTGATATGGTTGTGAGCTGAGTTGCGAACCGAGTTGAACTCGATTCGCACATAATACTTCTGCGAGTCCAGTACTTAGAAAATTTTAAAACTTTAAAAAAGTTTTATATAAATGTTAAGACTTTTTCAGTAATAACTTTTATATCATGGACTTGTATTAAAATTATATATGTTTATATCGAAAGTCTACCAATTCAAGAGGTAATTGAGTGGCGTGTCCTAATTTTATATTAGCGGTATAACTTATATTTCTTAAAAAATGTTAACGACTTGAGAATTTCAAATTAACAAGTAACTAATGAGACATACATATTGAACTTATGACTTCTTAGTAATAAGTTATATATGTTAGATATTTTTATACGACTTGAGACTGTAATGTAACAAGTTATATATAATTTTTTTAAAAAAAATAAAAAAACTAAGATGTTTGATGAATTGTTATTCATAATACGTTATAGTTTAAAATTGATTAACGTGCGTTAATTGTTTTTGTCATTTGTGTTTTTATAGATATGGCGAGACAATTCGATAAAGGTCACAATATTCTTGTTGATCTCGATCTTTCAGCACATGGAGCACATCAAGTTGCTCAAGTGTTGTCATTCTTTGCACGTTCACGCATTCGGTATGCGATTACCGAGTCTCCTCAGATCTCTCAGACGATACTGAATGATTTTTGGACGAATATTCAGTATGATCAGACTGTCAATCCACCGGTGATACGTACTATAGTCAATCAAAGACCGGTTGTTTTCTCTGCTTCTGATCTATGTCAGATTTTACAATTGGGGACAGTAGACCAAGAAGATGGTCCGACTGAGTACCCTGGTGATTTTATTGAGGGAGCTATAGGCTGTATGGGCTATACGGGAGATAGAAGAGGAAGACAGTTCCAAAAACCTCTGGTTATTGGGCAGTGGAGGTTTTTGTGGCATGTTATTGTCACGGTTTTTGCACCAAAGAAGGGAGGTTTCGATGAATTGAGCCCTGCTCTTGTATCAGCTGCACTGTCACTGGTTTACAACAAACCATACAGTTTTTGTGATTACATTTTTGGTGAGCTGGTTAGACAGATTTCAGGTTCTGTTAGATCACGGTTTCTGGTTTATCCAGGTTTTTGTATGCTGATCATTCGCGCTCGTCTGCCAAAGCTTGTTATTCCTGGGCCATTTTTACGTGTAGATACTATTGGGCTCAGAGGCTACAATGCGATGTTTCTGCAGACAGTAAGGAAGGAAGGGGTAGTAAAGCCTGAGGAGAGAGAGGTTTTTGGTTTTATTGTTGATCCTGCCTATGTGACGCCACCGAACAATGGTTGGTTAGATGTTGGTGCTGATGTTGTTGTTCCGGACCCGAGAGCTGATGTGGTTCCTGCTGAAGATCCACAAGAGCTCATTGAGGATGTGTTGGAACAACCTGCACATGCTGGGGAACAGGTGAACCCAGATGTTGCTGCCCAGGTGATACAGGAGGTACTGGTAGAGCATGATGATGCTACTGATATCTTGCTACGGGATATTGATAGTTATGTTGCCTCACCTGAGGTAATTTTATAATTATATAGTAATATAGGTACTTAGTTGTTATATTATTATCAAATTATTATTATATAATGCAAATGTTATAGATATTTAGTTAATTAGATAATATTTCTGATTATAAAATATAAATATCATTATGATCAGGGAGATGAGACTACAGACCTAGAGGTCACTCGACCTGAGGGTGAGCAGGGACAGCTTGATGGATCTGAGGGTTTACCTTCTAAGGTATTTATCAGATTAATCATAAATATATAGAACTTGTATGATAGAGCTTTTAGCTAATCATAAATATTTAATATATTTAATATTTAGGATTCTGATGTTGGTCCATCTGGAGGCCGTGATGGTGAATCGGCTTCAGATGATGATGATAGTACTCCTTCTCCACCTCCAGATGTTGTTTATATTAGATACCGATATAGGATGATTCCAGATCCAGCACTGAAGGAAAAGAGAAAGGCTAAGGAAGTCGATCCGGACTTCAGTATTATTGATGAAGGTCCTGAGGAAGAGGATATTTCTCTTATTCCTCAACATCGTAAGCGTTCCAGGACATTGATCATTCAGGATGGTATGTTTTATTTAGAGTTAGATAATCTTAACTTGTTGTTTATCAGGAGTTAAACTGAGACAGTTAATTCTATGACAGTTGCTCAAGATACATCTCAGGTAGAGACGATGATACTGGTGGTTACTGAACCAGTATCTGTACCATCATCTGAGGTATGAGATAAACGTTTAGTACTACGAGTATTATAAATATTTAATTAGAGATTGAGACAGAGTTATCTGTAACAATTACTTATTTAATTATATCTAACTTTATAGGCTGAGAAACTGCTTGAGTCAGTGGAACCAGAAATGGTCTCCAAGACTATTGAGGAGGGAGTTGCAGAACTTGTGCATGATGCTCAGTTTCCGACCAATAAAGCTAGTAGATTTGCAGCTACTCTTCTCAAGGAAGCTTTATCTCAAGCTATTCCACTACTTACACGTGAATCTTACATTTCTTCAGTGACACCGCCTGGACCATCAACAATTTCTGTTATTCCAACGACTGATGCTGAGAGGATTACATCCTTAGAGTCAAGAGTTAAGGAATTAGAACAGAGTACATCCAGGATTCCGGGGTTGTTAGCTGAGAATGTTTCTCTTGCTCAGCAGATGGTTCATATCAGTGAATCACATTTGACTCTGCTGAAAACTCATGATACTTTGCTTGCTGATTTTACTGCCCAGCGACTGAAGCTTGAACACTTAGAACGTTTAGTGTTGAGAGTGCATTCAGGACAGTCTGCTCAGGGGGAGATAATGATATATCATAAAGCTTGCAAAGAGGATGAGTTAGCTAAGAAGAGAAGAGATGATAAAGATGATGATCCCGATGCTCAGAAAGATGGTGAGCCGACTGGTCCTTCAAAGACTGGTGAGCAAGCTATTATTCAGGGGGAGTCTGCATGTGTTGGTGCTAGTGGTGATGGTGCTGGTACAAGTACTGTGGGTACAAGTGAAGCTGGTAAGACAGCTTAGACTTGTGTAGTTATTTGTATTTAGAATTTAGTTGAATTATAATTGTAACTGAATAATTGTAACTTAATAGTTTTTGTAATATATTCGGCTTGAGATTATTATTATTACAAGTAAAATATATTCTAAATTGTTTAAGTTATTTGATTTTAAAAAAAAAGGGTTAAATAAATTAGTGATCGAAAGTCTTCCGACTCATTGAGAAGTCGAACGGCGTGTTCTGATTTATTTCAGCGGTCAAAGTTTATTTTAATTTAGACATTTTAGACTTGAGAGTTTTTATAACTGACAAATTAAATTTGTATGATTTTTAACTGGACAAATGATATATAATTTAAAGATATACTTGAAAGTTAAGTTTTTATGATATAACAGTTCAATTAAGTCTTGGAAATTATATAAGTTAATTAATTGTAAACTTAAATATTTGGTGATTATTCACAGTACATTAGAGTTTAAATTTAATTAATGTTTGTTAAGTGTTTGATATAAGACTTAGGAAATCTTAGATTGATTTAGGGTAATCAATAAAAGATTTATAAGTTATATATATTTCGCGTTTATATTAATTACACAAAAGGATTAGTATTGGAATTCTTAGATTGATTCAGGGAAATCAATAAGAGAATTTAAATCATTAATTTATTTGTGTTTGTTTGTTTTCTCTAGGAATGGAAAGTCTAGATCTATCAAATTCAGAAAATGATATTTTGGATGAGATAGATGAAGAGATTGATTATGATCTTGAAGAGGGAGAATTTCAGCCACCTGAGGATTGGACTGTTGTTTCTGAGAATGAGCAAGACATGGGTGTAGATCCAGATACTAATGTTGATGAACACCATGTGAGCCCATCTAGGACAGAGGTTATTATTGAAAATGATGAAGGTCCAATAGTTGTCGATGTAGGTGAAGAGATCAATGACTCAACTGATTCTGAAGATGATGAAATCTTGATTCCTACCAAGAATCCAGCAGTTTTTCTTAGAAAACTTCATAAACAGAAAAAGAAGGTTGGAGTTTCTGAAGTTGATATAACTGGGAAACGGGAACCTAAAAGAGGGATTATTGGTTGATACTTTGATTCTGAACTGAAGCTGTTTGCTATTAAAAGGTTTGACGGAGTTCAATATTTTGAGCGAAAGCTTGCAGTGTTTAGTTCTTTGCCTAGATTTGAAATTCGAGATTTGGCTCGATTACCTTTGAATAACCCAAGTGATGATTTTGTTAGAAGATATGTTGAACACATAATCAAGACTGAGGTTAGAGCTAATAAGTTTGAAAAGATTAAGCCAAGAAAGGGAAAGACTATCAAGTTGGCAGAACGAAGTCAAAGGACAGGAAGAAGAAGAAGAAAGAAGGTTTATCCATCTGTCAAATGTGTACAGCAAATTCCTTTGAAGACAATGCCACAAGATATTTTGGAAAATATGAAATATTGGTATGTAGATTCGGAAACAGGAGAAGCTGTCATGATTGAAGTAGATGATGAGGTTGAGAGTGGTGAGCGTGAGATTTTTAAAGTTTATGACCATCGACACCTAATGAATATGTCGAAGAAAGATTTGTTAAAGTTACATGAAAATAGAATCTTGACGACAGAAGCATGGGGTGATTTAGCACGAGATTATCAGATGATGGTTAAGACTTGTATCAAGATGAAGATGTACGCAGGAAGTAAAATTTACAAATGAAGACTAAAGACAAGCGTGAAGTTAAAGACGCTAGAGCTATTGTCAAGGGGGAGTCTGTTGAGACATAGATTGTGACAACAGATCTAGCTTGAAATAGAACTAGTGTAATTATTATTATGTTTGTGTATTAGTTTAGATTTGTAAATGAATATTTCATTTTTAATGATAGACGAAATTTTGTATTTTATTATTTACGTTTGTTGCGAGTCGAGATCTCAATTCGCAAAAGTTGCGAAGCGAGATGAGATCTGAACTCGCAGAGCAGAACTCAATAGGTGACAAACGAGTTGAGTTGAGTATGGGCTTGGACTGCGTAGCGAGTCGAGTCAACTCGCAGGCCCAAAGGCTGCGAGTTGAGACGACATATATATATGTTTTTAATACGTGAAAAATATAACAACTTAGAGAGAAAACTTTTGCTATCACATTTTTCCTGCGAATCCAATTTCCAGAGAAAAGAAAATAAACCTAACGAATAGGTTTTGACGATTATTAGTTTAAAACAAAGTAATTAGTTAACTGAAACGCGAATTTATTCGTTGTTAGTAAGATAACATCGTATTGAGGAATTTCGCACCTTAATACTACAGATAACGAAGTTATCGATCCTAGAACTAGGGACTTACATAAAAGAACAACATCAGATTCATTACATCAGTTGTCAGCAAAAGATATCGGGTAATAAAGATTCATGGTCATTGGATTCAACACTTTCAGATCATTAGGAGCAGTTGAGTTACAGTAGCGGCTCTTGAAGATTAGGATCTTTGTCCATTAATCTCTATCCAACATTTGGTGTTTATTGGTTAATTATGCTTGTGTCCGAAGGGCGACATCACTTCATTTTCTGCAATCTATCCTTTAGCTCTTAGTTATTTTTATGAGGAAACTGGTTGAATGATTGAAGAAAGGTTATACTGCTGGAGCTCAAGTTCAATACATGAAGGCTGATGCCAACCAAGTTCAGAATCCATTGGAGATGACATAGTCAACCACTCAGATCCTCAGCTCACAGTCGTATAGATGATAAGGGAGTTCTGCGTTCCTTTCTCTAGTTTATTTATCCGTTTTTGCAAGATTATATCGACCTATATCCCATTCCAAACACTAAGCGTGGGATCCTTGGACTCCACAAAATACTAAGAGATATTTTCCATAATTAGTAGAAATTCTAAGCGTGGGATACTTCGACAAGAGGTACTCAATGCATAGATTCGAACATTAGGGACAATGTTCCTCTAAGTGTGGGATATACGGTCTGCAACCGCAAGTTTAACCTCTTGTCCGTAAGTCAAACTATATTTTCATTAAAAGGCTAAAAATAGAGAAATTTTCAAAAAATTTGGGATTCAAAAGCAACACTTTAGAACCTCTATTTTCCTAAAATGTAAATTACAACAAGAAACGAGTTTTAACAAAGAAACAAAACTATTTACTTAGAATAAGATACGGATGAAAAGGGTAACACATGGCTAGGCATTGACCAAAACATTTGATTCGTGAGGTTTGAGCCCGTGACTAGCATTCATCATTTAAAATGATTCACTTTTCGTTTCATGTGTGTGCCAATGTATGCATTTGAATTAGAACTTGCTATTGCAATACATTTCGAGATCACACCAATGAGTGTCATACGTGGAATAAGTACAATCTATCTTGATAACTTCTAAGGAATCTCAACACCCTCTCACCACCAAACATCCACTCACTCAACATCCACTTCACACCCAATCAAAACCTCCTTTTATTCATTACGAACCCACAGAAGTAACATCTTCCAAAAAATTTCAGAGACACTCTCGATTTCCCAAGACTTTTGCAAGAAAAGCCATCACAACCCAATACCATAAGAAACCTTTCGGGCCATAAAATATATATATCCATCGGTGAGGTCGGCATGACAAAAAGAAAAGAAAAATAGAAAAGGAAAAAAACAAGAACCATATATGCCGGCACTACCAAGAAAAGGTCCAAAAGAGGAAATTAAAAATCCAAAAAGGGTTACGCTACTAAGTCTTTTCAAAATCTGGGAAATTTCAAAAGAGACTCTCTCAAGAAAAGCACCCCAGTTTCGAGAAAATACAAGGAAAACTCATCACACCCCTCATCACATACCTTCTTCAAAACCAAACACTTGATTCCTTTCTAAGATGTCTTGAAAGATTAGTACCGTACTCATCAAAAGTGAAGGTGTGAAAACGTATGATCGTTTAAGCTCTAGACTTTTTAGGTCTAATCTAGGATACAATGATAACAATGATAATAATTTGCAGCGGAATAACAATAAGAACATCAATGTTATCACAACAAGCCCCAATTTTATATGATCAGTATAAAACGGTTATACAAATATAACAGGATCAAGATACCTTGATCTTGAGGCTAAACAAAAACCCTAGACGTCTACATTATGTGTGCTCACCTAAACCCTATGCCTATATCCCTTTATATAATAGAGATATTAGGGTTACAAAGAAATCATAATTGTATAAGGAAACTAATTAAAACAATCGTTACTTTTAGTCCCTCATCTTTAATTATTTTGTATCATCAAATCAATAATTCCCTACAATCTTCCCCTATTTGATGATGACAAAATATCCATCTTCTTGCACAAACTTCCCCTTAATTCTTGATTTCTTTTAAACCATGCCATGCATAATAACCAGATGCAAATCTTGATCTTCAATTCTTCTTCCCCTTTTTGTCATAATCCAATAGGGGTCTTGTGAAGATAAGCAACTTCAATCTTTACAACTACATGCTATATATTACACTACTAATCCAACCTTCTAATGACTCAAATTACCCTCCATGACGCATAATAAGAATAATGAATTTGAGCATTAGAAACTTTCACTAGTAGTTGTACTATACAACTAGCAGTAGTAATAAAACCTTTATCCCAAATAATTATGCATGAACATCATCCGATGGTTAAACACTTTTTCCATAAGCTTCCCCTCAAATCAATATGTTAACCATCTCTTGACCAAAAGCAATAGAAACAATCATAAGAACTGTACGAATAACTAACCAACAATAGCAACAAATACCATGTAGTACCATCCATGACGAGCATCACTAATTTCGCTAGTGTTTGAAAAATGACTAACAGTAGTAATCGGTACCAAGTAGCAGTCATAACGAACAGTACAAATGATTAATACTCTAACAGTCATAACTTTTGTCAAGCAGTAGGAAATTCCTTCAGCCACTTTCCAATAATAGTGTTAACCATTTTTAACTAACACTTTGTTAACCATCTCTTGTATCTCGAATCTTTATAGGCTCTAAGTAATGATCACTGATGAAGAAAATAGAGTATGACAAACTTAATAAAGAAATTAAATCTTCCAAACTTGTACCTTATATCTTGTACTATTCACGACGTTGAACTTATAATCCTATGTATAAGTAGATCGCAATCTCTTTGACAAAAATCCTTATTTTCCATAATAAGTCACCGAGCCCACCATAACTCTTTCAAGTGATAGCAAATGTGAGCATTGAGCATCCTAAGTTTAATCTCACACGTTTGCTAGATTTGTCAAGTCTTCGTCGTCACCATACAAATCAAACAAGTTATCTTCAAAGTGTACCATCCTACTTTGAGATATGATAAGATACACGCCTGTAAAAATCAACTCCAATACCAAATAAGCTATAATCAATCTTCTTCGTAATCACTTCTTCAAATAATCTTCAAAAACGAGCCATAAAATCAATATGGATAAATTGTTATGAAAACAATTCAATCGAGATTCAAAACTATTTTCTAACAGTTTTAACCACATACCACTAACAGTGGATTAACTCCAACAGTAATAACCACTTTAAAAATTTCGAACAGTGGTAATCTCATGACTAACAGTGGCAATGTCCTTTGAATTCCACTAACAGTGGCAAGGAATTTCTAATTTTGAAAGGAATTTCGATTGTGCTAACAGAGGCAACATTGTACTAGCAGCGGGAACGTTGTACTAGCAGAGGCAAGAATACACTAACAGAGGCAAGTATCTTCTACTAGCAGTGGCAAGCATCTTCTACTAGCAGTGGCAGGACATCTAACGAGCAGTGGCAGCAAGTTCAGAATTATATATCTCCCTGATAACAAATCTGATCATGCTCAAATTTTTACACGAAGTCCATCAATGTTTCATTAACCACATATCCAAAAATCAAGTCGATCCAACGGTTAACGAATCTACAGTAATTATTTGACTTCAGCTGCACAAAAGAAACCATAAACTTACTGCTGTAATTTCAAAAATATGTATCTCTATGTAGACACATCCGATCACGATAAAATTTTTACATGACTTAGAAACCTGTGTCTTTAATAACATATCCAAAAATCATGAATATTCGTTGAATAACGAAGACACAGTGATCGATTTACTTCTGCCATTCCGAAAAACCCTAAACTTTCAGCAACCAATTTCGACAATAAATATCTCTCAATCAAAAGCTCAGATCAAAAATTCCTCTGGTCAGAATGTGTGCCAATATGTTAAAAAGCTCCAGTTCAAATTTCACGACGATCTAACGGTTAACGAAGGAGATCCGAATTTTTTACCATGGCTGTGCAGAAAGTGACGAATTACGAGTTTTTCTTGCAATCTTCTAGGGTTTCTTCGATATGGCTTCTCTTGCTTGTAAAACTTGTAGATCCTAGATAACGAGCCACCTTGCTCTGATACCACTTGTTAAAACGTATGATCGTTTAAGCTCTAGACTTTTTAGGTCTAATCTAGGATACAATGATAACAATGATAATAATTTGCAGCGGAATAACAATAAGAACATCAATGTTATCACAACAAGCCCCAATTTTATATGATCAGTATAAAACGGTTATACAAATATAACAGGATCAAGATACCTTGATCTTGAGGCTAAACAAAAACCCTAGACGTCTACATTATGTGTGCTCACCTAAACCCTATGCCTATATCCCTTTATATAATAGAGATATTAGGGTTACAAAGAAATCATAATTGTATAAGGAAACTAATTAAAACAATCGTTACTTTTAGTCCCTCATCTTTAATTATTTTGTATCATCAAATCAATAATTCCCTACAGAAGGAGATTTGATTCTTGATCAAACTTATGACGAGAATGCTGCATTACTGGCTATCTGAGTGATTGACACTAGCAAGTAGGAAACCCTAAACACCTTAGTGATTTGAGTGACCCACTGTGAGGATTGCCTAGTCATGATTATCATCTAAGTTGCTCGAAGAAGGTATCAAATTCTATAAACCCTTAGTTTCCCGTAAGAACTCTTTCATAACTGTAACTTTATATTCTTTAGAAATAGTCTTTCTAAAAATAAGTGCAATTAGAATCATTCCAAAAGCCTTTCATGAATGAGTTTGCTTGAGGACAAGCAAAGTTCTAAGTGTAGGATACTTAATATCACGTAAAAAGTCATGTTTTTACTACCGATATCTCTCTCATTCTAGAACGACTCTTGGCATTTTAAACTCAAAAACATTACAAATCAATGATATTATGCCAAGATGGTCAAAACAAGGTTGCACGGAAAAAATCAAGCAAAACGGATGAAAAACGAAGATTCCACACACGTTTGAAGATTCAAGGCATCAAAACGAGATTTCAAGACAAAAGTGCCCATCATCAAAATCCATCTCATCCAAGACGTTCTTTTTCAAATTACGAATCCAACAGAAGAAGAATCAACAAAAACGGATAAAGAATGAAGATTATACGCACGTCGGAAGATCTAAATGATTCGTACGCAATATCTGGAGATAGGAGACATATTTTTGGTATATCTTTACATAAAAGTCTTCGTTTTTGAATTATGAATCCAACGCAAAAAGAATCAACACAAACGGACACATAACAAAGAAGATACGCATGAATTAAGCAACGCAGCGAAAGATGACGGACCGGGACGGGTGGCAGCCAGCCGCCGCCGGCCACCACCAGGCTGCCGGCGGCCACCTGCCCCCCGTCTCATTTCCACTTTTCCTTCCTTGCGTGTACCCGGTGCGCCACCTTTCCATGCTTTTTTGTACCTGGTGCGCCACCTTTCGCTACTTTTTCGTACCCGGTGCACCACCTTTCACCCTTTTTCTAATGTGTGCCATTGAATGCTAATATGAGCCATATTTCATCTATAAATAGCATCCCTTAGGCTTCATTTCAACACACGCCTTCCACACCTTTCATATCTTTCTTATTTCTTTCTAGCTTTTATTTTCTTTCTCTCTACTTTCTCTCTCTAAGCTAATTTAATTAATTTAGTGAGAGATAAGTAGGAGATTATTTATGTAGTAGTTAGTAGTAGCTAGCTTAGCAATGTAACGCTTTGGATTATTCCGAAGTAATATAAGCATCATTTTGCTCTCAATAATTACGGGTAACATCTATCCTTTCTTTTATTAATTATTTAGAATGTTCTTGTTTGATGTTTACAATTTATTAACATTAGAAATGTCTATTACCATGATATGCGAGTAGTTGCTTATATGTTTGCCATGATTTAGATAGTTATAATGGGATGATATTAAATATTGTAAAGTAATATGACGGCCCCTATTCGACTGTTCCCGGATATAGTGCTGGAAACGCTTTATGCGGAGTACAAACGTATGGAAGTCTGGGAACTTCCGGTGTTCAGTCGTTGGCTGATGTGTTCAGTACATTTGGGAGAACTTCCGGTGTATTGTAATTGTTTTTGTTTACTATCCATGTTACATATCTTCTATCTGATTGCGGACAACTCTATGTTAATTAGTTGATAGGATCGTAAAAGCAACTCATTCCAACATAGTTTAAATTTATAAAAAGAAATTTATATGAATGGGAATTATTATACTTTGTTATTGTTTAAATATATGACACTAGACCTAATTTATGGAGCACCCTTTCTAGTTATCCACGTGACTACAACTTAGATATTAGGGAGTCATGAACCTTAATTATGGTAAGTAGTTATCTGTACCCATGACGTGCAATAAGTAAGACACAATGAAACCATTCGTTGTACATATTAGATTTACATTTCTGCACTGCCTTTTATTTAATCAGTTTAGAATGCCACTTTCACTGTCAATTACTCCTGATCGCACGTTAGACGTAAGAGGCCGTGGAATTACTCTATAAAATACACTGTTTATTACTGAAAGGTATGGTCTGCATATGAAACACGTTTTGACAAACTGCGAATAATCCAGGGATGTATAACTGTATGAAAAGGAGAGGTCTAGGTCATAAATCAAAGTAATTAAAGCTTAAGAAAAGTATTAACAAGGTCTAGAAAAGGAAAGTCTTAGTGACTTAGATACATGAACCCCCTAGAACTTACATATTTGGTTCTTTAAACATAGCAAGTTAATAATTAGATACACATTTAGAAGAACGCGATATAAGCTTAGGTGTTAAGAACGGTCAGACCTATGAGACAATATGCTGCTTTATTCATGTACC
This sequence comes from Pseudognaphalium luteoalbum, assembly GCA_963422505.1. Classification (NCBI taxonomy): domain Eukaryota; kingdom Viridiplantae; phylum Streptophyta; class Magnoliopsida; order Asterales; family Asteraceae; genus Pseudognaphalium; species Pseudognaphalium luteoalbum. The sequence goes on along the minus strand of OY730195.1, from coordinate 59,770,662 downwards.
TCGGTTTTTCACCAAGATAGGTTGCTTATCTTTCAACTAGGTAAGTATTGGGAGTTTAGCGTATTGCTCCGATCAGAATCACGATAACCTAGTTCCTAGTGACTTGCCAACGGGAATTTAATTGGTAGGGTTCTAGTGTTTACACCAAAGTCTGTTAATCTATTAATTTGAAAGTGTCCCCATCATAAACACCATCCCGGTATTATACTATCCCAAGTCATGGTGAACCACGTCTTCCCTATCCTTGATTGTTCCAGACGTGCTAGCTAGCTTATTTTTAATTTCATTGTTAGTAGTTTAAATTAGATAAAAACAAAACAAAACCAACTATATGAACCCCATCTTGAAGACTGAATTATTCAAATGAGCTCCGTTTCAAATTCGACCGTCTGGAGATGACTCTGATCATCCTTACCACTTACTAGTATCAGGTACTTGTACCTAGTACCAGTAGGTAGTTTGGAGGTTTAGGCCCCGAGCAAAATAAATTTTAAAACACCCTGATCGCCCCTCAGTCATTACAACAACACCAACGACACTGACGGCTGGGGTCGCATCATATCGCATTAAATCAGCCATACACAATAGAAACGTGCGAGACGCGCCTGACAAACGAAATAAATCTAAATTATATTTTTATAATTCATTATTAAGTATTGTGATAAAATACATCGAGCAAAAATAATACGATTACACGCGTACGAATAAAACGTCTAAAAACGTTACACGGGTTATATAAATGTACAAACGCACAACGAACGCGCAAACCGAGACACAACAATATTTTAATAACTCAAAATAAAGTATTTTGAATAATACTTTCAATAAAAAAAAATATCACGATTTAAATTAATAACGAAACACAAGTATTAAAACGTATAACGGTTAAATATAGGTAAAACGATCGGGTAAACGAACACCATATGGAACACAAAATTTGAGGACAAAATTTAACCCAACCACACCCTTGTGGGGTCTACACCAACCGGCCAAGGGCATGGCATGGCCATGCCTTGCCTTTACTTCTTTGCCAGTAAATCACCAAACACACCCATGCTTCAATCATTCACCAAACCATCTATCTCTCTCTCTACTCTTTAAACTCTCTCCATCCTTCTCTCTATACCACCATCGGCCACCACCTTCACCACCATAAAAATAGTAAATACCACAAAAACACCTTGGATTTGCAAGCTTGTTTGGAAAGAAACGACCACCACAACGCGAGGAACAGTTCTATCTTTTCAGTTTATTCATACAACATTGTAAGACTTCATAACCTTTGTAAAATACTTGGATTATTTTTATTACATGTTAGTATGTTCATATAACCTAGAAATGTCCAAATCAAGGTTTAAAACTCGTTTTTCAAACACGTATTTAAAGGGACAGATTATGTTCTAGATTTTTGGACTCACGAGAAACATCATAACAAATCATACACACAACATAAACATATGAGACTACTGGATTATCTTTGTATTTTTTCTGGCTACAACTTTCGTTTGGAACTCATTGCCTAGAAATGCATTGATTTTTCTCAGTAATTACGTTTAAACACTTGTATCCGGACTGGTCGGAAATTTGAACCTCATGGGGTTTTGTCATTTTATTTGACCAACTTGTAGACACCTAAAATTCATGAAAAAATTTGGTAAAAACTAGTCGATAACCCGCGCAATGCGGCGGTAGTGATAGAAAATATAATGGTTGTCGGTAATTATAGTCGACGTAACAATGATAATTATATTAGCATATGTTACTACTCCATTTTTCTTTCTTTTAGCCTGTATTTCAATTTTATTTATAGCTTGTAGAATCATAAGATTTATTATATAAATATTATAATTTAATAGTGATAGAAAACAATTTTTATTATTTAAATTTAGGTTTTCACTAAATGTCAAACTATTCAAAAGCATATTATACATCGAAATCTGATTGAACAAATTTAATTAAATGGCTCACTTTATTTTATTAAGTGAAGAAAGTAGATGTAAATTGATTTGATTATGTTAGCTTCTATATTTATCCATATAGTTAGAGGGTATAAATGTAATTTCCGATATCCCCATTTTAAACATTAAGCCAAAATGACTAAATGCATAATAATGGCTTAAGATGCCTAAGACATATTGGAACAACTGTGATTTTTGGTAAGAGTTAATTCGAAGTCTAAAGTGTCCAAATTGTGAGTTGAATCGGGTATAAAATCTGGAAAACGTAACTCTTTGAAGGTTTGGAAACACGTTATAAAAACCAACACCTCGGGTTAACCCCGACACGAACCAATAATTTTTACAACCTCTATTAACTATTTTAAAACTTGTGTAAAAGTTTCGGGTCATACCGAGGTCGTTTGACCGTAAAACTGAAATTAAAAATCTGATCAGACTTTAGTGTCGCTACGGGCCCAAATCTGATAGGGATACTAGCCCTATGTCGCCAAATCCAAATGTGTGTCGCTATAGCAACACTAAACTCTGTGTCGCTAAAATTAATTATGTCTCAAATAGAGACACTGACCTTGTGTCACTACCTTATCGAATGCCGCATATTACGACACTAACCCATGTGTCGCAAAAATCAATTTAATGTCACATATAGCAACACTGACCCTAGTGTCGCCATAATTGACTAAGTGTCACCAAACTAGCAACACTCAACCTAGTACCGCTATTTACAAACTTGGAAAATATTTTATTCATTAAGTTTCGAACGCTTACTACATACAAACCTCATACGATGATACTCGTACATGATATATACATATATATATATATATAGACTTTGATAAGTATACAAAATAATGAAACACATAATAGTAATACTATCGAATTAATATTACAAATCATTACCAACGGGCCGTACATGTTTTCAAAAACACAATCAAAACAAACCAATGTAATTGGACATTACTAGTTGAATGAATAACTAGCATAGATGATCTATCGAGACATCAAATCATAATTATAACCTTACGCATTTAGGACACCCGGCAGGTTACAGTCATTTGGATGATATCATTTCCTTGTGACATCATTATTTGCTGTTAGCAAACACTTCAGACTCAGGTGAGTCTCATAGCCCCGCTTTTTACTATTTTTACCTCGGGGTGAGGATACATGCTCAGTTTTTATTTACATGTGAACACCAGTACAAAACATCGATATATTAACTGCATGATTTTGCTTTACTAATCATGAAGTCCTCCACCACATAGTTGTTAATATGGATTTAGCGTGAATGTTAATGTATGGTACCATATGGGATTGACAAGGGGTAGTCGCGTTATCACGACTGCGGTCGAATGGACGCATTATCATTTGTTCATAACGAGTGTAGATTAGGCACTCGCAGGAGGCAACCTAGCTCAGGCACTTGATTATGATCCTGACACCTCAATCTAGCTCGAACTATGGGCTCATGGCACTAATATACACACTTATTTGATTGATTTCTAACATATTAAATCTTGTGGTTCATACAAACATCAGGAGATTCCCCTGCATTTCTACATTTTGTAAAACTAGATATGCCTTGGAATCTCTTACATTTGACTTACTAGCTTTTGTAACTATTACAACATTGTAAAACTCTTATATTATCAATGAAATTTGTAAACGACGCATATAGAGTCGTTCATTATATCTTATGTGTTATGATTACCCGATTAGTCACGCCCCGACCTGAATCGCTTCCGCATCATGAATTTGGGGGTGCGACAGGGGTTGATGGACTTCCTGTTAACTTTACTCAATCTGATGATGGTACTGATTCTAGTGATGATGAGATGGCAAAACAACCCACCTTCACATCATATGCATCAGTGATCGAAAATAATGCAAATAAGAGGAAGGTAAACTTCCAAGTACTTGAAACGGGTCAGCCTAATGTTGAAAATGCAGATGTTCAGATTCTTTATCTTTGGTAAGGGAGGCTAACTCTAGATTTGAAAACACTCTGTACGATTATTTCTTTGGTAAGAGAGTTGTGTTTCCTGTTGTTGAACATTATGTATTGAATACCTGGAAGAAATTTGGAATACCTAAAGCTATGATGAATGCGAAAGACTTCATTTTCTTCAAGTTTAACTCAGCAATAGGTAGAGATCAGGTTTTGGAAAGTGGTTCGTGGTTTATTCGGAATGTCCCAATTGTTCTAAAGAAGTGTTCTCCTATTGCTTCTTTTTAGAAAGAAGGCTTAACATCGGTTCCGATTTGGGTTAAGTTTCATGATGTTCCGATTGCTGCATTCACTTCGGATGGATTGAGTGCCATAGCTACTAAGTTGGGCACACCACTTATGCTTGATTCGTACACGAGCACTATGTGTATGAACTCTTGGGGCCGCTTGGATTTTGCTCGTGCCTTAATTGATATAAAGGCTTATCGGGCATTTAAGGAGACTTTGATGATTGCTATTCCTATTGAGGATGGTACTAGTACCACCTTGCATAAGATTAGAGTGGAGTATGAGTAGAAACCATCACGTTGTGGTCTTTGTATGGTGTTTGGACATGCGGACGACCAATGTCCTAAGCGTATACTGGAAAATTTGAAGAAATAGGTTGCTACAAAGGTGGGGGTTGATGGGAAGAAGCAGGATGACTCTTAAGGCTTTCAGGTTCCGAGTAAGCATTTTCGTGGTCTTGTTATTGGTAATCCAAATAAAGTGATTGTCGCTAAACCTAAGCAGGTCTTTGTTGCAAAGAAGAAGACAAATGAGACTAGCACTACTTCTACGTCTAACTCCTTTGAGGCACTTTCTAAGGTAGATACTAAAGTGGACAGCAATGTTTCTTCAAGTGAGAAGTTGGTTAACCAGAAGGAAGATAGAGGGAAGAAAGTGGCTTCTACAGATGCTAACACTGAGAATCACTCCAGCTTGTATTCGCGTTGGGAAGAGACTTGTGGGTCTGAGGCTACTAATCCCTATTTGACTGAAGAGGATGATGAAGATGATATTCTTGATGTTCATGATAATGAAATGGCTGATTACATGAGCCTTCATGATAGGAAGGGTGGTAAAAAGAAATGAGTAGAATGGTTGTTATTTGATGTCTTTGTTGAGTCAAATGTTGCTTTGTGGTTGTGTCCTTATTATGTAGTCTTTATCGCCTATGTAACGGGATGAGGTGTGGGATTCACTCACATCCATTGTACTTAAATAATTTTTGTAGTGATATATTTACCGGGTAAACATTTACCATTTACCCCAAAAAAATATTTGGAAACTATAAACGATTTGAAGGTTTGAATGGAAAATGATCTTCCGTTATCTTTTCCTCACCGTCCGCGATCTTCTTGTTTTTTTATCATCTATGCATTCAACATGCCGTATGCAATAGCTTCATCCTGTTGAACGCTTTCTTTAGCATTCTTGACAAGTGATTCACACTTTTCTAAAATATCTCTCTGTCCCAAATCTTCATTCATTACACTCCATAGAATTCACAGGAATATGATTATATCCTTTTTCTTGGACTACGATTATGCTTTTGATGATGTTGTTAGGCCAGTACTCCATGCACATACAGGATGAGGAAGAGGATGACATGAGTTTTTTGAGGAGGAAGATGATGACATGAGAATTATCATGACTTTTCGTGCTCATTCTCTAACAAAGCCAGGAGTATCATCGCTTATACAGAAGCGGAAGCATAAAAAAGGGAATTGATAAATACAACACCAATATCATTTCATACACTATGAAACAATCTTGGTGTTGTATTTATCAGCACCCCAAAAAAGAGCTGAAATTGAAGCTGCCAAAACTAAAACCGAGAAATATGAAAAGAATTGACCTTTTCAAAACTCTACTACGACCAAGCTCTGTGCTTCAACGATACTAAACACAAAAATGACATCCAACAAAACAGAAACAAGGGAAAGAAATTATGTTTATAAACTGCATTTGCACAGAACAATTTAATAAAAAGGCTTTCTTTCAAACGCTCTAACTGTTAGTCGGCATCTTTGGAGGAGTAACATAACTGGGAAATTGCAATTGCGAAGAGTATTAAGTGTTAAATTTTTTATTTTTTTTTGTCGAAAAGATAAGCATGAAAATGGAAATGATTCATAATGTAACATTTTTGAATAAAGACTAAAGAAGAGAAAAATTCACAGCTTCACATTGTAAGTATTGACTACTTCATGACCTGATCCTTATATAAAGAGAGTACGTGTTGACATAATATGGTGGTTTTTTTATAAACCGCTTATGTAACAAAAAGTGAATAGTTTATAATTGTGGAACAATATGTGTTTTAAGGAGGTTCGACAAACCACCGCCCTAAACTTATATTGACTAATAGTTTGCTTTGGTCATTTTCATTTACATTTTTATATGTGCAATATTTTATTGTATTGAAAAGGCATTGTCAAAAACCAGAAAATAATAAATTAAGTACTCCCTCCGTCCCATAATAAGTGTCTCACTTACTATTTTAGGACGTCCCAAAATAAGTGTCCAGATTCCCTTTCAGCCAATTAGAAAAGACTTTAGTGGGTAAAGATAAGATGTTATTGGTAGATAGTGATTTTTCTTAAACTGTGTACATTTTGACATGAGACACTTATTTTGGGACGGAGGTAGTATATTTTAACAAAATGGAGTATTAATAACAAAAAAATAGAAGCACATTGAACAATAAAACTTATTCGGATCAAATTAATTTTCATTAGTGTGTATATATATATATATATATATATATCCTTTCAATGTAAATATATAAAGGCATATATGCAATATTTTATTGTATTCAAAAGGCATTGTCAAAAATGAAAAAAATACTAAAATAAGTATATTTTAACAAAATGGAGTATTAATAACCAAAAAAAATAGAATCACATTGAACAATAAAATTTATTCGGATCATAAAAATTTTAATTAGTGTATATATATATATATATATATATATATATATATATATATATATATATATATATATATCCTTTCAATGTAAATACATATAGGGAATTTGTCAATACAGATCATTAAAACTTTTAGTGTTAAACGATTGACTTATGGAATTAATAACAATAAAAATCATAATTTTTTTAATAACACAAAGCATAACAAATCTAGTAGTTAACCAATCAACTTATGGAATTAATAACAATATTAAACAATACAATTTTTTTAATTACACATAATAAAAAATCTACTAGTTAACCGATCGACATAAATAATCTTCGAATCCATTTCCAGCCTCGATTTTGTGAGATATCCTTGAGCCGGTTTTCCGCAAAGATGAGAAACATGTCACAACACAATAACGATTGTAGTATCTTTTTATAGTTACAAAAAAAAATATATTTAATTTAGTAACAACATAAAAGAAAATAAGGAAAATCGTGATGAAAATATAAGGTAAAGCCAAACAAAGATGCAAAGAGATGACATTTGGTCACAATATGTCTCCTTGCATCCATATATCTTATCGGAATGCAAAGGACTTTGTGAATTATGTAGACAATTCTTTGGAATCATATAACGATCTTCGGTATTTTCTCGATGATTTGTGTCAGAGGTTCTTTCGCACCCATCCAGACCACAAACAAACATCTTAAATGTGTGACTATCAAAGAATATATATAGAAAAAATTCCCAAAATAAATGGTTGCAAAATAATATACAAATAATCAAAGTTAATAAAAACCTAAGAAATAAAAGGGTGAACTTTTTATTATATGCTTACCAAGTACATAGGAGATGTTTGTTTGAGCAAAATGAAAGAAAATTTAGGAGCCATATAAGAAAGGTAATTTGTATGTGAAAGATTATTACAGTATGAAAATGAATGAATGATTGAATGAGTAAGAACTTGTAGATTTATATAGAAAATTACTGTAGTATTCATACGAAGGCAGTTTTTATTTACACTGCCCTCAAATATATTCCGAAAATAATACTATGTATAACTATAAGCGGTAACTATAAAAACCTCCATACATGTTAATGAAAAATAAAATAAAAATATAGAAATGATTTGGTGAAAATTCCTTGATTCGTTTTATTGATCACCTCTTAATGTAAATCCCTTGATTCTAAAAATATAGAAATGATTTGGAGCAACTAATCGCTTATCCACAACTCCCCGGTAACAGTGAAACCAGTATTTAGGTCTATGTTTGGACATTCCTTTTCTTGCTTCTCTAACAAAGCTAGTGGCATCAAAACATATGGCTACATACTTTGATTGACTCCATCAGCTTAGCCATATGCTTGTCTAAATAGACAATGTTTAAACAGAGAAATCATGGTCAGAAAGGAGACCCTAGTATGATAAAGAAATATATAATGATGAAAAAGTTATCTAAGGAAAAAAAGAGGAAAAAAAATAGCGGACTTCATATTGTTTATTTTGTCACTTATTTGATAAATTTGGTCATCACATATTGTTTGTGTTTGTAATATACTCCGTAATAAAGCAAAAACGTGTGCATTAATTTTTATTTAATGCAATTTTCAAGTTTCAACACCAAAGGACACCGATCGAGTACCGAATCACCGAGTAATAAATTAAGACGGTTGGCCATCATACATGTATGTATGTATGTATGCATGCATGCGTGTTTATATATATATATATATATATTATATATATATATATATATATATATATATGTATGTAATCATGTGTGTATGTATATATGTATGTATGTATGGATGCATGTACATGTGTATGGATGATGTATGTATGATTGTATATGTATGTATATACTAGTATACTTATACTTTATGTATGTATGGATGATGTATGTATGTATGCATGCATGCATATATACTTTCAAGAATGTTGCTTATGTATGTATGTATGTATGTATGTATGCATGCATGCATGTATACTTTCAAGAATGTTTCTTATGTATGTATGTATGTATGTATGTATGCATGTATATATGTATGTCTCTCTCTCTCTCTCTATATATATATATATATATATATATGTATGGATGCATGTATGTATGTATGTATGGATGCATGTACATGTGCATGGATGATATATGTATGGATGCATGTATATATGTATGTATGTATGTATGTATGTATGTATGGATCGGATGATGTATGGATGATATATGTATGATTGTATATGTATGTCTATACTTGTATACTTATACTAGTATTTATGTATGGATGATGTATGTATGTATGCATGTTTGTATATATGTATGTATGTATGGATCGGATGATGTATGTATGGATGATGCATGGATGATGTATGTGTGGATGATGCATGGATGATGTATGTATCATTTTATATGTATGTTTGATAGTCCCTTATTCTCTATCTGTTACTAAATTGGAATCCCAATAAGTAAACTTTAATTGTAGAAGGGAGGTTGAATACAATTAAAAAGTTTTTTTGATTTTAATCAAGTTATTTATTTAAGTTTTAATTGTAATCAATGAACATACAAAAACAGAGTATCACAAATATAACAATTAAGTAAATAAGTAATAGCAGCTGGACTTTGAATCTTATTGATTATAAAACTCAGTAAGTGTTGATTATGAAATAAAATAACCAAAGCCAAACCAAATCAAACACTTAAGCTAATCTATTACAAATGAGATGAACAGTAGCTGACAAACACGATATAAATATCTCCTATAAAATAGGATCTGGAATGACACATGGCGTTGCTTGATTGGCTATGATCTCCCTGAAATGCGTCTAAAAGATATTATGTGGGCCCTAATTTTGTTACCGAGAATATCTCTTTTATCTTCTATGTGCTGCCACGTAATTCTTTGTATGTATGTATGTATGTAATTATGAATGTATGTATGTATATGTATATACATATGCATGCATGTGATATACTATATATGTATGTATGCATAAATGTATGTCTGCATGTATATATGTCTATATATAGATATATATATATATATATATGTATGTATGTATGTATGCATGTATGTATATGTATGTATGTAGGTACGCATGTATGTATGTATGTATGTATGTATGTATGTATGTATGTATGTATGTATGTATGTTTGTACATATACACGTATTTATATATATGTATAAAGTGTTTTGTATGTATGCATATATGTATGTATATATGTATGTATGTATGTATGTATGTATGTATATACGCATGTATGTATGTCTTTATATATGTATGTATGTATGTATGCATGTGTGTACGCATGTATGTATATGTATGTACATACACGTATGTATGTATAAAGTATTTTGTAATTATAGTATTTATGTATATGTATGTATATTATTAATTTATCATTTAATATAAATATATTATAAATTAGTGTTTTGTATATTATACGGCGTATTTACATATATAGAGAGAGATACATACACACTTTTTGTTTATATTATCAATTTATCATTTTACATAAATATAATATACTCCGTATTAAGTAATTTTGACCTTTTCATGGCAAAAGTTAGAGTGAAGCGGTTTTGACTAGAACTGCCGTATAATAGTTTTTTTATTAGTATTTTACTTACTTTTAGTAGGTTTTAGTGGCCATTTTTTCATTATCTATTACTCTCTCGGGCTTTCATCTCCACAATCCACATTACACACAGTTGATGACTTTGATGATAAGCAATGACACCCAAAATTATGGTTAATGTCCGACCGATTGAGCAATTGTTTGAGGTATTATTTTTTACTGTAGATTTGCATACTTAAATATGATAGTTATACATACACAAACCCACAGACACTAATAAAGTCCGACCGATTCATGAATTTTTTAGGTCTTATTCTTTACTGATTAATTTGCATACTTAAATTATACACATGTACATTTATGCGAAGTATTTAAGGAAAGAAGAAGTGCAAGGTTGAGGATTTTTACGCGTCCACAATCAGAGAACAACATTAACGCCATATACAGGCAATTGAACCAGCCATGGACCGAGGTGGTGGAGAGCCGGTTGTGTTTGATGATGACGAGGTAAATTCCATTGAAAACTTCTAACTAGCTTGTAATTAGGTATAGGGCAAAAAGACCCGAACCCGATGGGGATCCCCGCACCCCAAACTTTTCTGGTGGGATTGGGGATGACTTATCGGGTTTTGGGGCGGGTTTTGTACGGAATAGAATGTAAATTTGAATAGTTTGTTACATACTAAGCATGACAGACACTCAGACTATAGTTTGTTTACATTGAAAACGCACCAGACTAGAGTGCTACTTGTTTGATGTTTGGTCATGTTAGTTGGAAATTTGACATGTTGTTGCTTGTTTTAGTTTTAGGTAGATGGTCCCATTCTTACATCTTGTAAGATTGGGTGGTGTTAGTTTTTAATTAATGGTCAAGTTTTCTGGTGTCTTTGTACTTGTACTCTATTTCCTTTCTCATGGTAATTGTCTGCTTTTGCTAAAAAATGTATATAGCTATCCGTACCATGTCAACTTATGAAGCCGTATGGGGACTACCTCGTTAGATGGATGAGAGGGATGACACACCCTAGTGAGAAGGAAGAACTACAGCCTGGTTATGTGTTTGTACAAGTTATTCAATGGCCACACCAAGCGATCAAGGCAAGTAAAATTAAATCTGGATCAACATGTATGTGTGTTACATGTCATATTGATTTTAGTTAACTTTTTTATTTAATGTAGCTTGGTGATGACATGTCACCACTCAACTCTATCACTAAGGCATTCTGTATTGGGTTTATCAGTGTTTTGTTAATGTAGGATGTACCCCCAACTGCACCACAATCAGAGCCATCTAACAAGTTTACACGTTTGGAGGATAAGCTAATGACTGGACCTGTAAGAATTAGAGAATTGGACATCTGTTTCACCAACCACTTTGCAGACAATGACAGTCTAATCAAAATTATATCGCCATTGGGTATGTATCTGGGTTTTGTTGGTCCATGTGTAGAATGGATTGTTTACTATGCGGTGCTAGGATGGCTGACGAATGATTTTATCGATATCTCCATTATGTCTTGGTGGGCGATGTAAGTTCTATAATAATGGTTTGTAAAAAGTATATCTATATATTATTATATTTGTGTGATTTTTTACTTATACTATTTTTTCATAATTTTAATTTTAGGGACTTGTGGGTCAATAAAGAGAGGCAGTCACTTCCAAACAGATGCGCATTCCTACATCCTACTATGTGCCAATCATTGTATTGCGAACAGGATGCTCATGACATGACTGTTCTTACTGATCACATCAGATCTCAGTTTCTCCACCACGCTGACAAACAGTTCTTCATGGCTCCTTATATTAACAGGTGGTACGTTTTTATACCAATGTGTGTATATATAGGGTATGCTTTATGGTTTTAACTATAAGTACTTAATTTATTAACAATCTAATATATATCTAAAATTTTCTTTTATTAGGAAAACTGAGTGGGTCCTCTTCATTCTCGAAATGTCAACCATACGGGCTACATCTTAGATTCAATATATATATATATATATATATATATATATATATATATATATTGTTGAGCATTTGCTTTGCTGGAAATCAATATCAATATGGTCATTATTTTGGTTGTGCAATTTAGTAATTACACGAAATGAAATCGATATATAGCTACTGAAGTATTTGCACTTTTGCAGTGCTATATATATGTTCAGAAACTTTAAGCGGTTATCGGGTCCCCGCCAAAATAAACTAAAAATATATATTCCATTTTAAAGAATTTATCTATTAATCGGCATTTTTAATAATAACAACGGTTTTCACATACCCCCTTATCAATTAAGTAAAATACAGTAAAAATGATCAAAAATATCACCGCCATGAACTACAATATAAACCGCCTAAATGTACATTTAAAATCTGGCGTCAACCTTGCAAAGGCATTAAATGACATCCAGATAAACCGCCCATAATATTTTAGAACCGCCGTAAATCAACATTATTAAAGGTGGTGTTTTCACCTCCCCTAGAGATATATCAATTTTAAACAACGCTCACATAGATGACAAGTGAGTCACTGCCCGTAATGGGCTTTTTCACCGCCCGTAATGTGCATTTTTGTAGTAGTGTGAGAATTTGCTAGAGAGACACTAGACATGAAGGTTCTTGAAGAACCTCGGATACCCTAAATGTGAAAAACGAATAGTGACAAGATTCTAATAATATATATCGTGTCTCATACTTTGTGGAATCGAATAAATGAAATCGACGTCGTTAATATTTTATATATGTCGTTAATATTTTATATGTTGAAATTATTGGCCAATATGAGAAGACTCATGAAATTAATGAAAAATATAATCTCTTGATGTGAGATGGTTTGGCTTAAGTTCTATACACTTAAAAGTGTAAATTATATCATATATAAATAAATCTTGATGTAAAAAGCCCAATGACAATGAAATTATGAGATATAAGGAAAGAGTGGTGATACAAAGATTTTTTTCAAACATCAAGATATATTTATGAGGAGGTACTTTTGATTGGTGGATGCAACTATTTTATTGATTGTCTGGCAATAGAAATTGAAATTGAATCGCGTCTATTGGATATTATTAAGGATAAGTAATTATTGGAATTCCATGAAGGATATGAAATTATTAAAGAATGTTTCATGATCTAAATATTTTTAAGATAGAAGGAAAGAGTTCTCGAGAACAATATTTGATAAAATTTAATAAGATCTTATATCGATGAAAATCATTTGGGCACATATAATAAATTCATTTTTGCAATATTTCTTGTAAATAATATATTCTATATAAAATGTGAGTGTGTTACCCCATGCATCATTTGAATATAATTATTTTGAAATTTGTATATTATTGAAAATATTTTGAAGCTTCCATAGGTGATTGAAAAATAAAATTAAAGGAATGATTATTGTGAAGACAAGGTTTTTTCATGGGTTAAATATCAATGATGTAGTCTTTGTGCATCAAGAAAACTATACAAAAAGTGCTAATAAGATTTGATGGACTCACGATATGCATTAAGCACTTCAATCTCGCTAAGGTACTAAAAATATGGGTTTATATTTTACTAACCAATGCAAGACTAGCTTAGTTGGTTTTGCAGATGTAGGATATATATCCGACCCCCATACTAGTCGATCTCAAACTAGTTATGTTTTCACAAGTGGCGGTACTACAATTTCTTGGCGTTCAATAAAGAAAACAATCACAGCCACTTCATCATATCATGCTGAGATTCTAGCAATTCATGAAGCAAGTTGAGAGTGTGTTTGGTTACAAAATTTAATACATCAAATATGTGATTCATGTGGTATTTCTTCTTGACATGCGGCACATGCAATATTATATGAAGATAATGCACCATACATTACTCAACTTATAGAAGGATACATCAAGGGTGATCGAACCAAACATATTGCACCAAAGTTCTTCTTCCCTCATGACTTACATAAATGTAGAGATATCAAGTTACAACAAGTCCGTTCAAGCGAGAATCTAATAGATTTATTTACCAAGGCACTTCCGATTTTAACATTTTGGAGGCTTGTTCGTGATATTGGTTTGCGTCGAATTCATGATTACACCGGATGTACTCATCAAGGGGAGGAAATACGCGATGCACTCTTTTTCTCTTAGTTATGGTTTTATCCCACTGGGTTTTCCAAACAAGGTTTATAATGAGGCAGCATCCCCATGTTTATTAAAAGATTATGTATGATATCGCGTAAAAAGTCACGTTTTTACTACCGATATCTATCTCATTCTGGAACAATTCTTGGCATTTTAAACTCAAAAATAGTACAAATCAATGATATTATGCCAAGATGGTCAAAACAAGGTTGCACGATAAAAATCAAGCAAAACGAATGAAAAACGAAGATTCCACGCACGTTTGAAGAGTAAAGGCATAAAAACGAGATTTCAAGACAAAAGTGCCCATCATCAACAACCATCTCATCTAAGAAGTTCGTTTTCAAATTACGAATCCAACAGAAGAAGAATCAACGAAAACGGATAAAGAATGAAGATTCTACACCCGTCGGATTATCCAAATGATTCGTACGTAATATCTGGAGATAGGAAACATATTTTTGGTATATCTTTACATCAAAGTCTTCATTTTTGAATTACGAATCCAACACAAAAAGAATCAACGCAAACGGACGAATAACGAAGAAAACACGCACGAATCAAGAAATGAGGCAACAGGCGATGAACCGGTGCGGGGGGTGCCAGCCGCCGGCCGGCTATCACCCGCACGTTTCACGCTTTTTGGTCCTTGTGTGTACCCGGTGCTAGACCTTTGCGCAACTTTACGTACCTCGTGCACCACCTTTACGCAACTTTACGTACCTCGTGCCACCACCTTCACGTACCCGGTGCCACCACCTTTCACTCCTTTTGCTAATGTGAGCCTAGGGATGCTAATGTGAGCCATATTTTCCCAATAAATATAGCCCCTAAGGCTTCATTTTCACACACACCATTCTTAGAACAATATACTTCCCTTAAGATATTGCTTCTACTTTCTTTCTATTTTCTTACTAAAAATTAGTTTTAGGCTAGTTTAGGAGCTTGTTTAGAATAGAAGGAAAGTACGGAACGCATTGTAAATCTTCGGTGTAAGCTTGGAATTATGTCAATTAATTCAAGTCTACTTTCTCCCGCATTTAATCCTGGTGCTTTCTAATCCTTATCTATCTTAATTAATTACGTTTATATTGATTATGCTAGATTTAGTTATTGCCCTGATTAGAGAATAGTATACTTGTTGTGTTTGTTTGCGATGTAGTTAATTAATTATGGGATGATTTATAATTAAATATTAAAGATCGGTAGTATCGCTTGGTAGTATCGCTTTGATCATCCTATTGCATGTTCTTGTTTGATTGTTGCCTTAGGATCATCATAGTGGTAAAATATAAACGGTCTTAATTATCGTAAAGTAATATGATGGCCCCTATTCGAATGTTACTCAATATAGTACTGGAAACCCTTCAAGGTGGAGTACAAATGTATGGAAGTCGAGGAACGACCGAAGGTAATCATATTACGAAACGGTACAATATTACGAAGTAATATGATGGCCCCTATTCGACTGTTATTCGATATAGTACTGGAAACACTTCAAGGTGGAGTACAAATGTATGGAAGTCGAGTAACGACCGAAGGTAGTTATATTACGAACTAATATTATAAAATGAGAAACCTAGTTTAATTAACCTTTCTAAATAGACTTTTAAACTTCAATTTAATCTATCGCTTTTCCACCAATAAACATGATTACAACGCCTTTTTAACGACGTCTAATTAAAAGGTAGTCAGTCATCTGTGTCAATATAATTTCTCAAAGGTATGAAACTATGGAACCGAAAGGCTACATGGGGGATTATCGTAGGACAAGATATGGCCAAGGTTTGAAGCGGCGGAACCACTTTAAGTGAGGAACGCTGTGGATAATTAGGGGATTTATTGGGTAGTCTTAAGCAAGGGCTAGTTTAAAGTCATTAATGAACTTTTTAAATACATGAATCTGTTAGGATGACGAGGAATCGTTATATGATTCAGTTATGTCTAGTACCTTAAGATTTTGTTCCCGTTCATATGAAAGTATTATTAAACCATAATCAAGATTTTGCTTATTATTCTAAATACTTTGTGATGTTACCATAACCTAGCTCCCGGTGTGACATGCTAATGGGATTGTAATTAGTAGGGAATCTAGTGTTTACATCACGAGTATTCAAGATTAATAATTAACAAATATCTTTCAACACAGTTTCTCCAAACATCATCCCATAACTTAATTAACGAAATCTCAACAAACACTATCTTTATTTTATCTGCTTTATCTTTTATTTTTATTTCGCTTTTATTTATTTGCCTAAGTAAATACAAAAACCAAAACTCCCCCACTATTTTATAAACCCTTCACTAGTTTGAAAGCCCTCATCTGTCACGCCTTAGTTTCAATTCAGTCGGTTTGAAGAACGACTCTAGGTCATACCTACCACTTGCTCACCCTTAGGATTAGCATTGTTAGGGAAAACTTAGGCCCCGCAATTAAAAATTTAAAACACCCACTGATGCCCGTCGCCGGTAGCCGGTGCAACGACAAGGGAAAAATCCTTACCGATCACTGGTGGCGCATCAATGTACTATTTTTCCTTCACTAGGATTTTGTCACATTGGGTTTTACCTAGAATGGTTTTAACGAGTCATAAGTATTTATGTGATGGACACCCAAAGAGGAGTGTTATAGATAATATATTATGGCCGGTTGTACTCAAGTATAATCTATTACTTGAGTACTTAGAAAATATAGAATAGATACTAGTTTCTTATTAGTTTACTATTACTTGGAAAATACTCCATTGTACTCTATAAATACCCTACGGGTTCATATGAATAATATCAATTCTTTCTCTCTATAGTTCATTATTCCATCCGTCCCAAAATTATTATCCACCAACAAAAAGCACATAGTTTAATAAAGGTGAGACCGCAATACCTTTCAACCACTCAAGTATAATCTACACCCACTATACTCTCTTCTATTGGTTGAAATGAGAAGTGGACAATTATTTTAGAACGTCCAATAAATGAAGGAAAGGGTTCTGAGGAGAAGGGGTAATATGAAGAGAAGAGGAGAGAAGACAATGAACCAATCAACATGAGACACATGTCCACTCCTCCTCCCCACGTGCAAGGACATAACTGTCATTTTGCTAAAAAATTCATCTGCCCTACTTTCTGCCCCATTTTCTGCCCAATCACAATGAAGATCAAAATCTTTCCAATCTTTTTGCAAAAGTCATCGCAAATTCCGATTATCCTCAAAAATAATAATTGATTCAAGATTTTTTACGATTCTATAAATATATACATACAGATCTATCATAACTTATATGTATACATATATCGATATTACGCAAAAAATCATCGACTGAAACATACTTAAAAATGGCTGATACATCGTCTGCACAATTAGATGAACACGATGAAGTTACGGTACAAGCAAACAATCATAGTAAGTATTCTATTCCGATTCTAACATATATATGTATGTATAAAAAAGTGTGTGTATGTATATATGTATTCATCTCGGTTTATATGTATACTATGTAGAAGTATATGAAAAAAATCGACATAATATACAACGATAAAACATTCATATAATGAATTTTTTAAAGTTGTGCGTGTTGTATATCTACAATCGTCGAATTATACTTCATGAATCATGTGTTTTTTTTAAAAAAATCACTAATTTTTTAAAAAAAAGAACAAAAAATGCAGTATGTACTACATGAATGTGTAACTTTTATATGTGTTCTTTAAAAACACTAAAATTTTGTATGTTATTTTGTCGTTTCTGATAAACAATGCAGTATTAAAAGCTAACAAAATCAAAAAATATAACAAAATACAGGTGTTTCAAAACAAGCTACAGTTCCATTTTATAGTCCACAAGGTAGCAGAATTTGGTATCCAGAAGAAGTAGATGAGAAACCAATAATAGGGACTATCTACAAAACATTGGAAGAGGCGTACTTGTTCTATCAACAATATGCTAAGAAAGCAGGTTTTCAATCAAAAAAGAGTTCATCTTATAACCCGGGTAGAATAAGAAAACCTAAAAATAAGTACTTTAGATGTAACAGGGAAGGTCAAAAATATGTCAAGAAACCCGAACCCCTCAAAGTTACAAATGAAGTTGACAAAACACCTGAAGGTACTGAACCTGTTAAAAAAAGATAAAACGCCCAAGAAAAACTAGCAGCTTTAGAATTGGGTGTGAGGCACATGTTGGTCTTTCAAAACTTCCAAATGGAACATACAAACTTACTAAGTTTGTAGAAGGTCACAACCACTACCTACTTGGTAAGGAAGATATAAAATTCGTTAGGACAACAACGAATTTAGGATACATGAAGGAACAATTCCTATTTCAAGTATCAACAGTCAACATTGGTCCAGTCAAAGGGTTTAAAATATTAAAAGAAATATATGGAGGATTTGAGGAACTTGGTGTGACAAAAGTGGACTGTATAAATTTCAGGAGAGATGTAAATATTTTCGTGGGAAAAGAAGATGCACAGATGGCAATAGAGAAACTCCTTGCAAGAATGTAATTCATCAAAGACTTCTATGTGGACTACTTTTTCTGAAGAAGGCAAACCAGCTGAAGTTTTTTGGGCAGACCCTGAAGTTCATCGAAATTATGAATACTATGGCGATGTGGTGTGTGACATCCATCAGCAAAAGCTCTATTTTTAGGTTCGTTTCCTATTATCATTTCGTATTTTTATTCATATATGCGAGTAATGTAGAGAAATAAATTATGTATTCGTATTTTATACTATGTGAGAAATTTGATTCTCGTATAGTGTTCAAAAACTCGAATCAATGTTCGTATGTGGTTAGATTAAAAGTTAGGATAATATTAATGAAATAATAATGATAATTAATACTATAATATGAATATAATAATAATATAATAATAATATAATGGTAATAATAAAAGGATAATAATTAATAATTGATAATAATAATTATTATAATAAAGAAGGAAATGATGGAGGTAAAGAAAATAATTAATAAAATAATAATCATAATTAACTTAGCAAATGGTCTTGTTTGTCGAAAATTTTGGTGAGATCAAAAATTATAAACAGACTCATGAAGTCGGCTAACTCCAATCTTATTCTTTATTTGTTTCCTAATTAAAATATATCTCTTTATTTATCCTTCAAGAAATTATTTACCTATAATTATAACATTTAACTTAACACTAAAAGTTTTCTTATCACGCTGATAAAATCGTCCCTGGGGTTTTATTTTGGCTGCTGTCTTTTGCCGATCCAAACCCAAAGAAAGAATCAAGTCGAGTTGAGTATTGTTTCGTGTATCACGTGCTCATGTGTTTTTATAGGTATAATCATAAACTTTAACCCATAGATTTCTTTTATATTTTTCTGGAAAGGATATATATTTGGGTTGAACTATGCGTTTGAGGAATTGATATATTGAGTATAAGGTGTTTCGAATTCGAAAGTTATATACCGTTAATCGTAATTTCTGTCCAGATTTTCGTAGTAGTAATAAACGGCTGTTTTGACCTAGCTACGTACGTTTTCAGACTTCGGCCAAAACGGAAAAGTTGTAGATCTCAAAATTTTACTATTAATCCCAAGATTTCGGCCTCTAAAACTAAAGATACGATTTTATAAAAATTATTTAGTAAACTGCTGTAGTGAAATCCGAATTTTCTGAAAACTTTGGATAGTTTAAATTGAATTGGTTAGTTATTTTCAAATCGCTTTGGGAGTTATAAAATTCTATTACAACATGAACTTTTATGTATAAACTTATATTTTTATAATCTTAAATTGGGTTTAGTTATTGTTTTAGTTGAACATGTTAGTTAAGTTAGTGCAATTTATCTAACATGGTTTGTAAAGAATGTTTAAGGATATACTTTTCTGTAAACAAATTCCGTTTTAAAATTTTAAGATTTAATTTATTTATTCGAATTAAATAGAATGGGTTATGTTGTGGGTTATGGTTTGAAATTATGGTATATGATTTTTGGTACGGTTTGAGTCATGGGATTAAATTATTGGTGTAACCCATACTAAATTCATATGAGAGGGTTTATATTAGAATCAACATACGAAGTAAGGGTTAAGGGTGATTTAATAATTGATAATGGTACATCAAGTGGGAAGAGATGGAAGGGCTATTGACCCTATTTAAAATTAGTAATCAATAAATATGTGTATAGGTATTGTGGACTAACGTGCGGACATAATTGGACTTATTTGGAAGGTTAACCTGCTTTGCTATTTAATGTGAGTTTTGCAGCCCCATTTTCTTTACTTATTTTCCGGTGGGGGAAAAGAATGCTCAAACTGTTTTGAACTGTTTTCTTATGTTGTGCCAACTACCTGATTTCTGATTTGAACATTATGATTGAATATGTGGCATGATGATTGTTGGGGACATATTTCTTATTCGTCGGATGAGTCTTGTGTCTTTAGGACCATGACAACACTCCATATTGCTTACTGAACGGATTGGTCAGATGAGTCTTGTGTCTTTGGGACCATGACAAAACTCCATATTGTTTACTTATACATACGATTATTGATAGTACTATCGGACGATGGTCCCGCTCTTGAGATAGATGCGTTATCCTTGAGTGAATAGCATAAACTAAACGGATTTCTTATTGTGGATGAAATGGATTGTCTTATGTACATATTTCATATCATATGTCCTACTTACTTATTATCACAGCAAACTGTATTTCTCGTGTGTCTTATTAAACCTGCGAAACTCACCAACCATTGTATTGACATTTTCGAGCATTTCTTTTCAGGGAACGCTAGTGGCACTAAGATCGAGGACAAGAAAACTTAGTGGACCTATTAGGTTGTATTAAGTATTGCTGCAAGACTTATGACACATGTATTGCTGCCATTTTGATTAAATTATAGGGCATATTGCCTTATCCGTTGTTGAATACATTTATTGTTTTGACACATTGTTTCTTTGTTGGTGTGTATGCTATGACACGAACCGTCATTCGTGTTAATGACATCACAACACATTGATACTTTATATTTCATTTAGAGTTCTATATATTGATGTATTGTGATCCTATCATGGTTGCATTCCATTGTTTCCGCTTTAGACGGGGTGTGACATGGTGTCATTCTACTCAACTTTCAAATCCAACAGGTAAAAAAAAACATATATGTATATTATTAGTTTGATCTTCTCGTTACATTAAAGTTGTTACTTTTATTTGTCCAACAGGTATGGAATGGTTTTCGTACCATTCACTGGAATTGATAACCACAATCAATGTGTAACTTTTGGTTCAGCCCTTTTGACAAAGAAACTGAAGTTTATTATACATGGCTTCTAGAGACTTTCCAAAAAACATTCAAGACCGACCCAAAAGTTGTTGTAACAGATCAGGACGCAACAATGCGTGTAGCCATAAAGATTGTTTTCCCAAACACAAGACATCGGCTGTGTATGTGGCATATAATGCGCAAGTTAACGACAAAGGTAGTTTAAATAAAAAACATATGCATGTTTTAGTTATTTTTAAACAAAAAATACAGCACTATAAATTACTAAAAAACACTAAAATGTTTATGTTATTTTTTGTTTTTACTAGGTTGGTGCAGTTTTGTGTGCGAATACAGATTTCAAAAAGAAAATCTGTGGAATTGTTTGGACAGATAAGATATCACCAGAACGTTTGAGAGGCGATGGAAGAGAATAGTTGAAGAATTTGGACTTCAGAATAACGAATGGTTGAAAGAAATTTATAATATGAGACAAAGATGGATACCAGCTTATCTATTAGATGAACCCTTGGTTGGACTCATGCGAACATCCTCGAGATCAGAAAGTGAGAATCATTTTTTCTCAAAATATACAAGTAGGTACTTAACTTTGGTTGAGTTCTTGACCCATTATGATACTGCAATGGAACACCGACGGTATGTGCAGCAACAGAATGACCACAACACAAGATACACTATTCCTGATCTTAAAACAAACCTTGAATTAGAAAAGCAAGATGCAGTTATGTATATTTGTTCAATTTTTTTGATGTACAAGATGATCTTGTTGCCAGCTACACAGATTGTTTGTCAGAGACCCAAGAGAAGCATGAAGGTCTGAAATATTCAGAATCAAAGACGTAAAAACCAAGAGAATCTATGAGGTACGTACTGCACTATAATCTTTACAGTGTTTCATTTTTAATATATGAGTTTTTTGAAGTTATAATTTTTTAAAACTTAATCTTACACATTTCATTGTACACTGCTGGAACTATTGTTTTGAAGGTTACATACAACACATTAGAGATTACAGTATGTTCTTGCAAGAAATTTGATTTATATGGTTTGTTGTGTTGACACATATCCTATGTGTTCCATTTTAAGAACTTAGAAGAATTCCCAAAAAAGTATGTGCTTAAAAGATGGTCTGTAGAAGCTATTCCAGATAAGGCAAACAAAGTTGATGAACACCATGAAATCCATGATAGTCCATTGGCCGGAATAAGAGAGATGCAACAGATTGTTGAGCAAACTGCAAACAGGCTGGTTCACAGTGTTGATAAATTTGCTAAGTACAAAGAACGACTAATGGAATTACTAGAAGAGGCAAAAGCTGAGTTCCCTACTGCAGTACAAATCGATAAAGGTGAGGCAATTTGCTCTTTTTGGAGTGAAAAAACCTGCTGAACACACTATAAAAAATCAGGATGATGTGAGAACTAAAGGGCATAAAAGAGCACAATCGAAAGGTGATATTGTGATGGATAAAGCTAAAAAAAAAGGAGCAAATCAGTGTAAGAAGTGCAAGGAGTATGGTCATAACAGCGGGGTTGTAAAAACACCCCTATGGGAGAAAATAGTCAAAACACTCCAACAGCAAATGCTTTGACTGAGGTTAATCATCCAATAGCAAATACCATGACTGAGGGGAATCATCCTACTGCATCATAGTATAAAAATCACATCATTTTCTATGAATTGCTACTTAAATTTAATTTTGATATCTTGACTTTTATGTTAGCAGTATGATACTTGAATTGAGTTTTGAATATTATTCTATATGAGGATATATTTTCTATTTTTAATTCAAAATGACTGAGAGTGGAAATTTTGCTATCTAGTAATTGCATTTACTAACTGCATATGGAATTCTCTGGATATTTCTAGTAAAAAGAATATTACAACTACTTCATTTTTTCGTATATGATCAATGCATTCATATTAGTTTATTTTTAATTTGTTATTTTCAACTACTCCAATTAAAAATATAGTTAAACATGTTATATTTAACTACTCCATGATCGATCGACTTCTTATACAAAATAAAAAAATGAGATGAAAGAAATAAAAGTAAATAAAAACAAACAAACTGAGAAAATAGCAGCTATATAAAATCTATTTTATAACATATCAAATTTCACTAAAAACAAAAGATAGACATTGTTTAAATATGATACCCACATATAGGATGTGAAAATATTCAGCTAACAATGAACACATAACATCAACGTCTAAAAATATCCAGAAAGACACATAAAACAACTGCATTCAGGACCCCAACGTCTTAGCCAAATGTCTTCCAGTTTTAGCTTTTGCTGCCTTCTCGTATTTTAACCTCACTTGCTTGCTAAGTCGATCGTATTCCCTCACTTTTTCAGTAGTATGCTTCACCAGAGAATTATAATCAGACAATACAATCTTCGCAGCATAATTCTTCCTAAGATCATCCAGCTGCTTCTTCTGACCTGTTCCTTCAACTTGCAATTGAGTTTCAAAACCTACCAATCCATTACCTTTGTAACATTCCATATGTCTCAAGACAAAAATACCACAATCAACATAGTTATTTGTTGTTGCCCATTCAACATCCAATATTTCTATATTCTTACTCATTAAGTCAAAACTGGGAACAAATTTTTCATCAACAGCCAGATGAGAACAAAACTTCTTTGTCTGTAAGATGATAACATGAAAGGCAGTGAATAAAAAAATGCAGTTATGAAAAATATGCAGTAAAACAAACTTTTAAGCAGTTTCAAAAATATAAGATAAAAACAACTTACTAATAAATTTGGAAGATTCCCATATATGTGAAAAACAATGTCTGGATCAGCAAGTTCCTCCTCAGCCAACTTGATGTTATCAATTATATCTATTGTCAAATAGGTTAAATTGAAGCACATCAAGTAGAAGTGATTTCTGGTTGACTTCTTGGATGGTGATATCATCAGAATTGGAAAGAAAACCTATTAAAAAAAATCAAATTACCACATACAAAAACCTTAAAAATAAAAATTATATTTAAAAATACAAAAACAAAACATATAAATTAATACCAAGTTCACTTTTTTGTACGATCCATACGGTATTTGCAATACACTTAATGTAAAATTTTATTTGAATACATTGTCTGCAATGGTTTGGTCCTTCGAAGGATCAACATAAAGTTTCCTACAAACAAAATCAAAAATAAACAGTTAATATGAATGAATAGTAAATATACTACATTATATATATAAAAAAACCATTGTTTGTGTGCAACAGCAAACACGGGCAGAATTCTTCAACATGTCACGTTTACTCTCTTCATAATTAAGAATCTGTGACTAGATATCAATTATCGAAGATGAAACAACTAAACCAGGATAGAGGCTCTCCAACACATATAACTCAACATCTAACGTATGTGTCTTGAAGTAAATGGAACTGCATAACAATAAAAACAAAAAACAATATATATAAAAAGTCACTGCATTTTTTAAAAACCTTTGCCCTCCTTTTTTCATCATCAATATCAACCTCAGTTTCATCCTCATTATTTTGCTCAATAGAAACACGTTTTCGCTTAACAAAATCTTTCATGTTTTTCTTTACATCACAATCAAAGCCTTCAAGTGCAGTATTGACTTTCATTTTTTAGCAGGAATTTCAACCTGCAGGGGCTGAGCAAACACAAACGAGCTAAAATCTGGTTGATTTTTTGACTGTTTAGCTGGAGAATAAGTGTTCCGTAAATCCTTAAGTTGTTTTTCAAAAGTCTTCTTGTTGATTTGCAAAGGTGAACCTACATTCTTAATTGGAGCATTTGGTGTATGACACACATCTTTGTCACCACTTAAGTTCATAACTGCCTTCCCCCTTTTCATTTCCAACTTTGCTGCGTCTTCTTTATTCTATTTTTCTTCAGCTAGCTTCTTCATTGTTTGTTGCATATTAATCCTTTTTAACTCTCTATCCTTTTCCTTATTTTCTATAACGTCCTTCTGATTTAAACTATCAAAATTCTCATGCTTCTCTTCCCCATAAATGTTCTCAGATCCAGATCCAATTTCCATCCCCAATGTTTTATTGATATCCATCTCCTCATTCCCAAGTTTTTATCTCCATCAGTTGGCTGTTTAGTTAGTAATGCAGCATTTGCTAAAGTATGAACACCAATTTCTTCTGCAATTGCTACTGATGAGGTGTCATCTACTTCACTGACTTTATTTTGAGCTTCTTCCGAATGAATTTTGTCCTCTGCTGATATCATAGCTATAGCCACATCATTACAAAGTTGATAAAATTGACCAGCAGGAGCATGACCTTCATCTGCTTGTAAAAAATCGTTATCTCGCAACAAACTTCTGACAAAAGTTTGAATACCAGAATCTGTCAATATATCATCTTCACTATGTCTCTTAGTTAAACTAGTTGTACAAGTGATATCGTGTTGCACCTAAGTAAAAATAAAAACACATCAAAAAAAATACTACTAAAAACAAAAAAAGTTATAAAGACTACTGAAAATTGTATTGAAATGATGAAAAATATAAATTGTAACATCAAAGAAGTATCAACCTGATGGTCAGAGGTATCCAAGTTTTCAAGGTCTTGAAGACTATCATTTGTGACATCTTTGAAAACCCGATCTTCTTGAACAGACTCGGGTAATGTAGATACAACAACACCATCAGCCTTTGCATACAAAACTAAATGTAAATCTTTTCCACCAACTATCTTGTCACCCATAACAGTTTCTTCATGCGAATGATCACTTTTTGTTGCAAAATCACCATAAGTCACATTACCAGCATTACCACTAGAACCATCAAACCCTATATCATTAAACATTCCATCATCATCAAAACCATCCGACTTTTCCCCAAAAACAAAATCAATTCCAAATGAACCAACATCAACAGTTTTACTGAAAGAAGCTCCATATAACTTCTTTCTACAAGCATCCAACATTTGTAATTCAGGATCATCGGGATGTTTAACAAGCAAATTACTCATAGAAACGTCTATCACTTTTTTCAGACTTTCCAAACTTCACAGATTTTCTTTTAGAATGTTCTTCTGATTCTGTTAAAAAATATAATAATAAAAATAATCAGATGATAATGTAACATCTAGGCAATAAACAAAAAAAACAATTAAAATTGAATGCAGTATAAAAAATAATATAAAAGCTGCATTTGAGTAACAAAGACGTTAAACTAACCTTAAGGTTATCATCACCAACTATAAAATGTTTTTCTAAACCTTTTGCATCCAAATTTGAATGTTTATGCTTCTTATTTGACATTCTTTTTGTGACAACTTCCTCCAAACCTTCAACAATGCAGATATTTTCAAGACCAAATCCTCCCTGCTTAATCTCTAAGCTCTCACGTTCTTTAAGTTTTTCCGAATTCCAGTTTACAATACCTAGCTTCAATCTATGCACTTCTTCATCCTTGAAACGTGTGGAATTCACGTATATAAGCTTCAAAAAAAAAACATAAGACATAAAAATCATAATATTATGAAGAAAAAAAAATATTAATGTAAGCAAATAAAAGATTAACTACATGATGCAACAAAAAGACTTACCACCATCACTAACAATGGCCCGTTGTAGTGATTCTTAAAACTGAATGCTCTTGTACGTCTAAGCATTGCATCTATAATATAACCGCACCAATCCATAGATCTAATATCTTCATCCTTTTCAGGTATGCACATCAATAACTTCTGATTAACACCCTCAGTCGTGGTACACTCCATCAACAAAGACGTAGCAAGAACAATAAAGTTTAGCTTAAATTGCCTGTCACCTGTGACATTTTCCTCACAATATCTTCAAGAGGCTTACTGTAATAATTTGGTAGCTTAAGACTAGAATATTGATCCCTAAACTTCTTAACAACTGGCTCTGATTCAAACAACCTATCACCGGGATCAATAGGTGAACCTCCAAATGGCAGTCCAGTAATATCATGAACCATGAACTAGTTCTTTTGTAACCTTTATCGATCGCCCATCTGAAAAAACTTGAACTTACATTCTTCACAATCAAAAATCCCAACAACAAAGTAAGCAAGCTTTACAGGGATTGAATCATAATCAAATGCGCCATCCAGAAAACTACCAAACCCAATATCTTTTATAGCTTGTTTCTGTTGAGTATTTATGTCAACAATATTTGGCACAACCACTTAGGTGACTGCCTTGCATCAATCCTAGGAAACTTAATTTTTGGCTTCACTTTCTTTTCCTTTTTTACTACAAAAATGGTATACAAAACACATCTAAATTTTTTGGCATACACACAAAATGCAACAAAAAATAAAAAAATTTTAAAAAACCATGCATCTAGTTTTAAGTTACACAAAAATGTACAGTGTCTTTCTTCAAAAAAAATATCAAATAAATAACTTACACAGTGTTGTAGACATTAAAACTCTAACATGAATAAAAACATCAATAAAAAAAATTCAAAAACATGCAGTGACTATGACTAAAAATCTATAGTTCATATTTGAATTTAACCACCACAAAAAAAAATTAAATAATTATTATACACATAAAAACATCATAAAATGATCTTTGAACACATGCAGTGACCTCAATACAACTAGTTATACACATAAAAAAATGCTATATACACACGGAAAACATAGATACTACAACAAAAAATATCCAATTATCTACAACTAAAAGAAAAACAAACAATCCAATTAAATGCTATTATTTGTACTTCACATCAAATAAAAATAACTAAGCAATAGTAACCAAACCTTTAGGATCATTCGGATTTTTATCAACAGTCACTACAACATCTTCATTATTTAGTTCATCATCGTCAGATGCATTTTTTGTTTTCCGAGAACTTCTTCTAGTAGCTAAACAACAATAAAAATAATTAGTACACGACAACAAACTTAAAGTACAAAAAACAAATAGTAATAATAAATAAATAAATGAATCACATACGCGTAGATATATCTTTCATTTTCTTCTTCTTCGTTATCGCTTTTGAAGATTTGGAAACTAATAGTGTTTTCTTACCTACCTTCTTATTCGTCATGATGATTAAAAAATTAGACGAATTAGTTGATGTTGCCGCTAACAAAACACAAAGTGTTGATTAACAACAAGAATTAGAGAATCTGATGGATTTAGGGCTTGAACGATATCGTTTGGCTTAAGTGTGTGTGTAAAATTGAGAGAACTGAAATTGTTTTGAATGTGGAGAGAGAATTGTGAAAAAAAATGATGTGTGATGATGAAAAAAAGACTATATATACACCTATCGATTTGACTACCACTAAATAAGATGTCCTTTAGTAAATTACATTGTTAACCGTAACCCATGATACAAAAACCTTGTGACAGTTATAAAATGCAGCATCACAAAAACATAAAAAATCTAAAAAGCCTTTAAAAAATTTCATGTCTATATGTTGGTGTAATTGAATTACTATTATAATTTACCAATAAATGATTGAAAAATGCATATTTTTAAGAATTTTAAATATGTAAATGTATTTTATATTTAAAATACATGACATCTCTCTTATCTATTAAAAGAGGAGGTTAATTAATTAATCTCCTCCTAATTTAACCTTGAAAATATAATCCACACCCTTCATTGGTTAGACCCTTTTAATCACATCCATTGATTGTCATTAGAAAAGTGATTAATTAATCATAAGATTTTTGGCCCCCTTAACCCTCACTCTTCACGTAACCTCCTCCTTGCCATCTGGTTCTTTACGATCGGCCAATGAAGACCCACAAAAACATTCAAACAGCGATCCTGATCAGAGCCAAGAAAACAGATAATCGACCACTTGAATCGTACCCCTCCCTTTGGCATCCGCTTCTACACGATCGCCCAATTCCGACCCACAAAAACCAAACGATTCAAATGGCGATCCTGATCAGGAGCCACAAAAACAGATAATCGCCTTTTCCCTTATCTCGCCCTCTTTCAATCATTTGCCGATTTCAGTGAATGGTGGAAATATAGGGGTACGTGATCTTTTCAAGGGTTAAATTAAAATTAGCAAGGGCAAGATACACTACTGGTACGATTGATTCAATCTATGCTTATTAGATTATCGATTTGCTTGATTTACGTTAATTACTCACATTTATGTATTATTGCATGTTTAAAACAATTGTATCAAATCATAGTTGTTGTGAAGCACAACCACAACCGATGGTTGTTCCAGTTGATACATACAGAATACCAATCGATTAGAATGTGACTGATTAAAGTATGAGTGTATTGTAAAGTTGTTTAAGTTAGGGTTTTTGTTGAATTATTTATTTGATACACAAGAAATTTGGAATTGAAATGTATGTGATTGGGTGATCAAAGTTTGATTTTGGGTGGTTAATTTATTTTAAGAAGGAACATTTAGGCTGTCAAAACGTGCTATGTCAAATTACATCAGTACATCTTAAGTTTAATAAAGTTTGAGGAGTAATTGTATATCCATCTAAACTTCTTCCTGCAAATTAACCTAATAAGCACTTGTCAAGAATGTATGTGATGTTGCTTTTCTAAGTGTAGGAATTCTAGCCAAGTGTCCATTTGGAGGAGTTGTTTGAAGAATGTTTAGGAGCATATCAACATTACTCGTACTTTGAGACATTAGGGGAATGTGATAGAAGTGGCAAAATTGGTAGGTTGGGTAACATGTCAAAATGGGTTACGTAAGTTGGGTTGACATGTAACCACTTTTTCTCCAGTTGTTATCTTTAGATTTATATTCTTAATAAGTTAAAAATTTCATGTCTATGTGTTGGTGTAATTGAATTACTGTTATAATTTACCAATAAATGATTGAAAAATGCAGATTTTTAAGATTTTTAAATATGTAAGTGTATTTTATATTTAAAATACATGACATTAACAATAAAATGCAGTATGTTAACCAAAAAATGCAATAATTTTTTTTTAAATAAAATGCAGTTAGATTATAAAAAATGCAGTGACTTTATAAACTGCAACGATATTAAAAAATGCAATAAATTTTTTAAATAAAATGAAGTAAAAAATTAAAAAATGCAGTTGACTTTTTTGCAAAATGTAGCAACATTTTTAACATACATTTCAAAGAAAGTAATTAAAATAAAAATACACACCTTAAAACATCACACACATAACACAGACAATACTTAAAAGTTCCAAACAACATCCAAAGTACAAACACATAAACCTAAAACATATCATAGTTGTTCAAAAAACATAGCTACCACAATAAAGATACATCTAAAGACATGATACTAAAAACAAACAGCTTCAAAATAGAACATGATTAAACTAAACCTTCCGAAGTACACGCTTGCCAACATTAACCTTTGCAAAATTCTTGTTCATCATCCTCAAGCCTGGATCAAGTTTATCATATGCTACAACTGCATCTTTGACCCGTTGCACATCATCGTTGAAATCACCTAGAAGAAATTTAGCCAGAAACTTTTTCCGCAATCTTCAACCTGCTTCTCCAGGCAATGAAGCTGGAATTGGTCCTTCAAATCTTTGACAATATTATCTTTACAGCACTCCATATGTTTCATCAGAAAAACACCGCAGTCTACTTAATTGTCTTTACTTGCCCATTCAACATCAATAACTTTTATCTCTTTAGACATCAGCTCAAAAATGTTAGGATGTTTTTCAACCGTACCAAGATACTCACAGAACATCATACGCTGTTTAAAATAAATAGGAAAATATCAAGGAAATATCAATTAAACAAAATCACAAATCACACACAAAAAAAAGAATTTGAAAACAAATAGTCATTCATTAAAAAAAAAAAACTTACAAGAGTGTTGGGCAAATTCCTATATCTTCGGAAAACATCATTTTGCTCAGACTTGATACTATCAATGATATAAACACTAGGATCTTTCAAATTGAAACAAACCAAATAGTAATGGTTAAGAGGTGTTGTCCCAACTAGTAACGGCAATGATATCGGAAGAAACACCTGATAATAAACAATAAAAAAGAACAAACACACAGTTTGTAATATATATATATATATATATATATATAATAATTATTGTAAATTAAAATAGATTCTAGAATAATAGAAAGTTATCACAGCTGTTTTACTCATATTTACATTTGCGGTTTGCAACAAACTTGACTTTACACATTGTTGAAAATCTGATGTAACACGGGTTTGATCACGATGCACATCTATAACATTGTATGTCTAAAAATTCAAAGGAAAGAAAAATTAATCAACAAAACATAAAATTAAAATTAAAAATTCAATAAGGCGAAAAAACAAAATTATTGATAAAAGATATACCAATGCTGAAGTATCACAAAAAACATGGCCAACACATTCTGCAGATGACTCTCTAAAAGATTCTTCATAATTCATGATCTGACTCCAGACATCAACAACAGATGCAGCTACTGCAAATCCAAGATGCAGCTTTTCCAAAGATTGCAAATCAAGACGGCTAGAATAGTTTGTGTAATAAACACGACTGCATTTTTTTAAAAAAAAATGATGAAGAATTTACAATATAAATAATTCAAAAAATGCAACTATATTAAATTAGTGCAAGAATATTTAAAGAACATGAAAATACCTAACATGTTGAGAGGTACTAAATATGAACCTACACAATCTCTCCTCTTGCACAGTCAGTTTTCAAGCCACAGAAACCTCCTTAACAGCATACGGAGAAAACAAATCATCACACAACTTTACTTGCACAAAATGACCATCAATTTCAACCTCAACCATCTCTTCAACTTTTTTAAGAACATCAACATTTAAATCAGTAGTTGTTGATGGAAGAGTTAAAACTTTTGTTGACGCTAATAAATTTTTGCTTATTGGAAACGGAGATATTAGCTTTGGAAGATGCTTTGGAAGTTGAAATTTCTTCTTTTGTGAAGCACCAGAACTACTCGTTGAAACAGGTTCAAACTGAGAGCAATGAACAGGATTGATAACACATTCATCACTCCCTGAACTC
Source organism: Pseudognaphalium luteoalbum (assembly GCA_963422505.1). Lineage (NCBI taxonomy): Eukaryota > Viridiplantae > Streptophyta > Magnoliopsida > Asterales > Asteraceae > Pseudognaphalium > Pseudognaphalium luteoalbum. The sequence continues at coordinate 59,737,880 of OY730195.1, read as the reverse complement.
AAACTTTGATGCTCAGCTGCAGACTGTTCATTTATAAACAAGAAATATTCGATAAGTTTCTTTCGAGCTTCAGTACGCTTTCGACCAAGCTCTTCTCCCCTAGATCTCTCATTAGCAAGAAGTTTATTTCTTGCCTCAAGCTCTTGTACTCTTCTTGTTTCTGCTTCAATATTTTTTGTTCAATTTCAAGTCTCACCTTACGTTCTGCTTCTTCTTCTTTTTTTACTTCAGTAAGCTTTTCAAAAAACTGTAGTCTCAACTTTACATCTTCATCATTTTTATTGACATCAAAAAGCTTTTGAGATGCAGTCAAACCACAAACTTTATCAACAACGGCCATTGCTTCATGACACACTTCAAATTTAATTTCCTTGTTAAAATTCTTTTGAAAATCAACAACAAAATGAATGAAAACATCTTGTACAATAGACTGCTTTTTATCACCTGAATCATCGAACTTGATTCCTAAATCAAATGACGAGAACTCATCATTTAACTTCCTCCTTTTCACTAAGCTACGATTAGATGAATCTTGATACACAGAAACATGCATATTGATCTTCAATCATCTTCAGCTTCGCTTTTAACAGAAACAGGCATATGAGATGATTCTTGATACACAGAAACAACACTATTTGACACATTTTTAACATCACCTATACTTGACACCTTATCACCACCAGCTGGTTTGACTGTCTCAATTGAGCCATCTAAGTCTACATACATAATTGGTTCTTAAGCTAAAAATTCCAATTGAGATGATTCACTATGTTCTTTAACGCCTTTACAACCCGGTGGACTAATATCATTCTCTCGATCAGACACACCATTCAAATTCATGTCATTAGTAGACTGAAACACATTCAAATAACCTTGTCTACATTCAATTATTTCATTTCTCTCTGCAGCCAGTTCAAGTAATTCATGATCAAAAGGATGAAATGACAACGCACTAGACAGATATTCATCTATGAACGCTTTGTAATCACGCATATGTGCAAGATGATTTTTGATGTTCTTCTTAACAGACTACAAAAACAAAATAAATAACTATTTTTGGTTTTTTAACAAACAAAATACAACAATTATTTTTAAAGAAAAAGGTACGTCACTTACTATCAATTTGTCATCTCCAACATGAAAATCGTAGTTTACATCAGAATGATCAGAGAAAACTTCTTGACTTTCAGCAAAATCTGAGACACTCACATAACGCTTCCTCTTAATTATAGGTGAATCACTTTCATCATCAGAAGATTCTTCATCAATATATTCAAGACCTTCACAAAATCCTGACATGTTCTAGACCAAAACCACCATTATCTATCTCAGCTTTCTCCCGAGCAAACAAAAGATCAGATGTCCAATTCCCCATGCCAGGTTTGAACCTGATTGCGTTTTCCTCATTGATCGTAGTTGAGTTAACATAAATCAGCTCTGAATCATTAAAAAAAAACCCAGTTAAATTTATTAATAAAATATCTTTATAATATACAAATATATATGAGCATTTTAAATACTTACCACCATAACCAACAATGGCCCATTAAAATTGTTATCAGGGTCGAATTCAGTAGTTGTTCTGATCATTGCATCAAAATGAAACCACACCAGTCCCAATACTTTACAACATCTTCAGAATAATCAACAAAAGCCAAAATTTGATCATTAACGCTACCATCTCCCGAAGTCTCCATCAACAATGTTGTAACAAGAACCATGAAACACAACTTGTATTTTCCAAGAACCATGAAACACAACTTGTATTTTCTATCTCCTTCAATCTGATCAATCATCCAATCGTGAATAACATTCACTAAAACAAGATCATTTTTCTTAACTTCCCAGTAATTTCGAAATTCTTAATGAATAACATGTGCATTGTTCTTCATTTTATCTATGTTGATATGACCATCAGTATTTGGAAAATCAAGCACATCATGAATAAGTTCCTTTGTAACTCTAATTGCCCTACCATCATCAGAAAAATTCAATCGACATGTTTCAGGATCAAACATTTGAACAACAAACAGGCCCAACTTCAAAGGGACGTCATCTGTAACACCCGTCAAATTAGGACTATATTTAGTGCCTAATCATATGTGTAAATACATGTAATTAGGATTAATTATATGTATCATTATGTGTATTGATATATTTATATAAATACACACGTACGCGATTTGATAAATCGTGCATTTTCATATCGGGCGGATCCCGATACATTAATGCGGACGTTGGTGAACTCTATTTATTAAATAATATGAGATTATTTGATAAACATACTTATTTCCAAATATTAATGCGATAATGTTTCATAAACATTTCGTATCACATATAATGCTCAGAAACGACCAAAAACGCGTGAAACGCGCCCGACAAACGAAATAAACACAAATTATATTTTTATTATTCATTATTAAGTATTTTGGCAAAATACTTCGAGTAAAAATATTACGATTACACGTGCACGAATAAAACGTTTAAAAACGTTACACGAATTAAATAAACGTACAACTACGCAACGAACGCGCAAACCGAGACCCGACAACATTTTAGTAACTCAAAGTAAAGTATTTTGAATAATACTTTCATATAAAAATATCGAGATTTAAATCGTTAGTTAAACATGCGTATCAAACGTTTAACGTCGAAACGAACGGGTAAATGAACACCGCGCATAGCATAGCTTTAGAAAAATGATTTAAACATTACATGGGGGTGGGACCCACTGTAATTCTGCTGGAAATCCCCACCCATACCCCCTTTGACCTCCTTTCCTTCCTTTTTACTTCACTCCAACACCCCCACACTCTTTCATTTCAATCATCAACCAACCCACACCTCCTCTAGCCTCTCTCTACTTGTCTCTCTCTCTAAAAACGACCAGGGGTCAGTCACCACACCACCCTCACTCCACCACAAGTCCACCATTCCACCACCATAGTGCCATCACGAACCGCCACGCCCGAAATCAAGAAAACGCGATAAAACGAATCTTCGGCTTTGTTTCTTCATCTCTCCATCATTTCCTTGTAAGAACTCTTGATCTTTTGCTATATTTACTTGGAATACACTTGTATACATGTTTAGTTGCTCATTTAGCTAGAAAATGTCCAAAACATAAGTCAAATCGCATTTTAGAACTTGAAATCTTGAGTTTTGTTTTCTGCCCAGATTTCTGTTCTCACTTCAACAAATTATATAAAAATCATTAAAACATGAAATTTAACGTTTCTTGAGCCTAAAATCAAGTTTAAGAAGTCTACTTTTCAAATCCGTAAGCCTCATAAAAATATAAGCTCATTTGCTATTTTTAGTTACTGAAATAAAAGTACATAGCAGATCTGATGAATCTGACCAGAACCTTGACCAAATCAAAATGAGTAGATCTTGGGCTATGGAACGAATTATAACTTTATACCAATGGGAAAAGATTACAAATTTTGTTAGCTTTCCAAATCATACTGGAACGTTTTGTGAAGTTTTGTAAAACTTGGGATATGACCAGATTGGTACACATATGTCAACTAAAAGAGCTGTTGGACCACTTTCACTTTGTAAAATTATATCTCGAGTTGTGCTTGGTTAAAATCGATGCAAAAATACGTTTTGGAAAGCTAAGACATAGGGGAATCTTGTGTAAAAATTTCAGAACGATTCGTTAAGTTTTAATTAACCAAATTAATGTCTTAACACGGGTAAAAATCTAAGTCCGACAATAGTAAAAGTCCGACAATAGTAAAATAATCCGACAATGACTCCGACAATTTGACCTTTTGACTCACGGATTGACTTTGACTGTCGGATTAACTCTCGAAAAACTGCACTTTTGGACCCTAAGTTTCAAAATTTACACTTTCGGACCATAACTTTAGGGATACATAACATATATACTTTGTAACTCAATGCCGCATAACTTAATGTCGCACTACTCACTGTCACAATCCGTGAATAACAATCCATAAATAACAATCTGTAAATAACATTCCATAAATAATTAATCTATTGACGCATGAGTAATAATCCGAGAATACATATTGACGCATGAGTAGAAATCCGTGAATAACCATTCACGCATAAACAAAAACCCGTGAGTTATTTAGTCCGTCAATCCTCATTATTATCATATGAAACCTTAAGTCCGTGAATAATCATTCACGCATAACAAATCCGTGAATAATCATTCACGCATAACAAATCCGTGAATAATCATTAACACTTAACCAAGTCCGTGAATCCCATTATCCGACAATGCCACTGTCGGATAATGCCTTCCGTGAATCCCAAGCCATGAACTTCGACTTTGTCGCATAAGTAAATCCGACAATCCTCATTGTCGGATAAACAGTACCCGACACTTCTCATTGTCGCATAAATAGTATCCGTGAATCCCTTAGTGTCGCATAAATAGTATCCGTGAATCCCTTAGTGTCGCATAAATAGTATCCGTAGATTCCCCATTGTCGCATAAATCTATTGTCGGATAATCAAGTATTTTTCACAATTGTCGCATGAAATTTTATTTCCGAAAATCCTTATACATTGGTACAACAATTGGTCAACCAAAAACAAAGCCATTGATAAGTATACATCACAGCCAAAAACAAATAATAATAATAATGTTTGAATTATTATTACACCTCCGTCACCAACGGGCCGTACATATTTTCAAAACTCAAACTAATCAATCAAACAACCAAATTATTTGGACATAACTAGTTGGATGAACAACTAGCATGGGTGCTCTCTAGAGACACCTACACATTTACTAACTGTGAACGTTGTGAACGCCCGACAGGTTACAGTCTTCGGACACCTCATGGTATCTCATCATTATTTGCTGATTAGCAAACACCTAAGACTCAGGTGAGTCTCATAGCCCCTCATTTTTACTGTTTTCAACCCAGGGGTGGGAATACATGCTCAGATTTGTTTTACATATGAACACAAGTACGAAACATCGATATATTGATTGCATGAGTTTGTTTTATCTAATCATGAAGTCCCTCACAACATAGTTTGTTTATATTGCGATAGCGTGAATGTTAGTGTATGGTACCATATGGGATTGACAATCCCCGTCCGGGGTAGTCGCGCTACCACGACTGCGGTCGAACGGATGCATTTTCATTTGTTCATACATGTGTAGATTAGGCACATGCCGGGGGCAAACTCGATCAGGTCCTTGAATGTGGATCCTGGCACACTCAGTTAAGCTCAAATTATGTGCTCATGGCAATAATATACACTCATATTTTATTTGCATGTTTGCAAATCACTAAACTAAATCTTGTGGTTCATAACATGAATTTCATCAACTTACACCTGTGAGCTCACCAGCTTTTTAGCTGACCTTTTAGCATGTATTCTCAGGTACCCAGCAGTAGTAGACCTGCTCATGACATATTAGCTCGAGTCGCATTCAGATTTCAGAAGATTCATATGCATTTCTATATTTTGTACAATTAGATATGCCTTAGAATCTTTTACTTTTAGCTATGAGCTATTGTAATAAGAACAGCAATGTAAAACTTTTATATTATCTATGTAATGGTTTTAAACGACGCATTTAGAGTCGTTCGCTTTATCTTATGTGCTTTGTTATTGATTAGTAACACCCAAATCTTGCTTCCGCTAAACAATAAATTTGGGGGTGTTACATCATCAAAGTCAAAATAACCTTCAACCAAAGAACCAAAACCCAAAGAACGTATTAAAAGCTTCTGTTTTGCAATTGCAGCTTGAATTATAGATTTCAACCACCTTGGGGAAGATCTACCCAAAATACTATTGTAAACAACTTCCTTCTGGACATTCTTCTTCTTCTTCTTCTTCTTCGAATAAGATTTCTTTTTTTCAACATCGAGTTTATCAGACTTTGTTTTCTTAGTTTTCTTACTTTGACTATCCTTAACTCTTTTATCTACAAAATTAACTACAACATGATACCGACTAAAAAAATGCAAAACAAAAACATTTTTAAATAAAATTGTACATAGCTATGGAAATGAAAACATGCAATGTAAAATAAAAAAATCCAATATAAAAATGAAAAATGCAGCATAAAAAGTAAAAATTGCAGGAACACATAATTATAATAATAATATGCTTAAGATAAAGTATTATTTACATACACTAAAAAGTGCAACAAACAATTATAAAAATGCAGCAACAATAATTATAAATGCAGGTAAACTAATATTAAAAAGTATGATAGTAAGAATATAAAATTTTGTAAAAATGCAGGTAAAGTATAAAATGTAAAAAACTGCAGCTAAACTATGAGGTATTACATACATAAAATTTTGGAAAAAAAAATACAAAATGCAGTACGAATAAACATAAAATGCAGTAAAAAATGTAACATTATACAACAATTTTGCATTCCAAAATCTTTGAAAAAAAGAAACTCATAATAAATAGTCATCATCATCAGGCCGATTAAACATAAAAAAATGCAGTAACATGATGAAAAAAAAAAAATTAAAGCATGAACAGTAAAATAATAATAAAAAAGGTAGAAATAATCGATGATGATATCTCTTGCTACACTCTCAATTTCGTTACTATCTTCACCATCAGATATATGAATCGTAGCTTCACCTTTTTCTTCTTTAGTATGAAATGGTAACGCGTAGTACGTTGACTTCTACGAATCGCTGTGACATAAAAAATACAACAAATCAGGACAAAACACAGGAAAAAAAAATATGATAATGAAGAAGAAAGCTTAATCAGATAAATTACGATTTATTTTTAGCGTCTTTTCTCTACCAGATGACACAACAACTTTCGAACTAGAAGGTTGAATAGCTCTCTTCATCGTAGAATAGCGAAAAAAGAAGCAACAGAAAAAAAGTAGATCTACAATTGCTTGATAATTTCACAGTAGAATAGTGTGTATTTTAGTGTGTGTGTTGAGAGCGTTTGTAATGTTCGAGAAAAAGGAAGTAACATGTATGACTTGACCATACACTGCTCTAACATTGAATAAGACGTTTAAATTACTAAATTACTCTTTTGCCAAATTAAAACATTTAATGAATAACCCTCAATTTTATGTATTTACATAATACCTCTAGACGTGGATGTGACAACATCTCATCTGTTGAAATAGCAATGAAGGGTCAAGATTAGAGCTTCTACTCCTCCTTCTCAAAAGTGCTCTTCCACTGTGATCCTCCATCGTATAAATGATAAATGAAAGATCGAACTTAGGGAGTAGGTTGTAACCGTAACAATATTTTTTCAGTTTTTGGAATGTTTTGTTTTGACAGCAGTTCCGATTTGTACATCAAATTCCGCCCTTTTGATTTTAAAACCCTAAAACCCTAAATTTAAATTCATATAACTGAAAATCCCATTCAATGGACATCGACGAATCGGGATGGATACTCGAATTCCTCCTTCGACAAAATTCACTCGACGATAAAACCCTACACGATCTAATTGGCGTTCTTCCACTTCCAAACAACAACCCCAAACTTAAAAAAGCCTTAATCCTTCGAAATATCAATCACGATATTCAAACCCAAAACATCACCGAACGCACAATTGAGTTTCTCGAACAAATCGAACAATTAGATATCTGTGAAGGAAACACTCAAGTCTCCGATTCGATGAAATCAGCTTACTATGCTGTAGCTCTGCGTTGTACTGCGAAATGTATCGAAAACGTTGAAAGCATCAGTGGTAATACGAAAGTGAAGTTTGGTAGTGATTTGAAGAGGATTTGGAGTTGTAGGATTCGTGAAATGTTGCGGTCTGATGAGTCGGGTTTGGTTAAAGAGGATCTGGTGAAATGGGCGGATGATGTTGAGAATGGGGTGTTGGATGTAAGTCTTTGTGAAAAGGTTTTGGAAATGTGTAAGGAATTGGATGTGTTTGAAGTTGTTCTACGGTATGTAAATGAGGCGAAAGAAAAGATGGGGCCTTCATTTCTTGAAATGGCATGTGAGACGATATTAAATGATGAGGGATTGAGTAAAGCTATGGGTTTGGATGAAGGCGTGGAAGTTAATCAGCAGAATAAAGATAGTGAACCCGCTAATAGCAAGAGTAATGGTAATTTGGTACTATAATTTACTGATCGTGTTTCATTACGTTACATATTCATGGTTTATGTGTGTTTGTGTATTGTTTTTCTTAAAGCTAGTTTACCCCAGTTGCAAGTGTTTGTTATACGTTTTTATATTAATTATTATTATTATATTTATAAAAAAATGTGAAAGGAATTATATGGTATTGATTGTTAGTGACTATGAAGGATTATAGCTGGTCAGTTTATTAAATCTGTTATGTGTCTCTGCTGATATGACCCCTTCCCCATGTGGCAATTGAGAGTATTTACATAGGGATGGGTAGATTTGGTTTGTGTTTTATCACAAGCGGGCCAGATTGGTCTACTTAAATAAGCTAGCATTTTAGCTACATGGGGAAGGGGTCATATGATAGTGTTTGTTAGTGACTATGAGGGATTATAGTCTTGCCAAGCTGATTGAGGTGCATGTACAAGTGCATCATATTCTATAGTTAGTTTGTTATCTCTGTTTTGTGTATCAGCTGATATGCTAAACCTTGATGTTGCAATCTTGACTTATTTACTTATAAATGGGTTGATTCGGTTTGTGTTTATATAAGGCATGGGGCAAATTGATCTAGTTAACATATTTAGCATTTTGGCTAAAGGGGGAACGGGTCACGAGGTTTAAACGGGTTGAAATTTTCCTGAAAGTCTTTATTAGAAGTAAAGTTGCAACCAATCTCTTAAAACTTTTTTCATTCAAAGATTTAGATTACAATCTAACTATTAGTTAATGCAATAATTTATTTGTAAAATGTAGATACGGTAGTGTTTTCAGGTCAACAAATCTGACACGGACTGGTTTGTCACATGCTAGAAATGACTCGTTTAACCCGAATCTGTGTTGGCCTGTTACTTAACCCACCTGACCTGCCCCTCTTGCCATCACTAGAAAAATAAAATCTGATCTTACACATTTGAGCCTCTTGTTCCCATTTCAATGTTGACTTGCCACTTTTTTGTATTAAATTTTTAAATTTTTTTGTTCCATGCTTTTTTTAGAATTCAGCTAAATTTTTAATGTATCCTCTTCCCGATGTAAAAGCATTGCATTTGAAGATTAGTGCATTAGTATTTTTTTCTCTCATGTAGAACCTTCAGCTCATGTGCTACCCAGACACAAGCAAATTGTCCCAAGGTGTACCAGGGGATCATCAGGACACAAAACTCGTAGAGGAGCTAAGATTGTTGATCCCACGGAGATAATTGATAACAAATATGATTGCATTCCTTCCCCTGAAGTAAATAAAATACAGGAGGACCTTGAGATTAGTTCTTTTGAACTGCATGAAGTGGTGAAAGACCCTCTTTCAGATGCAATAAATCTTGCTGAGTCTTTGAAAGGTAGCAGAAATGAAGAAAATATCACTCATGACCATGTTGTAGGTAATTCTACTATGGTCAATGATAAAGCTCCTAGATCCGCAGATGAGAGACAAGGTAAAGCTCTAGAAGCTGATGGAGATGATGGCTTATGTGGGGATCAAAACAAAAGGCATAAGCCCAGCTTAATGGAACGAAATAGCACTGCTCATACTGTTGAGGTAATATTTCCTTGCTTTTGTGCATTTCATGTGATGTTTCTTTTTCATGTTATACTGCTTTTCTTTATGCAATACTTGTTTTTGTGTTGAATCAATATTAGAGTTTAATACTTTTCTTTAAGCTCAGATTCAAACATGTATATTATATTTCTTGCTTTTGTTTCTGTTAGATTTCTTAGTTTTGTTATTTCTGTTATGTTTTGTTTTTCTTGGTTCTGCAAGATGAAGATGTGGAGCGTGCTGGTAATCTTACTTTGTTATGAAAGCATGTTACCTTTTGTAAGAACTAAGATTTTTCAGTTAAAACACGTGATAGCATTGGCGGTTGTTGCATATATGGCTAGAAAGGATAAATTCTTCAATTGCAATTTTGTTTTATGTCTCATCTTATTTAAATAATAAAATGGCCTTTTGGGGTGTGTGTGTATATATATATATATATAGGGCACTTGATTTACTGATTTCTGTAATATAAGATTATCGTGTGCCTGTTGAGGTGTTCTCTGCATGTGATTAAGTACTCATGCAGTCATCAAATTTTCAGTGGAGTGACTCCATTGATTCCACCGAGGAAGGGTCACCTATAAGATTAAGTACTCATGCAGTCTAGAGACAAGCTACATGAACTACATAAAATTTTCAGTTTTATGGGTATGTGTTTTGATGATTCGTTTATCTGTGGACATCATGAAATGATGATAAAGTTATGTATGCGTGAAAACACCTGCTTCTGAAATGGATCTAAATGTCAAAATGTTATAATCGTTGAGACTATGATCATTCTGTCACAATTTTATTAGTGGCTGTCATGTTATAATCTATTCTCTCTTCCCCCCCCCTTTAATTTCTGTATAAAGTATTTCTGTTAACCCATAATTAATGTCTTTTTTCAGTGGAGTGACTCCATTGATTCCACCGAGGAAGGGTCACCTACAAGACCTCGCTTGCCCAGTCTCAAAACAAGGGCAGTATCACCATTAAATATTTACCAGATGGAAAAACTCACGAGGCAGAGAAAGAAAAAGAAATGGACCGTCATAGAAGAGGACACTCTACGTACTGGCGTGCAAAAGTAGGTGATAGTAATTTGTGATTCTTTTACTTTATTTTTTTTCCATTTTAAAAATATTTAACTTATCATTTATGATTTGGCAATTACATTGTTATTACAACAATAAAGTAAAGTTTTGACTATAACAATAAATGAGTTTGTTATGGTCCCGACTTTGTGATCGAGTTACAGGTGTTCTAATAGCAGATTGTTTATATGATTTTCTGCCTATTTTTTGATTATGATAGGATAAGGGCTCAATAGAGAGAACCCAACGATCTCTTCGAACTTGAAAGTTGAAACTTAATTCTGAATTTTCCGAATCATTTCATCACTTCACGTGGGTTACATATATAGATAAAAGTTTAATAACTGCTCCCTAAAAACTACTTTTATACAGCAGATAACTTCTCCTAATAATCAGCTAAATGATAATCATGGGCTATTCCCACTTTATCCTAATCAAAACTATTAATTAAAAGATAACATCCTAATTAATTAAAAGTAATAAAATATATAATAATATCAGGCCACTAAAACACCAAGTTCAGCCAGCTCATAACATCACTGCCCCCATGAAGATTGTGCTTGTCCTCAAGCACCTGCTAATACATGACCCAAATGTTAAGTCACTCCCTTTTGGGCATCCTCATCAGAGCTTTGACCATCAATTTTATCTTCATCAACCCCTTCTAGCCTAAACAGCCGTTTACATTGATGTCCCTTCGTATAAATTTCATCACAATTATAGCAAAGTCCTTTGGCCCGCCTCTCCTCCATCTCCGAATGTCTCAGACTTTTAAAAACCTTCTTGTTGGAAGAAGATGGTGGTGTGGAACTAGATGATGCTTTTGACACAGAGTTTGCGATTTCCCTTGAACCTCAACGTTTATTATATAAACGGCCTAGACGCATAGCCTGGGCCAAGTCTGCAGGCCTATGCAATTCAACTTCTACTGCCATACTTTCCTGTAACCCGCTAATATAAATATCTACTTCCTGTCGAGGACTGAGGTGGTCTGATCTTGTAACGAATTGTTCAAACTTGCGTTGGTAGTCCTCATACGTACCTGTTTGTTGAAGTTTGCAAAGTTCTCCCAGTTTATTTCCAAGCACAGCAGGCCCAAATCTAAGATGACATTGGCGTTTAAATTCTTCCTAACAAATTCCTGGATTATCCCTTTCCAATTTGAGAAACCATACTTGTGCATCTCCATCAAGGTGGTAGCATGCTATCTCCACCTTTTCTGCCTTTGGAATGTGTTGATGAAGAAAATAATGTTCACAACGACTCAACCATACCAAAGTGTCGTTTGTACCATCATACACAGAAAATTCCAACCTGCCATAACCTGGAGTTTGTAATTGATTTCGTGGACGGTTGTTAATTTGTGTTTGATCTCCCTGATTGACACTCTCGTATTCTGGTCGTAGAGATTCTGTTTGTAGGGCTGCCATCCCTCCTGATAACTCTTCGAGACGGCCAGAAATCTGCTCTCGTTCTGCCCGGTCCTTTTGAGGATCCTCCTGGTACATCTTCAAGAATGCTTCAAACTTATTCTCCAGATTGTTGCTTGATGCACCCATAACTCTCCGCTCTGATACCAAGTTGTTATGGTCTCGACTTTGTGATCGAGTTACATGGGTATTGACAACAAAATCTGCCTCTCGATGTTTCTCACAAAAGCAGCAATTACAGGAGTTGATAGGAAAAATTCAAAGTGGGAATGTGGTTGGGCCATGGGAGTATAAGGATGGGCTGATTTTCTTCAAAAAAACGGGTCTATTTATTGCCTGATTCCTCTCTTGTGCAAACAGTTCTGTGTGATATTCATAATAGTATTCATGAAGGCTACCAAAAAACACTTCATCGAATTGCCAAGGACTTATACTGGAAGGGAATGAAGACTTCTATTCAGTCTTTTGTGCAGAAATGCTCTGTTTGTCAACGACACAAGTCTGAACATTTGCAACCCGCGGGCCTTCTACAACCTTTACCTGTTCCTCTCCAAATCTGGTCAGATATAACTATGGACTTCGTTGATGGATTACCTGCTTCTCAAGGTAAAACTGTGTTGTTGGTGGTTGTAGATCGCTGTCTCATCCTTACAATGCAGTTAGCGTGGCCGGTTTGTTTTTCGAAAACATTTTTAAGTTGCATCGGTTGCCAGAAACAATTGTGACAGATAGGGATGTCACATTTACCAGCTCATTTTGGACAGAATTGTTCCAGTTAAGTGGTTCAAGATTAGCTTTTAGTTCAGCTTATCATCCGCAAAGTGATGGACAGACGGAGGTTGTAAATCGAACAATTGAGATGTATCTACGTTGCTTTACTAGTGACCGACCTTGTCGTTAGTTCCAAACTTCCAATGGCTACCATGGGTGGAATATTGTTACAATACTAGCTATCATACATCGTTGAAGACAACACCATTTGAAGTTGTTTATGGACGTTCTCCTCCATCGATGTTGTCTTATTGTCCCGGAGTAGCTAAACTAGAAGTAGTTGATCAAGAGCTAAAGACACGTGATTTGGTTCTAAAGGATCTTAGGGATGGTCTACTGCTTGCTCAAAACTCCATGAAGGTTGCCTATGATGCGAAACATCGACTGGTTGAGTTTCAAATTGGTGATATGGTTCTTCTTAAACTCCATCCTTATCGCCAACTTAGCTTGAAAAACCACAGCTATGCTAAACTTTCCCCTCGCTATTATGGTCCTTTCAAGGTTCTTGCTAAAATCGGAAGTGTAGCCTATAAGTTGGAACTTCCTGCATCTTCTAAGTTACACCCGGTGTTCCATGTTTCTTGCTTGAAACTCTATTATGGCAATTTTGTTTCCATTCAGCCCACATTACCAACCTTATCTAAAGGGGAACTGCATCCATCACCCCAGGCAATCTTGGAATATCATGTCTTCAAGAATCAACCCCAAGCATTTGTACATTGGGAAGGTCTTTTGCTAGCTGAAGCTTCTTGGGAGGAGATAGCTTCTCTCCAAACTCGCTTTCTTTCTTTGGTGCTTGAGGACAAGCACCTTTTTAAAGGGGGTAGTAATGTTACAAGCAGTGACCAACGATTCCAGGGAAAAGTTTATCATAGAAGAGAAAAGGAGCTGCATTGAGTTGGAGTTATCCAGTCTATCATTATCCTAATTTATTATATTGATCAGGATACTTATCTTTATCTAAGTTATTATTTTAAATAGGATATTTATCTTATCCTATGTTTTAATTTACAGAACGTGGGTAGTCAGTTTTCTTCCTTTTCTTTAGGAGGAGTTATCCATTAACGGTTATTGTAATAGTACTTAAGGTACGGTACGTGAGGAATGAAAAGCATCAGAATTTTAATGTCAGTTTTGTGTTTGTGAGATCGCTGGGTTCTCTCTATTGAGCCCTACTTTTATTCTGTCAAGATAGGTCGTCAAGGAAGATAATCACAGAAACATCGAGAGGCAGATTTTGTTGTCAATACCCCTGTAACTCGATCACAAAGTCGGGACCATAACAGAGTTGTTTATGCATTAAAAGTAGACTGGGTGACCTTTGACCTGTTTCAAACATTTCCATTCTTTGAGCTAAATATATTTATCCGACCTTTTTGAGATAAAACACAAACCATATGAAGCCTTTCATAAATATACAGGGATAGATATTCATCTTTATTGTTTATAACATTAGAAGGTAGTGAATGTAGACAAATAGCTGTAAATATCTCATTAGTTTTATGCTCGTTGTTATAGGTATGGTAAAGGAAATTGGAAGCTGATTTTAAGTATGTATCGCGACCTTTTTGAAGATAGAACCGAGGTAATTCGAACTCATCTTTCTTGAAATATCTATTCTATAGTAGTGTATTTTTTGTCTTGACATCAAATTGCCAAAATCATTGTTTCAGGTTGATTTGAAGGATAAATGGAGAAATTTGACACGCTAGTGACTACCTTAATTGTGCATGAACACCATCTTGTGAAACCGTAGTTGACATGGACTAGCAAAATCTGCCGTTTGAAAATGAGTGACGGTAATGAAATGGTCTTTTGTTAAAATTGTAGATATTTAAATCTATAGATGTATTGGTTGTCTCGTTGTTGCAACCCTTTTTGGTTCTAAGCTTATTCACTGGTACGTTTATAGGTAAGTTTAGTTTGCCAGTTTTACAACCGTGCTTTTGTATGATACATTATGTAATATATGCGGTACAGATGTTATGAACTTTGTCTATTATGACTATACGTGCATCTATATGTACTTATGCTCACATATATGATCACCGCTGAGAGTGATATGTTAACACGGAATGATATCCGCCAAGTTTGATATATCTTAATGACAGAAACTAGTACCTGACTTGACTGCTCGGCTTGTACAAATACTTTGGATTATGCTTTGGCTGCCAATTTGTTAACCCAAAATAGTTGGGGCCAAGGCTTAGCTCTTACAGGGTTAGTTAACATGTGGGCCTATTATCTTGATTTTGTCTCCCAGAGATATATCATTTCCCTAAGCAATGCTCCAAAATTTCCAAATCTAATGAACGATAATGCTCCCCTTGTCATTCCTCCATTATCCTCAAAGATACTCCATCCATATGCGTCGGTCCCTGTCTTTTAGGCATTTGTACAAACAATAGAGCAGACAAATGTGATCTAATAGACATGTGATTATTCCCTAGGTTATAGACTCATTGGTTTTTGAAAAGATTTTAAAAGTGAAGGTTTTTCGAAAAACAAACCAATGTATGACTTCGAGTCTAATCACACTCTTAGATACGAAAATACTAGAAGATTTAGTTAAATCAGGTAGCCAAGTATAAAGATTTCCAAAGCATATATTTTTAAACGAGTTTAAGCATAATACACATATTGACATACGAATCATGTTTATCAGATAAATCAATTAAAGATCTTATGTATGTTCACAGAAAGAAATATATGTAAGTACCTCAAATGCTCGAAATATGTGAGTGGGTGTGAATGATGACTAAGGCACCTAGATAATAAAAACTTCTAGCAGGGTTCCATGTTTGCAAGTGAAAGGATGTTAGAACTTTATATAATGGTGAGAAAAAAGTTCAAGGAAGTACATGTTTTTTTAAAAGTATGGAAGATTGCATTATAGCCATTAGATCATCAAAGATCAATGGTCCAAAATATTTCTAGCATTTTTTAATTGAAAAAATGAAACATGTCTTTATTTTGGGCGGAGGGGTAAATGTGTAATTTCACACAAAATTAACAACACACACGTATCACCCTGTTCATTCTCATTCTCGCCCGTATCTCACTCAAATCTACTTATTACACCTTCTTTTTCTTTGATTCAGCCATTCCTTTTCGATTTTCACAATCTCCTCACTCGTGCGTTCGATTTGATCCATAAAATTCCTATTTTCATCACCAGTCTTCCCCTAATATGTAAACCTCAGTTTTATACGTTTTTATTGTATTAATCATGGATCTTCAAGCCGAACATGAAATGAGAAAGGCTGCTAAAGATTCTACTGTCGCTGCTCCATTGCAACCGAATCCTCTTGGTAAGTAATGCTTAACTCGTTTTATTAGGTTTTGTATTGACTGTATATGATTGTACTTATGTTATGATTTGATTTTATATGCGTAATTCGTTCATAAACTGTGTTATTTTGATGACTGAAATGAGCTAAAATCATGTATGTACACCTACTGTTTGACAAAATGCCTCTGCTAGTAGTACAAACCTTACTGCAGGATGTTCAACCTTTTGTTGTTGTGTTTGATTTGAGATATGATCTCTCAATACACATGATGAATTGCTTAAGTTGTATAAGAGAGATTGGTGTATTTTTTGACTTTATTAAAATAGATACCATTGTACAAGAGAGAAAAAAAGATCGAAAAGCGAGACAAAACAAATGTGTTTTATGAACTGTTATCTTATATGGTAATATAGGGGATCATGATGCTGATTTTGTTGAACCTACTGATGCTAGTGTTTCATCGTCCCTTGGAGGTCAGTTTTTCAACCGTGTTATTAAATAGGGTATTCTTGTTTTTAAGTCATGCTATGTTTTTTTTAATGCTTTGATCATGTATGCAATTATATAATTTCAGATATTAGTTCGTTGCCTTTTTTGAGGGGAAGTCCTCTTAAGGTTTATAATAGAAGGGGTAAAAAAAATGTTGATGTTCAAGGTATAGGTTTTTTAACAACCCCTTTCTTATAGCATATGTGTTGTGTTATATTACTTGTGTTTAGTTGCTAATTCTTTTTTGTTGTTACTACACATGTGTTATGCTCGTTTAATTGTTTTTTGTTTTGAGTTTTTGTTATTTTTGTGTCTGTTATAACACATTTGCTATGTTATTATTCCAGCTCCCAAACCTCCCGTTGTTAGGAAGAAATTGAGGATGAAGTTGCCCATAAAAGATAAGTCGGCTTCAGAACCTGTTGTAGGTGAAAAATCCTCAGAAAAGAAGCTTACAAAGGAATCGGCTTTATCCACATCACCGGAAGCAGATATTAAGAATATAAAGAATGATAGAGCTGTTACAAAAGTCAACGTTTCTGAAAACGTGAAGCAAACGAGTGCGAAGAGAAAGCTTCCAATTGATGACACAGAGGATGTTCTCATTAAGAATCTGATGTCTGTAAAGAAGAAAAGCAATACGAACGATGATGGAAAGCGTTTAAAGAAATATGATAAGTGTGACACTGAGGAAGATAAGGTTGTGGATGTGAAGGATGTTACGACTGAAGGGCATAAAGTCGGTAAGTTGAAAAAAGTTGTACGCACACATTTCAGCTCACTTCCAATTAGGACTACTCCGAATCCTATGTACATTGCTATGCGAAGATTTAGCATTTAACAAAAAGAATGCTTGGTTCAAATGGGGTTTGGTAGTTTCATTCGAATGCCAATTGATGAGCTTCCCGGTAAGTTGGCTTTTTTTGTGGTTGACAAGTTCAATCCGAGTAACATGGAAATTAAATTTGAAGGAGTTACTATACCGGTCACTGTTGAGTCGGTGTGGGATGTTATGGGTGTACCAAAAGGTGAAATATCATTGTCTTCATTGGTAGTGAGAAATCCAAATGGCGATTGTGTTTTAAAATGGAAGCGCCAGTTTGAGGGTTGTGAGATGATACGTCCTTCAATGATAGCTGCTAAGATTGCAGCCTCCACCGATGCCGATTTTATCTTCAAACTAAACTTTCTTATGCTTTTTTCAAACTGCATGTGTTGTTGTGAGTATAGAGGGTATGTTTTGTATAATATTCTGGAACGTATTCGTGAAGATGTCAAGATTGACGAACTAAACTGGTGTGGGTATGTCATAGACTGCTTGAGAAGTAGCAAAGCTAATTTCAAAAGGGATTCCAAAAACTGTTATTACTGTGGCCTGATGACTTTCTTGTTGGTAAGTTGTCCTTTTATATCATTGTTTATGTTATGTGTGCGTAATATACGTTTTATCTAACTAGCTTTTAATTGTTTTTGTTTGTTAGCTTTTGTATGTCGACTCCATGAAATCAGCAACTGTTTCTGTAATTCGTACTCGCCCTCTCATTAAAAGATTTATGTGATGTTGAAGCTGAGAGAAACAGAAGAGTTAGAGAATGGTTCATTTGGTAGACTTGAACGCCTGAATAATTCTTCATTTGACAAGGGTGAGGGTTCCGGTGATATAATGGAGCCTGACTTAACCAGATAGGTAACATTTTATTTGTTATAGTCTTGGTTTTAAGATCTCGTTTGTTTTAGTAATATAACACATGGGTTATGTGTTTAAACACATGTGTTGTTCTTAAATCACATGGATTATGTGTGATTTTCCCTCACAGTGACAATATTTTTTTATTAATTTCACATTGCTAGGCTTATCATGATAGAGGCTCAAAACGATTGGCATCAATATTGTTGGAGCAGCTTCATTTTGAGAGAGACTTATATAACGGATTAAAAAAGTATCCAAATGATAAAGCTTTGCTTGATTTGGATCAGAAGCTGTGTGGTATTTTTGTTAGGAGGATGATCGAAAAGGATGGTGAATTGACTGATCACTTTGCAGAAACAGGAAGTGATGATGATAAAGATGATGGTTCAGATGACGAACATGCTGATAATGATGATGTTGCAGAGAATAATCGTCATACAGTTGGAAAAGGCAAGAAAGGTGGAAATGATGCAGAGGAGATTGTATTGGTTGCTGACAATTCGGGAATCATTGATGAGTGTGATTTGTTTTATTCCAGTTTAGCAGTGCTTGAGGTTTTTGACATGACTATTTTATTTGCGGAGCAACCGTTATTTTCTAGTACGAATCCTAATATTTCTATTAGTCTGACTCAGGAGTTAGGTATAGAATCTGAAGTTAAGACCCAAAGTAAGACTGACCTTGATATCCTAGTGCTGTCTGCCAATGTTAACGTGGGCGATAAGCTTGTCACTAAACCAATTGTTTATGCTGATTCATGATATATGAACCGGCCAACAAATGTTTCAACCAATGTTGTTGCGTCTGAGTTTAAAGTTTCAAATTGGCTTTTTTCTATGCAAGGCGACAAGTTGTAAGTTCTATAATTATTATTAACACATTTGTTTTCTTTTAAATTTACTAGTTTGTTAGTGGAATATAGTATGTGTTTTATTTAATGTCACGTGTCTGTTACAGAGAAAACTTGTTCGAAACTGTGCATGCTCAAATCTCCCAACGTTGGGATATGCAGACTTTGGCCCCACATTTGTGGGTGAGTAGAAATGTGGTTGATAGCTAGGCTGCATTGTTGAACCATGAAGAGCGATTTAAACCATCTGGAAATCCTCCTAGATTGTACTTCCCACCTATGATGTTTGTAAGTTTTTCTTTTAAAACTGTTCTTTTTGCAATTTATGTTTTTTTCTTATATTACTGCTACTAATTATTTGATTTTTTATTTTATAAATCAGCCGCAGTCAATGCTTGATAATCATATGACAGATGAACACAAGTTTCAAGCGTTCGAAACATCGGTCGAGAGGTGGCTCGATAAAGATACAGATCTGATGTCTATGAGAGGAATTGAAATTGTATGTCTTTATTTTATTTTTTAGTCTGTCATTTCTACTATTGATTTTATTATTATTATTTTATTACATTCGTTTGTGGATCTTATAACGCTGATTACATGTGAATACCTTTAACATGTGTTCTTTCCAGTTAGGGTAGAGCGTCATTTTTTTGTGTTGGTGTTCAACTTGGGTAAAAAAACAACATTTTATGTGATAGATAATGTTGCCAAAAAGGATTATGATAGGCGGTATAAAGCAATTTGTGATTTGGTGGTAAGTTATATTATCTTTATATCGTTTTATTTCTTTTTGTACTTTTTTTAAATGTTATATTAAATTTGGTTTTATGTAACTGATGATTCTTTTTAGCTGAGTTTGTTTCGTGAACACTTGAAGAAATTTGATCATCCAGCGTACTCTGATCTTGATAAGATAAAGAAGGCAACAATGATGAATGTCAAGTGGAGGACAAAGCATAATAGTAGTGATTGTGGGATTTTTGCTATGTTACACATGGAGAACTATTTGGGACAGCCAAGTACGAAGTGGGATTGTGGTTTAGCAGATGAGGGTGCAGCTGATGGCTCTATTAAGTAGATTCAACTTATTCGCCTGAGAAAGTATGTTGCCAAGATGTTGCTTCATGAGGTTAATATGCACTGTAAGAAAGTTCACGATCTTGTTGATCAGTTTGACCATTTGTATGACAAGGCTGAAGTTAGGGAGGTGATCAAGCATGGTATCAAAAAACGGTATGAAGGTGATAATTGTGAAAATGAAGTTTGACCAGTTTTAGGAGTTTAGATTTCGGTTATCGTGGTAGATTTTCTGTTGACAAGTATATCATGTAACTAGTAGTTGTTAACTAGTTTGGTGGAATATTGTTCTAATGTGGATCCATTTTGAGGTTGAATATTGTTATCATGTGGATATATTTTTTGGCATAATAGTTTAAAGATGTTTATTTTATGTGTGATGTTGACTAGTTTTAGTTTCTTGTTCAAATATTTTTCTTTAGCTTCACATTATCTCCAACACATTTTTCAATTATTTGTACTATACAACATATGTGTTATTGTGACATAATCCATATCTTAGTGAGTGAACACATGTGTTATGTGCTCACAACACATGTGTTCTCGCATATCTACACATATTTTAGGTGGTGCTTGTATTATTATACAACTTGCCCAACGCATGTATTATAAATTAACAACACATCTGTTATTGTGGCTTGAAGCATAACCAATGTTATTGTTATTTAACACATGTGTTATATGTTCACAACACATGTGTTATATGTTCCCAACACATGTGTAATTGTTACTTAACCCATATGTTAAAATGAATCAACAATGTGTGTTACGTTGTGATAGTATTATTACTCACATGTTTAAAAAACTAAAGTTAAAGAACAAGATAATGATTGATAGATTACTACCATTGTATGTGCATGATATGTTATCATTCTAGCTAATAATCACATGTAAAAAGAGTAGCAATATGATGAATCTATTTATAATTTATTTTTACAGAATCTTGTGCTTGTGCCTTTTCTTCCGCCCGTTTCTTTGCTTCTGCCTCCGCTTTCTTCTTATCACATGAACGCTTGTTATGGTCCGTCATTCCACATTTTCCGCACGTTTTGGGCTTTCTTCCTTTCTTCTTTTTTGCCTTCTCCTTCTGTTGTATACTCTGCAACCGTCCATCATTTGCACAACCTTTGTATCGTGACACTTCTGGATTTTGTATTTCAACATCAGGCTTCTCAATCCCGTGCAATTTTTCTATGATGTCTGTCTTTGATAGAGGTTTAACATTGGATGAGGAAGCCTCGAAATTTGTTTTAATCTTCTTCATCTTTTACACCAAATCAACAAGCTTTTCTGAATCATTCCCTACCAACATGATGCAATCATCTAGAGCAGATGTGGCTTCATTTGTGAGTTAATTGAATTCACTCATCTTTGAACGTCTCTTTCTTTTTCTCAATTCTGCTGGGATGATATCCTTTGTCTAAAGCCTTAACACGTATCTTTATGGAATCTGTTCAATGTCACAGTTTTTGAAGACACAAAATACACGTCTACATAGAAAACCACGATGAACAAACTTTCTACAGCTACAAACGACTGTACCTTAATTCACACACACAAATAACAAGATGTTAGATTATATTCATTATCACGGTTTATCAAATGCTCTAGTAATGTATACAAACATGTGTTAAGAGTACAAAACAAAAATGTTTTATATCATTAAAAATATATATATGATAGTTTCTTTTTAATCATTTTTGTACCTTGTAATCATATGTGACTGGAGATTTGTCTTCAGGCCATATTTCAACTTCCCACTTTTCACATGTAACTTTTTCTTTTTCGGTAAACTCCTTCTCCTTTATGATATACTCTTGACAACCATCTTCTGTTTTCATCTAATCAATTGAACAAGCCCAGACTGATTTCATAATTTCTATTTTCACAAGAAAAAACATGCTTCTTGTGTATACTTTTGCTACATGTTTTTCAATATTCAGTCGTGTCAAAATCGTTAGATATGTGTCAATTGTCTGATGGTCCAACAGTTCCTGCATAAACCTCTGTTTCTCCAGAGTCCTCTAAGCATATCATAAAATTCACTAGAGTTGATTGTCGATTATTGAAGTTTCCAAAAAATTAATTTTCACTTTTTGATCTTGAAGTGGTCCTCATTAGTCCACACAAGTCCATGTCACAAAAATATGCTGGTATCCATCTCGATCTTGTATTGTGCATGTCTGAGAGCTACGTATTCCCTTTCAAATTGAAATCTTCTAAAAGCTTTCCCCACTGATCCTTAAATTCTTTGGGAGTGATAAACATGTTCCAAACTATTTTATTAAACCTCTTTTTGAATTCTTTGGGATCATGATTGTTAGTACAAATCTGCAAGTATAAAAGAAGTTTATGCAAATGTTTTTATAAGTAACATGTAAAAAAGTAACATAACACATGTGTTACATACTCACAACACATGTGTTATATCAAATTAACACATGTGTTATGATGAATTAACACGTGTGTTAGTCACATAAGCACATGTGTTACTGAGAATTAACACATGTGTTATGAGAATTAACACATGTGTTACATTGAATTAACACATGTGTTACTGAGAATTAACACATGTGTTATGAGTCAATACATGTGTCTGTAAATAAAACACATGTGTTAGTCACTTAAACACATGTGTTAGTCACTTAAACACATCTGTTATGAGAAAGTAACACGTGTTACTAGTAAAGTAACACATGTGTTACTGAGAAGTGACACATGTATTACTCAGAAGTAACACATGTGTTATTGAAAATTAACACATGTGTTACTGAAAAATAACACACGTGTTACTGAAAAATAACACACGTGTTACATGTGTTGATATTAAAATTACATTAATTAACCATACCTTTGTTGGTAATTGCTGAGTAATGTGCCACATGCAAAGCCTGTGCTTTGATTCTGGTAAAACCGTGACTACTACATTTCTCATAGCGTTATCTTGATCAGTCACTATGATCCTAGGTTGCACTTCAAAAGCTTTTAAAAATGATCTAAGGAGCCATATGTAAGAGTCTGTAGTTTCGTCTTTTAATAGTCCAACTCCAAGTGTCACACATTTCTTGTGGTTGTCAATTCCCATGAAAGGAACGAACTTCATGTTGTACCTAAAAAAATTTAGAAATTATATTTGATAAGCTAATATAGTATAACATCTTATTCAGTTTACATTCAGGTTTTTAACATATTTTGTTATTGAGTGAACACATATGTTAGTGTATAAACACATGTGTTAACACATGTGTTACTGAGAATTAACACATGTGTTATGAGAATTAACACATGTGTTACATTGAATTAACACGTGTGTTACCGAGAATTAACATGTGTGTTACTGGGAATTAGTACATGTGTGTTAGTGATTTAACATGTGTGTTATTGAGAATTAACACATGTGTTATGAGAATTAATACATGTGTGCCAGTGACTTAACACGTGTGTTACCTGTTGGTTTTGTATGTTGCATCAAAAGAGACTATGTCCTCAAACTCTTTGTAATGAGCTTTGGCTACGTCATCTGCCCAAAACATAGCAGATAACCTGCTATCATCCACCTTATACTCAAATGAGAAACTTTTTACATATGATGCTGTATTCTTCATTTTTGTTATCAACATGTGCGCATCACTTTGTCCCATATAAGCATTTTATATCTCGTTTAAAGTTTTTGAAGTCTACGATTGTACCATGTACATTATCGTATGATCCTTTTATACTTTTGTATATGTTATGAGCCTTTGTAGGACCCATATCGATTGTTCCAACTTTGAAAATGAAACTCTGTTCTGAGAATCTTAGCTGTGTTTCTGTTCTCAATAGATGTGTATATTCATCCGAAGCCATCATGTGATTGTGTTCTTCAACAAACTGAACTATTTTAAACATTGTTTTACTCCCTGATACCAACTTACATACTATCTTAGCTTCACAACCCGTGAGTTTCGAGTTTGAAGTCCTTTCAGGTTTTTTGATTTTCTTACAACCTGTAATTTAATTGGGGTCCAGTGTGTCGAAACTCTTTTTTCTAGGTTTTCCCTCCTTTGTACACGCGTAGTGTTTTTCAGATATTGTTTCAACTCCATCACTCAACTTTTTCTGTGTATATTTCTTTATACCAAATCCACTAATAGCTCCATATCTTTCATAAAAGTCATGTGCATCATCAAGTGTTAGAAATACTTTCCCAACAAATGGTTTATCTGCATAAGGTGCTTGTGGAATCCATGATGCGTTTTCGTCGGGTGTTTCAGTCGGATTTAAAACATATTGAATACTTTTTGCATCATCATCTGTAGAAGAAGTATCTAATTATAAAATTATTAACGAACAAAAACGATGGAATATAACAATTGTGTTATGTTTTTATTAACACATGTGTTATATTGCAAATTGCACATTTTTATAGGAGATAACGCATGTTTATGGTGTATAGCGCATGTGTTATGATAGATAACACATGTGTTACAATGATATAGATTTTCAATAAACACATGTGTTATAATTACTGACACATTATATTTTTTTAGTAATAATAACACATATATTTACTTTGAACACTGTGAACGACTGAGTGTACAACACATGTATTATGGTGAACACCACATTCTCTACGTGTGTAATAATAACTATGTTATTTATCATTAAAACATGTGTTATGAGGAACAACACATGTGTTATGGTGAAAAGCACATGTGTTATGGTGAACAACATATCCCTTCTTGTATTTTCACAATCAAATATAAGTAACACATGTGTTACTTATAATAACAACGATTTTTATCACTAACAAATGTATTTTTGTAGTTACATAATCCAAGTTATGTTACAGTATTTTGCCCTTACTTACTTGTAGCATTCTTATCGTTAGGTTTCTCGTCATGAGTATCCTTGTGTTCTTCGAATTCAACCATTGTTTAAGTTCATCAACAAGTCTGAGAAGTTAAAATCAACAGGATAGATATTACAAGTGTTACATGAATTTGTAGGTTCAATTAGAAGAAATTACAGGTTCAATTGCGTTATATTGCAGCTTTTTAAAAAAATCTCATCTGCAATTTTGAATATAATCACAATAAATACTGTAATGCAATGTGCGTAAGCTGAATCTCGATGAATGTGTCTTCAATTGCTCGCTTAAATTGAAGATCTGATCGTTTTTGAATTATAAAACCCTAGTTCAAGTAGCGCGATTTGCAAAAACCCTAGCTTCTGTATTCCTTCTTCTTCACGCTCTGTATTCTGTACGTATATAATTATGTATGTTTTTCTTTTCTTTTTTTCTAGATTAATTTGTACAATTACTAGAATACCCTTCCACCTTTAATGAAAATGGTGAAATCTGATTGGTTCTTCCATTCTCTAACAATTACCCATACTCTCTTGATCCCATCTCATAATGGTGAATAGATCTTTGCAATGAAGTGCAAACAAGTGGGAGGAGGAAAGTTTTAGGTTTTTAGCAAAAGATTGACTTTAAATGTCAAAAACCATGACTTCAACGAATATGAAATTTTAAGTTCCAAGTCATTTTGAAAATCATTCCCTTTTGGTTCACTTAAATTGAAGAAAACTTTAAAACATGCTTTTTAGGGTTTCATTTTCTAACTTATTGGAGTTACTTAACTAATATTACTAATACTACGTTAGACACGGGTTGCGTCCCGAGAAGCGCTTGTTTCTGTTCGAGTCTCTAGCTTGACTCTAACGCTATTTTTCGGGATACCTTAGTTCGCTTGCATCTGTTGGTGCATTTTGTGTGTCAGTCAGTTGGTCAAATGTTTGTAATTGTCAAAGTCAATTAGTATGCATATGTATAGTGTTTAGTGTGTATATGCAAGTTTGTAAATGAATAGTGAATTAGAATATATACACAAAATAAGTGTTTATGCGACACTTAGCTAGTGTCGCATATAGCGACACTTGGCTAGTGTTGCTATAGGGTTGGACAGCCTATAAATAGGCATGTAGGGTTTCATTTGTAGGGTGATCAAACCCTAGAGAGAGAGAGAGAGAGTTCGTGAGGCAGAGAGAAATTGTGTGTAAACGTTTATACTTCAATTGTTAATATACAGAAAACGTTATAGAAATCGTGTGTTTGTTTATTCGTTCAATAATCGCTAACCAAACGGATTCCGCACGTTTGGTTGATTAAACGATCCGTTAGATTAGAGATACGGGATCTACAAGTGGTAATTGAGCCTTTTAATTGTGCTACTTGTATTCAATTGACTGAATCTCTTGAGGTCTATCAAAAGGACAATTTAAACTTGCGGGAAAAGGTTGTTAAACTTACAGAATCTAACAAGTTTTTGCAAGAAAATGAAAAACTTTATGATAAGAAAATTGAGGCATATAAGTTAGACACACAGACTTACAAATCAAAAGTTTTTAGTCAACAAGATGCTATCAACATCTATCTTACTGAAATAGAACTGTTAAGAAAGGAGCTCTCTGATTTAAAAAGTGAGTACGATAACCATAAAAGCAAAATTTTAGGTTCTTCATCCACAACTTTTGTCTTTAATGAAATCGTTAACAAGCAAGGGACAGGCGGTAAAAAGAAGGAAGGACTTGGTTATAACCAAGTACCACCACCTTCCCATGCCGAATATTGTCCTACGCCTGTTAAGGAAGGGCTTGAAGAGATTCCAGTTGATTATACGAAGCTTTATGGTATTAAAGCTAAAGAAGCTAAGCAAAACAAACAGGCAAAGGAGAAAACCAAAAGGTCAGAGTATCCCTTGCCTAAGTTTGTTAAACCTGAAATTCAATCTCAAGTTAGTGTTGAGGAGATTGAAGAGGTAGAAGATATATCTGAAGTGTCTACCATTAAGGTTGAGAAAATAACTGTCAAACCTGACTGTTTTAAATGCAAAGGCAAAGCTAAGGTTGATAATGAATCTTTCAAAGTTAAAAATGTTAAAAGGGATTCTAAATCTACTAACTCAACCTCGGGAACATCTACTTCAACATGTACACGTAAGAGTGCATGTTCAACAAATGTTCCTGCTAATAGACCTTCTGTGTACTGTCCTCCACCGAAACGATTTGAGGGAACCCATTGGAATCGATCTTATGTTGAGAGACGTTCTTGTTTTCGTTGTGGTCAATAGGGCCATATTATTAGGGATTGTAAGTTATTATCCCTAGATAGGTTTGGTAGAGGGATGCCAAGAACTTCCTCTTTCAGGAATTCTTTTTCAAAATCTTTTTCAAGGCGTTGTTCCTATTCGCCTGTATCTAGTTGTGCATCAAACTCTCCAAAACCTATGGCAAGAGTAAACAAAGTTGTGCCTAGTAGACCTCAAGTTCAACAACACAATATTGTTGAAAACAAATCATCTGAACCTAAACAGGTTTGGAAACCCAAATCCACAAACAACGCATCAATGAAATCTTCTGAGTTTTTAAAATATCATAAACTCATTGATGTGATGATTATGGATGATCATGGACAACCCAAGTCTATCAAGGCTTGGGTGTCCCATAAGTACTAACGTTTGATTGTTTGTGGTGATGCAGTCAGTTTCTTGTAAAGTAATATTTTTAGTGATTGCATGGATGTGGATATTGTTGAAAAAATGTTATGATGATTTCTGAAGTTTCTGAAGTTTCGTGGTGGTAAAAGTGCTAAAAGGCATTTGATTTGACAAGATATGTGATTTTGATACTTTTCTTTTACATTTTATTATTTATGCAACAGCCATTCTTTGTACTTTTTAGTATCAAAGAAATGCAATGTTGCGAAATATCTTAAATTAAAAAAATTACAAAAATATGTTTAATATTTAAGGGGAGTACCTTTAAAGTGGATTTTTGAAAAGAATTTATTGTTCAGGGGGAGTAATTAAAATATTCTGATTATTTGGATCAGAAACGTGAACAGCAAGATTCTTATTCTTAAAAAGATATTGGATTGTGTCTGTAAACAATATGGGAAATGATTGTACATCAGATGACATGCACAAAATGGAAATTTTAAGGTTTATGTTCAGTAGGTTTATCTGGCATGTTTAAAATAGCTTTTATAAACATTAGCTTCATCTTATGATGTACTGGTAGACATGATACACACCGGTTTCTGGGTTCTTAAGAAGTAATTCTAATATGTGTCTATGATCTTGTGGTAAACACCATATGATGTATGACTAAATGTCTTAATTCCTTAACATAGCATGACATATTTCTATACCTGAAGTTTATTTGAAATCATTTGGGGGTCTATACTGATCGTTTCCTCTGTCTGTACGTAAGTACAGACCTGGTCTCAATTAGTATATGCTTAAAACCTAAGCAAACGCAAGTCAATGAACTTGAAAAAGTCTTAAATCATAAGATACCTAACAAGGTCACCAAAATGGTTTGACCAAGTATGGTTTTTCTTAAACCTGAATCAAGTTATGTCGCTTTGTTGTACATTTTTACAGACCTGTCACCGCTGACTTGATTCTTAAAAATGATATTCTTATATTCTCTCTGGATTAGGAAGTTATGCTCATGTCTGGGTTACAGGGGTATGTCATAGGTGGGAACCACGGAGAAATATTCATACTAACAATAAAAGGTTAACTCATAGACCCGGATGTAACATGTTTAAGTGGACAAACAATACTAGTAATCGTCTTGAAATAATTTTTATAAAAGGTGTTTTAAATATGCTAAGTAAATTTAAAGAGGACAAATATACTGATAATCGAGATAACACTTACTATTTCCTAATAATTGCATGTTGGCCTGATATGATCTCTAAGCAGACGTAAAACAATCCTATCCCCAAATTTATTTTAATCTTTGTTCTTTACTTTTTCTTTATACAGAAAATACAAAAAGATTTTATTTCTATATTATTTTCTTCAAACATCACATATCTTGTTAAAGTCAAATATTGAAGATGTAAAGGATGTCGGTTATTCTCCAAAGACTGTGAAGATAAATTCTATTGGAGAAGTTGCTGATGATTGAGAGATGGTCACATAGTTTGAAGATCTTAATTGTATGATGAATTTGTGTCAGTCACATGAATTTGGACATCAAGATTTCTTTGAAGACCATGCTATCTCAATGGGGGAGATTCTTATTGTTAAAGACATGAAAGAGTTTCTGATTGTTGAAGACATGAAAGAGTTTGTTGATGAAGACTAATTGAAGACTTATTTGACCAAGCTGCTGACATGGGGGAGTTTGTTGGTGCATTTTGTGTGTCAGTCAGTTGGTCAAACGTTTGTAATTGTCAAAGTCAATTAGTCTGCATATGTATAGTGTTTAGTGTGTATATGCAAGTTTGTAAATGAATAGTGAAATAGAATATATACACAAAATAAGTGTTTATGCGACACTTAGCTAGTGTCGCATATAGCGACACTTGGCTAGTGTCGCTATAGGGTTGGACAGCCTATAAATAGGCATGTAGGGTTTCATTTGTAGGGTGATCAAACCCTAGAGAGAGAGAGAGAGAGAGTTTGTGAGGCAGAGAGAAAGTGTATGTAAACGTTTATACTTCAATTGTTAATATACAGAAAAGGTTATAGAAATCGTGTGTTTGTTTATTCGTTCAATAATCGCTAACCAAACGGATTCCGCATGTTTGGTTGATTAAACGATTCGTTAGATCAGAGATACGGGATCTACAGCATCCATCAGTAGATACAAGTGGTAGTATTGGCACATACCTATATAGTTATAGCAGGTCATTCCTAGGGTATGTCCAATCAGATGAGAAAGTGAGTCGAAGTGATTAATTTGTTTTACTTGAGGTATAATAAATCTCTCAACTTCTTCTACTTTCTCAGTTTGGGCTTTCTGAATGGGCTGGTCAGAGAGGTCATTATCTCTTGATGATGTATACGTCATTATGTAGTAGAGAGATGATTTGAGGGAAAACCTTGATGTAAAACCCACCTTACTTTCTATGGTCTTTGGGTTGATGATAATGTTGTACTCTGGGCATGGAGGTGAGACAGAGTCCATTGATGTCTCCAATCTTGTAGCAACATTCTCATCAACTACTTGGGTAACTAGTTTATCTAAGGCAATAGAGGGTTCAACTAGATCAAGGGGTGATTCATCTCGAGAGATATGTGGGATATCATCAACCATAACTAGTTGTGGGATAGTATCAACCACGTTAGTTTGAGTTGGGATGAGATCACTTCTCATGTTGGTGCACATTCCTCCCGTCCTTCTGAAGCTGAGTCTTATTTGTAAATATCCTCCTCCGGATTATCCATTTCTATCTGTTCATCCACCTGGTCGTACTCGTCACCCTGGCCAGTAGTTTTGAGTCGCAATGGTTCAGAGAGCTCCTCTAGAATGAACTCTTCGTTGGTCTTAAACGTTGATAGGTTAAGAATGGGTGGAAGTGAGGATTTAGAAGATTGGTTAGGTGTAGGATTAGATGAAAGTTTGCAACCAGACTTATGAGAATGAAGTCTGTGTCGAGTGAAGTAGATGTGGTGTGTGTGTGTTCATCTCATCTTTCTATAGCCTAGAGTTGAGTCTAACTTGGTTCCTATATCCTTCACTACTCACTTGGACGTATTCTTGTTGTTCCATTAACTTATGAGTGATGCGTTTAAGCAAGTCCTTTTGTTCTTTTAGTGATTGTTCAGGTGAGTTGTAAGGGGTGAGAAAGCAGCATTACTGCTGAGAAAGGTCAAAGACGTATCTCTCAAGTCTGAACTCTCGTATGATTGAGGTTCGGATCCAGGGTAAGATGAGTATGAATAGACTTCGAGTGGTTCAGGATAGTAAGGTTGGTATTGACGTTGTTTGAAAGCGTAAGGGTCATATTGATATTGTGTTTGAGGATCTAGGCACCCTACGTTATCCAAATCATTCCTACTATACCCTTGACACTCGTTATCTAAGTGAGAATCACTTCTACATCTATCTTGAACAAGACTATCAAATTGATCTATTAGTTGTTGTGCATTAGCCATTTCCCAAGTTTTTAGAGAACATACGAAGAAAAATGATTGAAAAATGATTGTTTTATTGGAAATTCATATTGCTAAACCAAAATCAAGTTACGTCGCTTTGTTGTGTTGAGGCACAGACCTGTCACCTATGTCTTGATTTGAAAAATGATTGTTTTATTAGAAATTTATAATATGTAATATTGGCACGTTATGAGTATGGGAGTATATAGCTATTGGAAATTTGAGGGGATATTTACATGAATAATAAGAAGTTAAGCTCAATTATTTGAATATAGATTGTTTAAGTGGTCAACAATATCAGTAATCATTGTGGACTATGTAATGTTGAAAGAATTTATGAGTTCATGTGTAGATTAATTTTGAGACCTCATAGTTTCTTAATATTTTATTTCTAGGCTTAACAGGATTTTAAATATAAATGTTGCATTGGAAATGGGTGATGTTGTGTAATTCCTTTATTAGTTATTTAGGTTAACGAAGATGACTGTTTTCTTTTGCAATCAATTTTTGAATCGATAGTCTACTTGAGGACAAGTAGGATTCTAGTTGGGGATGTTTGATAAACGCGTATAAGTACTATATTTATGTAGTATTTTACCCTTATCCTTGAATGTTTTTATTGCAATTAATTAAGTTTAGGTACTTATCTCGTTTATATTTGTAATTAGACGTGGAAATGAAGCTGTTTGGAGAAAGGAACGGAAAACGGTCAATAAACAATTTAAATGAAGCATTTATTGAAGAAACGAGCGAAGCCGAAGGATTAAAAGAAGAAATGATCAAAGTTCCGCTGAAATTTTGTTCCATACGTCGTATGGAATATCCATACGACGTATTGAATGAGACGGTGGAAGCCCAGTGAACGCGATGTTGGGCCGGGCTTATTTGCAATCCATACGCCGTATGGAAAATCCATACGCCGTATGGATCAATTTTTTAGAAACTATAAAAATGCGTTAATTACCCTAAAAAGAGAGGGATCGGCTGTGGTTTCTTTAGTTCGACTGAAGAAGCTTTTCTAACACTTTTAGGGATATTTTGGAGGCACGAGAAGTGAAGGTTGAACTTAGTTTAACTTATCTTTGAGTGATTCGTTATTTCGGTTTGGAAATACTTTTATCTATTTCGATTATATGATGTTTTTGACATAGATACTCAGAATTTTGTTAACCTTATGATGAATTGATACGTTAGTAGTTATGTAATAATGAATCTTAGATAATGATTGTTGAATGATTATTATTTGCACGTTTATAAAGTTGTTGATTGAAGATTATTATGTTAAACGATGAACCTTAGTTATGTGTGATTAATTAGTTATTTCTTAACGTGATTGATAGTATCATTGAGATTGATTTCCCTTGAAATTATTAATTGTTGATAATTAGAATCTAGGTTTTGATTATTGCTGAATATATTGAGTTTGACAGGTTAAGAAATTAATGACTAATTAATCTATAATGAATAAGTTAATAAGAGATTATTAGTAGGTATTGTTGATTCATTCACTAGGATTAATCATAATCAATCGTGAATATTTAATGCATAATTTAGGGCAAAGCACACAATAGAAAAATACAATTCTTGTGATATTGGATCGATGTTTAATGTGGAACCCTAAGTTATAGAAATTAGTTGGACCCAAACAGTTGGCTAATTTCCCTTTAATTTGGATTCTTTGATTAGTATCTAAGTTGATATAAAAGAGATCACAATCAACAATGAACGTGCAATAAATCGGGATACTTGAGTCTAGGTGAAGTTACTTACACAATTACTTGTTCCTTCCTATTGTTTCCTATATGTTATTTAATTTAAGTCATTTATCTGTTTTAATTATTATTGCAATTAAAATGTTCGCATGGAACTAAAACGCCCCCTATTTACTGTTTTATAGTTAATTAGTATTTTCTATTTTTATAAATAACCACCGTTCCCTGTGATCGACTCAGACTTACCAAGTCTATACTTACATTTGATCAGGTATTCTTGCATGGTTGTGTGATAAGTATTAATTAGGTATTTTCATTTATAAATAATAAAACTAGACACTTTCACACGCATCAAGTTTTTGACGCCGCTGCCGGGGAACGGTTACGTTGTCTATATAAAATAGGAATTTTTTAGTTGTTTTAAGTATAATTAATTTTGTTATTATGTGTTTTTTTGGTTAAATTGTTTTCGTAATTTAGAGTTATTTCTTTAAATTAAAGTTTGTTAATAAGGTTGAAAATAATTCCTTAAGTTTGGGCTAAAAAACAATTTTTCAATTAATTTTTATGTTTACATCCAAACGCCGGAGTGAAATTTCATCCGTCGGTTGAATTGGTTAAACCAACGGGGAATTAGTTTCAACCGGCGGGTGGAAATCCATCCGCTGGTTGGAGTTCTGTTTGTAAAATTTCTTTTGTAATATGTTTATTTTTAGTTTATTTTGTGTGAACTAACTTACTTTTCATTAGTGTGTTTTGTGTCCAGATTTAACTTTTATTCAGGTTTGATCCCTTGGCTCGAAGTTTCGTAAGTGATGCGAATGATAATAATATGGTTAAGAGAGATGATTCTACTAGTTCGGGTTCGAGTTCCACCAAGACAGTTCCTTCTACCACATACTTGGGTCGTAGGCCAATTCCTATTACTTCATCTTGTAAGGGTTTGCTGCATGCTATGGAGGAGTTTAGGGGAGATATACCTTTTACGACTGAGATACTAAGGAGATCCACAGTTGATTTCACTGATAATCAACTGGTATTGATTAAGGATGTTTTAGAAGCCGTGGAGATAAAAAGTAGGTATGATTTTGACCGGAAATTCTATGTTGCACTGACTGAGTTAGGGGAATCATTGGACTTAAGGATTGAAGAAGAGCTTGCATTTTTCAATGGGCAGAAAAAGCGTTACGCTGAGATTTATGAGATTCTAAGATAGTCTTCATT
This sequence comes from Pseudognaphalium luteoalbum, assembly GCA_963422505.1. NCBI lineage: Eukaryota > Viridiplantae > Streptophyta > Magnoliopsida > Asterales > Asteraceae > Pseudognaphalium > Pseudognaphalium luteoalbum. The sequence continues at coordinate 59,703,692 of OY730195.1, read as the reverse complement.
CCCATACTCGGATAATCAAGCCGCCTGCTTCCATCGTATGATTAGAGCCTTGTATGTAGCCACTGGGCACCCGAGTTCGGAAGACGATAAGGAGTTTGCGACTAGCTTAACAGAGTTAGTTAGATTGCTACATTCGGGTGACCATCTTAGGGACACTACGCCTTATAGGTTCATGGTTACTAACAGCATGAATTACTACCTCCAAAAGATGGTGACTCAGTTGGACCGGTTGGCTAAGGAAGAAGGAGAAAGACGCCATCCCGTTTTTCATTCACCCCCATAGTTATATCGATTGGGTTACTTATCTGGTAATAAACTTGGTTGTTTTAGTTGATAAGAGTAAGGTTCTAACCCAGAGAGAGCATTTCCACTATGGAATGGTGGAAATCTACACCAAGTTAGTGGATATATTCAAGAAATCGGGGTTAAAATTTAGTAATGTGCAACAGGTAGTAATCCAGAAGATTGAGCGAAGGGTGAGAGATTTGAGGAAGGATCCGCTAGTAGGAAAGCATCACGGGGTTGTAGAAGCTTGTTTAGAGTTCATTAGCTAGTTGGAAGAAAACAATCCGGACCATGAGGTAACATTAGAGGACGATAAGGTTGTTTGGGCTACTGATGGACCGGTGAACAAGGCTGTAAGGGAAATTGTGACACCGGTCAAAAAGGGCCAAAATCAGCCCCTAATTTAAACCTAAATCATTCGTACTCAATACATGATTATTTTTTTTCTTCCGGATATTATATATATAACATTAAAATGATTATTTAATAATCACATACCATCAAATCTGAAAGAACACGCCATCTCAAATACGGACCTTGGTGCAAAGCATTTTTAAATAATGTATTATTAATGAGAATAATAATTATTTACTTGATTGAGAATTTAAAAGCATTTTGTACACTGAAAACTATCCGTTAAACCAAAGAGAAGCAAAGATATATTTTTATATCTAACTAATAGTATTTTTATAAGATACTTCGATTAAAAATATAAACGATTATATTTTTAGAAATTTATCATTTGAAAATATTATACTAGTTATCTATCGGGTACAAAAACACGGGCGTTTTGTACTGCGAATGGAGCCAACCAACTCCAATAATTGGAGTTGGCCGGCTACTCCTTCTCCTTCTTCTTCATTTTCTTTTTCCATTTCCTCCATCTCTTCTCTATCTCTCGCTCTCTCCCTCTCGGATTCAAAATCATCATCATATTGATCATCAACAACAACAACATCAGTAACAATCATCATCATCATCACATTCATCTTCATCTTCTTTGATCATCATCATCATCCGGATCATCATCCTCATCCTCACGGGTCCAAATTTTAATTCGTAAGGAAACTCAAACTTTACTTTAATTTCGCGTTTATAATACTTATATTATCATATACTAGTGTTTTATATATGAGAATTTGGTTAAAAATGAAGTTAAAAACTGGGTTGGGGATGAACTGCACGAATAGACCTGCAAGTGGTACCTGAGCCGAACGGCTGGAAATCATCAGCCGAACTGCTGGATTCCATCAGCCGAACGGCTGGGTCCTCCATAGCCGAACGATTGGACTTCCATAGCCGAACGGCTGGACCTTCACAGCCGAACGGCTGGACCTTCACAGCCGAACGGCTAGAATACCCAAACAGAACAGTGTTTCCAGGGTAGCTTCTCGATGAAAAATTTATTATAATGGTTTGGGCTAAAAGTCACACGGTCACTCGAAAACGGCCTAATGATCAAGGCTATGTACTATAGCCTAGGCGGTTTTAGGCCTTTCGGGGTCGTCTAGGGGTTGAAAATGACATATTTCAGTTTTTTGACCTCGTACCAAATTTCGTAACTTATGAAATAAAATATAACGAATATAAGGATAATTGTAAACAATACGATACATCCATGAACGAGTTATATAAATGCAAAAACACATGTTATATATCTTTAGAATATAATTTCAATCCGTCACTAACGGGCCGTACATTTTATAAACTTTAATCGGAAGTACAAATATAATCACTTGGACATAATCAAAATGGATAAACATTAATACGGAGAAATATTAGATAATCAAATGTCATTAGAATCTCGCGTGTTTAGGACACTAGGAGATTCGGGGATTGTCTATTTCACGTCAGACATATTCATTGCTCGAATAGACTCAGGTGAGTCTCACAGCCCCACTTTTACTGTTTTTAAACTTGGGGTGAGATACAATGCTTACTTGTTTTCGTGATCACTGTTATTCGGTTAGTTAATTTAATTATTAACTCTGTTAAACATGTTGGTTATCATTGTCGGTATTGATTTTCATTGTTGGGGTATTGCATGAGTGTTTTAATACGGGAAAGTCCTCATCATTGCATGGTTCGTTAACTAAATAAGGCGCGATTACTAAAAGATAGATCTATCATGGGAGTGACGTCCCCATCCGGGTTGCTGGCTACAACCATGTAGAAACGGGCATTTTAGTAATTGTTATGGGTGTTGACACTGTTCGGGAGGCACAAATCGGGTTAGGCCTCGAACCATGGCTTAATGCAATACAAATGTCATTGTCGGTAAATCTAGTCGGTAACCTTAATTGGTTAATCATAGTTCGGTAACCTTGATGGTTTAATCATTGTTCGTAAACCTTTATTAGTTTATCATTGTTCGGTTGTATTATTTAATCTTTATCGGTATTAAATCGTCGGATAATCATGTTGATCACATCAATGTTTATGTTAAACCTGTGAGATTCACCAACTTTATAGCTGACCTTTTAGTGTTGTATTCTCAGGTGATCAGTAATAGTAGGATGACCCTCAGGATAAGCTATCTACTTACGAGTCACATGCATCTATTTGGACATGAAGATTTTCTTGCATTATGTTTTGTATTAATGGTTATGTATTAAAATCTTCAAAATCAAATGTGAACTCGCTGTTATTGCAAACTTATAACTTATGCCTTAAAACTTTGTACTACTTCTGTAATATATTTATAAACGTCTCATGTAGAGTCGTTTGCTTGTAACCTCTATGTTTGATTATTGATTAGTCAAAAATCAAAATCGCCGCTTCCGTAAATCATGAAATCGGGGGTGTGACAGAAATCGGTTGGTGTTTGATTTAGCTACAGCCTGTAGCTACTGAGCACTTGTCTGATTTCTTCTGCTTTGGTAACGGTGTGATCAATGTTGTTGCACTAGTCACGGAGCACTTTGTAACCCTTTACCCTCTGCGTTAATCCTCATTTCCGATAACTTTTATTCCGTTGGATCTCTGACATTTTTGTTTCTTTTGTATTTTATTTATTATTGGTGTGATTGAATGTTGAACATTTAATTTGTGTTTGAATGTGAAATTTTTATTGTGTGGTTTTATTTAAGTTTTTAGTTTTTTATTGTTTATTTGCTTAGTTTGGAATTTAAGAAGCTATGAATTCATTGTGATCCTCTAGGTATGTGTTTAAGTTTTAAAATTCGTGGCGTGTAAGTAGTGGCTTGGTGGTAAACGAAATTTTAAAAATTCTGTTTTTACATCCATACGCCGTATGGATTATCCATACGCCGTATGGATTGAAGTTGGGCCGCGGGCCGTGTTGACTGGATTTAAGTCAGGTTGACTTGGGCTTTTTAATCCATACGCCGTATGGATCAAAAACTGCATAACCCGTATGCAGCCTCTTTCTCTTCCATTTTTGAACCTCAATTTCAACCACCGCCCACTGCTGCTGCTGCCACCACCACAACCACCACCTTCCGGCCACCATCTCAACCTCATTATCTTATTTTCTTGTTACACGAACTCTTCTTTATAAGGCACAACTCGAATTTTTAAATTCCATTGGTTAGATTTCGAGTTTGAAAGTTAGGGTTTATGTATGCAAATTGGGTATTTTTGAATTTGAGTATGTTTTGGTGCCTATATATTGGTTGAATTATGTTTGCATTGAAATATATGATGAAATGTCATGTTTATTTTTACAAGGTATTACATATTCTGTGTCATTCTAATTATTTGTTTGAATTGCATAATGTGGAAATTATGTTACTCAATTGCTATTGTGTTGGTTAAGCTTGTTAATTTTCTGGTCACACGATGATTAATGCGAATATTTGTTTGGTACACAAGTGTTTGTGATTACGGTTGTGTGATGAATTGTCGTTTCTCGAATTTATTCAAATATATGATTATGATAATTCATGTTGAATGGTATGAATGATTACTATTTACTAAGACTAGATTTTAGTGATTGTGAGAAGTAATTATTTACATGATCATATTGGTACCAAGTTATTATAGTTCATTTTGAATCGACACATGTCATGAATATTAATTAAGTGTATATATTTTTAGCAATTTGAGTAATTTTGGTTCAGAATGCAATTTAGGGGATATGAAATTGTGTTTGATGCGGTAGTATAAGTTTAACCTTTATGGTGGATTTTTCTACAATTAGCCGAAATGCCGCCGAAATTTCTTTTGGTACATTATTTGCATTTCCTGTTTTACTAATGGTTATTTTTCTTAGCAGTTAAATGGCTAGCAGGAGAACCAAAGGCGGTCAGACATTGGGCAATCCATTGATTAGAGCTCACATATATCTTACTTTTCATGATTCTTACTCTGAGACTGCTAGATATCAGTTCGGAGAGCATTTAGCTGCGAATGTCGACCAGCCAATTGAGGTTTTTGATGCTGTGAACTGGAATATTCTGGAGCATGTGGTTGAGAGAGATGGGTTTGCTACTGGGCATGAGACGATTAGGAACTTACTTTCTGTTCCATATAGGCTTGAGAATGGTAATATTGGATTTGTTTCTTATGCCTGGTACCGGATGTTCAGTATTAGAGAGCATATTTATAGAAAGCTTGTGGTGGAGTTCTACAACACATTTCGGTTTGCTCACAGGTCGACCAACTGGACTGAAGAGACCATTTCCTTCCAGCTTGGGGGACAGCCGCGATAGATGTCTCTTGTTCAGTTTGCTGTTGGAGTTGAGTTATATGAGGAGAATGAGATCTACAACCCAAATTTTCTGGCTCATATTTCAGCCGGTGCAGTGGTAAAGCTTACAGATTTGGAGATTGCGTAGGAGTGGCAGTTTATTGCCCAGGGTGGCTATGGGGATCGTACCCCTTCTTACCGAGCTATTCGAGATCCCCGTCACCGTCTCATTCACTGATTATTGATGTTTACCATTGTTGGCCGTCGAGAGGGACATGAGAAGGTTTCCAAGCCTGATTTATTCTACCTTAGTTCTATTGTTAGGAAGAGGTTGGTGAATGTGCCTTGGAGATTAGCTAGGTGGATGTCAAAGAGAGCTACTCGTACTAGCGATTCAAGCAGTTTATGTGGTGGTTAATTTATCACTCGATTGGCTAGGCATTTTGGGTTAGAAACCCCGGAGGAGATGGGTACGTGCACTATTGTTCAGCCTGGTATGGGATGGTTGACAGCACGGAGGTTAGAGGCTCTAGATATTATTGAGTCGTGTAGTATATATGGTGGTGATGCAGAGATGTATTATTGGGTTGCTACCACTGCGATGGGGCAGGTTTTGCAGCCTAGACAGGCTCGGGCTGTTGCAGCTGGAGGTGATGCTGCTAGAGGTCGAGGAGCGGCACGTGGCCGCAACAGAGGATATGCTGCTGAGTTTGATCAGTAACAGCAGTAGCTACAGCAGAGCAGATGGACCTCAGCCATACTCGCCGGTTTGACCAGATTGAGCTCATACAAAGGCAGCACTTCCATCAGATGAGTGCCCATATGGATTATCAAGATAGCCTTTTTGAGCAGCTGTTTGGTCCAACTAATCTTCCTTACCAGTCTTTCCAGTATCATATGCCACAGGAGTTTAGGCCGCGACCACCACCTCCACTAGCAGATCAGGCAGGACCTTCTCATACATACAGGAGCATGGATGATGAGGATGATAGTGATTAGGATGATGTGAATCCTATTTGGTTATTGATTCCAGACATTATTATTACTATTATTTTTAATTTTAGTAGTTTAATTATAGTCGGATATTATGTTACTTTTCATTTGGTTTACTTGTGTTTGTATTTATTTAGGCTGTTTTAAATTTGGTATCGTTTAATGTGTTTGTTGATTGGCACCTCCGAATTATGTTGTGAGTGCATGCTTTTCTGGCAGTAAGTTCAGCGAAATGACTCAAGGGACTGTGAGACAATCGTATCAACCTTGTTTCGTCCCGTTAAGTACATTATTTCAGGGGAGTTTTTCTGTTCTGAGTTCTTTTCTCTTTTTCCCGTTTAGTATTTTATTTGTACAATGAGGGCATTGTATATCTTTAAGTGAGGAATGGGAGAGAAAAGATTATTTGGTTTCCACATCATTGTCATTAAAGTAAGTAGATAATATTGTAATTGGTTAACTTTTATCTCATTAAAATATATAACTAGGAGGTTATAAGTTGCCCATTTTTCAACCAAATTTTTAAATTTAAATTTATGTTTTTCTAGAAATGACTTATTTTGTAACAATGTAGGTTAACTTTAAAATTTTCTACATTTTTTAATATATTGTAATTGTGAACAATGTTATCTAGCTTCATTATATGATGTATTGATAGACAATTTATATAAGAATTTTTGAGCTTTTAAGAAATGAAAATAAAGGTGTAGATGTTTCTTTTAGATGAACTTTAGTTGTGTATGACGGTTGTCTTAATTTTCATATTAATAGCTTGCGATATGTCATATTTTTGGATTCTAATAAATATCATTTGGGGATATACTGGCTGTTGTTTCCTCTGTTGTACGGAAGTACAGACCTGGTCTCCGTCAGTATATCTAATGAAAAAGAGCAAATAGTTTAAAAACTCATGATTTTAAAAAGGTAGTCAAAGTATGTCGCTTTGTTGTACTAGGGTACAGACCTGTCACCAATGGTTTGACTAAAATTTTATATTGCTAAACTAAAATCAAGTTATGTCGCTTTGTTGTGTTGAGGCACAGACCTGTCACCTATATCTTGATTTGAAAAATGATTGTTTTATTGGAAATTCATAATATGTAATATAGACACGTTATGAGTATGGGAGTATATAGCTATTGGAAATTTGAGGGGACATTTACATGAATAATAAGAAGTTAAGCTCAATTATTTGAATATAGATTGTTTAAGTGGTCAACAATATCAGTAATCATTGTGGACTATGTAATGTTGAAAGAATTTATGAGTTCATGTGTAGATTAATTTAGAGACCTTATAGTTTCTTAATATTTTATTTCTAGGCTTAACAGGATTTTAAATATAAATGTTGCGTTGGAAATGGGTGATGTTGTGTAATTCCTTTATTAGTTATTAAGTTAATGAAGATGACTGTTTTCTTTTGCAATCAATTTTTGAATCAATAGTCTACTTGAGGACAAGTAGGATTCTAGTGGGGGATGTTTGATAAACGCGTATAAGTACTATATTTATGTAGTATTTTACCCTTATCCTTGAATGTTTTTATTGCAATTAATTAAGTTTAGGTACTTATCTCGTTTATATTTGCAATTAGATGTGGAAATGAAGTTGTTTGGAGAAAGGAACGGAAAATGGTCAATAAACAAGTTAAATGAAGCATTTATTGAAGAAACGAGCAAAGTAGAAGGATTAAAAGAAGAAAAGATCAAAGTTCGGTTGAAATTTCATTCCATACGCCGTATGGAATATCGATATGCCGTAGGGAATGAAGCGGTGGAAGCCCAGTGAACGCGGTGCTGGGCCGGGCTTATTTGCAATCCATAAGCCGTATGGATCAATTTTTCAGAAACTATAAAAACGCGTTAATTACCCTAAAAAGAGAGGGATCGGTTGTGGTTTCTTTTGTTCGACTGTAGAAGCTTTTCTACATCTTTTAGGGATATTTTGGAGGCACGAGAAGTGAAGGTTGAACTTACTTTAACTTATCTTCGAGTGATTCGTTATTTCGGCTTGCAAATACTTTTATCTATTTTGATTATATGATGTTTTTGACATTGATACTAAGAATTTTGTTAACCTTATGATGAATTGATACGTTAGTAGTTATGTAATAATGAATCTTAGATAATGATTCTTGAATGATTATTATTTGCACGTTTATAAAGTTGTTGATTAAAGATTATTATGTTATCCGATGAACCTTAGTTATTAGTGATTAATTAGTTATTTATTAACGTGATTGATAGTATCATTGAGATTGATTTCTCTTGAAATTATTAATTATTGATAATTAGAATCTAGGTTTTGATTATTTCTGAATATATTGAATTTGATAGGTGAAGAAATTAATGACTAATTAATCTATAATGAATAAGCTAATAAGAGATTATTAGTAGGTATTGTTGATTCATACCACTAGGATTAATCATAATCAATCTTGAATATTTAATGCATAATTTAGGACAAAGCACACAATAGAAAAATATAATTCTTGTGACATTGGATCGATGTTTAATGTGGAACCCTAAGTTATAGAAATTAGTTGGACCCAAACAGTTGGCTAATTTCCCTTCAATTTGGATTCTTTGATTAGTATTTAAGTTGATATAAAAGAGATCACAATCAACAATGAACGTGCAATAAATCAGGATACTTGAGTCTAAGTGAAGTTACTTACACAATTATTTGTTCCTTCCTATTGTTTCCTATCTGTTATTTAATTTAAGTCATTTATCTGTTTTAATTATTATTTCAATTAAAATCTTCGCATGGAACTAAAACGCCCCCTATTTACTGTTTTTCTAGTTAATTAGTATCTTCTATTTTTATAAATAACCACCGTTCCCTGTGATCGACTCAGACTTACCAAGTCTATACTTACATTTGATCAGGTATTCTTGCCTGGTTGTGTGATAAATATTAATTAGGTATTTTCGTTTATAAATAATAAAACTAGATGCTTTCATACGCATCATGAATCCTAGTCAAAAGGATCGCTTAAAAACTACTTTATCTAAACAAGCTCCAAATCGTACTACCGTCCACGGCAGCAGAGCTAAAAACTTGATGCGCCCCAAATGGTCGGTCAAGGAATCGCTTTCTGTCATTGCGGACCTCACGCTTGCGGCGCACTGGTGGTAGTTTTAAATATATAATTGTCGGGACCTAAACCTTCCGAACAACGTACTGATACTAGGTACGAGTACCTGATACTAGTAACTGGCAAAGATGATCCAGGTTGTTCCTCACGACGGTAGAATTGAAACAGAGATCATTAGGATTAGTTAGTAATTAAGCTGGGTTTTGGATAGTTTGATAGGTTTTGTGTTTGGCTTTCTAATTTATTAAAATACTAAAGCATAAAATAAAAGGGAAGCTAGCATATATGTAACAATTAAGGATGACGGAGACGTGGTTCACCATGATTTGGGATAGTGCATTACTGGGATGATGTTCGTTATGGGACACATTTAGCTATCAGACAAGTAAACTATAGGGGTAAGCACTAGGACCCTACTTCTTTAGATAGATTCTAAATTTGTATGTTACTGGGTACCTAGGCTATCGTGATTCTGATCAGAACAGGCTGCTCAACCCCTCACACTGTTCAGTTAGGACTAGTGACCCATGAAGGGTGCCAAAATAAGGTAGCAGACTTCCCTCGGGTTATTCTGACCTTTCTTAACACCTAAGTCTAAATGTTATTATCTACTCGTGTACTGATTATTAACTTTGTATTCTCAACTTACAAATTTGTAGAGTCTAGGGGTTTTAAGAATCCTGAACCACTGGTGGGCTTGACTTTCATCTCTAGACTCATTACCTTACATTTTTATAGCACCAATACTTCTGTCATGATCTAGAGTTTTTCTTTGCGATCAGTCATTCATCCCTAGGTATACTAGCCTGCTAACTCTAGGTACGTTTACGGTGTACAGTACTCTAACTGCTTCCACAGTCTTTCATAACTAGAGGTAGATTCATGGTGTACTACAGCTGTTCCATAGCTCACTAACCCAAGGTATAAGTGTGGTGTATAGTGCTATAAGCATTTCCACAGCTTTTATAACCAAAGGTAGGATCACGATGTACTACAAACTTTCCACAGTTTACTAACCCTGGGTACAATTACGATGTACTTTGGTTAAGGTATTTCCATAGCTTTGTAACCAGAGGTAGACATACGGTGTAATATAGCATTTCCACAGCTCTATGGTTCATAGACCATATTCCATTTTTTCTAGGCAGGTCACAATGTCGGTACAGACGGCTTTTTCTGGAGCTTCCATGGTTGTACTCCACCAGTGGTGTTTTCATCGCTATATCCAGTACTTTAGCTGAATTACAGTAACAAACATTGCTTCATACGATAACATTGATAATTGTCTATCATAACTTAGGCCTACAGCTAAGGTGATAGTCACGTGAAGGACTGGAAAGGGTGATATGTAAACTATGTCTAGATGCATGATAAGTTTAGACAGATACAAGGTTTAACAATTCCATTAATCATACCTAATTACAACTATCTAAATCATGGCAAACGTACAAGCAACTACTCACAAAACATGGCAATAAACATTTCTAATATTAATAAATCACAAACATCAAACAAGTACATTATAAACATTAATATAAGAAATGATAGATATTACCCGTAAATAATTACGAGCAGAATAACACTTGTATTTCGCTGAACAATATCCCAAATATTACAATTGCTAGCTTCTACGAACTAAATTACATAACTCCTCTAAAAGCGACAGATTCTCCGCCTATTCTTCCCACTAGTTCCTAGAGAGAGAATTTAGAGAGAGAGAGACTAGAGAGAGAGACTAAAGAGAGAACTGATGCGTGCGTCATGAGCGGTTCGCAACGCCGATCGGTGGGTGTTTTATATTTGTATTTGCTGGGGTCTAAGTGTGACTTACTAATACTGAACCAAAGGCTAGTAGATGGTAAGTATGACCTAGAGTCGTTCTTAAGAGAAACTGAATTGAAACGGAGGTGATCCAATCAACCCTTCTTTTCTAGTAAAGGTTTTAAAAGAGTGCGTTGGGGGTTTTTGGTTCAGTTAATTAAGTAAACTAAATAAAGCGAATAAAAGGTAATGGTAAATCAGATAATAAAAGGAGTATTTGTTGTGAGTTCATTAGCTTATAATGTGGGACGATGACTTGTAGGGAAAATGTTTACTAAATTTGGAATGTTCACTAGACTTGGTAATTTATGGTATAACCGATAGATTCCCTATTAGTCGGTTATCAACTAATATGTCACGGGGAACCACAGTGTCATGATTCTGATCAGACAGACAATGCTCAACTCTCCACACTCTCCTGTGAGGGAGACAGTGGCCCTTGTTATTGAACACATTTGCTCGTGGGCGAAGGAATAGAGTAGTAAGTCTACAACAAGTCTAACCGTTCTTAATACCATAAAGACTATAAATTTAGCAGACAACTAACTTAGCAAATACGTTCAGACTTAGTTGATCAATTCCTATTAATGAAGTTTAAGCATGGTAAGCGAAGGAAAGTGTTGAGGTTTCTTGCATACCTTACTTTAAATTTCATAAGTTAAGGAAAAGTATCGATTTAATTTGGTTTTTAAACTTGCCTTTCTCAATACAATTAACAAATCCCTAGGTTTTCGTAAATGGTTATTTAGCCTATAGCCTACCTAATCTAATCTAACTAATCTAATTAAAACGTTAAATAAAATGCTGACGACTTTTTGCATAAAGTTAAACCCAGACCATGTCGGAAAATGCTATGGTAGTCCATAATGTATTTAATCGTTTACCGATGTTTCCATTGTGAATTTAATTACTTCGCGATGTTTACATGATAAATACATTGTGATTTCAAGTTTACAATACTCATGGCAATTCCACGTAATCACATTGCATTTTATGATGCTCGCATGACGTTACAATTAAAACCATAGTTTTACATAGATAACTATTGACCAAGTAGTAAGGTTCGCGACTCCTCTTTACAAGGTTACAATCACGTTTGTTAATCGAAAGGCGAATGCAAGTTTTAGGTTTAAAATCATAAGGTAAATCTGTTCATAAAGTTTCCATTTTAACGTCGATCGATAATACAACTACCTTCGGTCGTTACCGGCTTCCATGCGTTTCTACTTTGCTCGAAATCATTTCCAGCACTATACCAAGTAGACAGTCGAATAGGGGCCGTCATATTATTTCCCGATGCAATTAAAGTTATCCCACAATTACATATGCTAACTACATCACAACAAATACAATTGTAATCTACTCGCTAATCATGGCACAAACTATCTCTAGCATAATTAAAGTATACATATTTAATCAAGATAGATAAGGATAGAAATAACCGAGATTAATATGCGAGAAGGAATAGACTTGATTTAATATGAGTTGCTCCAAGCGTACACCAAAGATTACAAATACGTTCCTCACCAAGCACGTTCCTTGCTTCTATTTTAACTAGCCTAATACTAATTTAAAGTAAGAAAAGAAAGAAAGAAAAGCTAGAAGCTAGAGAAAGAAAGTGTGTAGGTGCCTAGGTGTGTTGGTGTCCTAGTGCCTTGGTGTGTTTTTGCAAATGAGCCTCATGCCTCCTATTTATAGGAGAGTTTTGGTGCATTTTAGCAAGTGGAAGCTCACAATAGCAAAAGGTGGAAAAGGTGGTGGCACCGGGTACGAAAAAGGTGGAAAAGGTGGTGCACCGGGTACGGAAAAACACGTAAAGGTCTAGCATTGGGTACATGAAAGGACAAAAAAGCACGAACCGTGCGGGTGAGTGGCAGCCGGCGGCGGCCTGGCTGCTACCCGAACCAGTCCACTACGTGTTGCCTCGTTTCTCGATTCGTGCGTGTTTTCTTCGTTATGCGTCCGTTTGCGTTGATTCTTTTTGTGTAGGATTCGTAATTCAAAAACGAAGCTTTTGATGAAAAGAAATCCCAAAAATATGTCTCTGAACTTTAGATGTGTCATACGAATCGTTTGGATCTTCCGGAGTACGTAGAATCTTCATTCTTCGTCCGTTTTTGTTGATTCTTCTTCTGTTGGATTCGTAATTTGAAAATGAACTTCTTGAGTAAGGTGGATGTTGGTGATGGGCACTTTTGTCTTGAAATCTCGTTTTGATGTCTTGAATCTTCAAACGTGTGTGAAATCTTCGTTTTTCGTCCGTTTTGCTTGATTTTCATCGTGCAACCTTGTTTTGACCATCTTGGCATAATACTATTGATCTATAATGTTTTTGAGTTAAAGTGCCAAGAATCGTTCCAGAATGAGAGAGATATCGGTAGTAAAAACGTGACTTTTTACGTGATATCAAGAATCTAGAGAGAGAAACTAAAACTAAAAAAGTGAAAATGTAAAAATAAATGAAAAAGTGAAGAGAAGTGAATTGTGTTGAGGTGTGAATGAATGGGTTGTGTGAATTGAAAAGAGAAGCCCCATATACATAGAAAATGCTCAACCGTATTTTTGAACCGTATATGGACCCTCAAATGCTCAACCGTATTGCCCACCCGTATAAAAATATCATTTTTATTGCCTAAACAAGAGATACAGGTGGTTTTGGCCGTATACGGGCAAACTAGGGCAAATATGGGTGAATACCAACCGTATGCGGGCAAACTGGGCTGTATACGGCTGGACATGCCTTATATGGTCTGTGCAGACCGTATACGGTCCGTGTTTGGCTGTATACGTTCTGTGTTTAGCCATATACGGCTCAGACCACCCGTATACGGTCTGGTTTGCTCGTATTTTGGTTCTTCGGTTCTTTGTTTCTTCGTTTGAGCGTAAATTCTTCGTCGTTTATCCATTTTGAGTGATTCTCACGCTCATGACTTCGAAATATTATAAAGAAGAAAATGACATAAGTTAGAGGTCATAATTCCAAGAATAGCTCAAAATGCATTGAAATGCATGAATGAGAGATTCAATGATCGTTTATGCTCTATTTTACTCCTTTTTAGTCCATTTTAGTTGATTCTTAAAGCATTGTCTATATTTAAGCCTTGATGATGAATTTTAGTATATAGTTGCATATTTCAAATGTTTTCATCAATAATCGGGTTAAAAAGGTGTGATAATAACACATAAAAGCTTGATTTTTTGCGTGTTATCAGTATAACGATGGAAACACCACTGGTTGAGTACACCCGTGTAAGCTCCCGAAAAAGCCATCTGTACAGACATTGTGACCTACCTAGAAAACCTAGAAAATGGTCTGGGAACCATAGAGCTGTGGAAATGCTACAGTACACCGTAGGTTTACCTATGGTTACAAAGCTTTGGAAATAACTTCACCAAAGTACACCGTAGTTGTACCTAGGGTTATTAAACTCTGGAAAAGCTATAGTACATCGTAAACCTACCTCTGGTTATAAAAGCTGTGGAAATGCTTATAGCACTGTACACCGCAATTATACCTAGGGTTAAGTAAGCTATGGAAAAGCTGTAGTGCACCGTGAACCTACCTCTGGTTATGAAAGACCGTGGAAACGGTCAGAGTATTGTACACTGTAAACGTACCTAGGGTTAGCAAGCTGTGGAAATATGTAAATGCACTGTACAACACTATTGTACCCAGGGATGAATGACTGATCGCAAAGGATGGTCTAGATCATGAATTAAGTATTTGTGCTATTAAAACAGAACATAATGAGTCTAGAAATGAAAGTCAATCCCAGCAGTGGTTCAAGATTCTTAAACCCCTAGACTCTAAAAAACTGATAGTTTAGAATACAAAGCTAATAATCAGTACACAATTAGATAATGAAATTTAGATGCAGATGTTAAGAAAGGTCAAAATAACGTTAACCTGAGGGCTGTTTGCTACCTTATTCCTGCACCCTTCATGGGTCACTAGCCCTAATCGGATAGTGTGGGGGGTTGAGCAGCTTGTTTTGATCAGTATCATGATAGCCTAGGTAGTCAGTGACATTGATATCGCATAAAAATTCATGTTTTTACTAACGATATTGGTTGGCGCCTAGAGGTCGGTTGTGATCTAACTCGCGTCGTTGCGGACCTTCCTCCGGGCGCAACCATCATTGGATTTTAAAATTTGTTTTTTCTGGGCCTAAGTATACTAAAGCTATAGGTGAGTACAACGATAAGTATGACCTAGGGTCGTTCTTCAAACTACAACGGGCATGGGATCTAGGTTTTCAATTATCTTTCATAATTTAGCTGGGTTTTATCAAGAGTTGATAGGGGTTTTGTTTTGTTTTCTAATTAACTACCTGATAACACGTAAAAAGTCATGTTTTTACGTACGTTATCCTCCACATTTTAGGCACAAAGTTAACAAAAACATACTTAAAAGGACATTATTCATAAAGTTTTGTTAACTAAGTCAAAACGGAGTCGATGTTTGAAAAATCACTAAAAATGGCATGAAAAACATAAGAAACCGGGCAAAACTGCTTTATCACACCACCGTTCACTCATTTCAATGCACTTTAAGCTACGCTCCGAGTTATGACCTCTACCTTATGTCATTCTCTTCGTTAGGAAAATATGAACGCGTGGGTATAAAGAACGCTCAAAACGGATAAACGACGAAGAAGTTACGCCCGAACGAAGAAACAGGAAACCGAGAGGCCAGGATACGGCTGAACCAGGCCGTATACGGCTGGTCCAGGCCGTATACGGATGGACCTAGACCGTATACGGTCTGTGCAGGCCGTATACGGCCTGTGCCCACCCATATACGGCCCAGTTTGCCCGTATTCACCCTGTGCACAGCCGTATACGGTCCAGTTTGCCCGTATTCACCCTAACTCAGCCGTATCGTGTGTTTGGGCGATAAAAATCTGATTTTTATTTGCCCTTGCGATACGGTTGTGCATTTTGTGGTTTGGATACGGTCTACGGATACGGTTGTGCGTTCTCTATAAATACTAGCCTCATTTCATCATTTCTACACACTTCATCCAATCCAAGACATCAGACATACTTCAATTCTTCGTTTTCTTATATTTTTATATTTTTAGTCTCTCTCTAGAATAGTTTAGATAGTTTCTCTCTCTAGAGAGAGAGAGTTAGATAGGTAGTTGGTTAGCAGTAGAGAGAGAGAAAAGCTGGTATTGTAATCACGGTGTAATAAGAAGCATTCTTGGTGCGAGACTCTGCCTTTTCTTTTCAGCTGTTACTCTGCTCAATTTTACTGGTGATATCTCTCCTTTCATACTTATACTATGTCTGAATTATTTCTGCCTGTTTGTATAATGTATGTTACTACTATTGCCATGTTTGTTGAGTAGTGTGCTGTTGCGGTTGTTGAAATGTAGATAGTTAGAAGTAGGGATGATGTTGAATTAATCTTTAAATCTATATAATTGGGAATTGTTATATTTGTTATGTCTAAACTTATCATGCATCTAGACCTAGCTATGGATCACCCTTTCCAGTCCTTCGCGTGTATACTACTTTAGGCTTAGAACCTGATCAACTCTAGGTACAATAGGAAGTTATCTGTGTTATAGTAAAGAAGCCGTGTTTGTCACTGTAATTCGGCTGAAATACTGAGTATAGCTTTGGAAACACCACTGGTGGAGTATAACGTGGAAGCTCCGGAAAAAGCCGTCTGTGCCGACACTGTGGATTACCTAGAAACCCTAGAATATGGCCTAGAAACCAATATAGCTGTGGAAGTGCACAGTACACCGTCAGGCTACCCCTGTAACTGAAGCTATGGAAACACTTCGATAGTATACACCGTATATGTACCTAGGGATGAAAAGCTGTGGAAATATCATAGTACACCGTAAGTACATCCTCGGTTACACGAATCTGTGGAATTATCTAAGTGCGGTACATCGTAAACGGTTCCTAGGTTAGTACACTGTGGAAGAAGTATGCATTATACCCCGCTGGTGTTCCTAGGGCTGAATGACTGATTGCAAAGGAGAGGCTAGATCATGACAGAAGTAGTTGAACTAATAAAACATAAGGAATGAGTCTGGAGATGAAAGTCAAGCCCAGCAGTGGTTCGGAGTTCTTAAAACCCCCAGACTCTACAAAACTAATAGTTTAGAATAACAAGTTAATAATCTGAACATATTTAGGAAATGGCATTTACATTTAGGTGTTAAGAACGGTCAGAATAACAAGTTCTTAAAACCCCCGAAGTGGCAGTCTGTTACCTTATTCCTGCACC
Source organism: Pseudognaphalium luteoalbum (assembly GCA_963422505.1). Lineage (NCBI taxonomy): Eukaryota > Viridiplantae > Streptophyta > Magnoliopsida > Asterales > Asteraceae > Pseudognaphalium > Pseudognaphalium luteoalbum. The sequence continues at coordinate 59,686,592 of OY730195.1, read as the reverse complement.
CTTGAAGGGTCACTTGTCCAAAAAGACAGTGTGGGGGGTTGAGCAGCCTGTTCTGATCAGAATCACGATAGCCTAGGTCTCGTGACATACTAATTCTGGTACTTAACCAGAATGAGTAGGGTCCTAGTGTTTACACCCATAATGCATCTGTTTATTAACTGAAAATGTCCCCAATTATCTTTATAATAAGCATCATCCCTGCAACTGATTATTGAAGTTTCAACTGCCGTAATTCTCTATCTGTCTACCTAGCTACCGATTCTACTCTATCTTATTTACTTTTCCTGTCTTTAATTAGTTAGTTAATTAAATTAGAAAACCACCAAAACCTACCTATCTGCACAAAACCCATCCTAAAAGCGAAACTCTATCTTTGGCATCCCTTCGTTTCAATTCGCTCCGATTTAAGAACGACCTCGAGTTATACTTACTGCTTACTCACCCTGTGTGATAGGTAGTACTTATAAATTGAGTCCCCAGCTCTTTATAAATTTAAAACTCAACCGACGCGCGCTCCGACGGACGGTCCGACGACGGGGTGAAAACCCGACTGACCGTTTGGGCGCCGTCAAGTTTTTGGCGCCGCTGCCGGGGATCGTAGAGCGTTACGATTCTGAAGCCGCCTTAGATAGAATAAGCAATTAGGAGATCCTTTTCGTATACGTTGTCCTTAACCTATTCGAAAGTTACTTTTCTTAGAATAAATTAGCTTAGTTTAAAATAAAATGAAAAATCTAAAAATATCTTTCTACGATTCGCCGCCTTTCTGTCCCATTTCTCTATCCGCCTTCAAGACGACTGAAGAAATGACGGCTATGGACGATGCTGAGTTCTTCGACCACTTGGAACCAGAGTTGAAATCCGACTTTCACTCATCACCGGAAGAAGCCTCCGCTAGCCCCGACGACGATTCTAGAACCTTAGGGAAATTCTTAGATCTTGACTTAGGAACCCATAAATCTCAACAGAAGATCTCAACTTCTGCTTCTAGCATTCCAAGCTATCAGGTTTTACCTGCGCCCGAGATTAAATATTCCTTAGAAAATATCCCTAGATTCACTGATTTTGCCGATAATATTCCTGAAAACACTCAATCCTTTCATTCCTCATCTAATGAAGAACGAATCCCCATAAGGAATGAGGGTATTCATGGACATCTTCCAAAATCACCAATTTTTGAACCTTCGTACACCATCTATCGTGTTGTTGATAAGGAGACACCGAAAGATTCAGATGGTAATGAAATCCGATACGTTGGTTATTCTTTTGACCCTGATAAGAGGTTAGGTGTGTGTAAGGCATTTGCTTTACACTTAAATATATCTGATTTTCCTTACTCAGTCGAGCAAAGAAAAACCATCTTAAGGATTGACATACTCGTAGGTGTTCTCCACTGTCTTCCGATCCAAAAAGAAGATGGTATCTTCACTCGATATCGAGAGCAAGAGCGAAAGCTATTATCAGAAATAGATCGCCTCATGGATCTATTTGCTTGCACCGATTATCCATCAGTTTCACAAACCATGATTAATCGTTATGTTGCAGCAATGATAAAAGAGCTTGAGCTATTAACTTCTAAAGATCCTTCAATCACTCTCGTCATTTCTGGAAAAATTCCATTCTTCGTAGATCCCGCCGCTTATATAATCGCCAAGTTGCAAGAAATATTTCCTGGAGCTGACGACGACAAGATAGAAGCCGTTTTCTTTGCTGAAAGAAAAGATATTCACGTTAAACTCGCTTCGTTGTTCGATCAATCCAAATTCCCTTTTACCGTTTCTCAAAAATCTTTAATTTGGGATATCACCATTGCAGTGCAAACTACAAATGGAGATCCCGACTCAAAAGAGGAACTTAGGTTTCAGAGAATTTTAGGAAATCTTCTTCACGATCTTAATAATATAGACCGCGGTATGCGAATAGGAATTTCAAGTAAAAAGAAAGTTAGAAAGGAATTTAATAAGTTTGTTAACAATCTGCTAGAATTAGGCCAGAAAGAATGTAGGATTCTTAGCGAATTCGAAAATTTTTCATTACGCCCTGCCAAGCTAGTTGATTATGTCATTAACATTCTAAACTGCGATTTTATTCCTCGCTATACTTCAAGATTGCTTTCAAGCAATCCCCTTTAAATAGATTTGGAACAATAGTCGAGCTACAGACTTGAAACAAGCGCTTTTTGGGAGGCAACCCAAATTTTTAATTAGGTCTTTAAAATAATTTTCTTAGGTTAAAAATAAGTTAGTTAGTGGTTTAATTTGTTTTAGAAAAAGAAAAAAGAAAACCCTTTTTAAAATCTTTATCTCCGCAAAATCTGCGCAGTTTCTAAAAACTTGAAAATCTTAAATCAAAATATTTTATAAAGTTTTAAATTGCTTAGATTTTAAAGAGTCAAAATTTTAAACCAAAAATATAGTTTATTTTTATCTAGTTAAGTAGCTTTCCTTGCATTTTAATAAAACAATCTTTTGTTGCGCACAGTCAAATACCAAATTTTAAACTTTTGCTAAAATATTTGGCTAAGGTTTTTAGTTACCCATAATACCTAGTAATTACCTTTAAAAGGTTATTTATGCACAAATGGTAAAAAGGAGAAGTAAATAAAAAGGGGTAAAAATGGTCAAACAAAGTCAAAACCACAAAAACATTTCTTTCCCCCTCCTTCTTCTTCCCTTGGCCGCGGCTCCCATCTCCCCACCCCAAACCCACCATTTTCCACCATTGTTAACCAAACCAAGATTCAAACCTCCATCTCTAGGTCACTTTTATGTCATCTAACATCATTGCATCTTCATTAAGGTAAGATCCAAGCTTAAAATACCAAAATTCTCTAACTTTGTTAACTTAGGGTTTCAAGTTAGTTTTTGATGATTTGTGCTTTACATTGCGAAATTGAGCTTTGATTCTTGCTTAGTGATGATATAGGATGATGTAGGAACTAGCATTACTTCTTAGATTGAAGCAATTTGATGTTTGACTTTGGAAAGTTGACTATATTTGACTTTTGTGACTAGTAAACCCATTTTGGCCAATTGATGATTAAATTGCTTATGATAAGTTGTTTGTTGATTGATTAATGCTAAATATGATTAGTATAGCTTATTCATTTGCTTCATTTGTGGTTAAATGCGTAATATGGTCAAGTTAGCAAATTAAAGTAAGCATGGAAAGTTGACTTTTGTTGAAACGTCACCATTTTGAAACAAAACCTTTGATAAAATGATGTTTTAATTTAAGTAGATGCTAATGCCTTGCTTTGATTTGCTAATGCAAGTTAGTATTATGATAGATTTGGCAAATGACAAAAAGAAAACCTTACTTTGGTAATGTTGACTTTAAAAGTCAAAATGCTTAATTTTTAGTAATACTAGTAACCATTCTAGTTAAAGAGTCATGGTAGTGTTTTAAAATTGTATCTTTGAAAGTGTTATGGTAAATCTTAAAATGGATACTACATTTTCTTAATTAACTACTTTTAAAAATTCAAAAATAGTATCTACTTAAAAGAATACCATAATTACCTAAAAGATACAATCAAGAAACACATTTGTCAACTAAAGAAGCTTTGTTGCGATACTTGAATGATATGGTCAAAATTGCTATATACTTGTTTAAATATCATGGTTTGTTTGCATGCGGTAATAGGTTATACTTGCCATGATAAGGTAATTACATGATTAAGATTTAACTCTTTATCATACATGCTTATTATGGTTGAATTTAGTCTTTGACTTTTCTTGTAGAAATCATTTAGACCTAATAGCCTATTATTGTAAACCAAAGTTTCTTGTGGTGATTGAAAATTGAGTTTGGTAGTATTATTAGCTATTACAGGTTTTTGGGACTGCTCATATTCTAAAGCCCACATTTCGAATTTTTATTCAAAATTGGGAATATGATTTAGTCAAATAACTTGTAATTATTCCTGGTAATTCACTATGTTCTTGTTTTCTCTTATTTTTTAGATGACTGATTTTCCCCGGTATATCAGAAAATCCATCAAGGACCCAGAGAAACGGGAAAGGTATCAGACATGGCTAACACATCAGTTGGGAGAGAATAGGTACTTAGTGTGGGAGGATTTGGAACAAATTGGTTTAAAGGAAGGGTTTGAAAATTTGATAATGTTTAAGGAAGGGAAGCGACATCTGCGCGCATGGAAGAATCTATTTGAGATTAAAGAAAATGTTTATCAAGAGTTAGTTGCTGAGTTTATGGTAACATTCCAGTTTGACAAAATGATTGATAAGCTAAATGATGACCGAATGATTAGATTCAACTTCATGGGAAACCCTCACCACATGTCATTAGCAACCTTTGCCAGACATCTTGAATTGTACACTGAGTATCAAGTTACCACTCCTTTCTTCCTAAAGGCAAACACTGAGGTAAAACAGCGAGACCACAGTGCTATTTGGCAAGAATTGACTGGAAATCAGTTCCAGTCCAATGTCAAGGCCACTTCCTTTCTTGATAAGCACTACCAAGTTCTCCACAACCTCATCGCTTGTAGCATTCGAGGAAAAAGGAAGACTAAAGGAGCTGTTGGGGTAAAGGACTTGCAGATCATTAAGAGCATTATAGAGCATGAACACGTTAATGTTGCCTATTTGGTTGCTGATAGAATCCTTACTGAGTCGGGTTACACCGAGTCAGAGTTTGCCAATATGGGAGCAATATTCACTAAGTTAGTTAGGAGAATGGGGCTGTTGACTGAGGAGGTGATTGGTAACCTGACGCCAGTAGCAAACAGGGTATCTAAGCCGTATGACATTAACTATATGGTTAGGGTTTGGTTGCTAGAGAAAGATGCTGATGGGCAGATAAGATGGAAGGATGGTGATATCATTCCGGGAGTTCGAATGAGGCCCCCGAGGAGCAGGAGTGTTAGGTTTGAGTTCGATGATTGTACGGTCCACCGACAGCCTAGGACCGCTGTTGCTCATGAGCGAGAGGAAGGTGAGACAGCCGCTGCTGAGGCTCAAAGTCCACTGATACCGCCTGATCGAGAGTTTGGTTGGGGAGATCCGGTATCATCCGAGCTCATGTACGGTATATTGGGTATGCTTAACTCACATTACACACAGGATACATATTTAGCTACTGAGTTTGGATTCCCACAACCTACACGTCCTACATGGGTATGCGGCCCACGACCACCCAACTACCACACCATGCCACTAAATCCATTTGCCATGATGCCACCCACTACCACCGTTCCCTACACCTCCATACCAACCACATCCTCCACTCGCACTGTGCACATGGAGATTCCTCGAGCCCACCGTACCAGGACTACTCCTGCGGCTGAGCCGGTTTTCTCTGTGCACACTGCTACACCACATGAGCCGCATATCCCACATATTGGACAGCCATCTTCCCGTACCATGACCCATCCGAGGCCAGCTGAGTCAACCACATCAGACACATCTTCAGAGACAGACTCACCTCAGTCAGATTTCAGACAGGATATGCAGGTTGATGACCAGGTACCGGTGCAGACTGATTATCTGCCTGATATGACTACTGCTACTGTTGTGCCTACTTTTTCAGGATTCACAGGGATGCTTCAAAGCAACCCAGTGCCTTCTACCGAGCTTCCACCGTACCCGATGCATGGTGCTTCCTTAGGATCATATGAGGTTGCAGAGATGGGACTAGATCCCAACTTCCATTTGTACCCGATCCAGCCACCAACATCCGGCAGGCAACGCAGTTCATCTTCAGCATCAGTCTCCCGCAGGTTATCTAGTGGACAGCACTCTGCCTCCCGTCATGCACCTTACAACTCCATGCCACCTCCAGCTCATGGACCATCATCCGACCAGGATCCTTCTCACCCTTGATCTTATCAGATTTTATTTTCATTTGTGTTGGATAACTGTATCACTTATTATTATTACTACTGATATTTGGGATTACTGTATTTGACTGTTGCTGCATGAACTATTTGGGTTTCAACCTGTAATCTGGTTGGACCCATCTATCTATCCTATCTTATCGTTTATCTATCATTTACTTATTTTATGCTTTTCTTAGTTAGTTTTTAGATTACTTGCAATAAAAGAGAGAGTAAAAAAGTATGAAAGTTCCCCAAGAAGAAACCGAGATGACGCACGATTCACGCAAAGATCCTGACACAAGCTGATCGACTTACACATCTAAATCAGAATCTTCATTTACACATCTCAGTCCTTTCTAGGGGATTTTTTCTTTTCCATTCCTTAGTGATTTTCTTTCATCATCTATAACTCGCCGTTATGCCATCATGCTTAAATTCTAAGTGTGGGATTCTAAATCCCACACAAATCAAGTCAACTTAGAAATAGGGTTCCAAAATATTTTCAAACTCTAAGTGTGGGATTCCTTCACAAGAATTTTAAACTTAGTTTGAGAACATTAGGGACAATGTTCCTCTAAGTGTGGGATACACGGTATGTTATACCGTATTCTTTGACTTTGATTGCTTGTCCAAAGTATAACTTTCAAAAAATAAGCTTAACTTCGACAGTGGAGATGCCACTCATTCAGTTAGCTTAAAATTTTCCTAAAAACCTCATTCTTGCTAAAATTTTAGAAAACATTTTTTTTTCAAAAATCATAAGCTTAACTTCGACAGTGGAGTTACCACTCATTCAGTTAGCTTAATTTTCATAAAAACTCATTTTTTGTTAAAATTTTTAAATTTTCTGACTCTAAATAATCTTGAGAAAAATAAATTTTTCAGAAATTAATTAGACTGCTTTGGAAAGTAAAATAAGTTAAGATACGATCTCCTTAAAAATGAAATGTTAATCTAAGAGCATCGCACGGCTAGGCACATACAACCCTATTGCAGTGAGGTATTTGAGCCCAATAAAAGCATTCATCTTTAATGCTTTACTTTTTCATTTGATGTGTGTGCCGATGCATGTGCTTTAAGTTAGAACTTGCTCTTGGTATACGCTTCGAGACCACACCAATGGGCACCGTACGCGGTGAAGTTGCAGTCAAAGGACCTTGACATTCCTTAGGATATAAACCCTTTTCATCATATCTCTTCAAGCCCAAAACCCTTCCAACACTCACTTTTAGTGTTGATGATCCACCTAGAAAACCCTGTTGAGCCTTAGCCTATTCGTTTCTTTCAAAACCCAGAAATTTAAACCCACTTATTCCACACCCATCAAAAATCTTATCTTAGAAATTTAAACTTGTGGGAAATGTTATTTTAATTATCCTTTTTGCTTCCACTCCAAATCACAAATACTGGTGTTTACTCAAAACTTTCTCGTGTGCGTTCCCCTGATAAAAATCAAGAGTTGAAAAAGTTTATGGTGTGAAAAAGTGACACCAAGTAAATGCAATGTCATCAGAAGGATGAAAAAGATGAAAGAAAGAAAAGGATTTCAAAAAGGGCAAAAGAAAGAAACAAAATAAAAATCCCTAGAAAAGTCCAAAAATAGAAGCAAAAGAAAAGAAAAGAAAATAGAATAAAGCTAAGTGCTTGTAACACCCCCAAATTTATTGTTTAGCGGAAGCAGGATTTGGGTGTTACTAATCAATTATCAAAGCACAGAGATTAATAGTAAACGACCACTACATGCGTCGTTTTACATTTAAATTGATAAAATAAAAGTTTACATCAAAGTATCGTTTACATTAGCTCCTTTTGAAATTGAGAGATTTAAGTACATAATTAAACTATCAAAATGTAATAATGCAGCTAAATCTCTGATTGTTTGCATGCTGACTCGAGCTAATGGATCTTGTTTAAGCAGTCCAACCTACTGCTGGTCACCTGTGATACATGCTAAAATGGGTCAGCGAAACGCTGGTGAGCTCACAGGTTTGTATATCAACATATATTTGTATGAACCGCAAGATTTTATAATTGAATTTAAAATGCAATTAAGCAAAATAAAAGTTATACAGCCATGAGCACATAGTCTGAGCTTAACTTGAGTGTCAGGTCCAATTAAGGAAACCTAACTGAGTTGCCTCCTACGAGTGCCTAATCTACACTCGTCTTCCCAAATGCTAATACGTCCGTTTGACCAGTTAGTGCGTGCTAACCCGGACGAGGATTGTCAATCCTATATGATATCATATACTAACATTCACGCTACAGATGTATTACCAGACTATGCTATGGAGGGCTTTATTGATTAGTTGAAAACAACTCATGTAGTATTTGATTGATTGGTACTTGCGTTCAACTTGTAAAATAAAACGAGCAATAATATCACACCCCTGATTGAAAAGCAGTAAAATAGGGGCCATGAGACTCACCTGAGCCTTGAGTGTTTATTAAAATAAACTTGAATTGATTAGCTGTGAATTGATGTCCGAAGACTTGTAACCTGTCGGGCGTTTAAAACGTGTAATGTTATATGAGTGAGTAGATGTCTCAACAGACCATCTATGTTTGTTGTCCAACAATTAGTTATGTCCAAATGTTTGATTGTTCAACTTTGTTTATCAAAAACGTGTACGACCCGTTGGTGAAAGTTTATAATAATAATTCTTTAAGACATTATTATTAATTCTGTGTCATCGTATACATTGTTACAGTATGTATCATGTGTGGTTATAAGTGGTTACCCATGTTCAATACTTAGTGAAGAAATAAATCCCATAAATTCTGTCTTTAGCGACACTAGTAGCGACACTAGTGTCAGTGTCGCAAGTCATGCGACACTAGGGTAAGTGTCGCAGTGTATGCGAGTGTCGCAGGTCATGCGACACTAAAGTCAATATCACAGTGAGTTTATGCGACACTAGGGTCAGTGTCGCATTAAGGTCAGTGTCGCAGTGAGGTTATGCGACATTAGGGTCAGTGTCGCATGTTCAAACAAATTTTCAATAAGTAGCGACACTATTAGCGACACTATGGTAATGTCGCAGGTAGTGTCGCAGTTAGTGTCGCAGGTCATGCGACACTAGCGTCTGGCCAAATTTCTATTTTTAGCCCAAGTGTATCCAAGTGTCGGTTTTCGTTCGGGAAACTTTCTAAAATTAGTTTTTGGTCCAAGTTACTTAATTAAGTCAACCAAACCCATTTTTGTTACCACTTTCCAAAAATAGTAAGTTTTTCGAAAACTAGCCACTTTTGTTGACTTGGTCAAACTTACTCGGTTTGACCCGAAACTTTCACCCAACCCAAATATCAGTTTATAGAGTCTAAATAAATTGTCGGTTTGTGTCCAAGTTCACCAAGAGTGTCGGTTCTTATAAAAGTTCCAAATATTCAAGATTTCACATTTTCGACTTTTTGTCGGTTTATTTCGCCAAATGTTTTACCAATTTCTGGTCCAAGTCAAGTCTCACACTTTTTATCAACTGATCTTTTATGGGTGTAGTGTCTAACATATATTTTTCCAAGAGTCTTAAGTCCATGATCATAGAGAAACAATTTAATTAGTCATACATAGTTCAGTTTCTGCTTTTAGTCAGGTCAGTCCCAAAGATTGATAAATAGAGAAAAATACGTTCGGATCTGGTAAAAACGTAAAACATGAAAGTTGTAGATCTTTTGAATACGAAAATTTTAAAAAAAATGCATCTTCTAACTCTTCCTAGAACTCAAGTTATGACATTTTTAGTAATCTGTGTTTTTCTGGACAGATTGTGTGTTCTTTGTGAAAAATTCATAAAAACGTATTTTAAGTTTATATTTGGACATAATCTTGTTAGGTGAGCTTTATAACATGTAAATAAACAATATAAAAGTAAGAAAGAGTTTCCTTACAAAGATTTTGATGGAGATGAGATGAGGAGAAAGAGTTGTTGTTGTTGAGCTAGTGTTCTTGGTGAAATATTGACTTTTATGGTGGTGGTGCTATGGTAGTTTATGGTGGTTGTGGTGGTGAGTTGGTGGTGATCAAGGACTGAATTTCTCTGGAGTTTTTGAGAGAGAAGTGTTAGAGAGAAGGTGGAGAAATGTGAGTGAATGTGTTAGTGGAAATGAAAGTGGTCTTGCATGTAACATGTATGGAAGCATATGTGAGTGGGTTTTGCATGGAAAGTGAGTGGGGGAAAAGGGTGGTGACCACATGGGGCAGGGGGGGGCCGGCCATGGGGGCCCACACATGGGTATTTTGGTCATTTTACTTGTTTATCCGATTTGTGCTTCGCGCGGTGTTCGTTTTCTCGTTCGGTTTGGTGTTAAACGTTTAATACGCGTTTTTAAACAACGATTTAAGTTTCAATATTTTCATTTGAAGTATTCTTATAAAATACTTGAAAAACATTTATAAAAATGTTTCGTTAATTTAGTGATCTCGATTTACGCGTTCATTGTACAGATTCTAAATCGCGTAACTATTGTTTGTACGATACGAATTACTTACAAAGTATTATTATCAAGATAATATTTTGGGAAAGATAGTGTTATTAAATAATGTTATATTATTTAATAAAATTGTTTCACCAACGTCCGTATTTAATTGAATCGAAATACCTTCGATTTGGAACTTGTACGATTTAATCAAATCGTATAATTGTATATATTCATCAATATATAATTTGATACATTAATTAGCCTAACACAGAACTAATTACATGTATTAACTATTGATTAGGCACTAATTACTAGCCCTAATTTGACGGGTGTCACAGTGCTTCGAATCTCTCGAAAAATTCCTGTTCTTATAAAAGATATAAACTCCCCCGAGTATTTTTCAAAAAGATAGAAGTCAAAATAGCTATCTTCTTCCCTTGCCATTTATCCGTTTCCGTTTTCATTAAAAAGGTGTTTAAAGTAATGTTTTCCCAAAAAGTTTAGAATTCTCAAAGATAAGCAAACCCCCTATTTTAAACCAAAAACTCCCACTTAACCATACCACTCAACCCTCACCAACCACTACAACCCATTTCGAATGTCCTGGGATGATTAGCACCGTCCTCATTGAAGTGGTGGAGATCTGATTCTTGATCAAGCCTATGATGAGAAGCAATGCATGACTGGCCTTATGAGCGATTTTGTTTGATTAGAATGATAGGAAACCCGATACACTATGAGTGAATTGAGTGACCACCTTTGTGAGATCGCCTAGTCATGTACAATATCCATCAAGAATTGTGAAAGTATGCCAAGGTTGACATTTCAGGATTAAGGGAGGGTTATCTTAATGATGCTTGCTTTCTAAAAAGGTTTTCTTAGTCTCTGACTAAGTAAAAATCTCAGGTTATTTCTTGTCAAAACCTAAAAACCGATTTTTTTAAACCTTTATAGCAGGTGAGAATTTTAAAGTTTGCTTGAGGACAAGCAAAAGTCTAAGTGTGGGATATTTGATAACACGTAAAAAGTCATGTTTTTACGTACATTATCTTCCACATTTTAGACACAAAGTTAACAAAAACATACTTAAAAGGACATTATTCATAAAGTTTTGTTAACTAAGTCAAAACGGAGTCGATGTTTGAAAAATCACTAAAAATGGCATGAAATACATAAGAAACCGGGCAAAACTGCTTTATCTCACCACCGTTCACTCATTTCAATGCACTTTAAGCTACGCTCCGAGTTATGACCTCTAACTTATGTCATTCTCTTCGTTAGGAAAATACGAACGCGTGGGTATAAAGAACGCTCAAAACGGATAAACGACGAAGAAGTTACGCTCGAACGAAGAAACAGGAAACCGAGAGGCCAGGATACGGCTGAACCAGGCCGTATACGGCTGGTCCAGGCCGTATACGGCTGGACCTAGACCGTATACGGTCTGTGCAGGCCGTATACGGCCTGTGCCCACCCGTATACGGCCCAGTTTGCCCGTATTCACCCTGTGCACAGCCGTATACGGTCCAGTTTGCCCATATTCACCCTAACTCAGCCGTATCGTGTGTTTGGGCGATAAAAATCTGATTTTTATTTGCCCTTGCGATACGGTTGTGCATTTTGTGGTTTGGATACGGTCTACGGATACGGTTGTGCGTTCTCTATAAATACTAGCCTCATTTCATCATTTCTACACACTTCATCCAATCCAAGACATCACACATACTTCAATTCTTCGTTTTCTTATATTTTTATATTTTTAGTCTCTCTCTAGAATAGTTTAGATAGTTTCTCTCTCTAGAGTTTCTCTCTCTAGAGAGAGAGAGTTAGATAGGTAGTTGGTTAGCAGTAGAGAGAGAGAAAAGCTGGTATTGTAATCACGGTGTAATAAGAAGCATTCTTGGTGCGAGACTCTGCCTTTTCTTTCAGCTGTTACTCTGCTCAATTTTACTGGTGATATCTCTCCTTTCATACTTATACTATGTCCGAATTATTTCTGCCTGTTTGTATAATGTATGTTACTACTATTGCCATGTTTGTTGAGTAGTGTGCTGTTGCGGTTGTTGAAATGTAGATAGTTAGAAGTAGGGATGATGTTGAATTAATCTTTAAATCTATATAATTGGGAATTGTTATATTTGTTATGTCTAAACTTATCACGCATCTAGACCTAGCTATGGATCACCCTTTCCAGTCCTTCGCGTGACTACTACTTTAGGCTTAGAACCTGATCAACTCTAGGTACAATAGGAAGTTATCTGTGTTATAGTAAAGAAGCCGTGTTTGTCACTGTAATTCGGCTGAAATACTGAGTATAGCTTTGGAAACACCACTGGTGGAGTACAACGTGGAAGCTCTGGAAAAAGCCGTCTGTGCCGACACTGTGGATTACCTAGAAACCCTAGAATATGGCCTAGAAACCAATATAGTTGTGGAAGTGCACAGTACACCGTCAGGCTACCCCTGTAACTGAAGCTATGGAAACACTTCGATAGTATACACCGTATATGTACCTAGGGATGAAAAGCTGTGGAAATATCATAGTACACCGTAAGTACATCCTCGGTTACACGAATCTGTGGAATTATCTAAGTGCGGTACATCGTAAACGGTTCCTAGGTTAGTACACTGTGGAAGAAGTATGCATTGTACCCCGCTGGTGTTCCTAGGGCTGAATGACTGATTGCAAAGGAGAGGCTAGATCATGACAGAAGTAGTTGAACTAATAAAACATAAGGAATGAGTCTGGAGATGAATGTCAAGCCCAGCAGTGGTTCGGAGTTCTTAAAACCCCCAGACTCTACAAAACTAATAGTTTAGAATAACAAGTTAATAATCTGAACATATTTAGGAAATGGCATTTACATTTAGGTGTTAAGAATGGTCAGAATAACCCAAGTGGCAGTCTGTTACCTTATTCCTGCACCCTTGAAGGGTCACTTGTCCAAAAAGACAGTGTGGGGGGTTGAGCAGCCTGTTCTGATCAGAATCACGATAGCCTAGGTCTCGTGACATACTAATTCTGGTACTTAACCAGAATGAGTAGGGTCCTAGTGTTTACACCCATAATGCATCTGTTTATTAACTGAAAATGTCCCCAATTATCTTTATAATAAGCATCATCCCCGCAACTGATTATTGAAGTTTCAACTGCCGCAATTCTCTATCTGTCTACCTAGCTACCGATTCTACTCTATCTTATTTACTTTTCCTGTCTTTAATTAGTTAGTTAATTAAATTAGAAAACCACCAAAACCTACCTATCTGCACAAAACCCATCCTAAAAGCGAAACTCTATCTTTGGCATCCCTTCGTTTCAATTCGCTCCGATTTAAGAACGACCTCGAGTTATACTTACTGCTTACTCACCCTGTGTGATAGGTAGTACTTATAAATTGAGTCCCCAGCTCTTTATAAATTTAAAACTCAACCGACGCGTGCTCCGACGGACGGTCCGACGACGGGGTAAAAACCCGACTGACCGTTTGGGCGCCATCACTACCTAATTTAAAACTAAAATACTAAACTAAGATAAGGGAGGTGTGGTGAGGTGGCTACGAGAACTACAGGTTAAACGCGTATGTTTACTATGACAGTCATGTATGCTATTTATGACAGTCATGTATGCTATTTAGAGGTACTCAGAGCAATCAATGAGATACAAAGTAATCTACCTACAACCTTTCCATGGCTTCCACGTGTTTGTACTACACCAGAGGTGTTTCCAACTCTATACCAGGTACTGGGCTGTTTTACGGTATTTCCATTGCTTCAATTGAAAAGGTCCTTGTTGTCTATCCTGGACGGTTTATACTTCCTAATGAGCCATAGCTCCTAGCCTATTATCTATCTAACGTAGAGTTGTCCGCAATCAGATAATCAACATGTCACGAAGATAACAGCTATGGAATGTAAACTACACTGGAAGTTGTCCCAAATGTAGAAACTAATTTATCTAGCAACCATCCTCGAGTCTTGTTCCCCAATCTCGAACATTTGAGATATCCAAATCATGGCATGAATTGTTGAGTAAATAAAAACATGAACATGGGTTTCCCACCGGAACAAGTTGGGATGGCCGGGTCTAACGGCTAATTAAATTGTTCATCATTATTTCATATAAATCACCATAACTATTCTATGCATGTTAAACTGGTGTATGCAATCAACATATATCTGAAAACCTAATCATATATCCAATAACACAAGTGATACTAGCATGCAAACCCTAAAGCAATAATGAAACAAGAACATGCAGCAGAGTAGCATACAGGGATCAACTTCTTTCATGTAGAGTACCTGGATAAACATTTAAGTCACAAATATTCTGAAAGTTCTCTAAAAAACATTTGTTATATGAAATGGATCTAATCTATCTCTAATCCTATGCTCTGTGTCTCCCTCCTGTCTTATTTCAAGCAGGAGAACATTGGCCATGTAGAGTTCAACTATCATCAGACACAGAATAATTAGCGGTGTACCATTAGAAGTTGGCCAAGTTCTTAGTAGTAAGTTACTAACCACAGCATAAGTTGGATAGATAAACATTGGAGATTCATTTCATAGATTCAAATATATTTCAACAGCCTACAGACAGAGTAACGACATGATTAAAGCATAACTACCCTAGCATAACGACTATCATAGCAAACACAGATTTGTTCAGCTCAGCATGGCAATAATTCTAGCAAGCATTTCTAAATAAGCATAGCAACAACACAACATATTTAAAAATAACAAGATAAAGATTTAAAATAAAACCTGACAGAGTGTTATTACAAATCTGGCATAACCGTAGTCTCGGAGCACCTCTGTTTCAAGTAAGCTACTAATCTACTAGCTTAACTAACCTAATTAACTAACTAATTATTTCTAGAGAGAGAGAGTAAAGAGAGAAAACAAGTTGAGAGATTTTTCAAGTTGAGAAAGTATGTTTCAAATAGTGAGGAAGTGGTTGTATTTATAGGCATCGCACTGCCGTATTCTTCAACCGTATTCTAACCCCCAAATGTACAACCGTATCGCACAGCCGTATAAAAATCTGATTTTTATTGCCTGAACACGGAATATGGTTGGTTTTGGCCGTATACGGGTGGACTGGAGCAAATACGAGTGGGCACCAACCATATACGGCTGGACTGGGCCATATACGGCTGGGCACATGCCGTATACGGTCTACACAGGCCGTATACGGTCTACACAGGCCGTATACGGTCTGTGTCCAGCCGTATTCAGTCCTCTCGGTTCTCCGTTTCTTCGATTTGGCGTTACTATTTCGTCGTTTATCCGTTTTGAGTGATCTTTATATCCACGCGTTCGTATTTTCCTAACGAAGAAAATCACATAAGTTAGAGGTCATAATTCTTTGTGTAGCTCAAAAAGTGCTAGAACGAGTGAACGAGCATGCTCATGATCGTATTCGTTAGATTTGTCATGTTTTTCGACCATTTTAGTTGATTTTTGAAACGTTGTCTATATTTTTGCCCATTGTATGAGTTTTTACAATATAGTGCTCATTTTGGATAATTTCATCATAATTTGGGCCAAAAAGGTGAGATAATGACACTTAAAAACTTGACTTTTTGCGTGTCATCAAATATCCCACACTTAGACTTTTGCTTGTCCTCAAGCAAATCACAATCTTATCTGCCAAAATCTCCAATTTCAAGATTCTTTCTTGAGCCGCAAATAAGAATTTGCACAGATTGAAAACAAGTATTTCGCCTGTCGGATAAAGAAGAAGTGTTCATATGAAATATCCAAAGTTTTTCAAGATGATTCACTTAGGCAAACTTTCAATTCTCAAGATGCGGAATATACACGACTGGGCGATCTCACTGGTGGTCACTCAATTCACTCAAGTGTATCGGGTTTCCTATTATCTTAAGCTAAATGAAAAATCGCTCAAATACCTGTCGTTCAGTATTCGTCGTCATAGGCTTGCCTAAGGATCATATCTCCACCACTTAGACGGGGATGATACTAATTATCCCAAGACATTCAAGTGGGTTGTGATATTTGGTGAGGGTTAAAGGGTATGGATAAGTGTGGTTTTTAAGAGTTAAGGGAGTTACTTATCTTAGGCCTTTTAAAACTTAATGAAAAATTCCATTTAGACATTCTTTTTAATGAAAACGGAAATGGATAACGCGAAGGGAAGATAGCTATTTTGACTTCTATATTTTGAAAACAAATAGATGATTTCACACTTTTAAGAATTGGAGTTTCCGAGAGATTTGAAGCACGTAGCTTTATTTTATTTTTGGGCTCGGAAATTCTTTGCAAGAGACTTTCTAAGGGGGATTTTTCTTTTATTTATTTTTTTCTTGCCCTCTGGGCATCCTTTCTTACTTTTCATTTTTTCTAAATCCCTTGTCACTTTCGAACTTACTTGGTGTCAATTTTTCGCACCATAAGACTCTCGATTTCTTTTGAGTATTAAATATTGAAACGCACGCGAGAAATTTTTTGTAAACACGAAGTTTTTGTGATTTTGGGGTAGAAAGCAAAAAGAATATTCAAATAGCATTTTTTAAAAAGATCTAAAAGATTCTAAGATAAGTTCTTGGTAGGTAAGGGAATAAGTGGGTTTAAAATATGGGTTGAAAGAAATGAAAAGGCTAAGGCTCAACAGGGTTATCTAGGCGGATCATCAACACTGAAGATAAGTGTTGGAATGGTTTTGGGCTTGAAAGAGATATGTTGAAATGGGGTTTAATCCTAGGGAATGTCAAGGTCCTCTAGTTGTACCTATGCCATGTGTGACACCCATCAATGTGATTTTGACACGTATACCCGGGGCAAGTTCTAATTCAGATAAACATGCACCGGTCACACACAACAAACGAACAGTGAAGCATTTAAAATGAATGCTTATAAGGCTCAAAGTTCCTCACCGCAAAGATAGGTTACATGTGTCCAGTCCTGCGATGCCCCTCTTAGATCCTCATCTTAAATTGTTTGGAATCTGACATGATTCGACCTCTTTTTACCAACTTTTGAATACTTGTAAAAAAATCTGTACTCTTTCTTAAATGAAAAGCTTTTTGGCCAACTGAATGAGCGAAAATTTCACCGTTGAAGTAAAATTGTTTAGGCTTTACTGAATGAGTGACAATTTCACTGTGGAAGTTTTAACCAATTTTCTTTCATTGTGACTAAAAAAGGTTTCAAATTTTTGAAAATTTTGGCAAAAATAAGGATTGAAAAATTATTCGAGGACTTGCATGTCTCAAAATCAACTTTGACAGATAATTAGACAAGATATACTGCTATCCAACACTTAGAAATAAATATTGTCCCCAATGTTTCTACACTAAGCGGGGAGAATCCCACACTTAGGGGTTTGTTTTAGGAAAAATGTGAATTTAAAAGTTTTAAGTACGGAGGATCCCACACTTAGGGATTTAAGTGGGCATAAGCATATCTAAGTTACGTAGAAACTAGAAAACTTTAGGAGAGGGACTTCCCTACGGTTAAGGAGTACTGGATTTAGGACCAGATTCGTGAAGGAGCGGTGCTAATGATCTGCTGGATTTGTGGAACAGGCTCTGTTTAAAGCTCATCCATTTCACATGAATCTAAGTTCTGCAAATACCATAAAATACAGTCACAGTACACCATCTCAACAACATAAAAGTCTAACATAAATAAAACATAAAGCGTTAAAATAAACTAAAAATCGTCTAGTAAGTCATCCATGTCTGGGTCAAATGCCACAAGTGCGTCACTGTCCGGGATGGAAGTAGGTAACGTGGCAATAGTGGCACCAGGCATCATGGGTGCAGCAGGGAGATCAGGTGATGTAATAGCAGCAGTAGGAAGAGTGGTCTCTGTAGTAGGTGCAGCTGGGAAAAATGACCATGGCGGAAGAGGTGGTCTGGGACCTTGACCAAGTTTAAAGGACTGGTCTTAAAGTATCGGGAGTCCAACCATCTCCCTGATGTCAGAGTGAGAGTCTTGCTGGATGGAGAGCTCTCGGAGAATCACCCAAGTCGCAGCCGGGTCAGCAGTAGAAATCCCATAGTCGAACACTGGGGCAGATACTGGAGTGATCGTCACATCTGTCGCATGCTCCTCTGGAACAGTGGTCAGCTTCTTCTTTCCTCTGCGGTTTTTCTTCTTCTTCTTCTGTTGTTGCTGGGAAGTGTGTCCTGAGGTCTCAGCTAAAGCGTCCATCCTGAAACATAAGGAAAACAGGTAATGCTATAGTTTATAAGGTTATACAAATGCAGTAGAATCAGATGACTTTTAAAAGATTTTTAAAAAAGTTTGAGTCACTTGAATAGTTGCACTTATATAACTCAGATAAAACTTATCTCCGATGTATATGTAAGAGTGCGGTGCTGTCGGGTCCTAGATTATCCTGCATCATTAGTCCAATGATGATAATACTAAGCAAAAATAAACTGAGAAATAAACTTAAAGCTATTATAAAGATAAGGAATGGGGTGCCTCCCAAGAGCGCTTGTTTAACGAGTCACTAGCTTGACTCTGTTGCCTACTTTGTCGGCTCAAGGTGGTTCAAAGATAAAGACTTCCTCATTGGAAGGAGAGTCTTCGATGTAGTGCTTTAAGCGGTGACCGCTGAGTTTAAAATTACCGTCTGACGCTTCTAATTCGACTGCTCCGAAGGTAAAGACCTTTGATATCACGAATGGTCCCCTCCACTTTGATCTAAATTTGCCTAAAAACTTTTTGAGGCACGAATTGAAGAGAATAACTTTATCTCCAGGTTTGAATCAAGAATACTTGAGCTTGGCATCGTGGGTATTCTTGGTTCGCTCCTTGAAATGTAGAGAACTATCATAAGCTTGGTCTCTCAATTCGGCGAGTTTGTTCAGCTGCATTCCTTCGATGTAATCCAATTATGGAAGGGTCCAGATTACAATCTCTCAGCGCCCAGTAAGCCTTATGTTCCAACTCGATTGGCAGATGACACGCTTATCCACAGACTAGTCTATAAGGCGTGTGAGAGTGCCCTTTGACGTGGATCTAGATGACAATTGACTTACAATTGAAAGGCGGAATCAATCAATTGCATATATTACCAATGAACACAAACCGAAACGAATATAATTAGCAATGTAAACGAAGATATCAGCTTGTATATTGAATTGGAAACGATTACAATGTTGCTTAGTCGACAAATGGTGCTAGGGTTTCGTCAACCCTAGTCGAAAACCCGTAGGTTTGTATTTATACTAAAATTCAGCCGACATGCATCACTTGTGGAAGTGTCGCATATGGCCGCCTTCATGCGTCACTTACCTAAGTGACGCTATGCGTCACTAAGGCAAGTGACGCCTAACCTAAGACTTAAGTGTCGCATATAACAAAAACTATATATTTCACTTATACAACTAACGACACTTATTACAACTCGATAGACCAACTGACAGACAACCTAATATGCATCAACAAACTCCCCCGTGTCTTCAGCTTGGTCTTCAAAATCTTCAAAATCTTCAAAATCTTTGAGTCTTTATTTCCAGCCAGCAGGAAATACACCACCAGCATGTACTCCATTGGCTACACAGATATCAATAATCTTCTGAAACTTTATCGCTTCGGCTCTATCTCTTTCTTTGAACTGAATCCTGTTCTAATGTAGTCTTTTCATATCTTGTTCTGAGAGATTAATCAAACTCAAAGGGTCAAATACACAAAATCTATTTCTTTTCAGACCCCAAGTAGACCTCTTTTTAGGTTGAACAACATCCCATGCTGTTTTCTCTTCAACCTCCAAATCTACGTCCAAAGACCCTGAATCCGTAGCTGGTTCTGATTTTGGAATAAAAAAAATTACAGCTTCACCAGTAATATCGTCATATTCCCAGTATAACAACCTATTCAAAAAATCCAAAGGAATGATCTCTAGAGGTATCTTCTGTAAGCACTTTGCTGGTGGATAGATCATCCTTACAATTGGTTGTCGTGTAACCGGATCCAACTTCTTCTTAAACTTATATCTCATACCCAATGTCGGTTTAATCAGATTATACTTTTTGCTGTTAATCTCCCGACGAATAACCACTTGAAAGAAATTGGCACGTGAATCTCGAGCACGGTTAATCAAGGGTATTTGATATAATCTCTGAAGCTCACACTTTGGCAAAATAATTATTTTATAAAACTTTAGGTTGAAGTACTGAATGCCATCACTCCTTTTAATCATAAACACCGAATTATTCTCATCAAACTTCCAGCTTTTTATCAAACCCGTGTAATCAGTTCTGACTTTGTAAAACTTACACGTGACGGGTACCTCAACTATAGGTTTGAGCACTATGTCAGGCTTTATCATTGAAGATTGAGCTGTAGAAGCTGATTGCTCATTGGTCTCTGTCTCAGAATCATGATGTAATTCATCTTCTGAAGAATCCGATTCGATAATAGGAGCATCGTCATAACATTCATCACTTTGAAGCTGCTCCCCCTCAACCTCAACTTCGTCATTTCCTTCAAAGAAATAATCCTCTGCCACAGGATCATTCATCACCTCTTCCTCCGGTATCGTTGTATTATCATTCATCAAATTTTGCAGATATGTAAGATCTACAAACGAATAATCAACCGCAATAGGTCTTGCTTGACCTTGAACCTCAACGAAGTAATCCAAAGATATGTTTTCATTAATAGTAGAAGGAAGTACATTTTCTGGTTCCGGGGAAGGAGTTACATTTGTTTCTAACTCACTAGGACCTACCTCCCCCGAAATATTTGTAACGGATTCCAGCTCTAACAACCTAGATGACAGATTCGTCACTTGAAGCTGTAGAGTGTCAACCGTAGCAGCTCTAGCTTCCAATTCCTTGATCTGAGAGGCTTGAGCTTCAATTATAGCCTTCTGATCATCAAACCGCTTTGCCAAAAGCTCCATCTGAGCCAAAACCATCTGAAGAGACGGCATGTCAGACGGTGGCGGTGGTTGTTGTCGTTGAGATGTTGGTTCCTCAATAACCACTGTCGTCCGTTGGCGTCTACGAAGAGGTAGATCGGCATAAGAGGGTGAAGATCCAGCAGGACGTTTGCCCGGATTCCTCGGGACATGGACCCTGCCAGCAGAGATCCGTCGCAGTATACGGTTAAAGCGTCGAGGATCGGCAAGTTGAATACCATCAAAAGCCGATTGTGGTGGAACATCACCCTCAGAATCAGGAGGAGTGGGCCCACCGTCATCAGACTCAGCCTCAATCTGAACAACACGATCGACATCCTCTAAGTCTTGAGCGATATCGGTATCCACTAAATCGTCCTCGTTGACCGGAGGCACGACATCATCCAAAAAACCGTGATCGTGCGGCGCAACATAGTTTTCGTTCACTATGTGCCCGAAAACTTCACGATCAGCCAAAACCGGCTCGCCCTTTGGCGCGAGCTTGTAGTCGTTAAAGACTCGCAGAAGCATCGGTGTCGGCACCAGAAGGGATCGCTGATCTGGAGCGATATCAAGATTGAGGTCATTCAACAAAAGCTGGACAAACCGAGGATACTGCAGCCATTTATCCTTTCCAGCGCGTATGTTCTCAACCATGTTGCCGAAAATATAACCGCTGAAGTTATACGGTTTATTGTAGATTAGGGCCAACATGAGAGATAATGTGAGGTAGTTGGCAGCGTCATATCCCCCCTTTCTCGGAGATAAACACACGATCACGATATGGCACAGATACCTCCACACCCGGTAGAGGTACTGTTTCCTGAAATCTGAGAGCTGGTTTGCCGGATATCCCATCCTCTGAAGCCCTCCATAGATAAATGTAGTTGGGAAAATGGTGGGCATCGTGGAGTTGTCGGTGAACTGGAGAACCCGTCTAATGGAGTTCTCGGTGATTTCGATTTCCTCACCGAACATTGTCGATACAATTCGGGGAACATCGCCCTGAACCCTGATCACTGCATGATCATAGAACTCCTCTATTTGGTTCATGTAAACCGGAGTCGTTGCAGTAATCGCATAATGGATCCTCGATCTGCGTAGAAACTCAATCATTGGCCTGAAAGGCGCTGAATTTTCATGCGTTGATTCGAGAAAAGCCGTAATGTTGTGTCGGGTGTTTGTGCGGCGGTAATAGTTCTGAAGTTCAGCCATCTGTAAGCTAAAATACAAAGAAAAATAACCGGAATCGTTATAAAGTTAGCCCGAACACAGAAGGGTTAAAAAACGAATTTTGACTTTAGGCGTCACTTATGGTAAGTGACGCATGGCCACTACCGTCACTTAGGGAGTGTCGTATTGTACAGTACTTAAAATTAAAATCAATGTATAGCATTACTTATTGAAAGTGACGCTATCAAGCGTCACTGATGTAAGTGACGTTTGTATTTTGTGATTTAAATTATACGACACTTGCGAAGTGACGGGTGAAGAACATGCGACAGTTAACATAGTGACGGTGTCCTAAGGGAGTCACTTAAGAAGTGACGGTATAAGTGACGTATAGAAATAAGCGTCACTTAGACAGTCACTTGGGGAAGTGACGCATTTAGAGGCGTCACTAGGAAGAGTGACGGTCTTAACAGTTAAAGCAATTATATGCGTCACTACACGAGTCACTTAAGAAGTGACGCAAAATCAAGCGTCACTTATTAAGTGACGGTATGGGTTTCAAAATTACCAAATAGCGTCACTGGTGGTAAGTGACGCACGAAGTGACGCAACGATGAAGATCATCGTGTCACTGTTCATGCCCAGATTTCAAAATTGGGGGTTTTTGAAATCTAAGTTACCAGGGTGTGCGCATGGTGAAAACGAGTATTACACACCCTCTATTACACGAAAACATTTACAAATCAAAGGTTTAATCGAACGATTTCAAAGTTAATCCCAAACCCGTAACCCTAAATCAAATTACAGCATGAATAACAAGAATTAACGGTTAAAGTAAGTACCTAATAGTTCGTGTGAATGTGAGGAACAAGAATATGGGACTGGAATGCAATAAGAAGCCACAGAATGCACAATCAAATCGAAGAAAAACGCACAGAGCTAGTGACGCAGAGACAATCGAAGTGACGGTATGTCAGAGCAAGTGTCGGTATAAGTATTTGAAAAGTGGTGAGGTTGAGTGTCGTGGGAAGGGGTATTTATACACCGACCCTAGTATGCGTCACTCAACCCGGCACTTATAGCGTAGCTTACCCCGGCACTTACTGCGTCACTAAAGAGAGTGACGCAATATCGTATGCGTCATTGGTAGCGTCACTTATGAAAGTGACGTGCAGTTCACTTTTAGTGAAAAATTGGCGATTTTATCGATTTTCGCGTTGTGATTTCGGTACTCAAATTTGAAAATGTAACTGTAACTTGGATGATAATAACTAAAATTATACTAACTTAGAGAAAATAAAAGACATACAAGAATGTAAATTTATAACTAGAAAAATGAACACATTCTTTTTGGTGACGGAGTTGATATAGTCTGGTTAGGGATCATATCGGAATAACATGCATTTATTAGGAACAGTATAGTGTTATTTCGATCATCAGTATATTTTTCCTCTTTAAATTTACTTGACATACTAAAAGCACATTTTATAAAAATTATTTCAAAACGATTATTAGTATGTTTATCCACTTAAACATGTTATACTCACATCTAGGAGGTATTTTATTATTATTGGTATGTGCATTTCGCTGTAGTTCCCACCATAGATATACATCTTAACTTAAGACGTAGACCATGTTTCCATTTACAGATAGAATATAAGAAAATCAATTTTAAGAATCAAGTCAGCGATGACAGGTCTGTACTTACGTACAACAGAGCGACATAGCTTGATTCAGGTTTAAGCAAAACCAGACTTGGTCAAACCATTTTGGCGACCTTGTAAGGTATCTTATTTTGAAAGACTTTGAAAGTACTTTGACTTGTGTTTGCTTAAGTTTAAAGTATATATTAATAGAAGCCAGGTCTATACTTACGTATAACAGAGAAAACTATCAATATATACCCCCAAATGATATCAAATAAACATCTTTCACGAAAGCATGTCTAGTATAAGTAAGTAATTAAGACTTTTGTCATACATCTAATGGTGTTATACCACTTGAAATAGACAATTAATGATTAAGCTTCTTAAGACTTCTCAAAAAGGTTTGCATACCATGCCTACTAATATATCGTATGATGAAGACAATGTTTATAAAAACTGTTTTCAATACGTCAGATAAATCTACTGACACATCCAAGATAAACCTTAAATTTCCATTTTTATGCATGTCACCCAATGTACTATCATATCCCAAGTTGTTTATAGACACAACTTCAACGTCTATTTTTAAAATGTAGCGACCTTGCATTTCTTTAATACTAGAAAGTATAAAGAATGGCAGTTGCGTTGGTTGCATTTTTTTTTTTAATAAAACATTACTGTAAACATATCCAAGGCACAAATTACTTTTTCGTGGTAAAGAACCTTAGACCGATCATGTTGACTAATTCATCAAATCGGGCTCTAGAAAAAGCCTTAGTGAATAAGTCAGCATTTTGTTTTAGGGTATCGATATGGACAAGGTCGATAAGGTGTTTCTCATAGCAATCCCGTATAAAGTGAAACCTAATTTCTATGTGTTTGGTTTTAGAGTGTTGTACGGGATTGCGTGTTATTGATATGGCAGCAGTATTATCAATATGTATAGGAGTCATAGTTAAGAGTAACCCGTAATCGCACAGTTGGTGCTGAATCCAAAGAACTTGAGAACAGCAACTTGCAGCAGCAATGTAGTCGGCCTCCGCTGTTGAAGTAGAAACCGTAGTCTGCTTTTTGCATTGCCACGACACCAATCGGGTTCCAAGGAACTGACATCCTCCTGTTGTTGACTTCTTATTGATGTTGCAGCCACCGTAATTTGAATCTGAATAGGCAGAGAGCGTAAAAGTCTTCTCATTGGAGTACCATAGACCGAGAGTGGGTCTATATTTGAGATAACCAAAAATCCGCTTCACCGCCTTCATATGAGAAACCTTTGGTCGTGCCTGATATCTTGAACAAAGTGAAACAGCAAAGACGATATCAGGCCTTGAAGCAGTGAGGTACATAAGAGAACCTATCATCGAACGATAATCCTTTTCTTTGCAGTCCTTATCATCATCAGCAGGTCCAAGATTATGGTTGAGCGCAATAGGAGTTCCATAAGGTTTACAAGTGAGCATATCATATCGTGTCAACATGTCATTGACATATTTTGACTGATGAATATACATTCCTTTGGATGACTTCTCAACTTGCACACCGAGAAAGAAAGTGAGATCTCCCATTGCACTCATCTCGAAAGCTGACTTCATGACCTCTTCAAATTCCTTACATAGAGCCTCATTCAACGACCCAAAAATAATATCATCGACATACACTTGAACAAGTAACAAATCATCCCCTTTCCCTTTTGTGAAGAGAGTGCTGTCGATGTTGCCCCGAGTAAAACCATTTTCCACCAGATGAGTAGCGAGCCTCTCATACCATAGGCGAGGAGATTGATGAAGTCCATACAATGCCTTATTGAGTTTGTAGACATAATTTGGATGCACCGAATCTTCAAAACCCGGAGGCTGTTGAACATATACTTCCGTATCAATTTGACCATAAAGGAATGCGCTTTTGACGTCAAGTTGCTTGACGCGAATCCCTTTAAATGATGCAAAGGCCAAAAAGATACGAACGGACTCCAATCTGGCGACAGGGGCAAAAACCTCATCATAATCTAGTCCTTCAACTTGAGTATACCCTTGAACAACTAGTCGAGCTTTGTTCCTCGTAACAACCCCTCGATCATCCTTCTTTACTCGATATACCCATCTTGTGCCTTTTGGATCAGCACCCTTGGGTAATGGAACTAGCGTCCACACTTGTAGCTTGTGAAATTGCTGCAATTCATCTTGCATGGCCTCGACCCAGGATGGATCTTGTAAGGCCTCCGTGACTTTCTTCGGTTCGGTTTGGGAAAGATGGCAAGAATTGATGGTAGTAATAAATCCCAAAACCTGATCAGCTGAAGTATGCTTATCTTCAGCGGATTGCTTTGCCTGAGTTCTCGTTTGAACAGTAGAATGAGGATCACCAATTATGTTTTCAACTGGGTGATCCTTATGAATCCGTGTAACTGGAATAGCATCTGGCACAAGATTTAATTCCAAGTTGTTCAAATCGCCTTCAGTGGCAGAAGCATCTTCGTTCTCTTCATTAGTGAAGAAACGAGAATAAGCCATGTCTTCTTCATCCTCTAAGAGAGGCATGTCTGGATCATGTGGAAGATCCTCAGCATTGACAGTTTTTGAAGAAGAAGAGATGGCAGTAGTTGGTGGTGTAGGAGTAGGTACAGATACAGTAGAAGTAGTGGATGCAGATGTGGGCATTTGTTGTGTGGGAGTAGGTGTGGGAGTGGATGTCGTATCGGGAATTGGATTGGATGTAGGAGGAAGAGAATCAGATGTTTGTTGAAAAACATCGAGTCCATGAAGCATTGTAATTAATTCTTCTGTATCGTCGTCCTCCGGAACATTAAAGGAACTGAAGAGTTTCCCATAATTAAAGAACCAATCCGGATCCGTTCCTTGAGGTGGTTCCGTATACCTTAAGCATTTGACCTCAAAGTGTTCCTCGATCTCATTTGTTGATTTGTTATATACTCGTTTATTTGGAGAGTTGACCGAATATCCAAGAAAAATCCCTTCAACGGCTTTATCACCAAACTTAGAGACACGTTGTTTGGTAATCATTATCAAACAAGGACATCCAAATGGCTCCAGAAACTGCAGATTTGGCTTACGGTTATTGAATAGCTCATAACATGTTTTGTTCCTTTTCTTTACCGAAAGCACCCGATTCAAAACATAACAGGCAGTATTGACTGCCTCGGCCCAGAAGATGATAGGCAACTTGGAATCTGCGAGCATAGTGCGAGCAGTTTCAATGATGGTCCTATTCTTCCGTTCTGCAACCCCATTCTGTTGAGGAGTTCTCGGAGCACTGAATTGATGATCAATACCCCTAGAAGCACAAATTAATTCGAGAGTTGAGTTCTTGAATTCGGTTCCATTGTCGCTTCACAGTCTCTTCACCTTTAAGTTGCACAAATTTGCCAACTTATCCAACAAGTAGACCAAAATTCCCGCAGTCTCATCCTTTGTTGCGAGAAAGTATACCCACGAAAATCGTGAGTAGTCATCCGTCACTACCAAACAGTAAGAGCGACCACCGATGCTCTTTGTAGAAACAGGACCAAAAAGATCCATATGCAGTAATTCCAACGGAGCATTAATGGAATTCACAACCTTAGACTTATGGGACTTCTTGTGGAGTTTGCCCTTGTGGCAAGAAACATAGTCATCCTTCAAGGCGAAAGACTGTTTCGGAACTCCACGAACCAAATCGTTATTAACTAGAAAATTCATTTTTCGGAAATGAATGTGTCCCATTCGTATGTGCCAAAGGAGGGATTCCTTTTCTGAAGCCTTCGAAAGGAGACAAGTGTATTCGCTTGATGTCTCCACGGTTCGCATGTTCATTACATAGGTGTCATTTCTTCTAGGTGCACGCATTAACACCCATTCCTCAGGAATGACATACCCCGGCTTCAAG
This sequence comes from Pseudognaphalium luteoalbum, assembly GCA_963422505.1. Taxonomy (NCBI): domain Eukaryota; kingdom Viridiplantae; phylum Streptophyta; class Magnoliopsida; order Asterales; family Asteraceae; genus Pseudognaphalium; species Pseudognaphalium luteoalbum. Next base: position 59,658,751 of record OY730195.1, on the reverse strand, counting down.
ATAACACACTCAGTCTTTGTAAAGGATGTGGTATAGTCCTTATCACAAACTTGTGAAACACTTAAAAGATTATGTTGAAGTTCGGCCACATAATTTACATTCTCAAAGCTAACCCTTCCATTTGTTAGCGTTCCTCTCCCCGAAATCGTTCCTCCTGTATCTATTGCAAAGGCCACATGTCCTCCTGCGTATGGTTTAATATCCACAAGAAGAGACACATCACCAGTCATGTGTCGTGAGCAGCTGCTATCAAGAAACCATTCACTATCTTTTACACGTTCAGACTGCTGCAACACAAAAAAAAATGAGGAGATTAGTGAGAAACAGTGACCCAAGCCTTTACAGACTTAGGTCGACCATAGTCATCAACAATAAGCACATCAGATAAAACTTTATTTTTAAACAAATCAGATTTAGTATCTGATGTGTTATCATTGATGACAATAGAGTCCGCAGTAGACTCTTTTCTTTTCCAAACCTTTGATGGTTCGGAATTTGGCTTAGTGGTAATGTCGGGCTTTGGAATTGACAAAGAATTTTGCCCAACATTACTTACTTTCTCGACAGGCTTAGGAGAGTTGGAGTAATGCCTAGAAGGTGATTTTGAAAAAGAATTTTTGTAGAATGATGTCCTAGGCATATCTCTTCCATATCGCTGATGAGAAAGTTTGGGACAGTCGCGGATCAAATGTCCTTGTTTCTTGCAGTAGAAACAAGAACGAGTTTCTCTAAACTGTTGAGGCGAAGGATTCACTGCAGGAAGTGGTGAAGCATTTCTAGAACATGAACATTTTGTGCACGTGTTAGAGAATGCTTGTTTTGGTTTAGAAGTTGAGGCAGAAGTTTTATCAACATGAACCTTTTCACTTGTCACCTTTTGTTTTAAGACATTTGCCGGTGACTTTTGAGTTTGAAGTTTCACATTTAAAACTCTATTTTCCTTTTTATTTTGAACCTTTGATACAAGTTCAACTTTTAGAATTTGTTTTTCAGGTTTAGCCTCAACCTTCTTAAACTCAGGATATTCCTGATCAGTAATATCCTCTATCTCAACAATCTCATCAGTATGAACTTGAGACTTACTTTCAGCTTTAACAAACTGAGGCAATGGATACTCTTGCCTCTTGGTTTTCTCCGTTGTCAGTTTGTTTAGCTTGGCTTCTTTGGCCTTAATACCATATAGTTTGGTATAATCAACTGAAATCTCCTCAAGGCCTTGTTTAGAAATCGGGGGACAATATTCAGCATTAGAAGGTGGGGGTACTTGGTTATATCCAAGACCTTCCTTCTTTTTGCCGCTTGCCCCTTGCTTACTAACAATCTCATTAAAGACTTGAGTTGCGGATGTTGAACCTAAGATTTTGCTTTTATGATTCTCAAACTCATTTTTTAAATCAGATAATTCTTTAGTCAACAATTCAATTTCAGTAAGATAACTCTTAATTGCATCTTGCTGGCTAAAGACCTTTGCTTTAAAGGTTTCGGTGTCTAATTTATGAGCTTCAAGGTGTTGTTCATAAAGTTTTTCATTATCTAGCAAAAACGTATTAGATTCGGTAAGTTTAACAATCTTGTCCCGCATATTTAAATTGTCTTTCTGATAGACCTCAAGGGATTCAGTCAACTTAATACATGAAACACAATTAAAAGGCTCGTTAGGTTCATTTGGTACCTCAGGAGTAATGTGAGCCATCAGGCATTGAAACTGTGCAGCTTGAGCACTCCAATCAGAATCAGTTGGCTCAAAAACAATCAAAGCATTATCTACAGCCAACAATTTAGCTTTTTCTTTCTCATTTGCCTTGGGTGGATCCGGCTTAGTAAGACCCGACGATAGCATCCTGGGTTTCTCACATTCCCTTGCGAAGTGACCAAGGTTCCGACAGTTGTAACATCGAACCTTGCTTTTATCGAACCCAAACCCAGTCTTCCCATTACCTTCCAAGCTCTTGCGTCCCGTCCTCTGCAAGAACTTCTGAACCCGCCTTGAAATCATTGCTATGTTCCAGGTTAAATCCATCTGTTCCAAGTTATCATCATCCAACTGAGCATAATCTTCTTTGGTCATTTCCAAAGTAGTATTTGGTTGAGTGACCAAATCTTTGTAAGATCTGAGGAAAGCTGTATAAATTGCAGCTTGCTCTTGAATTGCTGGTGATGCTGAAACCTGCTGTTGTGTTCCTTGATTTGTGCAGGTTGTCCCAGAAACATAGGCAGCATGTGTAGCCCCAGCTGAATAGGATGGAGAATTGGTATCCGATATGAATGCCATTCCTCCACAACTCTTACCAGAGTTTACTTGGCTTCCATAAAGTGAAGGATTTTGTACAAATCCATTCCACTTGCACTCCTTCTTCTTCAATTCCATAGCATGGGCTTGAAGAACTCCTATAAGCTGATCCAAGGTCATCCCAGCCAATTCTTGATTTTCCTTCAAGAATTGAACTTTCACATCCCATGCACTTGGTAAAACATCCAACAACTTTTTATTAATCTCAAGTGCAGTGAGAGTATATCCTCCTTCAGTTAATTCACTCACCAGTTGTGAGTACCGAGTAAACAATCCAGACGTTGTCTCATTAGGTAAGGAGTCAAACAGATCATACTGTTTCTTAATCAATTCCAATTTAGCCTCCTTATATTTCTCATTTCCCCCACACCTCGTCTCTATCGCTTTCCATAAGTCATAGGTTATGTCATGAGTTTTAAACAGTCTCATGACATCCTTTGTCAAACACATACAGATAGCTGAATGTGCTTTCCTTTCCAGTTGATAATCTTTCTTTTCTTGAGGTGTCATAGCAGTGAAAGATTTTGGTGGAGGAACACCGCGATAGTTTCCTTCAGACACCGGAGCCTCATATCTTTGTTTTAATGGACCCCACAGTTCCGGACAATGAAAATCCACAAACTGTTCAAATCTATCTCTCCAATAAGCATAGTCCATGTCTGCAGTGAATAGTGGAGGTTTATTATTGGAACCGATATCATTTCCTTGCTTTATCATCTCTCTAATACCTCTAATATCTTCCTTGTCTGCGGCCATTGAAGATATACCTGAAATTTTACTCAAAAACAAAAGCTTGGAAAAATATTAGTACTTAAGGCGTCACTTAGTAAGTGACGCACCGAAGTGTCGCAACGACTAGCGTCACTAGGTAAGTGACGCTATCAAGTGACGGATGAAGTGACTGATGACACTATGAGTAAGTGTCGCTCAATCAGACAAGTGACGCACTCAAGTGACGTACTTGAGTGACGTACTAAAAACAAATAGGCGTTACTATTAAAAGTGACGCAGTAAATTAAAAGGCGTCACTAAAGAAAGTGACGCAATAAATCAAACAGGCATCACTAACATAAGTGACGCTTGAGAGTCAAGTGACGTGCAACAGTGACGCACGTAAGTGACGGTGGATTAAAGGGAACGACACTCAAGTTAAGTGTCGTATAAACCGCAAATGACGCTTTAAGTGACGCGTTCAAGTGACGGTATAACCCTAATTTGGGATTAGGTAGTGCCGCTGTAAGTGACGCGTCCAAGTGACGGATCGAGTGTCGCAAAACGGCTGCAAAATCCCAAAACCCAAAAAATATCGAACTTTCGTAAACCAAACGAAAATTCCTTGAACCCTAATGGATGAAACCTGTAAATGTTGAAGAATATCGACTGTAATTCACCTTTGCACCTCAAAATCCGTATGTATTCTTGATTCTTGAATCAAGCAAAATCGAAATCAACCCAAAATACCTTCTAAACGTCAATGTTATCACCTATAGTCTCTGATACCAGTTGAGAGTGCCCTTTGACGTGGATCTAGATGACAATTGACTTACAATTGAAAGGCGGAATCAATCAATTGCATATATTACCAATGAACACAAACCGAAACGAATATAATTAGCAATGTAAACGAAGATATCAGCTTGTATATTGAATTGGGAACGATTACAATGTTGCTTAGTCGACAAATGGTGCTAGGGTTTCGTCAACCCTAGCCGAAAACCCGTAGGTTTGTATTTATACTAAAATTCAGCCGATATGCGTCACTTGTGGAAGTGTCGCATGTGGCCGCCTTCATGCGTCACTTACCTAAGTGACGCTATGCGTCACTAAGGCAAGTGACGCCTAACCTAAGACTTAAGTGTCGCATATAACAAAAACTATATATTTCACTTATACAACTAACGACACTTATTACAACTTGATAGACCAACTGACAGACAACCTAATATGCATCAACAACGTGGTCCCTAATGGTGACTTGTATGCAGTTCTGAATGCCCACAGAGCGTCGTCTAACTTGTCGGCCCATTTCTCTTTATGATTAACCACAGTTCATTCCAAGATCCTTTTGAGAGCTCTGTTTGTCACTTCGGCCTGCCCATTCGTCCGCGGATGATAAGCCGTAGATGTCTTATGGGTGACACCATTACACTGTAATGTCCTCATAAACTGAGCACTACAGAAGTGCGTGCCCCGATCACTGATGATCATCTTTGGAGTTCTGAAATGAGAAAAGAGTTGTTTGTGGAACTAGATCACTACTCGGGAGTCATTAGTAGGAAATGCTTGTGCCTCGGCCCATCTGGAGAAGTAGTCGACAACCACTAGAATGTATTCTTTTCCAAAGGATTTAGGGAATGGTCCCATGAAATCCAATCCCCATATATCGAAGATCTCGCTGGCCTGGATGTTAGTAAGTGGAATTTCACTCCTCCGTGAGATACTTCCAAACCTTTGGCAAGCATCACAACGTTTTACCAAGTCGTGAGCGTCTCTGAATATAGATGGCCAATAGAAGCCGGAATCGTATACCTTCCTTGCGGTCATATTTGCTCCATGATGTCCTCTAGTTGGTCCGTGATGACTCTGGTGGAGAATGTTCCTTGCTTCCTTTTCGTCAAAGTATCTTCAAATGATTTGGTCCAGGCATACTTTGAACAAGTATGGATCGTCCCAATAGTAATTTTTGATATCCCTGAAAAAATTTGCGCTTTCTAGAGGTAGGCATTCCTTTCGGGAAAATTCCACCGACCAGATAGTTAGCGTAGTCCGCGTACCAAGCGTTATAATTGAATTGTGATCCCCTTTGGTGGTTTTTTACATTCATGAGTTGTTCTTCATGGAACTGATCTTGAATTTCTCTTTCATCAAGCTTTTCCATTGATGGGTTTTCTAATCGACCGAGATGATCTGCTGTGACGTTTTCTGCTCCCTTTTTATCCTTGATTTCTATATCGAATTCTTGGAGTAGTAGAATCCATCGAAGTAGTCTCGGTTTAGTATCTTGCTTTTTGAAAAGATACTTCAAGGCTGAGTGATCTGTATAGACAATAGTTTTGGACAATATTAAGTAAGAACGAAATTTATCAAAAGCAAAAACTACTGCAAGCAGCTCCTTTTCTGTAGTAGTGTAATTCTCTTGAGCAACGGTGAGTGTCTTGCTTGCGTAGTATATAGGCTTAAAATGCTTTTCCTTCCTTTGCCCTAAGACAGATCCAACCGCAAAGCCACTGGCATCACACATGATTTCAAATGGGAGACTTCAGTTAGGAGCAACCATGATCGGTGCATGTGTGAGCTGATCCTTCAGGATGTTGAAAGCTTTAAGGCAGTCATCTGAAAAGACAAACGGAGTGTTCTTCTCGAGAAGGTGCGTCACAGGTCGAGAAATCTTAGAGAAATCTTTAATAAAGCGATGGTAGAATCCGGCGTGACCTAGAAAACTGCGAATGGCTTTAACAGAGGTAGGTGGTGGAAGTTTGGCAATGGTCTCAACTTTAGCTTTGTCAACTTCAATCCAGACTTTGATATCCAGTGTCCCAAAAATATTCCTTCCTTTACCATAAAGTGGCACTTCTCCCAGTTTAAGACAAGGTTTGATTCTTCGCATCGGGTTAGCATTCTTTCGAGGTTGGAGAGACAAGAAGTGAAAGAGTCTCCAAAGACTGATAAATCGTCCATGAATACCTCCATGCACTGTTCAATCATGTCGTGGAATATTGCTACCATACATCGCTGGAATGTTGCAGGTGTGTTGCATAGTCCGAAAGGCATGCGTCGGTAAGCAAATGTTCCGTAAGGACATGTGAAGGTCATCTTTTCCTGGTCCTTAGGATCGAAAGGAATCTGAAAATAGCCAGAGAAACCATCAAGGAAACAATAGAACTCATTCCAAGACAATCTCTCTAACATTTGATAGATGAACGGTAAAGGGAAATGATCTTTTCGAGTGGCTTCGTTCAGCTTCTGATAGTCGATGCACACCCTCCAACCGATGATGGTATGTGTTGGAATGAGTTCATTGTCTTCGTTAGCGATAACCGTCATTCCTCCTTTCTTGGGGACAACCTGAACTGGGCTGACCCATGAGGAATCGGAGATAGGATAGATCAAGCCAGCATCTAAGAGTTTGATAACCTCCTTCTTGACCACGTCTTGAATCTTCGGGTTAACTCTCCTCTATCTCTGTATAGAAGGTTTGAAGTCATTTTCCATGAGTATCTTGTGAGTGCAATAGCATGACTGATCCCTTGGATGTCAGAGATTTTCCATGCAATCGCTTTCTTGTGTGACTTCCACACTTGGATGAGTCTTGCTTTCTCTTCGGATGTAAGACCTTTTGCAATTATAACGGGTAGATGCAAGGTTCCTTCAAGAAAAGCATACTCCTGATGAAGGGTATTTCCTTCAGCTCCAACTCTGGCGGTTCTTCAATGGAAGGTTTCATTCGAGCAATCTCATCTCTTTGTAACACATCATACTCCGTTTGGAAGTCTGGTTCATTCGGAGATGAGTCAGCTGCAGTGGCTGATGCTACTAACTTTGTTTCATTAGAGATTGCATTCTTCTTCAGCTTGTATTTGCTTGTAGATGATGAGGAGGTTGCACTATCTTCAGTAAAGATGATATCGTTGGTGTCAGTAAATGCAAACCTCTGAAATTGAGCTGTTGAAGAAGTACTTATGGTGATTTCTGGATTTTGTGGCACACAACCTTCAGATAGTTGCGGCTCAGCTGAGATTTTTGATTCCATGTCCTCAAAGGATTTGAGAATTTCAGCTACTGAAGGAGATGAAACAGTTTGACCCTTTTTTAGGATTGATAGAGGAATGCCTTCGCCTAAGGGAACAACAACAAATGAATTGTTCATGAAAGTGTTGTCAGGCGGTGCAAGAGGATACTTCATTTCAGATAAAGGAAATAGCAGCTCCCCAGAGTGTGCTGATTTGTTAGAGATAGTAGAGCAGAGTCCAACATCGTCTTGGCATAGTCTCCTTGTAGTGATGACTGTGTTGGGAAGATGGTCGTGATTGCTAACTGCCAGAATCTCTTCCAAATGCTCGTCGTATATTTCCTGCATGGAATCCACAAGACCAAAATCTTCTCCCACATGTTGTTTCATCAATTTATCGACATTAAAGGTGACTTCCTCCGTTCCGACCCTCAGTTTTAAAGATTTTTCGTTTACGTCAATAACAGCCTTGGCAGTGTTTAGGAAAGGTCTGCCAAGGGTGAGGGGAACGTGAGCATCTTCCTTAATATCCATAATGAAAAATTCAAATAGGAAGACAAATTTACCTACTCAAACCATAATATCTTCAGCAATCCCCCTAGGGATTTTAACTGATCTATCAGCTAATTGGATGGTCATTTGAGTGGGCAACAGTTCACCTAATCCCAGTTTCTTATATAGTGAGTAAGGCATAAGGTTGACACTAGCACCTAGGTCATCTAAGGCATTACTAACTTGGGTATTTTGAAGGTAACAAGGGATAGTGAAACGGCCAGTATCTCCTAGTTTTGGTGGTAGGCCATGTAGCATGATTGCAGAGCATTCAACATCTAAGGGTATGTTAATTATTGGTCTTGATTTTTCCTTATTTGAAAGAAGTTCTTTGAAGAATTTTGCACAACTAGGCATCTTTACTAAAGCATCTAATAATCTAACGTTTAAGTGCAGGCTTTTAAACATCTCAAGATACTTCCCAAACTGCGCTTCTTGCTTCTCCTTCTTAAGTCGACCAGGAAAGGGTATTCGAGTACGTGGAATGATTTCTGGAGCTTGAGAGGGTACTGGATCTGGTGTAGTGACATGAGTGTCACTAGGTACTAGATCAGTAGAAGTGGAAGGTTTGTTCGAGGAATTATCTTAGGTTTGTTCAACTCTGGTTTCTTTTCCTCCTCTCGTAACAACTAAGACAGTGTTACTGATTGCGATTTCCCTTTGACTCTCCTCAAATTTTGAAAATAATTGTTTAAAACTAACTTCAAGGTTTTTGATTAAATCTTCGGAAATTCTAACTAAAACATCAATTTTATCTTGAAAAGCCATTACTTGTTTGTTAATGTTTACTTGTTCAATCATGAAGTTAGTCAAGGTTTCGTTATAATGTTGTTGAGAGTTGAAGGAGAAATCGGATAGCGTGGAAGGTAAAGTAGACAGAGGTTGAATAGGAGGGGTTTTGATTTGCCACTGAACAGAAGATGTGGAATGAAAGTTTGGTTCAGGACTTTTGAAAGTTGTTCCAAATTTCCAGTCATGTTGACTAGTCGTCATGGCTGAAGAATTTGGGGTTTTGGTAGAAAAGAGAGTTTTGGAAAGGAAAAGGGTACTGAAAAGGAAAGAGCGGAAAGGGAACTTTCGGATGATATTGATCTTCCGTAAGGATCGCTAATTAACTAAGATAACTAAGTTCCTAAATCTGTCGTTGTAGTCCCCGGCAGCTGCGCCAAAAACTTGGTGGGCGCCTAGAGGTCGGTTGCGATCTAACTTGCGTCGTTGAGTACCTTCCTCTAACTTGCGATCTAACTTATTTCATGCAGAGTATCTGGATAAACGTTTAAGTCACAAATGTTCCGAAAGTTCTCTCAAAAACATTTGTTATATGAAATGGATCTAATCTATCTCTAATCCTATGCTTCGTGTCTCCTTCTGGTCTTGTTTCAACCAGGAGAACACTGGCCATGTCGAGTTCAACGATCATCAGACACAGAATAATTATTGGCGTACCATTAGAAGTTGGCCAAGTTCTTAGTAGTAAGTTACTAACCACAACATAAGTTGGATAGATAAACATTGGAGATTCATTTCATAGATTCAAATATATTTCAACAGCATACAGACAGAGTAACGGCATGATTAAAGCATAACTACCCTAGCATAATGACTATCATAACAAACACATATTTGTTCAGCTCAGCATGGCAATAATTCTAGCATACATTTCTAAATAAGCATATCAACAACACAACATACTTAAAAATAACAAGATAGAGATTTAAAATAAAAATTGACAGAGCGTTATTACAAATCTGCCATAACCGTAGTCTTAGAGCACCTCCGTTACAAGTAAGCTACTAATCTACTAGCTTAACTAACCTAATTAACTAACTAATTATTTCTAGAGAGAGAGTAAAGAGAGAAAACAAGTTGAGAGATTATTCAAGTTGAGAAAGTATGTTTCAAATGGTGAGGAGGTGGTTGTATTTATAGGCATCGCATAGCCGTATTCTTCAACCGTATTCCAACCCCCAACTGCACAACCGTATCGCACAGCCGTATAAAAATCTGACTTTTATTGCCTGAACACGGAATACGGTTGGTTTTGGCCGTATACGGGTAGACTGGAGAAAATACAGGTGGGCACCAACCGTATACCGCTGGACTGGGCCATATACGGCTGGGCACAGGCCGCTTACGGTCTACACAGGGCATATACGGTCTGTGTCTAGCTGTATACGGTCTGGTCCAGCCGTATATGGTCTGGGACAGCCGTATTCGGTCCTCTCGGTTCTTCATTTCTTCGATTTGGCGTAACTATTTCGTCGTTTATCCGTTTTGAGCGATCTTTATATCCACGCGTTCGTATATTCCTAACAAAGAAAATGACATAAGTTAGAGGTCGCTAATTAACTAAGATAACTAAATTCCTAAATCGGTCGTTGTAGTCCCCGGCAGCGGTGCCAAAAACTTGGTGGGCGCCTAGAGGTCGGTTGCGATCTAACTTGCGTCGTTGAGTACCTTCCTCCGGGCGCGACCACCAGTGGGTTTTAAAATTGTTTTTGCTGGGCCTAAGTATACTAAAGCTATAGGTGAGTACAACAATAAGTATGACCTAGGGTTTTTCTTCAAACTACAACGGGCATGGGATCTAGGTTTTCAATTATCTTTCATAATTTAGCTGGGTTTTATCAAGAGTTGATAGGGGTTTTGTTTTGTTTTCTAATTAACTACCTAATTTAAAACTAAAACACTAAACTAAGATAAGGGAGGTGTGGTGAGGTGGCTACGAGAACTACAGGTTAAATGCGTGTGTTTACTATGACAGTCATGTATGCTATTTAGGGGTAGTTATTTTGATTTGGGCTTTAGTTATGATGACAGGTGCAGGATTTAGCAGACGTACTCGGAACAATCAATGAGATACAAAGTAATCTACCTACAACCTTTCCATGGCTTCCACGTGTTTGTACTACACCAGAGGTGTTTCCAACGCTATACCAGGTACTGGGCTGTTTTACGGTAGTTCCGTTGCTTCAATTGAAGAGGTCTTTGTTGTCTATCCTGGACGATTTATACTTCCTAATGAGCCATAGCTCCTAGCCTATTATCTATCTAACGTAGAGTTGTCCGCAATCAGATAAATAACATGTCAAGAAGATAACAACTATGGAATGTAAACTACACTGAAAGTTGTCCCAAATGTAGAAACTAATTTAACCAGCAACCATCCTCGAGTCTTGTTCCCCAATCTCGAACATTTGAGATATCCGAATCATGGAATGAATTGTTGAGTAAACAAAAACATGAACATTGGTTTCCCACCAGAACAAGTTGGGATGGCCGGGTCTAACGCGTAATTAAATTGTTCATCATTATTTCATATAAATCACCATAACTATTCTATGCATGTTAGACTGGTGTATGCAATCAACATATATCTGAAAACCTAATCATATATCCAATAGCACAAGTGATACTAGCTTGCAAACCCTAAAGCAACAATCAAACAAGAACATGTAGCAGAGTAGCATACAGGGATCAACTTATTTCATGCAGAGTATCTGGATAAATGTTTAAGTCACAAATGTTCCGAAAGTTCTCTCAAAAACATTTGTTATATGAAATGGATCTAATCTATCTCTAATCCTATGGTTCGTGTCTCCCTCTGGTCTTATTTCAACCGGGAGAACACTGGCCATGTCGAGTTCAACGATCATCAGACACAGAATAATTATTGGCGTACCATTAGAAGTTGGCCAAGTTCTTAGTAGTAAGTTACTAACCACAACATAAGTTGGATAGATAAACATTGGAGATTCATTTCATAGATTCAAATATATTTCAACAGCATACAGACAGAGTAACGGCATGATTAAAGCATAACTACCCTAGCATAATGACTATCATAACAAACACATATTTGTTCAGCTCAGCATGGCAATAATTCTAGCATACATTTCTAAATAAGCATATCAACAACACAACATACTTAAAAATAACAAGATAGAGATTTAAAATAAAAATTGACAGAGCGTTATTACAAATCTGCCATAACCGTAGTCTTAGAGCACCTCCGTTACAAGTAAGCTACTAATCTACTAGCTTAACTAACCTAATTAACTAACTAATTATTTCTAGAGAGAGAGTAAAGAGAGAAAACAAGTTGAGAGATTATTCAAGTTGAGAAAGTATGTTTCAAATGGTGAGGAGGTGGTTGTATTTATAGGCATCGCATAGCCGTATTCTTCAACCGTATTCCAACCCCCAACTGCACAACCGTATCGCACAGCCGTATAAAAATCTGACTTTTATTGCCTGAACACGGAATACGGTTGGTTTTGGCCGTATACGGGTAGACTGGAGAAAATACAGGTGGGCACCAACCGTATACCGCTGGACTGGGCCATATACGGCTGGGCACAGGCCGCTTACGGTCTACACAGGGCATATACGGTCTGTGTCTAGCTGTATACGGTCTGGTCCAGCCGTATATGGTCTGGGACAGCCGTATTCGGTCCTCTCGGTTCTTCATTTCTTCGATTTGGCGTAACTATTTCGTCGTTTATCCGTTTTGAGCGATCTTTATATCCACGCGTTCGTATATTCCTAACAAAGAAAATGACATAAGTTAGAGGTCGCTAATTAACTAAGATAACTAAATTCCTAAATCGGTCGTTGTAGTCCCCGGCAGCGGTGCCAAAAACTTGGTGGGCGCCTAGAGGTCGGTTGCGATCTAACTTGCGTCGTTGAGTACCTTCCTCCGGGCGCGACCACCAGTGGGTTTTAAAATTGTTTTTGCTGGGCCTAAGTATACTAAAGCTATAGGTGAGTACAACAATAAGTATGACCTAGGGTTTTTCTTCAAACTACAACGGGCATGGGATCTAGGTTTTCAATTATCTTTCGTAATTTAGCTGGGTTTTATCAAGAGTTGATAGGGGTTTTGTTTTGTTTTCTAATTAACTACCTAATTTAAAACTAAAACACTAAACTAAGATAAGGGAGGTGTGGTGAGGTGGCTACGAGAACTACAGGTTAAATGCGTGTGTTTACTATGACAGTCATGTATGCTATTTAGGGGTAGTTATTTTGATTTAGGCTTTAGTTATGATGACAGGTGCAGGATTTAGCAGACGTACTCGGAACAATCAATGAGATACAAAGTAATCTACCTACAACCTTTCCATGGCTTCCACGTGTTTGTACTACACCAGAGGTGTTTCCAACGCTATACCAGGTACTGGGCTGTTTTACGGTAGTTCCGTTGCTTCAATTGAAGAGGTCTTTGTTGTCTATCCTGGACGATTTATACTTCCTAATGAGCCATAGCTCCTAGCCTATTATCTATCTAACGTAGAGTTGTCCGCAATCAGATAAATAACATGTCAAGAAGATAACAACTATGGAATGTAAACTACACTGAAAGTTGTCCCAAATGTAGAAACTAATTTAACCAGCAACCATCCTCGAGTCTTGTTCCCCAATCTCGAACATTTGAGATATCCGAATCATGGAATGAATTGTTGAGTAAACAAAAACATGAACATTGGTTTCCCACCAGAACAAGTTGGGATGGCCGGGTCTAACGCGTAATTAAATTGTTCATCATTATTTCATATAAATCACCATAACTATTCTATGCATGTTAGACTGGTGTATGCAATCAACATATATCTGAAAACCTAATCATATATCCAATAGCACAAGTGATACTAGCTTGCAAACCCTAAAGCAACAATCAAACAAGAACATGTAGCAGAGTAGCATACAGGGATCAACTTATTTCATGCAGAGTATCTGGATAAATGTTTAAGTCACAAATGTTCCGAAAGTTCTCTCAAAAACATTTGTTATATGAAATGGATCTAATCTATCTCTAATCCTATGGTTCGTGTCTCCCTCTGGTCTTATTTCAACCGGGAGAACACTGGCCATGTCGAGTTCAACGATCATCAGACACAGAATAATTATTGGCGTACCATTAGAAGTTGGCCAAGTTCTTAGTAGTAAGTTACTGACCACAACATAAGTTGGATAGATAAACATTGGAGATTCATTTCATAGATTCAAATATATTTCAACAGCATACAGATAGAGTAACGGCATGATTAAAGCATAACTACCCTAGCATAATGACTATCATAACAAACACATATTTGTTCAGCTCAGCATGGCAATAATTCTAGCATACATTTCTAAATAAGCATATCAACAACACAACATACTTAAAAATAACAAGATAGAGATTTAAAATAAAAATTGACAGAGCGTTATTACAAATCTGCCATAACCGTAGTCTTAGAGCACCTCCGTTACAAGTAAGCTACTAATCTACTAGCTTAACTAACCTAATTAACTAACTAATTATTTCTAGAGAGAGAGTAAAGAGAGAAAACAAGTTGAGAGATTATTCAAGTTGAGAAAGTATGTTTCAAATGGTGAGGAGGTGGTTGTATTTATAGGCATCGCATAGCCGTATTCTTCAACCGTATTCCAACCCCCAACTGCACAACCGTATCGCACAGCCGTATAAAAATCTGACTTTTATTGCCTGAACACGGAATACGGTTGGTTTTGGCCGTATACGGGTAGACTGGAGAAAATACAGGTGGGCACCAACCGTATACCGTTGGACTGGGCCATATACGGCTGGGCACAGGCCGCTTACGGTCTACACAGGGCATATACGGTCTGTGTCTAGCTGTATACGGTCTGGTCCAGCCGTATATGGTCTGGGACAGCCGTATTCGGTCCTCTCGGTTCTTCATTTCTTCGATTTGGCGTAACTATTTCGTCGTTTATCCGTTTTGAGCGATCTTTATATCCACGCGTTCGTATATTCCTAACAAAGAAAATGACATAAGTTAGAGGTCGCTAATTAACTAAGATAACTAAATTCCTAAATCGGTCGTTGTAGTCCCCGGCAGCGGTGCCAAAAACTTGGTGGGCGCCTAGAGGTCGGTTGCGATCTAACTTGCGTCGTTGAGTACCTTCCTCCGGGCACGACCACCAGTGGGTTTTAAAATTGTTTTTGCTGGGCCTAAGTATACTAAAGCTATAGGTGAGTACAACAATAAGTATGACCTAGGGTTTTTCTTCAAACTACAACGGGCATGGGATCTAGGTTTTCAATTATCTTTCGTAATTTAGCTGGGTTTTATCAAGAGTTGATAGGGGTTTTGTTTTGTTTTCTAATTAACTACCTAATTTAAAACTAAAACACTAAACTAAGATAAGGGAGGTGTGGTGAGGTGGCTACGAGAACTACAGGTTAAATGCGTGTGTTTACTATGACAGTCATGTATGCTATTTAGGGGTAGTTATTTTGATTTGGGCTTTAGTTATGATGACAGGTGCAGTATTTAGCAGACGTACTTGGAACAATCAATGAGATACAAAGTAATCTACCTACAACCTTTCCATGGCTTCCACGTGTTTGTACTACACCAGAGGTGTTTCCAACGCTATACCAGGTACTGGGCTGTTTTACGGTAGTTCCGTTGCTTCAATTGAAGAGGTCTTTGTTGTCTATCCTGGACGATTTATACTTCCTAATGAGCCATAGCTCCTAGCCTATTATCTATCTAACGTAGAGTTGTCCGCAATCAGATAAATAACATGTCAAGAAGATAACAACTATGGAATGTAAACTACACTGAAAGTTGTCCCAAATGTAGAAACTAATTTAACCAGCAACCATCCTCGAGTCTTGTTCCCCAATCTCGAACATTTGAGATATCCGAATCATGGAATGAATTGTTGAGTAAACAAAAACATGAACATTGGTTTCCCACCAGAACAAGTTGGGATGGCCGGGTCTAACGCGTAATTAAATTGTTCATCATTATTTCATATAAATCACCATAACTATTCTATGCATGTTAGACTGGTGTATGCAATCAACATATATCTGAAAACCTAATCATATATCCAATAGCACAAGTGATACTAGCTTGCAAACCCTAAAGCAACAATCAAACAAGAACATGTAGCAGAGTAGCATACAGGGATCAACTTATTTCATGCAGAGTATCTGGATAAATGTTTAAGTCACAAATGTTCCGAAAGTTCTCTCAAAAACATTTGTTATATGAAATGGATCTAATCTATCTCTAATCCTATGGTTCGTGTCTCCCTCTGGTCTTATTTCAACCGGGAGAACACTGGCCATGTCGAGTTCAACGATCATCAGACACAGAATAATTATTGGCGTACCATTAGAAGTTGGCCAACTTCATAGTAGTAAGTTACTAACCACAACATAAGTTGGATAGATAAATATTGGAGATTCATTTCATAGATTCAAATATATTTCAACAGCATACAGACAGAGTAACGGCATGATTAAAGCATAACTACCCTAGCATAATAACTATCATAACAAACACAGATTTGTTCAGCTCAGCATGGCAATAATTCTAGCAAACATTTCAAAATAAGCATATCAACAACACAACATATTTAAAAATAACAAGATAGAGATTTAAAATAAAAATTGACAGAGCGTTATTACAAATCTGCCATAACCGTAGTCTCAGAGCACCTCCGTTACAAGTAAGCTACTAATCTACTAGCTTAACTAACCTAATTAACTAACTAATTATTTCTAGAGAGAGAGTAAAGAGAGAAAACAAGTTGAGAGATTTTTCAAGTTGAGAAAATATGTTTCAAATGGTGAGGAGGTGGTTGTATTTATAGGCATCGCACAACCGTATTCTTCAACCGTATTCCAACCCCCAAATGCACAACCGTATCGCACAGCCGTATAAAAATCTGATTTTTATTGCCTGAACACGGAATACGGTTGGTTTTGGCCGTATACGGGTAGACTGGAGAAAATACGGGTGGGCACCAACCGTATACCGCTGGACTGGGCCATATACGGCTGGGCACAGGCCGTTTATGGTCTACACAGGGTGTATACGGTCTGTGTCCAGCTGTATATGGTCTGGTCCAGCCGTATATGGTCTGGGACAGCCGTATTCGGTCCTCTTGGTTCTTCATTTCTTCGATTTGGCATAACTATTTCGTCATTTATCCGTTTTGAGCGATCTTTATATCCACGCGTTCGTATTTTCCTAACAAAGAAAATGACATAAGTTAGAGGTCATAATTCTTTGTGTAGCTCAAAAAGTGCTAGAACGAGTGAACGAGAATGCTCATGATCTTATTCGTTAGATTTATCGTGTTTTTCGACCATTTTAGTTGATTTTTGAAATGTTGTCTATATTTTGGCCCATGTTATGAGTTTTAACAATATAGTGCTCATTTTGGATAATTTCATCATAATTTGGGCCAAAAAGATGAGATAATGACACTAAAAAACTTGACTTTTTGCGTGTCATCAGATATCTTTTTCATTTTAGAACAATACTTGGAAAAAGAGCTCAAATATTACATTAATCATTTATATTTTGTCAAGTAGGTTAAAATAAGGAAGCACGAGAAAAATCAAGCAAATCGACTGGAAAACGAAGATTTCACACGCGTTTGAAGATCAAAGGCAACCAAGATGAAATTTCAAGTGAAAAGGATCATACCAAGGATTTACCCATACCAAAGTCTTCGTTTTCAAAAATCAAATCCAATGCAAAAAGAATCAACTAAAACGGATAAAGAATGAAGATTCTACGCGTTGTGAAAGATTCAAAACATTTGGAACAAGACATATGAAGATTGAGAAATCATCTTGGGGATTTATTTAGACCAAAGTCTTTGTTTTTAAAAATCGATTCTAACGAAAAAAGAATCGTCTCAATGGGACACATAACGAAGGAGATACGCATGAAAATGTAAACCGATAAAATTTCACGGACAAGGCTGGCCGGCCGCCGGGCGGTTTTGCCCACTTTTCGGGTCGGTCAACCGGTTCCGGCCCGTGTCCAGCAAGTGCCGGCCCCTTTTTCATCCGTGCACCACCTTTTTCGTCCACTACGTGTACCGCACACACTTTTTCCCTAAAATGAGCTTAACTATGCTATCGTGAGCCGGATTTCAACTATAAATATACCCTTAAATTCGTTTTTCAAAAACACATATTCCTACAACATCCATTCTCTCTAAAAATTCAGTTTACTTTCTCTCTATTTTCTCACTTTTAAATAGTTATAGGCTATTAGGAGCGTATTTGGAATAGAATGAAAGCACGAAACGTGTTGTAGTCTTGTGGTGTAAGCTTGGGATTATTTATATTTAATTCAAGTCTTCTCCTTCTCGCATTTAATCCCGGTTATTTCTATCTTATTCTATCTTAATTAAAATGTATTTTTTAATTATGTTAGATTTAGTTATTACCATGGTTAGCGAGTAGATCACTTTTGTATTTGTTGTTATGTAATTAGCATAATAATTATTGGATGACTTCAAACTGTCGTGAAGCAATATGATGGCATCTATTCGACTGTTCTCAGATTTAGTACTGGAAACACTCTATGCGGAGTACAAATGTATGGAAGTCTAAGACGACCGAAGATAATCATATTACGAATCGACCTTAAATTACCGTGAAATAATATGACGGCCCAAATTCGACTGTTCTTTGATATAGTGCTGGAAATTCTTTATGCTAAGTACAAATGTACGAAAGTCTGGAACGACCGAAGGTAGTTATATTATAGATCAATATTATAAAAACGGAAACTTATTGTTCGACTTTACTTTACAATATTAAACTTAAAACTGTTTAATCGCCTTTCGGTCGACAAACGTGATTGTAACCTTGTAATGAGGAGTCGCGAACCTCAATAGTTGGTCAAGAATTATCTCGTCAAAACTATGGTTTAATTACAACATCATGTAAACATCGTAAAATGCAATATAATTACGTGGAATTACCATCGGTATAGTACACTTCGGATTATAACGTAATTACGATGTAAGCATTACGAAGTAATTAAATTCGTAATGGAAATGTCAAATTACGATGAATTACACTGCGGAATACCATAGTATTTTCTTACATGGTCTGGGTTTGAACTTATGAAAAACGCCGCCAACAATTTAGATTAGAGTACTTAGGCTACAGGCTAAATAACCGTTTATGAAAACCTAGGGATTTGTTGATTATATTTAGCAAGGCACGTTTAAAATCTTTTCAAGAAATATTTCTCTTTCTAACTCAGTTTTCTAAAGCAAGATACGTACGAAACAAATTAAAATGTTTCTTCCACCTATCAAGTCTTAATTTTTACTGATCTGAATCACTCAGGTAATCCGATCATAGTTAATCTAAGTCAATGGTTTATCAAATCTGTAATTTTATGGTATTAAGAATGATCAGACTTCCATATTGACTTGCTACTATGTTCCTTCACCCGTAAACATCCAATAGGGCCATTGACTCCCTTACAGGAGAGTGCGGAGAGTTGAGCATTGTCCGTCCGATCAGAATCACCATATGGTAGTTCCTCGTGACATATTAGTTGATACTCAACTAATAGGGAATCTAACGGTTATAAATTTTAAAGTTAACATCCCATAATTATCCAATTTAGATTTATGTTTCCTTAAATTTTAAAGTTAACATCCCATAATTATCAACTAATGAAGTCACAACAAATACATCTTTCCACCATCTGATTTATTACTACCTTTTTATCGTTTTATTTTACTTGGTAAACTGAACCGAAACCCCATCACTTTTACAAAACCTCCCGTTTGCTAAAAAACCACTAATTGATTGGAACCTCCTCTGTTTCAATTCAGTTTCTCTTTAAGAATGACTCTAGGTTATACTTACCATTTGCTAACCTTTGGTTCAGTAATAGTAAGTCACGCTTAGACCCCCACATTTATAAATTTAAAACCCACAATACTGACTGTTGTGAAAACGACCGAAGCATCTGACATCAAGTTTTTGGCGCCGCTGCCGGGGTGACTAACTGTACGACACAGAGGCCCAACCGATCATATTTTCTAGCTTACTTTGAAAAGTATAAACCTTTCGGGGAAAAAATATTTTTTAGTCTGTTTATTTTCCAGTGTATGACCTGTACGCCTAGGTCTGCACCATTTTTTAACTTTCCTGATCCAGAACTCATCATTCGCACTATCCGACGAAAGAAGAAACAATCTTCCCTTAGAAACAAGATGGTTGAACGCATCACTCTCGCCGATAACAGCAAACCCTCTATCGAAGGAAGAGGAGGACCAATTCTCTACCTAGAAACCCATGGACAATCATTCGAGCTTAAATATCACATCATTCAACTAATCCAAAACCACTGTCAATTCCACGGATTACTAAATGATGATTGAAACTCTCACCTTGATTAGTTTATTTATCTTTCAAACTCCTACAAACAAACGGAGTTAGCCAAAATACTATCCGCTTATACCTTTTCCCTTATTCGCTCATTCATCATGCGCAAACATAGTTTGAAGTCTTAGAAACCGGTTCTACCCCTTCATGGACAGTGATGGCAATGAAGTTTCTAACCAAGTATTTTCCACCGTCCAAACAAACCAAACTCAAAAATGACATCATGAATTTTCGACAAGCTTTTGACGAGTCATTATACACCTTATGGGAACGATTCAAAGGACCATCGAAGAAGTGCCCCAAATCTTGACAGATCATCACAACTATGTACCTTCTATAATGGTTTAGCATCCAACCATCGAACAACGTTCGATGTTGGCGCACAAGGGAACTTCATGAAAAAAACAGACGAGGAAGGATGAGACCTTATTGAAAACATGACTATGCATCAGCATGATTGGAACTCAGGAGATCACTCTGCATCTCCAGTATCTCTCGCTGCCTCGAATTTACTTCCGATTGAAGCAATCAAGGTACTCACCGAGAAGATGGACTCTCTTGTCAAGCAATTCGGAGAACTCAAGAAACAACAGCATCAAGTACACCAAGTGCAAGCTTGCCCAAATTGTACCAACCCGCACCCGTCCAACGAATACTAGGTTGAATACGAAGAGGCAGATGACACTGTTTACTATGTCCATTTTCCCGCTTGACCACAAACTTTTCCACCCGATTTCAACCATAAAAACAACCAACCCAGAGGTCCACCCTTTCCTCTAAGACCCAACCAACAACCATACCCACCAAGATATCCACCTAGATATCCGCCATACCCACAACAACAACTTTCCTACAACCAACCCCTCGCACTCCCTCGACCTACTTCCGACACAAACCAACCCACTGAACAACCTGCAATAAAAATTTTGAATAACACGTAAAACGAAGCAAATACAGTCACCTTAAGTATTCCATTCTTTATTATCTTATGGAAATAGATCTTAGTCCATATTTTATAAATCCATAGGAAAATACAAGTTCGGAGGTGAAAGAATCAGGGAAAACGGGTGAAGAATGAAGAAAATAGAGCACTTATAGTACAACCGATCATCATCCGGAAGACCTAATAGCTATCCACCTCCAAATTTGGCCAACTTAGTCTCATTATAAGCATAACGGCAAAACGAATCCAACGGTATAAGAATCAAGCAAAACGGACTTAAAATGAAGATGATACGGGCGAAACAAGCATCAAAACAAACGAACGGAGCAAGTGGAAGACAAAAGCCAACCCCCCCCTAGGGGCTGTATACGGAACCTTAAGGGCCGTATACGGCCTTCTAAGGGCCAATTGGTTGATGTTTTTCCTTGGTAGATGGCCCCTAGGTCCTAATTGCACCCCCGATTGCTTGCTACCCCCGATTGAGCTTTTATGCTTGTTTCTTGTGCTTTGTGGCTTGTACCAAGCATCCACCCCTTCATCTATAAATACCCACCTCATTTCTTCATTTCAAACACCCCTCATTCTCATTTCTTCTCTCTCTCTAGAAATACTCTTTCTCTAGGTTTTCTTTAGTTGTTTCTCTCTCTAGGTTCTCTCTCTAGTTATTCTCTCTAGTTTCTTTCTTGGGTTTTAAACCCTTGGACTAGTGAGATGATTAGGGAGGGAAACCTTTCCTTATCTTTTAGATTAATTATATAGTTAATTAGTAGAGGCTAGATTATGTAATGCTTGTATATTATATTCCGGAAGATACAAACATCCCTATAATCCTAGGTAGGCCTTTTATGAACAAAGCCAGAGCAGTAGTCGACGTGCACTCTCATACGCTCAGCTTGCGCGCTCACGGAGGAAGCATCACATTCAAGATCAATAATACTGACGATGCTTCAAATGAGAATAATGAGCTATATATTGTCTCTATTAGCCAAGTCATATTAGATGAAGAGATCTCTGAACCACCAGCTGAATAGGAAGAAGAGCTGAAAGAAGAAAAAGAACCTCTTGCCAATGATGATATTTATCCTCTTGATTCTCCAAATATCATCTGCATCCTAATCGTCTCTACACATGAACAGATGATTTCTTTGATAGACGAATACGATCGCAACCCTCACCTCATAATAGCAGCTATTAGAAAGTCCACCATTGATTACTCTCTACATCAAAGATGGCTAATAGCGGTTATTGAAGCAGAATCTGATATCAATCTCGCTAGCAATAGAACCCAAGATCCGCTCATCATTAGGCATTGTATCAAAACATTCACCGATGCGCTCATATCTCATCTCAAGAAAGAAAGGAATAACGCGAGAAAACTACTCTTCTACGTTGAACGGAGACAAATATACTGCAAGGTGTATGATGTTCTCATGGGCTTTGTGTTCCCTTATTCCTCAAAACAAAGGGAAACGTTGGGTACTATTAGAAGAATTATTGAATATGCTACTGGAAAACCTAGTGACTACATTGACTTGATGATAATGAGCAATCTTTGGACGTTCCTTGACCTACTAGCTGAGAAAGATCACCTGAGTACCAAAGAAAGCAATCGATTCATCATCAAGTCTACTCTAGAACATCATATCAAATTGATAATCGAAGAGCTTACATCACTAGGGATAGAAAGCAGGCATAATCACCCCATCATTGTTAAAAATATGTCTCAACGCAATGTTGTCACTTTTGTGATAAATCGATTACATGAGATATTGAATGCAGAAGACGCCAAGAAAGCAGAGTTTATCCTCCATGCTGGATATCGAGAGATATTCAACAAATTGATTCATATTTTCAAAAACTCAGGCTTTCCTTTCACCCTTTATCAGCAACACCAAATGAGTAGCATTTGCCAGTCTATAAGCACATTCAGAGGAGATCCTTACGCTGAAGAATTCGAAGAGCTAAAGGTGAAATTTCAGGTATTTATAGACTCCATCAGACTAAAGCATCCAATGAGGGAAAAAATCACAACAAGGACAACCACAGTGATTGATCCCAACGGGCCAGTCACTAAAGCAGTTGACTATGTCATTGAAGGATTGCTAGGTCTCTCCAGAGCTGCCCCAGACCACTTTCGAAGCTTCAAAGTGGATACCATGGAACCGCCAGATTTAATCTCAACCATGGCATGCCATTTTCAAAGGATCTACCCTATACGCTACACATTCCCACAACCTAGGGCTCATAATATCACCATCACTCGCCCTTGGAGCTCCTTCCCCAACATCTAATCATAAAGGAGTAAAGTCGAGCTCTCGACTATAACAACAACGCTTCTTAGGAGGCAACCCGTGGAATAAGACGTAGAAAGAAGAGTGTTGATAATTAAAGTAGATCTCTGACAATCCTTCACATTTGGATAAGCCCAAATGTTTTACAAAATATATTCTAAACTATAACTCGTTTTGCAAATAAACCACTGCTCTTAGAAAATAGGAAATCATTTTTAAGATGACAAATAAACCATGTGTTTCGAGCATTTGAGGTACTTGCATACTAATTTTATGCATTATGCTCGAACTCGTTTAAAAACACATTCTTTATAAAACTGATTTTTAGTAGAAAATATCTTTTCAAAAGTCTAAGATAGTGATTTCTCTTTTCATTTGCAAAAACAATACCGAGTTTGTAAATATGGTTTTATCCAATGTGTTCACACTTAAGATATCTATTCACGAAGAATAAGACGAGTTGAAGAAATGAGGAAATAATAGCAAGTAACTGCCGGGCCGATCAATGCAGAAGAAGATCTTGGCAACATCCCTCTTCAGCAAGTTCAGACTCTCAGCTTCAACGCAACTCGCTATCTGGGGAGTATCTATTCCTTTTCAACTTTTATCTGTTTTGTTATGATTCATGTTATTTTGCTTTGTTAGTTTTTTAATAAAAGCAGTCTATACTCTATCCTAAGCTTATCACTAAGTGTCAGATTCCAGCCCAAAACAAACACTTGAGAAACATTTTCCTACATGTTCAAACTCTAAGTGTAGGATTTTGCCTCTATAAAAATCTCAACTCAAGAGAACATTAGGGATAATGTTCCTCTAAGTGTGGGATAGGAGGTATAGAATACATTGGATAGTTTTTATGATTTTTAGTCCAATAATAGCAAACACAAAAAATGTTCCTCAAATTTTTAAAATTTTTCAAAATATTTTTCAATAAAATCTAAAAATGAGAGTTTAATCATCTGATTAACTCTAGATTTTTGAGTTTTAATATTTTCCAAGGAAAGTCATTTGCAAAATATAAGAAATTTGCTTTAAACTCTAGGGAAAGTAAGGTAGGAATTGCTTAAGCAATAAATGATAATCGAAGAGAAACATGACTAAAGCACATACAACCCATTTGTAGTGAGGTATCTTGAGCCTAATAACATTTATCTTTAATGCTGCATTATTTCATTTCTCATGTGTGCCGATGCATGTATCTCTGAATCAGAACTTGCTCTTGACATACACATCGAGACCATATTGGTGAGTACCATAAGCGGTATAGGTGCAATTAGATGACCTTGACATTCTCTAAGACTTAACCCATTTTTAACCTTCTCTTTCAAGCCCAAATCCCTTCCGATGCTCATTTTTAGTATTGATGATCCGCTTAGTAAACCCCGTTGAGCCTAAACCTATCGTTTCAAAAAAGCCACATATTTAAACCACTACTTTCCCAAAACATCCCCAAAACTTATCTTAGAATTTCCGAGGTTATGAAAAATGATTTTTAGAACAACCTTTCGAATTATCCCACTCTCTCGTGTTATCTGAAAAAGAAATACCCTTGGTGGGGAATATTGGCACCACAAAAAGACTCGAAGAAGAAAGATGAGTACTACGTGACTGGCTTATTTGAGAAATTTCTCTTTTTTAGAATGATAGGAAACCCGATACACTTTGAGTGAATTGAATGACCACCTTTGTGAGATTTCCTGGTCATGTATACTCCAAGATCACGAGATTTAGATGTATGCTTAAAGAGAGTCATATCTTGTTTCTAAAAGGAATATCATATCTCTCCTGATGATTTTGAAAATAATTTACTTTTATGAGGAATTGATAACTTTTGGAAATATTCTGACTCACCCAAATCAGACTTAAAAACATTTTTTTGTGAGGGCATTGATGGTGTTGCTTGAGGAAAAGCAATGTCTAAGTGTAGGATACTTGATGTAACGCAAAAAGTCATATTTTTACGTTCATTATTATGCACCTATTGGACTTATATTTGGTGAAAACATCTTAAAACAGTCATTATTTACTTAAGATCACCTAGGTAGTCCAATTATAGGCATTGCTGCAAAAATCACCAAAAACATCCGATTTACACGCAAAACGAGGAAAATTCAACCACCTTAAATATTCCTGTCTTGATTATCTCATGGAAACAAATTTTAATTCATATTTTATAATTCCATAGGAAAATACAAGACCGGAGGTGAAAGAATTAAGCAAAACGGATGAAAGACGGAGAAGATGTGCAGTCTGAAAGCTAACCGATCGTCATCCGGAACACGCAAAAGATTTACATCTCCAAATTTGGCGAGATTAGTTTCATTTGAATAGTAACGGAAAAGTGAATCCAACGCTGCAAGAATCAAGCGAATCAGGCTTAAAACAAGAAAGATACGGGCGATACAAGCAACGACCGGATCAAGTGGAAGACAAAAGCCAACCACCCTCCCTAGGTGCCATATACGGCACCTTAAGAGCCATATACGACCCTTCAGTGGCCATCTGGTCCTTCTTTTCCCTTGGTAGATGGTACGCTAAGGCCATCTAACCCCCCTTGCTTGATACCCCCCGATTACGCTTGAATGCTTATATTTTGAGTTTTAAGACTTGAACACAACCTCCACCTCTTCTCCTATAAATATCCCACCAATTATCTCATTTCAACACACCATCCCAAACCTCTCATTCTCTCTTTCACACACACTCTCTCTCTACTTTTTCTTTCTAGTTAGTTTGTTAGTTTTAGGTTAGTTTTTGGTTAGTAGTTAGTTAGTTCTTGGTTATTATTTAACCATCTAACAGAGGGGTAATATTGCAATATTGATGAAGATACTTTGAGGGGCTTATTTGTAATATTGTTGGAGATATTTCGGAAGTTCTGCTCGTTGTAATCTTTCAACATATATTCAAGCTACGCGCTACTTACGGATATATCTTTCCTTATCTATCGTAATGCATGTTATTATTGTTATTATGCTAGTTTTAGGATTGCTTGCCATGATTAGTGAGTAGTTATATTGTGTGTTTGTTGTGATGTAGTTAGTCATTAATTGGGATGATGTCATTATGAAACAATGGAGGTAACGTTAAACGACTTTCATTTGTATAGTGCCGGAAACACAAATGTGTGGAGTACAGAATGTGGAAGCTATGAAAGTCGTGGGCACAATCTGTTATTGATTAATGTTCCCAACTATTATATCTTATAAATGAAAACTCGGTGCTTTGATTACATGTTCCATCTATGATCTTAAGCCATCTAATGCCCTTCCACCAATGAATGTGGTTAAAACCTTTTTGATAAGATGTCATATCAGGGGTAATTAACTATCTGTGTTTTGTTTCAACGCTGTGGAAATACTAAACTAGTAGTGTACACTGTGAATGACTCTTGATTAATATCCGATTTTAAATAACATAGTCTTGTTTTAAAGCCGTAGAAATGTTGTTTTTAAACAAGTACTGTACACTATGACTAAACTAGGGATTTATTGGTTAATATCAAGTGAGGGTTGGTTTAAGTCATAAATGGAGAGACTCTTATCTTAAATACAAACTTAGTTTATGAATCCAGAAAGGAAGACTTTGAATCATTAAGCATTCTAACTTTTGTCTATCACCTCTGGATTCTACATAACCATTGATGAAAAGTAAACAAACACCAACCATGTCTTAATCTTAAATGTTTTATTCAATTAGGTATTACTGTGGTGTTAAGAATGGTCGGACTGTTAGTGGGTCTGTTAACTCTATTCATGCACCAAGGGATCTTTGTATTCCAGATAAGGGTCATTGTTCCGTCACAAGGACAATGTTGAGAGTCGAACAGCCTCCTCCGATCAGAATCCCGATAGCCTAGTTACTCAGTGACATACTGATTTAGCAATCAATTAGTAGGGTGCTAGCGCTTACACCATAAATACTTAAGACAAATAAAATACAAAACTTTTTAAATATGTTTTCATAACATAAACTAAAACTTCATCCCAATGTAAGGCTAACAAAGTCACAACAAACACCCCCTTTATCCTGAATGCTATCCATTCATTTTACTTTATTGTCTAGATTAAATTAGTAATATAAATTAGAAAACCAACAAAAAAATAAACTCCCAACTATTTTATAAAAATCCTCCACTAGCTAAGTACACTTACCGAAGATTTTGAGTTTTACTTGGGTTGAAAAATTTGACAATGAATTAGACCAAGTCCATTTTGACTTATACTTACGGTTGCCCGTTTTGACGATACCCTGTTTCTAACCATTTTGTTTGCTTATTCAAATACTTATTATCTTCCGTTGTTGGTTTTACAGTCTCTAACTCGCCACAATTCTCCATTATCCCGAAAACACAAACGAAGGATGCAGCTAGCTCAAGATCTCCTCATTGGGGAACTTCGAGTCCTTGAATCTGCTTCATCATGGCTGAAAAACTACTGTGAAACCTTGAAGTACTTGTGATGTGGGTTTTGAGTAATGGTGCATGTTAACACGCTACTAAGTACTTTATTGTCGAGCATCATGATTACTTTGTTTCACAATACAGTTGAATTTAAAAAACGACCCTAGGTCATACTTGTCGCTATACACCTTTAGGTCACATAGCACTAGTAAACTTAGGCCCCATCATTTACAAATTTAAAACTACACCAACACGCCATCGGTAGTCGGTCCAACAACAGGGTAAAACATGACCGACCGCTGGTAGCGCGTCAATGTACATCCTTGAGTTCAAATTTCTTTCCAAAAGTAAAGAATAGTTCAACCATTCCCATGCCTAGAACCTTTGATGCATGTGTGACTATCTCCCATCATCACCTCATGTTGATGTAGTGTAAATTAAGATTACAAGATTAACCCTGTTGATTCCACAAAATATCAGGAAAAATCTCTTCTAAATCACGTTAATTCACAAAGAATATCGAGGATGGGAATGATTCAACTCACAAATTGAGAGGAAAATCAAATTTCTTGAAATAAAAACCGAGTTCTTTACAATCTCAAATGAACCCTAAATAACAAGCAAAATTTCGAATGGGCCTAAAAAAGATAACGGGCCCATCAGAAAGCCCATAAAAAAGTTCTAATACAACCGAAAAACATAAAATGGGCCATATCTTCTTCTACAAGCTGTTTTAGGGCGCTGAGGATGGGCTAAAGCACCTACATAAGTTTTTGGCTTGGTGGGCCTCATTTCAAGCTTCGAGTCGCCAGCTCATGGGCTTGAAACGGAGCGCTATAGCCCAAGTTATGGCCTTTTTCGTGCATCCCCTTTTGTTACACGATCATGGGCTTCCAATAACACAAGGGTCCGCTCTTCAACACTTGTGCCTCCATCATTCCCCCTGGGAAGACAATATTCATCCTCTAATCTGCAGTAGGTTCATCCTTAGAAGAATCACAACAAATGCTTCACATTGAAAACATCATAACAACGAATATTACTTGACAGCTTCAAACGATAAGCATTAGAATTAATCTTCTCTAGAATCTCCGCTGGTCCAATCTTTTTAACTGACAACTTGTTGTAATCACCAACTGAAAAGCGATCCTTAGTGAAAACTGCCCAAACAAAGTCCCCCACCTAAATCTACACTTGCCCGTGCTTTTGATCCGCATCCTACTTGTACTTGGCATTGGCTCGGGCTCAGTTATCATGAACAGTTTAGTTTGATGGATTCCATGCAGTCCTTCCACAAAATCCTGTAGTTTTTTAAGAACATTAAGAGAAATAAAATGTGACATTAAATCAAGTGGTTCTCGAGGTTGATTAGAATACACCACTTGAAATGGGCTAAATCCGGTACTACGATTGACAACATGATTATGAGCAAATTCAGTCTAACATAGCTTATGATCCCAAGATTTCACATGATCAACAACTAAACACCGCAAAAGATTACCAAGAGATCGATTAACAACTTCAGTTTGCCCATTTGTTTGAGAATGATAAGCACTACTGAAATTGAGCTGAGTGTTCACCATTTTCCACAAGCTACGCCAAGAATGACTCAAAAATCCGGAGTCCCGATCAGAAATAATAGAAAATGGAAAACCTTGCAAACGATAGACATCGTGAAAGAAAAGCTGCACCACATGCATGTTTTGTCTTTTTGCAAGGAATAAAGTGCATCATCTTAGAAAAATAATCAACAACTACAAAGATTATATCATTACCCCTTTGAGTACGTGGCAACCTTAACACAAAATCCATGCTAAGATCCACCCATGGCTGCAAGGGAACAAGTTAAGGCATGTAGAGCCCAACATTAGTAGCTGTGCCTTTTGATACTTAACAGACCTGACACTGCTTAACATACCAATCCACCTCCTTTCTCATAGTAGGCCAAAAATAAGATGATTGCGCTAACTGTAAAGTGTGATCACGACAAACATACCCTTCACCATGTAACTCCTTGATGATTTGCAAACGAATACTGGAATCAGAAATCCACAACTGATTTCCCTTAAAAAGGAAACCATCATGCACCCGAAAATCTTACCTCTGCCCAGATTGAACACCTTGCATAACAACAGAAAATAGGGGTCAACAGAAAGCTACTATTGGAGGACATCCAACCCCGGCACACTGACCCTCATAGATACAAGCATATTGCTCCTCCTGCTCATAGCACCTGCAACCCGATTTGTGATTCCATACTTGTGTTTCACCACAAAAGTAAAGTTTTCTAGAAATTCCATCCAACATTCATGTTTATGAGACACTTTATCTTGACTGCGAATGTACCTTAGAGAATCATGATCAGTAAACAAAACAAACTCCTTATGAAACAGATAATGGCGCTAATGCTTCATTGCTTGGACCACAACATAAAACTCCATATAATAAGTATTGTATCATATCTTTGTTCCTGTGAACTTCTCACTAAAATAAGATGGTTCGCCCTCCTTGGCTAAGAACTCCTCCTATTCCAACCTTAGATGCATCAGTATGAAGCTCAAAAACTTGAGAAAAATCGGGCAATACCAGAATTGGTGTTGTTGTAAGCTTCTCCTTTATTATCTAAAAAGCCAACTCTGCCTCCTCCGTCTACACAAATGTCCCCCCATTCATACATTCGGCGACTGGTGCCATTACAGAACTGAAATGTAGAACAAACTGCCTATAAAATGAAACAAGGCCATGGAAACTACATACTTTGGTGATGGTAGTTGGAGTCAGCCACTGCAGCATAGATGCTACCTTAGACTTATCTACCTGTATACCTTTATCAGAAACAACATACCACAAAAACAAGACTTTTGCGTACCCTTCACGAGTTTTAAGGCACTTTTCCATTCATAACTTGGCCTTAGAAGAATCTGATAATACCCACTTTTCAAATAGAGTTTCGCGAAAGTAGTGGAACCACAGAGTTGGTCCAATAAGTCATCAAGTCGGCGAATAGGAAATCTATACCTCACAGTGATTTTATTACTTAATGGCACAACTATCAACACACATTGATGCGTCTCCAGCGGTCGGTAAGGATTTTTCCCTTGTTGTTGCACCGGCTACTGGCGATGGCGATCAGTGGGTGTTTTAAATTTGTATTTGCGGGGCCTAAGTTTTCCCTAACAATGCTAATCCTAAGGGTGAGCAAGTGGTAGGTATGACCTAGAGTCATTCTTTAAACCGACTGAATTGAAACTAAGGCATGACAGATGAGGGCTTTCAAACTAGTGAAGGGTTTATGAAATAGTGGGGGAGTTTTGGGTTTTCTATTAACTAACTTAGGCAAGTAAATAAATAAAAGCGAAATTGAAATAAAAGATAAAGCAGATAAGATAAAGATAGTGTTTGCTGAGACTTCGTTAATTAAGAAATGGGATGATATTTCGAGAAATTGTTTTGAAAGATATTAGTTAATTATCATTCTTGAATACTTGTATGTAAACACTAGATTCCCTACTAATTAACATCCCATTAGCACGTCACACTGGGAGCTAGCTTATGGTAACATTACAAAGTATTTAGAATAATAAGAAAAATCTTAATTATGGTTTAATAATACTTTCATATGAACGGGAACAAAATCTTTAGGTACTAGACATAACCGAATCATATAATAATTCCTCGTCATCCTAACAGATTCGTATTTTTAAAAAGTTCATTTATGACTTTAAACCAGCCCTTGCTTAAGACTACCCAATAAATCCCCTAATTATTCACAGCGTTCCTCACATTAAGTGGTTCCACCACTTCAAACCATTTCCATGCCTTGTCCTACGATAATCCCCAATGTAGCCTTGCGGTTCCGTAGTTTCATACCTTTGACAAATTATATTGACACAGATGACTGACTACCTTTTAATTGGACGTCGTTAAAACGGTGTTGTAATCACATTTATTGGTGGAAAGGCGATAGATTAATTTGAAGTTTAAAATTCTATTTAGAAAGGTTTACTTAAACTAGGTTTTTCATTTTATAATATTAGTTCGTAATATAACTACCTTCGATCGTTACACAGCTTCCACGTGTTTGTACCATACCTAAAGTGTTTCCAACACTATACTACATAACAGTCAAATAGGGGCCATCATATTACTTCGTAATATTGTACCATTTTGTAGTATGACTACCTTCGGTCGTTCCTCGACTTCCATACATTTGTACTCCACCTTGAAGTGATTCCAGTACTATATCGAGTCGAGTAACGATCGAATAGGGGCCGTCATATTACTTTAATATTCAATTATAAATCATCCCATAATTAACTAACTACATCGCAAGCAAACACAACAGGTATACTACTCTCTAATCATGGCAATAACTAAATCTAGCATAATCAATATAAACGTAATTATTTAAGATAGATAAGGATAGAAAGAACCAGGATTAAATGCGAGAAGGAATAGACTTGAATTAATAAGCATAACTCCAAGCATATACCAAAGATTACAACATGTTCCTTGCTTTCGTTCTATTCCTAAACTAGCCTAATACTAATTTGGAATAAGGAAATAGAAGGAGAAAGTAGAACTAATAATTAGAGAGTATTATTAGCCTAAAGAGATGTATGGAAGGTGTGTGTTGAAATGAACCATGATGCCTCTATCTATACTTGAAATCTGGTGCATGATACCCATCCAAGAGGCAAGTTAGCATGTTTTTGGGGGGTGGTCCTTTCCCGGAAAGTGGTGGCACATGTACCTTAAAGGCGCGAAAAGTGGTAGCACGTGTACCCTAAAGTTGCGGAAAGTGCTAGCACATGTACCAAACAAGTATGCGCAAGGACAGAAAAAGGGGGAGAGGACGGCCGACAGGCAGCCGGCAGCACCAGGCTGACAGCTGGCGGTGGCTGGTTGCCAGCCGGCGGCCGCCCACCACGGTTCGCTGTCTTTTGATCATTTCTTGTTTCGTGCGTATCTTCTTCTTTGTTATGCGTCCGTTTTCATCGATTCTTTTTGTGTTGGATTTTTTTTTCAAAAACGAAGACTTTGATGAAAAGAAATCCATGAGATGTGTCTTTCAACTTTAGATGTCTTGTACGAATCGTTTGAATCTTTCAGCGTACGCGGAATCTTCATTCTTCGTCCGTTTTTGCTGATTATTCTTCTGTTAGATTCGTAATTTGAAAACGAAGATCTTGGATAAGAGAAATCTCAGTGAAGGGTACTTTGTCTCAAATCTTGTCTCGGATGCCTTGAATCTTCAATCGTGCATAGAATCTTTCTTTTTCGTTCGTTTTGCTTGATTTTACCCGTGCAACTCTATTTTGACCTTCTTGGCAAAGTTTCATTGATTTTCATATTATTTGAGTCTATTTGCTAAGTATTGTTCTAGAATGAGAGAGATATCAGTAGTAAAAACGTGACTTTTTACGCGATATCACACATACGCCACGTACCATCTTTATTTGGAGTCAATAGGGCAGGAACCACACAAGGGATCATCCTCTCACTAACGTGACCCTTTCAAATTAACTCCTTGATCTGTCTCCGCAATTCCTCATGTTCTACCAGACTCATTTTGTAATGTGGCTTGTTAGGTAACTGAGCACCAGGTTCTAAATCAATGTGGTGTTGGATGACATACGAAGGTGTCAATCCATCAGGTAATTCATCAGAGAAAACATCTGCAAATTCCTTAAGTAAAGGAGCCATTGTTTCATGAATTTCCACATCTTCAGCTATGTCTTTCCCTATTAACACAAACACATCATCTGCCACTTTCAATTCATCTTCAAACTGAGTAAGAGTGAAAAGAGTACCACAGGGTTTGGTGACTAATTCCTTTGTCTTACTATGTACCAAAGTTATTTTCACCCCATCTAACAAGAAACTATAAGTATTAGACCAACCATTATGAGTTATGCTTTGGTCATATTCCCAAGGCCTAACCAATAACAAATGACAGGCATCCATGGGAACCACATCACACCAAACATCATCCTTATGTGACATACCAATAGAAAAATGAACAAGAGCACATTTAGATACTGTTACCTCACCACGTTTCTTAAACCGTTGGAGCTTATAAGGTTTGGGGTGATTTTCTATATTCAGACCAAACTTCAGAACCTCCTCTTCAAATATCAAATTATCACAACTAGCAGAATCAATAACAAAAGTGAAAACCTTACCCAAAATAGTGCAGGTGGACTGAAAGATATTGTGCTTGAGCCAATCATCACCAACAACTTTTGGTGTAAAGCAAGAATGCCTTACAACTAAACTAGTTCCCATAACACCAATCACTACCTATTCTTCGTATTCACGCTCTTCATCATCACTATCACCTTCCCAACAATCAGGTTCAACAAAAAAATTCCGTTTACCCGCTTTCTTACATTCTGTTATTCGGTGACCAGTCTCTCCATAGTTGAAACACTTCAAATTACTACTTCCGACCCCCTTAGGAGTTGGTCCAGTATTGCTACCCCTTGTTCTTGGCTTATTAGGCACAAAATGAGATGCCACATTACCAGTACCAGAACTTCCAGCAGCCGTGGCAGAAGAAGAAGAACTACCCATCTGGCGATTCTGTTTCTCAAAGGTTAATGCCCACTGATAAGCCTCTGAAAATGTTAATGGGTCAAACATGTTAAAACATCTTTGTCCTGAACCCTCAAAACTCCCAGTGTAATGGGAAACTAGTTGTTCCTCCGTCTCTTGAATATCATTCCGTGCAATATTGGTAAAACTTAGTTGTATAATCATCAGACGATTTGGGTCCCTGCTTCAAATTCTGCAATCTTGGTACATTAAACATTGGTAATTATGAGGAATAAATGTATCTCGCATACACCTCTTCATCTTCCTCCACGTTATAACCTTTGAGTTTCCAAATCTGGCACCAGGCAGATGTCCCACCTCGTAATCTGGTAGCAATCAATGAGACTTGTTTGTTTCCAGGAACCCTCTTGAATTTAAACATTTCATCAACAGAAGCTAGCCAATCAATAAACGCCCCTGGATTCAAACTGATTTTGTCTTGGTGGTCTTTTCGGATTCCCTTCAGAAGATGAACCGTCATTTTCAACGAATAGGTTTCCTTCGATTTCATCATCTTCAATTTCTGGGGGAGTTCTTTCCCGCCTCTGGTGATTCATCAAACCCTCCATCTGGTCTGTCACTTGATCCATATATTAATCCAACCGCTCTTTCATTTGTGTCATAATACGCTGTCGAACTCCTGTCCATATACGTCATTGAGTGGTATGTTTCTCCTTGGAGGCATTTCAAATAAGTTATTTAGCTCTAATACCAAACTGATGTTGTATAAATCAAAATAACAAAACTAACTATGTCGATTCCACAGAATACCATGAAAAACTAACTATGTTGATAGGGCCATATCTTCTTCTAGGAGCCATTTCTGGGCCCCGAGGGTGGGCTAAACCGCCTACCAAAGTTTACGGCTTGGTGGGCCTCGTTCCAAGCTTCTATTCATGGACTTGAAATGGAGCCCTGTAGCCCAAGTTATGGATTTTTTATGCAACCCTTTTGTTACACGATCATGGGCCTGCTCTTCAACACTTCGGTCTCCATCACATATCCTTCAACAAAAAATGTATACTCTTTGAAGAAATATTTGTTGTTACAAATATGAGTTGTTGCTCTAGAATCATACACCAATCATTGTTGTTAGTAACACATGCCATATGCAATTCTTGAATCATTCCAATATTTAATTCGGAAACCATGGCTATAATTTCTGTAGTATCAACTTGTTCAACCATGTTTGCTTTCTCCTTTGTGTTATCATTCTTTGGTTGTGTCTTGTAACACCCCAAATTTCAGAAAATTAATATCGTACGTGGATATATTTTTATTTCGAAATATTATTGTGTAAATAACAAAATATAAAAGAAAGCGTAATCGTTTTATCAGTTCCAGACTGTAAGAAATAAGGGGATTAAAAATCAAACCTAGATAAAGGCGTGGAATGTCTGTATTATTCTTTTACAACTCTCAAACATTCCAGAGTTTATTTCAGAGGAACCAAAATCGCAGAAACCTTCAAACCAACTTTAATTCTTAATTTCAATCCTTGATTCATGCTACAATCTTTCAATAATCATCTCCTTTATCATCTTCTATCTATGTAAGTGTTGATTCTTCATGTTCTAACCTAGTTTTTGGGTTTTTGATGGGTTTTGTAAGATTGAAGCTTTTAATCCGAAATTAGGGTTTTGTATTGATTGAATTGTTGTTTATTAGTGTTATAGAGATGATTGATAATGATAAAACAATATGAATATGATGAAATTAAATTAGGTGTTCTTAAGAGTTCATGAGGTTTTTATGGGTTTAGTATCAATAAGGGTTTTAATCCGAAATTAAAGTTAGAAAATGATTAAATTGATGTTAACTAGTTTTTTGAAGATCAAAGGTAATCATATAACATAATGAAAATGATGAATTTATGATTTGTGTTCATGAGTAATTTAGGGTTTATGTCAAATCTCTATGAAATCATGAAGTAAGTTTAAAAGTAAGGTTAGTGGAGATAATAAAGCATGATTATGAGGATAGAACATGAATTAAAGTAGTAGCCATACTAATTAAACAATAGTGGGTGTTATGTTTAATTTGGGTGTATTGGGTGAAGGTGAAATAAAGTGTTTTTGGCAATCTTTGAGGGCCTGTAACTTTGTGTATATATTATTTTGAAAACATTCTGAAAGTAGGTAAGTAAAGTATGGCCGAAGACCTTTAATTCGACTTAAAGTTTGCTGAAAACGGACATGTTTAGGTGGGTCAAAAGTGGGTTGTAAAATAGCCCGTTGGTGCTGTTTGCTGAAATTTTAGCAGCACAAAATGAATTTTTGTCATTTTTAGAAGGCTATAACTTAATTCGTATTGCGTTTTATGAAAAGGTGAAAATAATACATTGAAGTATGCTGTATTACCTTCGTAACGATATAAAATATGTTTATTTTAGAGAGGTTTAGGAGGCCTAAAAGTGGTGTCCAAAACAGCTAGTCGAAACTAAACACTTGTTTTGGACAGCATATGTGCATAAAATGGCCATTTTAAAATGGTCATAAAAGATAAACCGTAACTCCATTTTTGATGTACCTTATATCGTTGGAAAGGTGAGAGAGTCTACTTTCTGTTGATTATGGCCTTGGTGTCTAAATATGTTCTGAAGTTGGTCAGAAAGTGGGTAAAACAGCTGCTATTTGGTTTTTGTAAAATTTACTAAAAATATCGTTAAGTGTTTATTTAATGTGGTAAGGTGCACAAGTAGAAGTTAATTGATAATGATGATTGATGATATTGTGTTATGGTGATTGTTGTAATGTTTTTGTTATTGCTAAAAGATGATTAAATAACCCAATTACATGAGAATTATATGAGAAAAAATAGTTGAAGTGAGTTGAGTAAAGGTGTAAACACTTAAGTTAATTGATTATATGTTGTTGTTATTGAGTTATAACTTAGTTGATTAAATATGTAATCTTGTTGCAAGCTGTCCTAAAAGTGTTATTTGAAATGAAGTTGATCAATAAAAGAGTTACATACATGTTTGAGTTGATTTGGTATGTTTTAAGTAAAAAACTCGGATTTGGACAGCAACTTACGCAGAAAATGAGCTGTCTTCAAAAAATCATAACTAAATAATCGTAATTCATATTTTAGTGAGGTCGGATTCATTGGAAAACTATACGAGTCTACTTTCCAGAAAATTTAATCTCAGGAACTGAAAATGAGTTTAAGTTTGTCAAATAATTATAATGCTACAGGCTGTCCAGAATTGAGAATGAACTTGAGTGTTTGAATGAGTTTCTTTATTATAAAGATTATAATGATAAGAGATTGATCATTGGTTATTGTTGATATGTTGTTGTTGTTGTTAAATATGAGAAAAGGAGTATATGTGATTAATGGGAAAGTTATTGAGATTAGATTATAAGTATGATTTTATGGAAAGTTTAAGGGTTAGTTGCTTATGCTATAATCAAAGCTTTTAAGCCTATATTATTAGAGTATAAATTGATAAGTATTGATAATGATTATAGTATGGTTGATTAATGATGATGATTGATATCATTCAAAAGCTGAAATGTGTGAATTGATTAAGTGTCCATGAGAGTTTTGATGAAGTAGTGATATTGATGTTAATAACCCCGGTAATGGTTTAACCAAGTGGATTAGTGATAACTAAAGTAGATTAAAATGATCATGTGATCATAATGATCATAAAGTTGAAAAGTGATTGAGTGATAATCCAAGAAAGTGGATGATTTCGTTAAGTATGATTGTGATTAGTAACATGAAGCTTATAGTTACTAAGTGTGTTGTTATATGTTTTATTATATTGATGATGATTGAGATTATGAACTATGTCATATGATTTGAATATGAGTTGATTATTATGGATGAGTTACTAACTCTCTATTGAATTGATTTTCAGATATGGAGAAGACTCAGTGACATTAGACTACTGAGCAGAGCCTAAGGTATCGGTGAGTGGATGTGTACCTTCAGTGTGATTTAGTTGTAACAGGTTTGGTTACAACGGTAAACGTATTATTATTACTGTTTTATGTTGTCATGATGATTTTGGTTTAATAGTAATAATACTATTGATAGACTGCTTAGTCTGATATGTTGCCATGATGAGTATGTGAATATGTGATCACGTGATATATTGTCTTTGTGCATTGAGTTATTGAGGTCAGCGGATGCTGGGCTTAGTTGCTATTGTTGAACGACAGGAATTTCCTTGTACATATCGTTAATAGGAAATTAGGTCGTGCGAAAATAGTAACAAGCTATCGGTCTATTCTGTAAAGGCCAATACAGATTGTTGATAAGTGTCTCTTGTTGGACCACTGCGGCTGAGGGTGCCACAAGGACCACCGATCCTTATTGAGATTATGTGTTTACGATTATTTGTTGTAAGATTTGTTATTGCGAAGTTAGATTGATGGTTGGATATCTACTCACTTAGCATTGAGCTAACCCCCACATTAACACTTCTTGCAGGTTATAGATTCGATAAACGGTGGGCAAGAAGTTGATGACTGGATGGAATGTTTGACGATTGAACGTATACTCTGATATTGATTTGGTCAAATCAAGGAGTGTTTGGAATTATATAACACTCAGTTGTATTATTTGGTTTGTATAAACATAATCTATTTGTAAATGGTTTGAAATAATTGGACTTTATATATGTATTTTGAGGTAATGTCACTCATTAAAGTATTTGGACATACGCTTCCGAAGTATAAAAAAAAATGTTTAAAATTGGTCAAAATTTTAGGGTGTTATATGTCTTCTTAGGATTTTTGCAATGGCGTTTAACATGACCCTTTTCACCACACTTATAGCAAGTAATTTTGGACAAGGGCCTTTTTCGTTTCCTCTTCCTTTTCCTGTTATTGATCTTTGAAGAATCATCAAAGTTTATCTTTGAAGATGATGCACTGTTCAAGTTCTTTTCTCTCATTCAAGTTTCCTCTTCAATCTTCAAATGTTTTTCAATATGTTCAAGATTGAAATCCTCTGTTGTATGCATCAACTTCTTCCGGTAATTATGCCATGACATTGGTAACTTAGCAATGATAGTACCCACCAACAATTTTTCTTGAACTTCTATGTTTAATTCCCTGGTTTTTGAGACCAATAGAAGAATCTCGTGAACCTGATCAAGGATAGATCCTTGATCATCTGTAACAAATTCAAAAAAGTTAAAGATAACAAACTTATCTGCCCCATCTTTTTTGGTGTTGTACTTTGTTTCCAGTGAATCCTAAATTTGTTTCTCAGATTGCATCAATGTGTAAAGGTTGTATAAATGATCTGCGAGGGTAGTAAGGATGTATCCTTGACAAAACATATCATCGTGAGCCCGTTTCCTTGCATCTTCTTCACTCACTTCGGTAACATACGAGTATCCGGTTCAAGTACCTAGTAAACATTCAAGGCACTAAGTAGGAATTTCATCTTTTCCCTCCAACAAGTAAATTTAATGCCTTCCATGGTATCCAACTCGCTAGAATCTTGTTCAAACATCTGCAGGAAAGTACTTGTTGAATCCATACTATTTCTTAAGTTTGTTATAACTAATGTTCTATATATGCCGAAAATAAAACACAACGACATCGAAAGAACTAAATCGAGGACGAGATCAAATCTCTATCCTTAACAAATATTAGCCCCCACTACAAACGCCGGTGGTCTTGGACTAACTTTCTCCCAGGATTCACCCTTAAATTAAGAAATATTAACCCACACTACAAACGTGACGATATTCATCTACATAAAGTCCTTCATGAACATCTACCATAGATGTAAGTGCAGAATTTTTGTGAGTAACAGAGGATGTGTATGCGATGAATTGTTTGATGTGTATGTAAAAAATTAAGTTTGCAACCCCAAAAATGAATTATATGCAAGTGTAAAACGTTTTGGTAGTTACTGAAAGTAACAAACCAATTAAAATGACACACTTGTTTGTGAAGAGTTGCAATTGTTGACTTAAAAGAAACTGACACCAGTTGTTCCTTTTTGTTGAGTTGCACATGACCATACAACTCTATGTTACTTTCGTAAGTCCGTATGTATTAGGATCGATAATGAAGTTATCTTAAGGTATTAAGGTGCGGAATCCCTTAATACTAAGTTTATAGACTGTAAACGGTTTGTTTCACAATTATATAGTGAATCGATAATCTAATATGCTTTGTATTGATTATAACAGATGTTAATCGATTAATACCTAGCCGTTAGAATGTGTTGAAAACTCTGGAAAACTGATTTCGTTCGTAAATAGCAAATGGCAAAAGTTAATTAGGTTTAAACCTAATTTTGTATTTAAACCCATCTCGGTTTGCGGATTTTGGACTCTGCGGACCCACTCGGTTCGCAGCCCAGCTTGGCTCAATGAGTTGACTCTGCTCGTTTCGCAGACTTGCCCTGCGATCCCACTTGGTTCGTATCGCAAGTCACTGGTCAAACTTTGTCGCACCCCCAAAACACGTGGCAGCGGAAGGATGAGGTGTCATGGGGGCCATGACCAAATGAAATATCTTCGCACAAGATTACATCGAACGACCTCTAGTATGTTGTTTCCTGTGAGATGTCCTATTGCTCTATGAACCTGAGAATACATGCTAAAACGGGTCAACATATTTGATGGTGAGTTTGATATCGCGTAAAAAGTCACGTTTTTACCACCGATATCTTTCTTATTCTGGAATGATTCTGAGCATTTTAACCCAAATAACAACAAAATCAATGAGAATCCGCAAAGAAGATCAAAATAAAGATGCCCGATAAAAATCAAGCAAAACAGATGAAAAACGAAGATTCCACGCACGTTTGAAGATTCAAGGCATCAAAACATGATTTAAAGACTAAAGTTCACATCATCAACATCCATCTTATCCTAGATGTTCGTTTTCAAAATACGAGTCTAACAGAAGAAGAATTAACAAAAACGGATAAATAATGATGATTTTACGCCCGCCGGAAGATTAAGATGATTCGAACACAATATCCGGAGATAGGACACTCACTTTTGGGATTACTTTTCATCAAAGTCTTTTTTTTTTGAAAAACGAATCCAACGAAAAAAGAATCGATGAAAACGGATGCATAACGAAGAAAACACGGGCGAATTAAGAAACGCAGCAAAAGACGATGAACCCGGTGCCTCCCCTCCCCAGTCTCGTTTCCACTTTTTGGTCCTTTCGTGTACCCGGTGCCACACCTTTACGCGATTGTACGTACCCGGTGCCACACCTTTGCGCAATTGTACGTACTTGGTGCACCACCTTTTCCACCTTTTGCTAAAGTGCTCCTCAAGTTGCTAACGTAAGCCGGATTTCACCTATAAATAGGAGGGCTTTGGTTCATTTGAAGGACACACAAAAAAAACACCTACAACACACCACACCACACCTTCCATACTTTGGAAAACACACACTTTCACTTTTTCTTTTTTTATTTGTAATTCTTCCTTACTTAATTAGATTAGCTAGTTAACTAATCTAGGAAGACATGTACGGAGGTGCTCCGGGACGCATTTGTAGCTATGAGTTATTGTACGCCTTTTTCAGGTTTTAATCTATCTTTCATATTTAATTATGTTTGTTCTTTCTTTAATAAATTTGAATATGCATGCTAGAATTACCATGATTAATTAGATAACTCAATTGTCTGCTGTGATAGTCATTTAGAAAGTTTTAATATGTAATTGTGTTGTATGTTATGAGATTGCGGATGGTTTATATTACAAATAGATGTAGGAATTAAATCTTCATCGTTTATCTGCCCAACTCATGCTGTGACTAAAACCTTATCCAAAAATGAATGTAGCTAACTCATAGGATATAGGTCACTTAGTTATACTATGTTAGATTGAATCATTGAGCTCGGCATGGACGGTGTTCTCTAGACCAAAATAGGATCCAAGAGACACGGAATATGGGAATAGAGGTAGATTAAGATTAAATTCATACAGACGATATTTTTGAGACAACTTTCGGAATATCCTCGACTTAAATAATACCTTTGTATGCTTATATTGAACTGTTGCTTTGATCGTCTTATTGCATGTTCTTGTTTGATTGTTGCCTTAGGATCATCATAATAGTGAAATAAAATTGGCATTAAATATCATGAAGTAATATGACGGCCCCTATTCGACTGTTCTCTGATATAGTACTGGAAACGCCTACAGCGGAGTACAAATGTATGGAAGTCGAGAACGACCGAAGGTAGTTTTATTATGAATGGAATAACAAACGTGTTACTTAAGTTTCCATTTGTAGTACAAACCGTCCCAGTACTCTTGCATACCTCAGTAATGTTGATAAATCGTACGAATAAGTGATGACATATTATCCGACCGCCTAGACCAGTTAGTCCAACCTATTCCGATGAGGGTAAAACCTCGTTCATAAGATTGTTTATTCAACAAACTATGCCATGATTCGGACATCTCTGACGATCGAGATTGGGGAATTGGATTCGAGATTAACTGTCAGATAATATGGGTATACATTTGAGAGAACTTTCGGTGTATGCTTTAATATATTCTGCAACCCATGTGACATTCTATTTGCCTGATTGTGGACACCTCCACGTTAGCCCGATAAAAGGATTGCAGTGATAGCTCACATTAACTTACGAACTTATCCTCATTAGAACTTACCATATTAAACAACTCCTAAACCACTTCATTGTAGACA
Source organism: Pseudognaphalium luteoalbum (assembly GCA_963422505.1). NCBI lineage: Eukaryota > Viridiplantae > Streptophyta > Magnoliopsida > Asterales > Asteraceae > Pseudognaphalium > Pseudognaphalium luteoalbum. The sequence goes on along the minus strand of OY730195.1, from coordinate 59,616,091 downwards.
ATCGCTTCAATTTAGAGTAGAAAATCTAAAACCAAAACAAAAACCAACTCTTTTCTCCCCAACTAAATACATAAAAGTTTCTAAATCCCCTAGCTTCAATTTGCCGCGCTTTGAAGAACGATCCTAGGTCATACTTGTCCTTTGCTAGCCCTTTGATTAGCATAATAGTAACCTTAGGCCCCATCCTTATAAATTTAATGCCCACTGTTGTCTTGCATCACCATTAGAAATTCCAACGACCAGTGCGCAACTCAACAAGTTTTTGGCGCCGCTGCCGGGGAGCGTCGGCAACCAATTTTAGGAATTTAGCAACTTTAGTGTTTAGCGATCCTTTTAAGAGATGAACATCGATCAAAAGTTACCTTTTTACCTTTAGAATTAGTTTAGTTTTAGTTTCACCACTCTTGACCAATCATGTCAACATCCTATTTTGATTTGAATATCCCCACACGAAATGGACCTTTAACCCAACTTTTGGCTGTTCCCTCACCTACAAACCACTTACCTTCCTCAAAACAATCTTTATCAGATTTTATGTCCGAAGAAAATGTTATAAACAAAAGAGTAACCGGATTTCAAGATAACATTGACGCCATGATAAATTCATAAAAATTAATCTCTAACATGGAATCTATTTTGAAAAACTTAAGTTTTATTGAGGAAAGTACGTCGGCAAGCACTAATGACACCACTCATCCACCAAGTGATGATGTGTTAATCGTAACAAGAGGAGGAAAAATAACCAAAGTTGATCCACCGCCACACGATAACACCCCCGAAAACACTTCTTTGCCAAAACCTACATCTAGTAAAAATGTGTCAACTGATATCCCTGTCACAACATCTGACCCATCCAAAACTACAGATAATGTACCTCACACGAGAATACCTTATCCTGGTAGACTAAAGAAGGAAAAGCAAGAAGCCCAATTCAGTAGATATCTGGAAATATTTAAAAGCCTGCACTTAAATGTTAGATTATTAGATGCTTTAGTAGAAATGCCCTCGTGTGCCAAATTCTTTAAAGAACTCCTTTCAAACAAAGAAAAACTTAGGCAAATAGTTAGTTTACCCTTGAATGTTGAATGTTCTTCAATTGTACAACATGGTCTCCCACCTAAATTAGGCGATACTGGACGCTTTACTATACCCTGTTTTCTCCAAGGAATTCAAATTAGTAATGCCTTAGTAGACCTAGGTGCTAGTGTTAATCTTATGCCTTATTCCCTTTATAAGAAATTAGGACTAGATGACCTATTGCCTACTCGTAAGACCATCTAATTAGCTGACAGATCAGTTAAGCTCCCTCAAGGAATTGCTGAAGATGTCATGGTCAAAGTCGATAAGTTCGTTTTTCAAGTAGACTTTATTCTCATGGACATAGAGGAAGACACCCATATCCCACTCATCCTTGGCAGACCATTCCTAAATACTGCCAAGGCCGTAATCGACGTTAATGAAAAATCCTTAAAATTAAGAGTTGGGAAAGAGGAGGTCACCTTTAATGTCAATCGATTATTGAAGCACCCTCTGGAAGAGGACTTTGGTTTGTGATATACCATGCAGGATATTTTTGATGAACATCTCCACGAAGTACTAGCACTATCTAGCTGGGATCCGATACCTAACACCATAATCACCGTTCGGAAGCTATATTATGAGGACCCTGGGCTACATTCTGCAATCACTTCGCCAACAACATCCGATGAACTACTATTTCCCTTGTTTGAAAAGAAACCCTCTCGCACCGATGGCAAAGCAATCGTTGTTCCATTAGGATGCGGTACACCGATACCTAGGCTAAAAAGAGATAAACCTATATTCAACAGACCAAACCCATTTCCTTCAATTGAAGAAATACTAAATTCATTCAAAGGAATGAGTGTTAAGCCACCACCATTTGAACCACAATTAGACAACCAACCCGTACCACTACCACTTTCAAACCCTAAAGTCATCATAAACCAATCTTCATCGGCTCAGTTCTAAGAATTCCAGTTCACCGACAACGGGGAGATCATTCTCACCAGAAATGATGCAGTTTCCTCATCATCAGTCAACAAATATGAGCTAAAGAGGGATGAATTCTCAAATGCAACCGAGTGGGTCAAAATAGCATCAATCACCACATCTGAACCCGAGATAGACGAGGCACCATTCCAGGATGAATATGAGAAACTGAATAGAGACGAGATAGCTAGAATGAAACCGTCTATTGAAGAACCACCAAACCTGGAATTAAAAGAATTACCACCTCACCTTGAGTATGCTTACCTCCAAGGAACTTCCCAACTCCCGGTGATAATCTCAAAAGAGTTATAACCCGAGGAGAAAGCTCAACTCATCAATGTTCTGAAATCGCACAAGAAGGCAATCGCATGGAAGATTTCTGATATACAAGGAATCAGTCCCAACTATTGGACACACAAGATACTCATGCAGAACAATTTCAAACCATCCGTATAAAGGCAGAGAAGGGTAAATCCCAAGATTCAGGATGTGGTTAAGCAAGAGGTTATCAAACTCTTGGATGCTGGATTGATTTACCCAATAGCTGACTCACCTTGGGTTAGCCCTGTTCAAGTTGTCCCGAAGAAGGGAGGAATGACAGTCATTACAAACAAAGAAAATGAGCTTATACCAACTCGGACAGTTACTGGTTGGAGGGTTTGCATCGATTACCGGAAGTTAAACGAAGCAACTATCAAGGATCACTTCCCGCTTCCATTTATTGACCAAATGCTCGAAAGGCTATCAGGGAACGAATTCTGTTGTTTCCTTGACGGTTTTTTCGGCAATTTCCAAATCCCGCTCGATCCCAAGGACTAGGAGAAGACAACGTTAACATGCCCGTACGGAACATTTGCTTACCGACGAATGCCGTTTGGATTGTGCAACACACCTGCGATATTTCAGAGATGCATGGTTGCAATTTTCCACGATATGATTGAACAATACATGGAGGTATTTATGGATGATTTTTCGGTCTTTGGAGACTCTTTCACATCATGTATGTCCAATCTCGATAGAATGCTCGCCAAGTGTGAAGAATCAAATTTTGTCTTGAATTGGGAGAAATGTCACTTTATGGTGAAGGAAGGAATAGTTTTAGGGCACCGAATATCAAGATCAGGAATCGAAGTAGACAAAGAAAAAGTCGAAACCATTGCCAAACTACCATCACCAACCAACGGTAAGGCTTTCCTAAGCTTTCTAGGACACGCTGGGTTCTACCGCCGTTTTATCAAGGATTTCTCCAAGATTTCTCGACCTATCACCCACCTTCTAGGAAAAGACAACAAGTTCATATTTGATGAGAACTGCATGAAAGCTTTCAACTACATGAAAAAGGAGCTAACAAATGCACCAATCATGGTCGCTCCAGATTGGAATCTACCATTTTAAATCATGTGCGACGCAAGTGATTTTGCAGTTGGGGCAGTTCTAGGGCAAAGGAAGGATAATCATTTTTGACCAATCTACTACGCCAACAAAACACTCACAGACGCTCAAGAGAACTACACAACCACCGAAAAGGAGTTGTTAGCTGTAGTGTTTGCCTTTGACAAATTTCGATCCTACCTAATACTGTCCAAAACAATAGTGTACACGGATCACTTAGCTCTAAAATACCTCTTCAAGAAGCAAGATGCAAAACCCAGATTGCTACGATGGATTCTACTCCTACAAGAATTTGACATCGAAATAAAAGATAAGAAGGGAGCAGAAAATGTCACGGCAGATCATTTAAGTTGACTCGAAAATCCATCAATGGAAAAACTAGCAGAAAGAGATATTAGAGATCGATATCCAGAGGAACAATTAATGAGTTTAGGAGAATCAATGCAAGGCTCGTAATTCACCGACGATCCTTGGTTTGCAGACATCGCAAACTTCATAGTTGGAGGAATCACAAGAAAAGGAATGCCATCATCACGAAAACGGAAATTCTTCCGTGACGTCAAGCATTACTTTTGGGATGATTCGTACTTGTTCAAGGTCTCTCCCGATCAAATTATAAGAAGATGTGTCAATGGGAAGGAAGCCGAACACATACTCCACCAAAGTCACCACGGACCAACCGGAGGACACCATGCAGCTAATTTGACAGCAAAGAAAGTTTACGACTCAGGATTCTACTGGCTCACAATTTTCAGAGACGCACAAGACTTGGTGAAACGTTGTGATATTTGCCAAAGGTTTGGAAATATCACAATGCGTAATGAAATGCCATTAACGAATATCCAAGCATGTGAGATATTTGATATTTGGGGACTAGACTTCATGGGCCCTTTTCCGAAATCTTACGGGAAAGAGTACATCCTAGTGGCTGTTGACTACGTATCTAGGTGGGCCGAAGCTCAAGCCTTTCAAACAAATGACTCAAGAGTCATAACCAAATTCTTAAAACAGATATTCTGCCGGTTTGGAACTCCACGAGCAATCATCAGCGATCGTGGCACGCACTTTTGCAATACTCAGTTTATGAAACTATTGCAACAATATGGGGTTACTCATAAGACATCTACAGCCTACCACCCGCAGACGAATGGACAAGCAGAAATTACAAACCGGGCATTAAAAAGGATCTTGGAACGAACAGTTGGTCAACACAAGGAGAGATGTGTAGATAAGCTAGACGATGCTTTATGGGCATTCCAAACAGCTTATAAAACGCCATTAGGAACAACCCCCTATAGGATCGTTTATGGAAAGGCATGTCATCTCCCGATTGAACTCGAATACAAAGCTTACTGGGCACTAAAAAACTGTAGTTTGGATCCTACGATAACGGGAACGCACCGTAAAATGCAACTGAACGAGCTAGCAGAGTTAAGAGATCAAGCCTATGAAAGCTCCTACAAATTCAAAGAAAGAACCAAGTTGCTCCATGATTCAAAGCTTCGCCCTACACGCTTCAATCCAGGTGATAAAGTTCTACTCTTTAACTCACGATTTAAGAAGTTTTCTGGCAAATTCAAAACACGGTGGAACCGTCCATTCACAATCTCTAAAGTATTTCCTTATGGTTCCATCGAGCTCGAGGCCCCAGACGGGAATTTTAAAGTAAACGGTCACCGTTTAAAACACTACGTAGAAGACTTTCCCACAACCGAGGAAGTCTATAACTACGAACCACCCTAATAGAATAGTAGGTGTGAATGAGTTAAGCTACGAGAATCGATAAACAAAGCACTCTTGGGAGGCATCCCAACCCTATCTTATATTTTCAAGCATTAATTTTACTTTTGTGTTTGATCTAGTCCATTCTTACGCAGTACCTCGCCTTATGAAAGGCTAATGATTATGTTTAGACCATTGACCTTTTGTATTTTGTAGGATTGTTAGGATATGTTATTGTGACAACAGATCTAGCTTGTAATAGTACTAGAGATTATTGTAATCAAGTTTGTAAATTGGTTTTGAATTGTAATGAGTATATTGGTTGGTAAACATTTTAAAGTTAAATATTAAACGCTGAAAAATATTGACCATGTTTGACCAAAGACCTGCGATGCGAACTGAGTTAGGTTCGCAGGGCAGGGTTGCGAAGCGAGTCCACTGGATTCGCTGGGCCAAGATGGGCTGCGAACTGAGTCGGTCCGCAGAGCCCAGAACCTGCGAACCGAGATGAATATTTAAACAAATTAGGTTTGAAACCTAATTAACTTTTGCCAATTGCTAATTACGAACGAACTTAACTTTCCAAAACTTTCAACATAGTCTAAAGGTTAGGTATTGATCGATTAACAATTGTTATAATCAATACGAGACATATTAGATTATTGATTTCACTAATACTTGTGAAACAAACCGTTTACAATCTGTAAACATAGTATTAAGGGATTCCGTACCTTAATACCTAAAGATAACCTCGTTATCGATCCTAATACATACGGACTTACAATTGGTATCGGAGCCTACGGCTAGATACGCGTAGGTTTGAGGTTATTCGGATAATAACGGTTGATTTAGGATTGTTAGTACGTGATTTGTTTCCTAAAAACGATCAAAATCAGACTCTGGAAGCGTTTGAGTTTGTTTACGTTCGAAATCTTAGGGTTTAGACGTTCAAAAACCTAAAATTTTCTTTTTTTAGGTTTTCAGCCGATTCTGCGAACTGAGTTGCGAAGCGAACTGAATTTGCAAACTGAGATTCTGCGAATTGAGTTTGTTCTGCGAACTGAGTTGCGAAGCGAACTGAGTTCTTCTCTGCGAACTGAGTTCTCCCCTGCGAACTGAGTTCTCCCCTGCGAACTGAGCTTGTTCTGCGAGTTGAGTTCCTGCAAACTGAACATTATGCTTATTTGTTTATCTCTGGAATTTGCAACAATGTCTGACATAAGTAAGATGATTGAGATGGATAATGAGGTTGGGAAATCTAATGTTCCACCTAAATTGCTCCGACTTGAAGACTACTATGGATGGAAAGACATATTTGAATCACACTGTCGGTTCCATGACTTGTCTATTTGGATGTGCATTAAGAATGGATATACTGCACCTTCTGCTAAAGTTGGAAGTAAGACAGTGGTACTTACCTATACTCTAATGAGTGATGAAGAAAAGACAGATTATCAAATTGAGAATAAAGCTCACTCATCAATTAAAATGAGTCTTCCAAAAGAAATCAACTATCAATTGAAGTCTTTTCATACCGCTAAAGAGCTATGGGAAGCTCTAGAGAAAAGGTGTGATGGAAGTCCTCAAGTTAAGGCAGGTAGGTGTAATCTGTTAAAGAAATAATTCATAGTCTTCAAAGCTATGAAAGGTGAAGATCTTGATGCATATACCACCCGATATTACCATATGTTAAGTGAGCTAGATGACCACGACATTACCTATTCTAATACGGAGAAGACAGACAAGTTTATTGAGGGTCTTCCTTCAAAATGGGAAATGTATGGAGTTATGCTTAAGGGTAATGATGAGCGTTATGCAGCTATGTCTTTGGAGTAGGCAATTGATAAGCTCCGCGGATATGATTTCACAAAGAAATCAAGAGATACTGATTCTGATCAGGTACAGGATCCTGGGCTTTATCATGGAAAACTACTATCTCTAATAGTTCATCCAGTTCGACCACTGCTTTACTAGTTGGTGATACTGGAGTAACTGGTGAAATAAATCTGAAGATTTATGCTTTATAAGCTCATCTGGTGGTGAAGCAAAAAGCAAGATAACTAGGAAGTCAACTCAAGAGCATCACAAAATGCCCATGAGTGTGAAATCCGCTGAACAACAACTTTCAGTTCTTGCTTCATTTGTTGCTTCATATGAAAACTATATCCAGGGTAAGATCAATGATCCAACTACTTTTGATGAGGATTATGATCAGGTAGACCCAGATGACTTAGAAGAAATGGATCTCCATTGGCAACTTGCTATGGTGTCAAGGAGAGTTAAAAATTTCTTAAAGCGTACTGGAAGAAAGATGGTGGGAAATAAAGTTGGGTTTGATAAATCCAAAGTAAAATGTTTTAACTGTCAAGGTTATGGACATTTAGCTAGGGAATGTAAAAGACCAAAAACTGAGAAATCTGCAAATCCAGAAAAATCAAGTGCTACTTTATATTCTAAAGCCTTGGTCGTTCAACAACTGGATGGTTCTTATGACTGGAGAGCTTTGACTGAAGAAGCTCTAATGGCTAAAATTGAAGATCCAGTTCAGACTGAAGAAACACCATCTTACATGCCTACTGCTGAGGATTATCAAATGAAGATTCCTGATTTGAAGATGCTGGCAGTTAAAGATGATGTGTTGGACTTCGGATCAACTGAAGATCTATGTCCAGAAGACTTTGTTGCACAAATGGCTGAACTCCAAACTGAAAAGAAACGGGTATGTCTTGATGTTCCTACACTTATAGATATATGTCAATTATTGACTAGTTTACAAGCCCAGGTTAATGTCTTTGCTGAATCACATAAAGCTTTAACATCTGAACTAGAATTGGCCAAAATTGATGTATGTAGGTTAAGTGGGGACAAGCTAGACCTTAAGAAACAGATTAAGTCCTATACATCTGATAAGACTGTACTTAGGAATACAATAAATGAACAATCTATGACAATAGATGGTCTTTATTTAAACCTAAAGGACTTAAATCAAGGAATAGCTGACAAGGACCAAGAATTAGCTGAATCTAAGGTCAAGTTAGTTGAGCTTAATCGTAAGTTTAAGATTTGTTCTATAACTATAGACAATATAATTGATGCTCAACGTGGTGTAAAGGACAAGACTGGCTTAGGCTATAGTGATGTACCTCCGCCTTTTAATGCTAATTACACTACTACTAATGTTGACCTAGAGATGATTGATGCGACTGCTAATTCCGATGTTAAAGTACCCAAAGTATCCAAAGAATCTGAAATCTCTAAGATACAGAAGGATGTTCTTAAAGAACAATCATCTAAAATTGGTAAGATATCAGGTTTCACCAATGTACAATTTGTATCAGGTGGAATGCTGAATGATGCCAAAGTAGATGATAAGGTTATTAAAGAACAAAATGATTCACCTTTAGTATCTAAGACTCAGATTGAAACAAAGGAAAAAGATGTTAAGTCACGGAGGCAGATGTCTTGCTTCAAATGCCATCAAAAGGGGCATGTGGCTTCTTGTTGTCCTAATAAGAAGTTGGAAGCAATTCATAAGCCAGTGAATAATGAGAAACCAAAACCTGTAGATAGGTCTAGTGCTAAACCCGGTTTGGTAAGTAAACCTGTAAACATGTTAAAAAGAGACAATACTAGTAGTGTCTCTCCACCTAAACCTAAGAGACCTAATTCTCAAAGTAATAATTTTTTCAATAAATCTAGAGATAAGACACCCTTAAGGTTTAGAACACCAAGTAGAAACCATAGTCAATATGAGAATGGTTCTACTTCTCGTGCACAACAACATAGTCAACTGCCTAGGAGGTTTTCTACTCACTCTCCTCACAGGCATAAGACTATAAATCATCAACAACCTCAACCTCCAGTTAATGTCACCAAGACTCCCAATGGGAATAGTTATGGTTACTTTAAGGAAGTTTAGATTGTGGATGATAAGGGACAACCCAAGACCGTAATGGCTTGGGTCCCTTTTGAAAATTAACTATGTACAACGTGTCATGTGCTCAAGACAACGTGTCATGTCCCGCAAACTGTGAACAAAGACATCTGGTGGTATGTAGATAGTGGATGCTCAAGACACATGACAGGAGAAAGAAGTCTATTGAAAGACTTCAGAGGTGGCTTGAAACAGCGAGTGAATTTCGTTGGTGATAAAGGAGGAGTGATTACGGGAAAAGGAAAAGTTTCAAATGGAACTTTGACTCTTGAAGATGTGAATTATGTTGAAGAACTAACTCACAAATTGGTGAGTGTTTCCCAGGTCTGTGATAAAGGTCATCCAGTTCATTTTAATGAAAAGGAAGCCTTAGTCCTGAAGCCGGGATTTGTTATTCCCGAAGAATGGATACTAATGAGGGCTCCAAGGAAGAAGGACATCAATGCTATTAACATGGGTGCTCCAAATACTTCAATGGAGTCTACATGTCTCTTATCCAAGGATTCAGAAGCGGATTCTATTCTATGGCATAGGAGAATGGCACATTTGAACTTTCAAAAAATGAATTACATAACTAAAAATGGTTTAGTTCTGGGTGTGCCACAGAAACGTTTTGAGTTTGAAGACAGGTGTGTTTCTTGTTTGAAAGGAAAACAACATAAGAAACCACACAAGTCTAAAACAGAAAACACAATATCCTCGCCATTTGAATTGCTACATATGGATCTCTTTAGCCCAATAAGCAAGAGAAGCATAGGTGGCAAATGGTATTGTCTGGTTGTTACAGATGATTTCTCTAGATTCTCATGGGTATTCTTTTTGAAAACTAAGGATGAAACTCCAGGAATGCTTATGGAGTTCTTAGATTTATTAGAGAATGTCTATAACACAAGAGTTAAGAGAATTCGTAGTGATAATGGTACAGAGTTCAAAAATTCTACGTTGAATGTTTATTGCTTAAGTGTTGATGCATTTTAGGTGTCTGTCAGTTGGTCTATCGAGTTGTAATAAGTGTCGTTAATTACTTAATAGAAATATAGTTTTTGTATAGTGTGACACTCGTGTTTTAGTTTAGGCGACACTTGCCTGAGTGACGCATTGCGACACTTGGTTAAGTGACGCATAGCGACACTTAGGTAAGTGACGCATGAAGGCGGCCACATGTGACACTTCCATAAGTGATGCATGTCGGCTGACTTTTAGTATAAATACAAACCTACGGGTTTCCAGCTAGGGTTGACGAAACCCTAGCACCATTTGTCGACTAAACCAAATTGTAATCGTTCCCAAACAGTTATACAAGCTAATATACACGTTTACATTATTGAATTCCTTGTGTTCGGTTTGTGATTTGTTAGCCATACAAGCAATTGTTTGATTCCGCCTTACGATTGCTGTCAATTGACATCTAGGTCCACGACAAGGGGCACTCTCAACTGGTATCAGAGCCATCTAGGTGAATACATTGACATTTAGATTCGATTTTGGGTTGATTTCGGCTTTGTTCGAATAATTAATTGAGATTACATACGGTTTTGGAGTTGCTAAGGTGATTTACAGTCAAGATGCTTCATCATCTACAGGTTTCGTCCATTAGGGTTCAAAGAATTTTCGTTTGGTTTACGAAAATTCGACATTTTTAGGGTTTTGGGATTTTTCAGTCGTTTTGCGATACTCGATCCGTCACTTATAGCGGCACTATCTAATCCCAAATTAGGGTTTTACCATCACTTAGACGCGTCACTTGAAGCGTCATTTGAGGTTTATACGACACTTAACTTAAGTGTCGTCTACTCTAATACACCTCACTCAAGTACGTCACTGTTGCACGTCACTTGACCCTCAAGCGTCACTTCTGTTAGTGACGCCTGTTTGATTTATAGCGTCACTTTTACTAGTGACGCCTATTCGATTTAGCACGTCACTCAAGTACGACACTTGAGTGCGTCACTTGCTTAACTGACCGACACTTACTTATAGTGTCATCCGTCACTTTATACGTCACTCGATAGCGTCACTTGCTAAGTGTCGCTAGTCGCTGTGACACTTGAGTGCGTCACTTACCTAGTGACGCCTTTGGTACTAATTAGTTTGCAAGTTCTTGTTTTTGCGTATAATTTCAGGTATATCTTCAATGGCTTCTATTGCTGACAAGGAAGATATTAGAGGTATTAGGGAGATGCTAAAGCAGGGAAATGATATTGGTTCCAATAATAAACCCCCACTTTTCACTGTAGACATGGATTATGCTTACTGGAGGGATAGATTTGAACAGTTTGTTGACTTTCATTGTCCGGAATTGTGGGGCCCATTAAAACAAAGATATGAGGCTCCAGTGGCTGAAGGAGATTATCAGACGGTTCCTCCACCAAAATCTTTTATTGCAATGACACCTCAAGAAAAGAAGGACTATCAGATAGAAAGAAAAGCACACTCAGCTATTTGTATGTGCTTAACAAAGGATGTCATGAGACTGTTTAAACATCATGACACAACCTATGATTTATGGAAGGCTATAGAAACGAGGTGTGGGGGAAATGCGAAATACAAGGAAGCTAAGCTGGAATTGATAAAGAAACAGTATGATCTGTTTGACTCCTTACCTAATGAGACAACCTCTGGACTGTTTACCCGGTACTCACAATTGGTGAGTGAGTTAACGGAGGGTGGATATAATCTCACAGCACTTGAGATAAATAAGAAACTGTTAGATGTTCTACCAAGTGCATGGGATGTAAAAGTCCAATTCTTGAAGGAAAGTGAAGGATTGGATGGTATGACTTTGGATAAGCTGATAGGAGTTCTTCAAGCACACGCTACGGAGTTGAAGAAGAAAGAGTGCAAGTCAACTGGTTTTGTACAAAATCCTTCACTTTATGGAGGCCAAGTTAATCCTGGTAAGAGTTATGGAGGAATGGCATTCATCTCGGATACCAATTCTCCATCTTATTCAGCTGGAGCATCACATGCTGCTTATGTTTCTGGCACATCCTCCATTACTCAAGGATCACAACAGCAGGTTTCATCTTCACCAGCTATTCAAGAGCAAGCTGCGATCTATACAGCTTTCCTCAGTTCTTACAAAGATTTGGTTACTCAACCAAATACTACTTTGGAAATGACCAAAGAAGATTATGCTCAGCTGGATGACGATGACTTGGAGCAGATGGATTTAAACTGGAATATAGCTATGATTTCCAGAAGGGTTCAGAAATTTATGCAGAGAACGGGACGGAAGAGTTTGGAAGGAAATGGGAAGACCGGATTTGGGTTCGACAAAAGCAAGGTTCGATGTTACAACTGTCAGAACCTTGGTCACTTCGCAAGGGAATGTGAGAAACCCAAGATGCCATCGTCGGGTCTTACTAAACCGGATCCACCCAGGGCAAATGAAAAAGAAGAAGCTAAATCGTTATCTGTAGATAACGCTTTGATTGTTTTTGAGCCAACTGCTTTTGATTGGAGTGCTCAAGCTGCACAGTTTCAATGCCTGATGGCTCACATTACTCCTGAGGTACCAAATGAACCCAATGAGCCATTTAATTGTGTTTCGTGTATTAACTTAACTGAATCCCTTAAGGCCTATCAGAAAGACAATCAAAATTTGCGGGACAAGATAGTTAAACTTAATGAATCTAATAACTTTTTGCTAGATAATGAAAAACTTTATGAACAACACCTTGAAGCTCATAAATTAGATACCGAAACCTTTAAGGCAAAGGTCTTTAGCCAGCAAGATGCAATTAAAAGTTATCTTACTGAAATTGAATTGTTGACTAAAGAATTATCTGATTTGAAAAATGAGTTTGAGAATCATAAAAGCAAAATCTTAGGTTCAACATCCGCCACTCAAGTCTTTAATGAGATTGTTAGCAAGCAGGGAGCAAGTGGCAAAAAGAAGGAAGGTCTTGGCTATAACCAAGTACCACCACCTTCTAATGCTGAATATTGTCCCCCGATTGCTAAACAAGGCCTTGAGGAGATCTCAGTTGATTATACCAAACTATATGGTATTAAGGCCAAAGAAGCCAAGCTAAACAAACTGACAACGGAGAAAACCAAGAGGCGAGAGTATCCATTGCCTCAGTTTGTTAAAGCTGAAAATAAGTCTCAACTTCATACTGATGAGATTGTTGAGATAGAGGATATTACTGATCAGGAATATCCTGAGTTTAAGAAGGTTGAGGCTAAACCTGAAAAACAAATTTTAAAAGTTGAACCGGTATCAAAGGTTCAAAATAAAAAGGAAAACAGAGTTTTAAATGTGAAACTTCAAACTCAAAAGTCACCGGAAAATGTTTTAAAATAAAAGATGACAAATGAAAAGGTTCATGTTGATAAAACTCATGCCTAAACTTCCACTTCTAAACAAGCATTTTCTAACACATGCACGAAATGTTCATGTTCTAGAAATGCTTCACCACTTCCTGCAGTAAATCCTTCGCCTCAACAGTTTAGAGAGACTCGTTTTTGTTTCTACTGCAAGAAACAAGGACATTTGATCCGCGATTGTCCCAAACTCTCTTATCAGCGTCATGGGAGAGATATGCCTAGGACATTATTCTACAGAAATTCCCTTTCAAAATCACCTCCTAGGCATCACTCCATCTCTTCCATGCCTGCTAAGACAATAGTTAGTGTTGGGCAAAATCCTTTGTTAAAACCAAAGCCCAACATTATTTCCAAGCCAAATCCTGAACCATCAAAGGTTTGGAAGATAAAGGAGTCCACTGAAGACTCAAATGTCATCAATAATAACACATCAGATTCAAAATCTGATTTGTTTAAAAATAAAGTTTTATCTGATGTGCTTATTGTTGATGACTATGGTCGACCTTAGTCTGTAAAGGCTTGGGTCACCGTTTCTCACTAATCTCCTCATTTTTATATGTTGTAGCAGTCTGAACGTGTAAAAGATAGTGAATGGTTCATGGACAGTGGCTGCTCGCGACACATGACGGGTGATGTGTCTCTCCTAGTAGATATTAAACCATACGCAGGAGGTCATGTTGCTTTTGTTGGAGATACAGGGGGAACGATTTCGGGTAGAGGGACGCTAACTAATGGAAAGGTTAGCTTTGAGAATGTAAATTATGTGGCTGAACTTCAGCATAACTTGCTAAGTGTTTCACAAGTTTGTGATAAGGACTATACCACATCTTTTACAAAGACTGAGTGTGTCATATTGAAGCCGGGGTATGTCATTCCAGAGGAATGGGTGGTAATGCGTGCACCTAGAAGAAATGACACCTATGTAATGAATATGCGAACTGTGGAGACAACCAGCGAGTACACTTGTCTCCTTTCGAAGGCTTCAGAAAAGGAATCACTCCTTTGGCACAGACGAATGGGACACATTCATTTCCGAAAAATGAATTTCCTAGTCAACAACGACTTGGTTCGTGGAGTTCCAAAACAGTCCTTCGCCTTGAAGGATGACTGTGCTTCTTGCCACAAGGGCAAACTCCATAAGAAGTCTCATAAGTCTAAGGTTGTGAATTCCATTAATGCTCCGTTAGAATTACTGCATATGGATCTTTTTGATCTAGTTTCCACAAAGAGCATCGGTGGTCGCTCTTACTGTTTAGTAGTGACAGATGACTACTCACGGTTCTCGTGGGTATACTTTCTTGCAACGAAGGATGAAACAGCGGGTATTTTAGTTTATTTGTTGGATAAGTTGGCAAATCTGTGCAACTTAAAGGTAAAGAGACTGCGAAGCGATAACGGAACCGAATTCAAGAATTTAACTCTCGAGTTATTTTGCGCTTCTAGGGGTATTGAACATCAATTCCGTGCTCCGAGAACTCCTCAACAGAATGGAGTTGCTGAACGGAAGAATAGGACCATCATTGAAACTGCTCGCACTATGCTAGCGGATTCCAAACTTCCTATTATTTTCTGGGCTGAGGCAGTTAATACTGCTTGCTACATTTTGAATCGGGTACTTTCGGTTAAAAAGAAGAATAAAACGTGTTATGAGCTCTTCAACAATCGCAAGCCAAATCTGCAGTTTCTGGAGCCATTTGGGTGTCCTTGTTTGATCATGATAACCAAAGAACGTGTCCCTAAGTTTGGTGATAAAGCCATTGAAGGGATTTTTCTCGGATATTCGGTCAATTCTCCAAACAAACGGGTATACAGCAAATCAACAAACGAGATCGAGGAACACTTTGAGGTAAAATGCTTACGGTATACAGAACCACCTCAAGGAACGGGTCCGGATTGGTTCTTCAATTATGGGAAACTCTTCAGTTCCTTCAATGTACCGGAGGACGACGACACTGAAGAGTTAATCACAATGCTTCATGGACTCGATGTTTTTCAACAAACATCCGATTCTCTTCCTACAACACCCAATCCAATTCCCGATACTACATCCACTCCATCACCTATTCCAACACAACAAATAACTGCACCTACATCCACTACTTCTTCTACGTCTGTTACTACACCCACACCACCAACTACAACCATTCCGTCTTCTTCAAATTCTGTTAATGCCTCGGATCTTCCGGACGATCCTAATATGCCTCTCTTAGAGGATGACGAAGACATGGATTATTCTCGTTTCTTCATTAATGAAGAGAACGAAGATGCTTCTGCCACTGAAGGTGACTTGAACAACTTGGAATTAAATCTTGTGCCAGATGCCATTCCAGTGACTCGAATACATAGGAATCATCCAGTTGAAAACATTATTGGTGATCCTCATTCTACTGTTCAAACGAGACATCAGGCGAAGCAATCTGCTGAAGATAAGGATACTTCAGCTAATCAGATTTTGGGATTTATGGCGACTGTTAATTCATGCCATCTTTCCCAAACCGAACCGAAGAAAGTTTCAGAGGCCTTACAAGATCCATCTTGGGTCGAGGCCATGCAAGATGAACTGCAACAATTTCACAAGTTGCAGGTGTGGACTCTAGTACCATTACCCAAGGGTGCTGATCCAAAAGGCACTCGATGGGTATATCGAGTAAAGAAGGATGATCGAGGGGTTGTTACAAGAAACAAAGCTCGACTAGTTGTTCAAGGGTATACTCAGGTTAAAGGACTGGATTATGATGAGGTTTTTGCCCCTGTCGCCAGATTGGAGTCTGTCCGTATCTTCTTAGCCTTTGCTTCATTTAAAGGGATTCGTGTCAAGCAACTTGACGTCAAGAGTGCATTCCTTTATGGTAAGATTGATACGGAGGTTTATGTTCAACAGCCTCCAGGTTTTGAAGATTCGGTGCATCCAAATTATGTCTACAAGCTAAATAAAGCATTGTATGGACTTCATCAATCTCCTCGACTATGGTATGAGAGGCTTGCTACTCATCTGGTGGACAACGGTTTTTCACAAAAGGGAAAGGGGATGATTTGTTACTCGTTCAAGTATACGTCGATGATATTATTTTTGGATCATTGAATGAGGCTTTATGCAAAGAATTTGAAGAGGTCATGAAGTCAGCTTTCGAGATGAGTGCAATGGGAGATCTAACTTTCTTCCTAGGGGTGCAAGTTGACCAGTCATCCAAAGGGATGTATATTCATCAGTCAAAATATGTCAATGACATGTTGACACGGTATGATATGCTCACTTGTAAGCCTTATGGAACTCCTATTGAACTCAACCATAATCTTGGACATGCTGATGATGATGAGGACTGCAAAGAAAAGGATTATCGTTCGATGATCGGTTCTCTAATGTACCTTACTGCCTCAAGGCCTGATATCGTATTCGCTGTTTCAATTTGTTCAAGATATCAGGCACGTCCTAAGGTTTCTCATATGAAGGCGGTGAAGCGGATTTTTGGCTATCTTAAATATAGACCCACTCTCGGTCTATGGTACTCAAATGAGAAGAACTTCACGCTCTCCGCTTATTCCGATTCCGATTATGGTGGCTGCAACATGAATAAGAAGTCTACAACAGGAGGATGTCAGTTTCTAGGATCCCGATTGGTGTCATGGCAATGCAAAAAGCAAACAACGGTTTCTACTTCAACAGCGGAGGCCGAATAAATTGCTGCTGCAAGCTGCTGCTCTCAAGTTCTTTGGATTCAGCACCAATTGCGCGACTACGGGTTACTCTTAACTTTAACTCCTATACATATTGATAATACTGCTGCCATATCAATCACACGCAATCCCGTACAACACTCTAAAACCAAACACATAGAAATTAGGTTTCACTTCATACGGGATTGCTATGACAAACATCTTATTGACCTTGTCCATATAGATACCCTCAAACAAAATGCTGACTTATTCACTAAGGCTTTTTCTAGAGCCCGATTTGATGAATTAGTCAACATGATCGGTCTAAGGTTCTTTACTATGAAAAAGTAATTTGTGACTTAGATTAGCTTTAAAATACTATTTTATTATAAAAAAAAAAATGCAACCTACGCAACTGCCACTCATTATACTTTCTAGTATTAATGAAATGCAAGGTTGCTACATTTTAAAATAGACGTTGAAGTTGTGTCTGTAAACAACTTGGGATATGATAGTACATTGGATGACATGCATAAAAATGGAATTTTAAGGTTTATCTTGGATGTGTCAGTAGATTTATCTGACGTATTGAAAACAGATTTTATAAACATTGTCTTCATCATACGATATATTAGTAGGCATGGTATGCAAACCTCTTTGAGAAGACTTAAGAAGCTTAATCATTAATTGTTTATTTCAAGTGGTATAACACCATTAGATGTATGACAAAAGTCTTAAATTCTTACTTATTCTAGACATGCTTTCGTGAAAGATGTTTATTTGATATCATTTGGGGGTATATATTGATAGTTTCCTCTGTTATACGTAAGTATAGAGCTGGCTTATATTAATATATACTTTAAACTTAAGCAAACACAAGTCAAAGTACTTGCAAAGTCTTTAAAAAATAAGATACCTTACAAGGTCGCCAAAATGGTTTGACCACGTCTGGTTTTGCTTAAACCTGAATCAAGCTATGTCGCTCTGTTGTACGTAAGTACAGACCTGTCACCGCTGACTTGATTCTTAAAATTGATTTTCTTATATTCTATCTGTAAATGGAAACATGGTCTATGTCTTAAGTTAAGATGTATATCTATGGTGGGAACTACAGTGAAATGCACATACCAATAATAATAAAATACTTCCTAGATGTGAGTATCACATGTTTAAGTGGATAAACATACTAATAATCGTTTTGAAATAATTTTTATAAAAAGTGCTTTTAGTATGTCAAGTAAACTTAAGGAGGACAAATATACTGATGATCGAAATAACACTTAATGTTCCTAATAAATGCATGTTATTCCGATATGATCCCTAATCAGACTATATCAACTCCGTCACCAAAAAGAATGTGTTTATTTTTCTAGTTATAAATTTACATTCTTATTTTCTCTAAGTTAGTGTCATTTTTGTTATTATCCAAGTTACAGTTACTTTTTCAAATTTGAGTACCGAAATCACAACGCGAAAAATCGATGAAATCGCAATTTTTTCACTAAAAGTGAATTGAGCGTCACTTTCATAAGTGACGCTACCAGTGACGCATACGATATTGCGTCACTCACTTCAGTGACGCAGTAAGTGCCGGGGTAAGCTTCGCTATAAGTGCCGGGTTGAGTGACGCATACTAGGGTCGGTGTATAAATACCCCTTCCCCACGACACTCAACCTCACCACTTTTCAAATTACTATAGCGTCACTTGCTCTGACACACCGACACTCAAACTGTCTCTGCGTCACTTACTTTTGTGCGTTTTCCGTCGATCGATTCGAGCGTTCTGTGGCTTTTCATCGCTTTCCAGTCCCATATTCTTGTTCTACTCATTCCTACGAACTATTTGGTACTAACCTTAACCTTTTTCGTTTGATATTCATGCTGTAATTTATACTTAGGGTTACGGGTTTTTGGGTAATTTGAATTCGCTTAATTTAATGCATGTTTAGATAATGTTTTCATGTAATAAAGGGTGTGTTATACTCGTTTCTACCTTGCGCACACTCCGGTTCACTTGATTTTGAAAACCCCTAATTTTGAAATCTGGGCATGAACAGTGACACGATGATCTTCATCGTTGCGTCACTTCGTGCGTCACTTACCTCAAGTGACGCTAATTGATAATTTTGAAACCCATACCGTCACTTAATAAGTGACGCTTGATTCTGCGTCACTTCTTAAGTGACTGGTGTAGTGACGCATATAATAGCTTTACTTGTTAAGTCCGTCACTCTTCCTAGTGACGCCTTTACATGTGTCACTACCCCAAGTGACTGTCTAAGTGACGCTTATTTCTAAACGTCAATTATACCGTCACTTCTTAAGTGACTGTCTTAGGATAACGTCACTATGTTAAATGTTGCATGTTCTTCACCCATCACTTTGCAAGTGTCGTATAAATTAAATCACCAAATACAAACGTCACTTACATCAGTGACGCTTGATAGCGTCACTTCCAATAAGTGACGCTATATTTTGATTTTAATTTTCATTACTGTACAATACGACACTCACTAAGTGACGGTAGTGGCCATGCGTCACTTACCATGAATCGGAAAAGGAGACAAACGAGCCATCAACTTCTACAACAAAACCGGATATAGTGCTCAAACCGATTATCGAGGTACCGGTTACGTGTAAATGCTACAAAGTTAGATCTGATTACACGGGATTGATTAAGAGTTGGAAATTCGATGAGAACAACTCTGTGTTTATGATAAAGAGAAGTGATGGCATTCAGTACTTCAATATGAAGTTTTACAAAATAAGTACTTTGCCGAAGTGTGAGCTTCAAAGGTTAGCTCAGATACCCTTGATCAACCGGTCACGAGATTCAAGAGCAGATTTCTTTCAGGTGATCATTCGTCGTGAGATTAACAGTAAAAAGTACAACTTGATAAAGCCGACGTTGGGAATGAGGTACAAGTTTAAGAAAAAGCTAGATCCGATCACTCGACAACCTATTGTGAAGATGATCTATCCACCAGCAAAGTGTCTACAGAAGATACCTTTGGAGATCATCCCGTTAGACTTTTTGAATAGGTTGGTGTATTGGGAGTATGATGATGTTACGGGTGAAGCTGTGATAGTATTTATTCCAAATTCAGAACCAGCTACAGACCCGGAGTCTTCTAATGCAGATACAGAAAACAATGAGAAAACAGCTTGGGATGCTGTTCAGCCTAAGAAGAGGTCGTTATGGGGTCTTAAGAGGAAAATGTTTTGTGTTTTTGACCCATTAAGTTTGATCAATCTTTCTGCTCAAGATATGAAAAGGTTACATGAAAACATAATTGAGTTCAAGACGAAAGATAGAGCTGAAGCGTTAAAATTTCAGAAGATCATGGATATCTGCGTCGCCAATGGAGTACACGCTGGTGGTGTATTACCAGCTGGCTGGAAGTGAAGACTTGAAGATTTTTGAAGACCAAGCTGAAGACACGGGGGAGTTTGTTGATGCATTTTAGGTGTCTGTCAGTTGGTCTATCGAGTTGTAATAAGTGTCGTTAATTACTTAATAGAAATATAGTTTTTGTATAGTGCGACACTCGTGTTTTAGTTTAGGCGACACTTGCCTGAGTGACGCATTGCAACACTTGGTTAAGTGACGCATAGCGACACTTAGGTAAGTGACGCATGAAGGCGGCCACATGCGACCCTTCCATAAGTGACGCATGTCGGCTGACTTTTAGTATAAATACAAACCTACGGGTTTCCGGCTAGGGTTGACGAAACCCTAGCACCATTTGTCGACTAAACCAAATTGTAATCGTTCCCAAACAGTTATACAAGCTAATATACATGTTTACATTATTGAATTCCTTGTGTTCGGTTTGTAATTTGTTAGCCATACAAGCAATTGTTTGATTCCGCCTTACGATTGCTGTCAATTGACATCTAGGTCCACGACAAGGGGCACTCTCATTAAGTAAAGGAATTCAACATCAATTCAGTGCACCTTATGAACCACAACAAAATGGTGTTGCTGAAAGGAAGAATAGAACTCTTATTGAAGCAGCAAGAACCATGCTTGCGGATTCAGGGCTTCCGGACATCTTTTGGGCAGAAGCAGTGAATACAACATGTCATGTTTTGAATAGGGTACTAACTGTTAAGAAGCATAACAAGACTTGTTATGAACTTCTGAACAAAAAGAAACCTAATTTGAAGGGATTTGAGCCCTTTGGTGTCTCATGCACCCTTTTGAAGACTAGCAATCAACCTAAGTTTGGGGAAAAGGCCGACGAAGGATATTTCCTAGGTTATATTCCTAATTCACCAAACAAGAAGGTCTTCAATAAAGTCACTGGACGTGTGGAAACTGTCTTCAACATTGAAATTACAAGTTATACTCATGACAAACACAAGGGATTAGATTGGCAATTCGATTATTCAGATCTGTTTAAGTTATTTAAATTCCCTATAAGTGACTATGTGGTTAATTCGGAAAACCCAGAACATTTATTGTACGGTGACGGGGACACAGACCCGACACATACATCGAATGCTTCTTCATATGGGACGTCTGCAAATAATCACTCTGCTAGTGCTTCACAAGAGACATCTGTGGATAAACCTCAAGAGCAAGACAAGTTATCAGAAGTTACTCAAAGGGTACTAGATAATATCTTTACCCCTACAAGGGAATTGAGGGAAAGAATAACTACTGATGAGATGTACAGTACTGATGAGGATATGCCACCATTGGAAGAGATTGGCACAAATTTGGATGATAAGATACTTGTTGAGCCAGTAACTGTGACTAGAACAAGTAGGAATCATCCCGTGGAAAATATCATTGGTGATCAAAACATTCCAATGTTAACCAGGAGTCAAGCTAAAGCTAGTACTTCTGAAGACACTAGCTTATACGTTTCAATTAATGAAACTGGGATCACCAATAAATGTCTTTATGCATGCTTTATCTGACAAGTTGAACCGAAAAATGTTCAACTAGCATTAAAAGAAAACTCGTGGGTAGAAGCTATGCAAGAAGAATTGACTCAGTTTAAAAAACTAAATGTTTGGGAGCTAGTTGACTTACCTTCCGGTGAGTATCCTATTGGAAATAAATGGGTCTTTAAGTGCAAAAGAGACGATCGGGGAATTGTTACTCGCAATAAAGCTCGCTTAGTGATCCAGGGATTTAATCAAGAAGAGGGAATAGATTATAACAAAGTATTTACACCTGTTGCTAGGCTAGAAGCAATAAGGGTATTCTTATCATTTGCAACTTACAAGGAAACTAAAGTGTATCAGTTGGATGTTAAGAATGCCTTTTTGTATGGCAAAGTACAAGAATTGGTGTATGTCTCTCAACCACCAGGGTTTGTTGATCCAGATTATCCAGATAGAGTATATCATTTGAATAAGGCTCTATATGGATTACATCAAGCACCCAGGGCATGGTATGAGACACTATCAAAGTACCTACTTGAGAATGGATTTACAAGAGGTTCAATTGATAGTATACTTTTCGTTAAATGGAAGAAGAATGACTTTCTACTTGTTCAAGTATATGTTGATGACATCATTTTTGGGTCTTCTGACGAAAAGATGTGTCAAGAATTTGAGAAAGTCATGCGAAAAAGGTTTGAAATGTCTGCTATGGGAGAGTTGAATTTCTTCTTAGGATTACAAGTTGATCAAAAGGAATATGGTATGTTCATTCATCAAACAAAGTACACCTATGAACTGTTAGAACGATTTAAGATGGATGAAACACGCATATATCATACTCCTATTCCAGAAAATCATGGACTTGGACCGGATACATCGAGTGACAAAGATGTGGATCCTACTCTTTATAGGGCCATGATTGGGTCACTAATGAATCTCACTACATCCAGGCTTGATATAATGTTTGCAGTATGTATCTGCGCAAGATATCAAGCCTCACCTAAAGAGTCTCATATGCAAGCAGTTAAAAGAATCTTTCGTTACCTAAAAGGGAAACCGAAGCTGAGACTTTGGTATCCGACTGGAGGAGACTTAGATTTTATTGCTTACACTGATTCTGATTATGGAGGATGCAATCAGAATAGAAAGTCCACAACTGGTGGATGTCAGTTTCTAGGAGGAAGATTAGTGTCTTAGCAGTGAAAGAAGCAAACCTCAGTAGCCATTTCAACAGCAAAGAGTATGTTGTTGCAGGAAGCTGTTGCTCTCAAGTGCTGTGGATTCAACAGCAAATGAGTGATTATGGATTAAACTTAACCAACACTCCGATGATGATTGACAATGAATCTACCATATCAATAACCAATAATCCTGTAAAGCACAGCAAGACAAAGCACATTGATATTCGTCATCATTTCATATGAGACTGTGCTGAAAAGAAGCTTATTCAGTTAGTCAAGGTTCCATCATTGGATAACTTGGTAGACTTGTACACAAAAGCTTTTGACAGGAATCATTTTGAGACATTGGTTCAACTGAACGGAATGAGAAATCCAGAATAACTAATCTTCCAAAGGAAATGTAATAGTCTAAGTCTTTCTATTCAAAAAGGGGGGGGGGGGCGTATGGCATTCATTTTCTTGTTACCTTATGGGAATCGCCTCCAATAAAAGAACAACAGTGGTTCTTTTAGAAATTGTTTAAGTTTTTATTTGCAAAAACTTGGGAGATGATAGTACATTAGGAGAATAAGCTTTAGAATAATACCTTAAGTATTAAGTACGACGTGTTAATAGATTCCTATAAGTCACTCTAAGATAACGATTTTAACTAGGACTTGACTTATATTTATCTTATTATACACATATATCCACTGATAATAACCCGTCTCTTACTTCATAAGTGATATGAATAACTTTAGTCTAGCCAGCTTCATCATACGATATATTGATAGGCAGATTATGCTAGGATTTCCGAGCATTTAAGAAATTCTAAATGCATGTGTCTTATCTTTTGTGAAACTGTTATACCATGTATGACTCAAGTCTTAATTGTTGAATGATAGTACTTCTATGCACTGTTATTTACAACAAAAACAAAAAGATACAAAGTCTTAAAAGACTACAAGGTGAGTTATATGTCTCTAAAGAGCATCATTTAGTAACCTCTACCTTACATATGAAAGATACAAAGTATCTAGTGTCAAGTGTAAGTTATATGCTTCTAAAGGATATCATTTAGTAACTCCTACCTTATAAATAAAGGATACAGTGTTATGAGTTGTACTTGAGTTCCTCAGTATATTATATACTGGAAAACACTAGATATTGTTCACATTAACAATAAAAGATTTGCTCAGAAATCTGTGTATAATTTGTTTATGTGGATCATAATATCGGTAGTTGTCTTGATCTGTCTATGACCACTGAACATTCACCTTCGTGAATAAGTTCTAAAGAAATTATAAGTTATTTTTCAATAATGTGTTATATCGTGTGGATAAGGGTAAATAAGATATAATTTTATAAATATAAGTTTATTACTGGTTAAAATTGTAATTTTATTGTGCTTATATGAATTTCATGAGGTATAAATATTAACAATTGTCTTAGACCTATTAAAAATCAATTAAGTTTAGCTTATTCTTTCTAATATGATCCCTAAGCAGATAAACTCTTAATCATTTAAGCATAGAATTTATTTTTGCTTAGTATTTTTGTTTACATTTTTATTTTGTAAAAGTCTATTTTAATTCAATAAAGTTTTGGATTGATTTATTTATTGTGTTATCCTTTGGAATTAAGTTAAAATACATTTTATCATTCCGTATTGAATAAATGTGACAAAAACGCAATGGGAAGTTAAAAAGTTTGACTAGTAAAAATAAATAAAAGTCCAATTTATATTTAAAGCTAAAATCGCATTTTTGGTCAAAATTGCGAAGTTGACCAGTCAAAGTTGCGAGGTGAGCTTAGGGTATAAAAATGGCGAGTCAACGAGTCAAACCCTCACACTGTACACCCATTATGCGAAGCGAACCCTAATCCTCTGCGAGGCGAATTAGTTTGCGATGCGAACCAAGAGTGATTTTCATTTACTTTTCGATTTTTGAGGACAAGGAAGGGATTTTCACTCCGTGAATATTATACAACTTTTGATTCCGCATCTAAAGAGGTATATCTCATGATTTTTGACCGTGTATTTAACTCGTAATTGCTTGTTTTAGGTTTTTGAAGGTTTCGGTTTCGTTTTTCCTAAATTACTTGTTAATTAATGCATTATAAAACGTGAAACTATTAAGATATGCTATTCAAGGTATTACGAAAATGATTGAATAAGTTATTTGATTTAAAATTACTTGATCATTGTCTTGAGCTTGAAAAATCACATCAGATGCGTCTGCGAAGTGAGATTCATACTCACTTCGCAGCCCGCTCCTGCGAAGTGAACTTAAAATTTGATCTCGGTTCGCAACCCACTCCTGCGAAGCGAAGTAAAACAATTGACTTCGGATCGCAGACTACTTCTGCGAAGCGAATCCAATCTTTGACTTCGCATCGCATCTTGGATCTGCGAAGCAAAATCAATAGTTGAGTTCGGATCGCACACCATTTCTGCGAAGTGAAAACTCGGATCGCAATTTTAACCTGCGAAATGAACCTCATTTCGCAGCCAATAACGGCAAAGCAAGTTGAGATGGTTGACTAGTATTGACCATTGCGAAATGAAATTCACTTCTCATAGGCTTTTTGCGAAGTGAGTTGACTTTTGTTAACTTTGAAAATATAATTAATTTTTTTTTTTTTAAAATGTGATTTGTGAACTAAGCGTTTGATTTATTCGATATTTAGTTTATATAATATTCTTTATAACTTGTTTTCGATTTGAGAACCTTGAGGTTACAAATAATTGACAAGTTAGACTTTTATTACACGTTTAGACTTATAAACTTTCGTTAATGAGTTAAATATATGTAATAACTTAGAACTTTTGGGTTAATTAATATCGAAAGTCTTCCGACTCATAGCGAAGTCGAGCGGCGTGTCCCGATGGTTTATCGGCGGTATATTTACTCAAATTTTCTTTCATAACTAACGAACATCATATAATTGAGCAAATATAATTGAAAAGTTAACTTTGTATAATCGTTCAATTAAGTTTTGTAGATTAAATTGTTAGTTAATAGTAAACTTAGATGTTTGATGATCATTTGATCATAATACGTAAAAGTTTAAATTAACTAATGTTTGTTAGTTAAAGCTAATTGTCATTTGTGTTATTTATAATAATATATATGGCAGCTAGAGCTTTTGCACCCGGTCACAACATTTTGGTGAGTGTAGACACCAATGAGCATGGTGCTGAGTGATTCACTAAGATTCTGACATTTCTGGCACGATCGAGGATCCGATATGCCATTACGGAGTTTCCACCTATATCTCATAGCATATTGACCCAGTTTTGGGACAATATTGAGTACGACGCTGCGGCTAACCCACCTGTTGTCCGAACGAGGGTTAATCAACATCCCGTTGTCTTCTCTGCTGATGATATTCGACAAATTTTGCGATTAGGTATTGTCGAGTAGGAAGCTGGTCCATCTGCTTACTCTACTGATTTTATTGAGGGAGCTTTGGGCAGAATGGGATATTCTGGTCCCAGACGAGGACGTCAGTTTATCAAGGCGTTCATTCTTGGGCAGTGGAGATTTCTATTCCACATTATTTTTACTATTGTCGGTAACAAGAAGGGTGGATATGATGAGCTTAGCCCTCAGTTATTTTCTGGGTTACTGTCACTGGTTTATAACAAACCATACAACTTTTCTTCTTATATCTTCAGCTCATTGATCGGTCAGATTACTGGAGCAGTTAGATCGAAGTTCTTGATCTATCCTAGATTCTGTATGCTGATTATTCGCCACTGCATTCCTGATATACCAGCAGTTGCTCCGGATCGATTTGTGGATAGAGTCAACTTGCGTACATACAATGCATGTTTTCTCAACTCCTCGAGACGTCCAGATGTTGTGAAGTCAGAAGTGGTTGATTTATTTGGATATCTTCTGGATGAGAATTATGTGGCTCTGGCCAATGATGGATGGCTAGATGTTGAGCCTGTTGCTGCGGTACCTGAGCCTGCTGCTGATGTGGTTCTTCCTGAAGATCCACAAGAGCTTCTGGATGATGTTTTAGAACATCCGGGACAACAGATTGATGCAGAGGTTGCTGCACAGGTTGTGCAGGAGGTGCTTGTACAGCATGATGATGCTACTGATCCTGTTTTACAGGCTATTGAGCATTATGTTGCTCCTGCTAAGGATATTGTTGTTGGCACTTCTAGTGGTAAAAATGGTGTGATTGACTCAGACTCTTCTACAGATTCTGATGATGTCAGACCCATTTCATCTCCAGCTGGACAGATCTTTTATGGCTCACGCTTGATGCCTGATCCAGCTGTGCGAGAAAAGCGTAAGGCTAAAGAAGTAGATCCTGACTTCAGTATTCTTGATGAAGGTCCTGAGGTGGCTGAGACCCCTCTGGTTAGTCAATGTAGAAAGCGTTCGAGGACTTTGACCATTAGAGATGTTTCTCGAGATACACCGCAGGTGGAGTCTGTGACACCGGTGGTTACTGAATCCGTATCTGTACCAACTGAGGTATGAGAAAAATGTTTAGTACTACAAGTGTTATATAATTACTTATAAATTGAGACAGAGTTATCTGTAACAATTATTTTTCTTTATGTAATTATGTCTATTTTATTAGGCTGAGGCAAGGACATAGTTACCGACACCAGAATCGGTTTCTCAGACTATCAAAGAAGGAGTTGTGGAATTAGTGCGTTCAACACAGTTTCCTACGACTAAGGTAAGCCGCTTTGCAGCTGGCCTTCTCACAACTGCCTTGACTCAAGCCATTCCTCCACTGTCTCGTGAATCTCATATTGCTTCGTTGACACCGCCTGGACCATCGACGATTCCAGTGAATCCTATGACTGATGCTGAAAGGATTACATCCTTAGAATCTAGAGTAAACGAGTTAGAGAAACTGTCGGGTTCGGTTCCACGGTTGTTAGCTGAAAATCTCTCTTTAGCATAGCAGTTGGAATCTGTTAGTGAGTCTTATCAAACATTGATGAAGATTCATAACACCCTGCTTGATGACTGCACTGCCCAGCGACTGAAGCTTGACAACTTAGAAGAACTCATTTTGAGTCTGCATCAGGAACAGTCTGCTCAGGGGGAGATTAGGGTTTATAGGGCAGCGTGCAAAGAAGATGAGTTGAAGGTGAAGAGGAGACATGACAGAGATGATGATCCCAGTGCATATAAAGATAGTGAGCCGACTAGTCCTTCAAAGACTAGTGAGCAAGAAACATTTCAGGGGGAGTCTGAGTCTGCTGGTATTGGTGCTGGTGCTGGTACTAGTGGAAGTAGAGCTGGTAGTTATATTTTGAACTGATATACTTTTGTAATCTTAGATTGATTGTAATTTTATTTATAATCTTTAAAATATTAATGTTTTGTAAGTATATAAGTTAAGATTGATATAAGATTTAGACTTATGATTTTATAAATAACAAGTAAAAATTATATAAGATTAATTATATAAGATTTGAATTTGAGATGTTTTTATTACAAATTAAAATTTTATAAGATTAATGATGAGATGTGATTATACCATTGAGATAAATAAATGAAATTCTTAGATTGATTCAGAGAAATCAATGAAAGAATTTATATTATATTATCTAATTCGTGTTATTTAAAATGATTACAGAAAAGAATGTTGAAAGTGATTCTGATATTGAGATTATCGATGAGGTCGAAGTAGAAGTTGATTATGATCTAGAGGAAGGTGAATTTGTACCTCCTGAAGATTGGACTTCTATTGTTGATGTTGGATTAGTTGAAGGTGTTCATCTTGATGCTGATATTGATGAACATATCATAAACTCTTCAAGGACTAATGTGATTATTCAGGATGAAGAAGAAGAAAGGGTTATAGATTTGGATGAATATCTAAATGAATCAACTGATTCTGATTCTGAAGAATATCTTCCTAATTGTCATAAAGATAATTCGATGTTTAAGCCTTTGGAGAAGAAGAAAAAGGCAAAGACTTCGATATCAGAAATTGATATTATTGGAAAGCGAGTACCTAAGAAAGGTATAATTAGTTGGTATTACGACGCAGATTTGAAGCTTTTTGCAATCAAAAGATATGACAGTGTTCAATATTTTGAAAGAAAGCTTGCAGTCTTTAGTTCTTTACCCTGATTTGAAATTCGAGATTTGGCTAGAATAGAAATGAAGAACCCCAGTAATGATCCTTATGGAAGATATGTTGAAAGGATAATCAAGACTGAGGGTTGGTCAATGAAATTTGAACGTATTAAGCCAAGAGTCGGAAAGACTATCAAGTTAAATGAAAGAAGTCAAAGAACAGGAAGACGACCGCTTAAAAAGATTTATCCAGCAGTTAAATGCGTATAGCAGATACCGTTAAAGCTTATGTCTTAGGATATCTGGGAAATATGAAGAGATGGCATGTAGAAGCTGGAACTGGTGAAGCTGTGGTTTTTGAAGCTGATGATGAAATGGAAGATGGAGAAAAAGAACTTTTGAGAATATATGATCATCGACACTTAGTGAATCTTTCCAAGAATGATCTGTTGATGTTATACAAGAACAGGATCACTGCTATTGAAGGATGGGCAGATTTAGGAAGGGATTATCAGCTGATGGTTAAAACTTGCATTAAACTAAAGATGTATGCTGGGAGTAAAATTTACAAGTGAAGATCAAAGACAACTTGAAGATATAGATGCTAGAGCTATTGTCAAGGGGGAGTCTGTTAGGACATTTTATTGTGACAACAAATCTAGCGTGTAATAGTACTAGAGATTATTGTAATCAAGTTTGTAAATTGATTTTGAATTGTAATGAATATATTGGTTGGTAAACATTTTAGAGTTAAATATTAAATGCTGAAAAATGTTGACCATGTTTGACCAAAGACCTGCGATGCGAACTGAGTTGGGTTCGCAGTGCAGGGTTGCGAAGCGAGTCCTCTAATTACGAACGTAGAGCCCAGAACCTGCGAACCGAGACGAATATTTAAACAAATTAGGTTTGAAACCTAATTAACTTTTGCCAATTTCTAATTACGAACGAACTTAACTTTCCAGAACTTTCAACATAGTCTAAAGTTTAGGTATTGATCGATTAACAATTGTTATAATCAATACGAGACATATTAGATTATTGATTTCACTAATACTTGTGAAACAAACCGTTTACAATCCGTAAACATAGTATTAAGGGATTCCGCACCTTAATACCTAAAGATAACCTCGTTATCTATCCTAATACATACGGACTTACAAGGATGAGTTTGCATCTAGCTAGAGCACCTAGTCAGAGACGCTCAAGTGCCATGTATCACTCCCGGAGTTCATCACCGGGTAGTAGCATAAGGACCATCAAGGGATCACAGTCACCGCCTCCTCGATTGGACGAGACCTTGGCAGACTTGGTGGAGGTGAACGTTTAGGAGACCTTCCTTTTGCGTTCCATCCATGCCAGGTTACCTTTGTCTCACCAATCCGAGGGACAGACCGCAGGGCCCTCCCAAGTACCCACCTTTCAGCATGGGGTGACTACCATGGATCCTACTGTCACTTGGTCGATACTGAGAGCCCTCGAGGTCCAGCACACTGTCACTTGGTCGATATTGACATTTGTGTTTCCTGAAGGATATTTAGTATGAAGAACTTGACGTGGAAATTATGGAACAAGCTCATTTCTAATGAGCCTGGTCCACTTTCAGCAATTTCACACACTCGAACCTGGTCCATAAAATCCAGTGGCAACGCACGCAACATGAGGAAGTATCTCTTCTAACCTTACTTTGCTTGACAAGCACACTAAAACTCTAAGTGAAACTCTAAAGTGTGGGATTATGACTCACAAACAGAGAAAAACTTCGAAAATATTGACCCCCATTCAAAATTCTAAGTGTGAGATTAACCTAACTTAGAAATGGAACATTAGGGACAATGTTATTTTAAGTGTGGGATAACAGTAGTATTCACTACTAACGTGCAACATAAAACTTTTTGATCAATCTTTTTAGAAAACTCAGATTCTCAGCAAAATTTTCAAATTTTTGAATCAAGGAAAGTCCAAAAAAGGGTATATCTGGTAAACGAAAGTTCAAAGGTTTGGGAAATCGATAATAACGTGGAAAAATCTTTGAAAATCTTCCAAACTAAGTTTCAAAATAAGCGATCGCAAGACTAGGCACTAAACCACCAAAACAAGTGAGGAATTTTGAGCCATATAAAAGCATTTATCTTTAATGCTTCACTTTTCAATTGATAGTGTGCCGATGTATGCCTTTTAAGTTAGAACTTGCTTGAACAATACATTTTGAAACTACAAAGATGGGCGTCATACGTGATGAAGGTGCAATTAGAGGATCTTGACATTACCTAGGATAAAACTCTCTCCTAAAAACCCTGTTTTCAAGCCTAAACCAACCAATGCTCATTTTCAGCATTGAAGATCAAGTAGAAAACCTGTTGAGCCCTAGCCTTTTCATTTTGAAAATTCAGTTCAAGAAACCAACCCTTCATTTACATCTCTTGACCGTAGCCTAAGTTTCTATTCTATCAAGAAGAATTACTGCAATAAACACATTGAAATCCCTGAAGGATAAAAAAATACCATCCAAAAAGAGAAGGGGAACTCTGAAGAAAAGCAAAATTCAGCAAAGACAAAGCTGCCAAGAGGAACCAAAAAACTAAAAGATGATCATTTAATGCCAAGGGGAAGGTTCCTTAAATAAAAACATGAAAAGAAGGCTCTCAAAAAGAGAAATCCAAAAAGAGGTATCACTAAAACATCAAAGATAAGTCATCACAGACAAACTCCTAGGCTATATCAAAAACCCCACTAAACCACCTACAAAACTTTTCTTCGATAACCGTCTCTACCCTCTTACAAATGTCTAAGGAATAATTGGCACCGTCCCCATTTAAGTATCGTAGATCTGATTCTCGACCAAGCTTATAACGACAAAAGAACTACATGACTGGCCCCTGAGTGAATTAGAAATTAGGAAACCCGATACACTTGAGTGAATTGAGTGACCACCTGTGAAGGCCCCAGTCATGTATATCTTACATCACGAAGATTGAAAAGAGAGCTTGTCAGAACCAGTAGTTTGGGAAAGCATCAAAGGATAAAACCCCGTTTAAAATCTTTTCACCCAGCCTGTAGGAATCAAAGTTCTCCAAGATACGAAGACACCCTTCCAGACTTTCAAAGCAGTTTTTCTGGAAATTTTCTTGAGGACAATCAAAATTTTAAGTGTGGGATACTTGATATCACGTAAAAAGTCACGTTTTTACCACCGATATCTTTCTCATTCTGGAACGATTATGTGCATTTTAACCCAAATAATATCAAAATCAATGAGAATCTGCCAAAAAGATCAAAATGAAGATGCCCGATAAAAATCAAGAAAAACGGATGAAAAACGAAGATTCCACGAACGTTTGAAGATTCAAGGCATCAAAACAAGATTTAAAGACTAAAGTTCCCATCATCAACATCCATCTTCTCCAAGATCTTCTTTTTCAAAATACGAGTCTAACATAAGAAGAATAAAAAAACGGATAAAGAATGAAGATTCTATACCCGCCAGAAGATTCAGATGATTCGTACGCAATATCTGGAGATAGAAAACTCACTTTTGGGATTACTTTTCATCAAAGTCTTTGCTTTTGGAAAATGAATCCAACGAAAAAAGAATCAAGGAAAATGGACGCATAACGAAGAAAACACGCGCGAATTAAGAAACACAACAAAAGACGGCGAACCAGGGCGGGTGGCAGCCAGCCGCCGCTGGCCACATGGTGGGCGGTGCCGGCCTCCCCTCCCCCATATCGTTTCCGAGTTTTGGTCCTTTCGTGTACCCGGTGCCACACCTTTACGCGATTGTACGTACCCGGTGCCACACCTTTGCGTGATTGTACGTACCTGGTGCACCACCTTTTCCACCTTTTGCTAAAGTGCTCCTCAAGTTGCTAACATAAGCCGGATTTCATCTATAAATAGGAGGGCTTTGGTTCATTTAAAGGACACACCAAAAAAACACCTACAAAACACCACACCACACCTTCCATACTTTGGAAAACACACACTTTCACTTTTTCTTTCTTTATTTGTAATTCTTCCTTAGTTAATTAGATTAGCTAGTAACTAATCTAGGAAGACTTGTACGGAGGTGCTCCAGGACGCATTTGTAGCTACGAGTTATTGTACGCCTTTTTCAGGTTTTAATCTATCTTTCATATTTAATTATGTTTGTTCTTTCTTTAATAAATTTGAATATGCATGCTAGAATTACCATGATTAATTAGATAACTCAATTGTCTGCTATGATAGTCATTTAGAAAGTTTTAATATGTAATTATGTTGTATGTTATGAGATTGCGGATGGTTTATATTACAAATAGATGTAGGAATTAAATCTTCATCGTTTATCTGTCCAACTCATGTTGTGACTAAAACCTTATCCAAAAATGAACATAGTTAACTCATAGGATATAGGTCACTTAGTTATACTATGTTAGATTGAATCATTGAGCTCGGCATGGCCGGTGTTCTCTAGACCAAAATAGGATCCAAGAGACACAGAATATGGGATAGAGGTAAATTAAGATTAAATTCATACAGACGATATTTTTGAGACAACTTTCGGAATATCCTTGACTTAAATAATACCTTTGTATGCTTATATTGAACTGTTGCTTTGATCGTCTTATTGCATGTTCTTGTTTGATTGTTGCCTTAGGATCATCATAATAGTGAAATACAATTGGAATTAAATATCGTGAGGTAATATGACGGCCCCTATTCGACTGTTCTCTGATATAGTAATGGAAATGCTTACGGCGGAGTACAAATGTAGGAAAGTCGAGAACGACTGAAGGTAGTTGTATTATGAATCGAATAACAAACGTGTTACTTAAGTTTCCATTTGTAGTACAAACCATTCCAGTATTCTTGCATACCTGAGTAATGTTGATATATCGTACGAATAAGTGATGACATATTATTTGACCGCCTAGACCAGTTAGTCCAACCTATTCCGGTGAGGGTAAAACCTCGTTCATAAGATTGTTTGTTCAACAAACTATGCCATGATTCGGACATCTCTAACGACCGAGATTGGGGAATAGGATTCGAGATTAACTGTAAGATAATATGGGTATACATTTGAGAGAACTTTCGGTGTATGCTTTAATATATTCTGCAACCCATGTGACATTCTATTTGCCTGATTGTGGACACCTCCGCGTTAGCCCGATAGAAGGATTGAAGTGTTAGCTCACATTAACTTACGAACTTATCCTCATTAGAACTCGCCATATTAAACAACTCCTAAACCACTTCATAGTAGACAATCACTTCAATTGCTAATACCCGAAGTAACCTCCACCTTTTAGTTTATCTTAATTTAATTTAGAGTAGAAAATCTAAAACTAAAACAAAAACCAACTCTTTTCTCCCCGACTAAATACATAAAAATTTCTAAATCCCCTAGCTTCAATTTGCCGCTCTTTGAAGAACGATCCTAGGTCATACTTGTCCTTTGCTAGCCCTTTGATTAGCATAATAGTAACCCTAGGCCCCATACTTATAAATTTAAAACCCACTGTTGTCTTGCATCACCATTATAAATTCCAACGACCGGTGCGCAACTCAACAGAGTTCATAGATTTTCTTGTTAGTAAAAGCATTTATATGAGCATAACATTATGATATGTGTATATTCGGTACACAAATCTTGTTTTCTAGTAATCCAGACATGAGTAGCTAAGCACATGAGTAGTAGGATAAACCTAGTTTCTTGAACTTATAAGAATTCAAACAATGTAATTATAAACAACCACAACACAAATAAATAAACATATAACACTGATAAAACACATAAAGTTTCTTGCATTCTTGAGTTCTTGATGCGTACAAAGTACACGTGGTTCTTGTTTCTTACACATACGGTTCTTGCATGTACATAGTACACGTGGTTCTTGTTTCTTGCACATAAGTTTCTTGACATTTCTTGCAAATATGGTTCTTGACATTCTTGACAATTTCTTGCCATCACATAAGTTTCTTGCACATAATAGTTCTTGTATTCTTGATAATCTAGTTTCTTGAATTCTTTTAATCTAAGTTCTTGTGATCTAGTATCTTGTATCTTAAGTTCCCGTGTTCTAGCTTCTTAATTTTATTGACTTATATCATGTATTCAGTGTACTATGTGTTTCTTGTATTCTTGTCTATATATATTCTTGGAAGGCAATCTATTGTTTCCTTGTAATCTTGTGATCATAGTCGATAATAGATCTAGTGTTCTTGTAATTCTCTGTAAGAGCTTACGAAGCTTCTTATACCTGTAATGGTCCTTGTATGCATAACTTACAAAAATTAGAAGTTTAGTGATGGTTCCTAGTACTCATGTATAACGTACAGGATAGATAGTTTTAAAACATTTACAATAGTTGTTTTCGTAAAACAAATTTCTTGAAAATAGTGTGCATGCATTCTCACCCCAAAAACAGTAAAATAGTTTAAAGAATGGGGCTATGAAACTCACCTGAGTTAGCAAGCAGCAAGCAAATAATCAAATAAGCAAGCAATGTAAGCGTGTATCCAATAGCAACCTTCTAACGTCCTAAACGTATAAGGTCGTGTGTAAGTATATGTCTCAAAAGACCATCTATGTAAGTGGAGGGTTAATGTCCACTTAAATAACCGTGTAGGTGGAGGGTTAATGCCCACGTACGCTAGTTCACTCAACTAGTATGTCTAAATAAGTTGTTTATTAAAAATGTGTACGACCCGTTGGTGAAAGTTCGTAATAATAATTCTTAAAAAGACATTACTATTAGGTTTATTTGTTATGTACTTTGCCTTAGTATATATCATGTGTCAACGCGTTGTTATCGTATGTGGTTATAAGTCTTTGCCCAAGTTTAACACTTAGTGAAATAAGATTTTTAATTATGGTCCAAGTGTTCTACGTGTCGTTTTTCATTCGGGTTCTGTTTTCAAGTCTCGTTTTTTGTCCAAGTTACTAAATAATTCATCCAAACCCGTTTTGTTTACAATTCTTTCCAAAAATAGTAAGTTTCTAAAAATAGAAAGTTTGGCATTTTCGAAACCGAACCCCATTTTTGTTGACTTGGTCAAACCTTCTTGGTTTTAACCGAAACTTTTACCCAAACCATAGATATGTTTAAAAGTCCATAAAAGTCAGTTTTAACACTTATTGCATGTTCAGAAGGTGTCGGTTTTCATAAGTTAATAAAATCAGTCAACTTTTATATTTTTCCAGAAAATGCATCAGTTAGCCGAATTTTCTTAAAAATTTATATTCCGAATTAATTCCCAAGAAAAATATCATTTGTTCCCCCATAAATTATCTACTTCTAGTAATTTTTACATGAATTTTAGAGAAGTCTAATTATTTATAAAAATTACATGTGTCCTCTGAGGTCCAACAGTTGATCAATCTGGACATATGTATGAAGGTTACATTTCTGGGAAAATTCTACAAGGAACCAGTAAAAGTTGTCAACATGAAAGTTGTAGACAATGAAATGGGTGAAATTTTTACATGTATCCTTTGAAGATGTGTAGCTCGAGATATGGCCAAAATACTAAGGGTAAAGTTTCTGGATTTCTGGAACAGATTGTCTATGTGTTTTTATACAAATTATTAAAAATACTAAAAAACTCATAAAAATATGAGGTGTGTAGATTTTGAAATCTAACATCTTAAACTTGATTTTAGACTATAAAAACGCCAATTTTGAGTAAGAAATGAGTGAGAAACAATTTGGTGAATTTCGTATTATTTTCTAGACAGAAACAAAAGTTACTTTTCCATGACTTGCAAGTTGAGAGAAATGGTTTTTCAGCAAAGTTTTGTTATAATACTTGTTGAGTGAACTTATATCATGTTATTTATGTAATAACAAAGAAGAAAATTCCTTACAGTGATGTTATTGAAGATGTTAGGACAGAAATTAATTGGGAAGAACTTGTAGTTTGTTTTTCTTCAAAAATCTTGCAAAATTATGAAGTATTTGGGTGGTGGTTGTTGGTGGTCTTGTGGTGGATTATGGTGGTGGAGTGGTGGTTTGATGGCTGAGTTTATATCAAATTTTTTTGTGAGAGATAGAGTTGTATAGAGAAGGTGGAGAAAATGTGTGAGAGTGTGAAATAGTGAAAGAGTGAAATGAGTAAATGCATGAAATGTTTGTGGTCTTGTAAGAGAATCACAATGATTTATTTTTGCATGAATTTTTAGAGGTAGAGAGAAAGGTGTCTAGCTCCCCATGGTCCCCCATCTGATTTTGTGATTTAAATCTTTGATTCTCATATTGTGTTACGTACGGTGGTCGTTTACTCGTTATTTTCATTATTTGGTTAAATCGCGTAACGTTATTTTGAGTCGTTTAAATTAATGATATGTTTTGGATAATTTTTCCATTAAAATATTATTGAAATACTTTATCTTAAGTTATTGAAATATTATTTAGGGTTTCGTTTGGTTATTGGGTTCAGTTTGCGCGTTTTTACCGTATTTGTTACGTTTTAAACAAAACGTCTAGGTTTTTCGTGTATTATTATATAGAATGATAATATATGATAAATAACTTCTAAAAATAGATTTAAGTTATTTATATAAATGTTTTCACCAACGTCGTACATTGTGTCGGACTCCGTCCGATAGTTTTGCCCAATTATAGATAAACACATAATTGCATAAGTGTACATTCAAATATACATGTAATTACAAATATTTAGCCTAATACAAACTAAATACAAGTAATTAGGGTCTCCATTTAGGTTAAACAGTTAACCTAAATTGTCGGGTGTCACAAACTTGGTCAACATTTTTCAGCATTTAACATTTAACTCTAAAATGTTTTCCAACCAATATTTTAATTACAATTCAAAACCAATTTACAAACTTGATAACAATTAACACAAGTACCATTTCAAGCTAGATTTACTGTCACAATAACATGTCCCAACAGACTCCCCCTTGACAATATCTCTTGCATCTATGTCTTTAAATTGTCTTTGATCTTCACTTGTAAATCTTACTTCCAATATAAATCTTCAATTTCATGCAAAGCTTTACCATTGACTGATAATCTCTAGCAACATCTGTCCAACTTTTAATTGTTGTAATCTTGATCTTGTATAACATCAACAAATCAGCCTTTGACAAGTTCATCAGATGCCTTCTATCATAGATCTTCAAAATTTATCTTTCTCCTCCTTCAACTTCATCATTTGATTCAAGCATAATAGCTTACCATTTACATAATCTACTTCCCATCTTTTCATTTTGCTCAAAATATTCCGAGGCATAAGTTTTATCAGAATTTGTTGTATACATTTGACCGCAGGATAAACTTTCTTTCTCAGACGTCTCCCTGTTCTCTTGCTTCTTTCCTCAAGCTTGATCAATCTTCCTTTCCTTGGCTTCAATTTTTCAAACTTCATAGACCAACCCTTAGTCTTGATAATCTTTTCAACATATCTAGCATAAGTATCATTACTAGGGTTTTCAATAGTCAATCTCACCAAGTCACGAATCTCAAGACGAGGTTAACATCTAAATACACCTAACTTCTTCTCAAAGTACTGAACTCCATCATATCTCTTTATAGCAAAGAGTTTTAGTTCTGCATCATAGTACCAACCGATAATACCTCTTTTCGGTACACATTTTCCTATGATATCAGCTTCTGTAATCACACGCGCCCTTTTCTCTTTCTTCTTCTTGAGCAATTCTTGAATATAATTTGGGTTACCAACAAGATGCTTAAATCTTTCATCAATCTCATCAATATATTTTGTATCTGAATCAGTTGAATCATTCTCAAATTCCTCTAAATCAATCACTGGTTCTCCATGTTTATCTAAAACTACAAACTCAGTCTTTGATTGATCTATGACATGTTCATCTATATTTGCATCTATATACACACCTTCATCTAACCCAATCTGAGGAATTGATGTGCAATCTTCAGGAGATACAAATTCACCTTCCTCTAGATCATAATCTATCTCTTCATCAACTTCTTCCAGAATATCCGTATCGGATTCGCTGTCAACATTCTTTTCTTTAATCGATTCAAATAACACGAATTAGATAAAATAATATAAATTCTTTCATTGATTACCCTGAATCAATCTAAGAATTTTCTTTATTATCTCAATCGTGAAATCACAACTAATTATTAACCATCTCAAGTCTAAATTTTATATAATTAATCTTATATTATGTTAACTTGCTAAATAAAACCGAAAGTCTAAATCTTATATCAACTTATCTTATATACTTACAAAATGTTAATCTTTCAAAGATTATAAATAACATTACAATCAATCTAAAATTACAAATGTATATCAGTTTAATATTACAAATCATAACTACTTCTCACCAGCTTCACCAACTCCACTTCCACTTGACCAGCAGACTCAGACTCCCCCTGAATCATAGCTTGCTTACTCATCTTTGAAGTACCAGCCGGCTCACTATCTTTCTGTGCATTGGGATCATCATCTCTGTCATCACTCTGCTTCTTCCTCAGCTCATCCTCCTTGCATGACTCATGGTATGCCAGGATCTCCCCATGAGACGGCTTGTCCTTGTATAGATTCAAGACTAATCTCTCAAGATGACCAAGCTTTCTATGGTTACCCTCAGCATCTCTGAGAAACATCTTGTGTGCTTTTAACAGGTCATTGTAAGCTTGACCCTAAGTCGTAAATGCCTTTGCAAGAGTCAGATGTTGAGCTTCTAAAGTATGAACTCGAGATTCCAAGCTGGAAATGCATTTAGAAGCTTTCACCGGTGGTTGTGCAGGCTGTACAGTAGGCTGTGCAGATGCAGATCGTACATGTGTTTGAACCAGCTGTTCAAATGCATCACTCAGCAAACCCGCAGCAACACGACTAGCCTTGTTAGTCGGAAACCAGGAAGTAGGAGTAGTAGAAGCATGCACCTATACATAACTTAAATGAGTAAAAGTCACAGAATAATAGAATAATCTGTCTCAATCTTAGATTAAGCAAGCAATACCAACAAAATACGTATCTTTAACCTTCTCTGAGGTCTCAGAAACAGTGACTGTTGATCGTCGCCTCTTAGGTTAAGCCTGAGCAGGCTGTCTTTCCCTAGCAACTTTTATAGAAAATATCTATCTCAGTATCTAGTTTAAATTTTTACAGCATACTACAAATACTCATAAGTATATAAGTTTAACTGGACGAGACAAATTCCCAATAGTTAATTGAGTAATTGCAGAGCGAATACGCTTCCTGCGTGATGTCTCTAGAGGTCGAACCTCATCTTCAGAATCTTCATCAAGTAATTGATAATCAGGATCTCGTTCATTAGCTTTTCTCTTTCCACAATTACCCTTGATCCTTTCCTAATCATCCCCGAAGGAATGCCCGTGGAAGATCTAGGTCGAAGATTTGTACCATTGTCCGTTTCCTCAGAATCAGAGTCAGATGCAATGACACCATCTTTACCCAAACCACCTGATGTCCCAGCATCTTGTCCATCGTGCCTCAGTTCAACCTATGGGCCTACATCCTCCTGTGATGTAGTATATTCAAACTTTTATGATTAGATATTAATCTCTATCATCTAAGTTTCAAAATAGTTATAGGTAAATACAAAAATAAGTACCTGAGGTTGATAATCCTCAATCGCTTGAAGTACTGGATCGGTGACATCATCTTGATGACCCAGTACCTCCTGCACAATGTAACACCTCCAAAATCACTGTTTAGCGGAAGCAAGCTTTGGGGTGCTACTAATCAAATATCACAGCACAAAAGTAAAGCAAACGACATCTATATGCAATGTTTGTAAAATAGTTACATTTCCATACATAAAATGTTTGAAACATGGCGTTTCTGGTTACAAAATGAAGTTCCCTAGAGTCCGCGTGTAAAGCGGGAGATTCTATTACATAATCATAATAAATACAAAAGATAATACTTAGAATCTCTGTTAAATGCAATGTAGAAATCATGCGACTCTAGCTAGTATCCTGAGGGAATCCTACTTCGTCTGTATACCTGAGATACAAAGCTAAAAAGTGTCAACCAAAAAGGTTGGTGAATCTTACAGGTTTAGTAGTAAAGTAGTAGTTATGAACCACAAGTATGTACCGGCGTTGCTATCAAGCAAAGTAAGTAAAATCAGTAAATCATCACAAGTGCCATGAGCTCACAAGTTGAAGCTTAACAGTTAATGTGAATGGTACAGTCAAGTACGGCATCACGTACCCCCGTGAGTGATATCCGAACACTCATAAGTAACAAATACTAATATGCCTGTTTCTACGTGTAAATCAGTACGTGGTGGCGCTACCACCCTAGGCAGGGATTGTCAGTCCCAAATGGATCCATTTACTAGTAATCGCGCTTAAGTCGATAACTAACAACTCATGATAGGAGGATTTCAGTGGATAAAAGTAACTCATGCAAAGTTCGTGTAAAAGCAGTAGTAAAATCAGTACAGTACATTGCGTTCACATGTAAAATGGTAGCTAAGTATCTCACCCCAAAGTATAAAAACAGTAAAAGTGGGGCTATAAGACTCACCTGAGTCTGGTAAGTACGTATGTGAAATCGAGTAAGTAAAGCGGATGTAATTCCGTATGTGATTCTCCGAACCTTGCAACTTTCTGGCATCCGGAACGCACAAGGTTGTAAGTAAATAAGTAAGTAAGTTGGTGTCGTGAAAGATCACCCATGCTAGTTGTCCACTCAACTAGGAAATGTCCAAGTGTTCGTTTAGTAATCCGTTTGTATTTTGAAAACAAGTATGGCCCGTTGGTGACGGTTTGTAATTATAATCCAAAAGAGTTATTATTATATGTATTGTTGTATCAAGTTTCATTATTATTTGTAAGTGTTCGACACTTAGTTGCGAAAAGTATTTACAAGTTCCTGGATGACGGGGGTCCGGGGGCAGCGCCCCTGGTAGCGGGGTCCAAGGGGCGGCAGCCCCTGGCGGGGTCCAAGGGGCAGAGCCCCTGGCTGGGGTCGAGCTAGTCCGGCTGCGGACTGAAATTGTGTTGCGAACTGAGTTCGCGGTGCGAACTGAGTTCGGTTCGCAGCACAAGGTTCAGTTCGCAGGTCGACTCGCAGGTCAACTCGTAGGTCAACTCGCAAGTCGACTCGCAAGTCAACTCGCAGGTCAACTCGCAAGTCAACTCGCAAGTGGGTTCGGTTCGCAGTTTGGGTTCGCGAGTTCAGTTTTTGGTAGGTAAATCTCGGTTCGTAGCTCGATCTGTGAGCTGAGACGCATCTCAGTTCGCAGACGGGGCTGTTTGTGCAAATCAAGTTTTAAAATGCCATTTATCTTGGTTTTTGGACATAATCTTGTTGGGTAAATGTTCTAGCATGTAAATCTAAGCTTTATAAGTAATTTAAAAGGGGTTTCAAGTATTCTTACCAAGAAATCGAAAATGGAGGAGATGGGGGAGATGAAGATGAAGTTCTTGATACTCCTTGCTTCCTTGTGATGATGATGGCCGATTTAATGGTGGTGGTGTTGCTGCTTTCCTCAGTTTTTAGAGAGAGAGAGGTATGAAAATGAGTAGAGAGAGAGAGATGAGAGGATTTTTGGTGGAAGTTGTGTGTGTGAAAAATGAGGTGAGTGAAGGAAGGGAAAGGAAGAAAAGGGAAAGGGGTTCTCGGGTCGGGTCCGCGGGTTTGAGCCGACCCGCTTGCGGGTTTAGGCTCGTGGATTCGTTTCTTAGATTTGCGTTGCGTTTGTTAGTCGCCTAAAGGTCGTTTCGCGTTATGGGTTAAAGTATATCCGAATATGTTTAACTGATGTATTTTATCAAAATACTTAATATTGGGTTATAAAAATCTGATTTGATTTATTTTCTTTTGTTGGGCGGGTTTCGCGTGCTTCGTTGCGTTCGGAAGGTTTTAAATGATACTAGATACGTGTAATATATTTTCACAATATATTAAAGCAAATAATGTTTGTTTGGTTAATTCCACATTATTTAAAAGTTTTTTTTTTTTTTTTTTTTTTTTTTTTTGTCACCAACGTCCAATCTAATTTGTATCGGACCTCGTCCGTTTGGTAAGTGTACGATTTAAACGAATCGCGTACGCGTGTAAGTAATTTCACAAAAGTCTCATATATTTAGATTAATACAAAACTAAATACATGAAATTACAAGTAGTTTAGGCACTAATCCAAAGTCCTAAATTGGCGGGTGTTACATTCTCCCCTTGTTAATAGAATTTCGTCCCGAAATTGAGTTCAAGTCGTATGAGTAGAGTCTGTGAACAAGTGTGGGTATTTCAGTCGCATTTGGTCTTCCCGTTCCCAAGTGAATTCAGGACCGCGCCTCGAATTCCACCTGACCTTGACAATGGGAATACGACTCTGTTTTAAACGTTTGACCTCTCGGTCCATTATTTCTGCGGGTTCCTCGACAAAGTGGAGTTTATCATCGATTTGTATTTCGTCGAGTGGCACAATCATTGTCTCATCAGACAGACATTTCTTCAAGTTAGAAATGTGAAAGGTAGGATGCACGCTACTAAGTTCGGTATGTAGCTGTAGTCGATACGCCACTGGACCAATTCTCTCGAGAATTTCAAATGGTCCAATGTACCTAGGGTTCAGTTTTCCTCGTTTTCCGAATCGAATAACACCT
The DNA here is from genome assembly GCA_963422505.1 of Pseudognaphalium luteoalbum. Taxonomy (NCBI): domain Eukaryota; kingdom Viridiplantae; phylum Streptophyta; class Magnoliopsida; order Asterales; family Asteraceae; genus Pseudognaphalium; species Pseudognaphalium luteoalbum. The sequence continues at coordinate 59,572,337 of OY730195.1, read as the reverse complement.
TTCCATGGTGCCACCTTAAGAAGTACCTTGTCCCCAACCTGGAATTCAAGGTGTTTGCGTCTCACGTCAGCGTAACTTTTCTGACGATCACGTGCGGCTTTCAGCCGGTTTTGGATACCAACGATCTTTTCTGTCGTTTCGTGTATGATTTCTGGACCGGTGAGTTGTGTATCTCCCACCTCAGTCCAGCAGATAGGTGATCGGCACTTACGTCCGTAGAGTGCCTCGAAAGGTGCTGTAACACCCGCCAAATTAGGACTAGAAATTAGTGCCTAATTCTCTGTTAATACATGTAATTAGTTCTGTGTTAGGCTAATTGATGTATCAAATTATATATTGTTGAATATATATACAAAAATGCGATTTGTGTAAATCGTACGCAAACTAAATCGAATGTATTTCGGTTCAAGTAAAATACGGACGTTGGTGATTAATTTTATTGATTAATATAAAAATTATATATTGACAATAACATACCAAAAATATTATTTTGATAATATTTCGAGTTCACTTCGTATCATATTATAAGAGTCTACGCGACTTAGACATAAAACGCGTAACAAACGAGACCAATTGGACTATTAAATAAATGGTAAAAATACTTGAAAAGTTTATTTAATTAACCTCTGTCTCCTTTAAAAACTTACACTTTAAAATAATTAAAATAGTTATTTAACGATTAACGATCGGGGAAACGAACACCGCGCGGAGCGCGAATGCACGGAGCTAAAAGTGGAGACCCACACATGGGTGGATCCCCACCCAAAAATCTGCCTAAAGGGTGAGGTCATCACCTCCCCACCCTCACTTTACTCTTTCTTCTTCTCTTTCTTCTCCCCTTTTTCTCTCCACAACAACACCACCACCATTTCTACCACCACCTTCCACCACAAAATAACACCATAAAAACACCTCAAATCACCACGCTCATTTGGAGAAAAAGAAGCATCTCGCAAGGATCTACACTTCTATCTTTCCGGAATCCCGATTCATCGCGTTGTAAGTTTCCGACAAAATCCCGAAACCTTTCGATTTCGAGTATTTTTGAGTTCTAGTTGTTTCTTTGAGCTTAAAATGTCCAAATATGGGTTGGGTAAAAGTTTCAGGTCGAACGGTGGCCGGAAAACACCTTTTTGGCAAAAATTCCGGCCAACAGCCCGTAGTGTCGCAGAGGCTCCAGGCCATCTGCGACACTAGGCTTAGTGTCGCATGAATCACCCTAGTGTCGCACAGTGCGACACTAGTAATAGTGTCGCATAAGTTCCTAGTGTCGCATATAGCGACACAAGCGTTAGTGTCGCATAATCTGTTAATGTCGCATGATGCGACACTAGTCGTAGTGTCGCATAAATTCTTAAGGTCGCATGGTGCGACACTAGCCGTAGTGTCGCAGGATTCGTAATGTCGCAGAAACCTTTGTGTCGCATAAATCACTAGTGTCGCATGTAGCGACACTAGCCCAGTGTCGCATGAGTCAGAAAACACAAATTTTACCAAGTGTCGAGACCTAAAATTTTATCACCCAAATTCAAGGCCAGATGCGTTTTTCACCAAAGCAATATAGTAGAAATAAAAATTTTTCCAAGCTCGACCCCAGCCAGGGGCTCTGCCCCTTGGACCCCGCCAGGGGCTGCCGCCCCTTGGATCCCGCTACCAGGGGCGCTGCCCCCGGACCCCCGTACTTAGATTCCGTAAGCGCGTTTCTCACCAAGTGTTGAACTTGCACAATTTCAAATACTCGTGCGATACGACTTCTATAACACGTTGAAACACACTATTCAAGTATAACGTTTCGAGACCAAAATTATAATAATGAGATTTTTATTACAAACAATCACCAACGGGCCGTACACATAATTTCAAACAATCGAACAAATAACCGAATCGTAGTAATTTGGACATTATAAGTTGAACGAACAACTACAAGGTAGTCTTGATAGATACCTTCGCATACTTATAACCATCGCGTGTCGTGGACACCCTCAGGTTACAAGTCTTTGGACTTCAATACTCGGCTAATCAATTCCAGTTTATTGTTATAAACTCTAAAGGCTCAGGTGAGTCTTACAGCCCCACTTTTTACTGTTTTACTATTGGGGTGAGATATATTGCTTGCTTTTATGAACACAAGTACTGAATTACATATTTACCAAACGGAATTGCATGAGTTTTCTCACCATTTATTTGGGGAAGTCCCTCCATCATATATCGTTAGTTATGGACTTAAGCGCGAACACTAGTTAATGGATCCATTAGGGAAATGACCCTCCCCGCCCGGGGTAGTAGCGCTACCACGAACTGTACTGTATAAACGGGCGACTATCATTCGTTACTCAGCTTGCTCAGGTTCGAGCATGTCTCGGGGGCAAATTACTACTTACGGGTTAAGCTTCGATTATGAGCCTCATGGCAACGGTAAAACTTATTTACTTACATTTGCTGGATTGCAAATACTTGATTTACGCCTGCGGGCCTTACTGACGAAATCTTGTGTTCATATACCAATACTATTTATAAACCTGTGAGATTCACCAACCTTCGTGTTGACCTGTTTTAGCTTATATCTCAGGTACACATATGGAGTAGGATCCCTTCCGAGTACTAGCTAGAGTCGCATGATTTCTACAATTGCATTTATCGGAGATTCTTAGCATCATCTTTTGTATTTATTATGATTATGTAATAGAATCTCCCGCTATACGCGTGGACCCTAGGGAACCTCATTTTGTAACGAAAACAGTATGTTTTCAAACCCTATTTCGTAATGGTATGTAACTAATTATTACAAACGTCTCATTTAGAAGTCGTTTGCTATACTTTTGTGCTGTGATATTTGATTAGTAGCACCCCAAAGCTTGCTTCCGCTGAACGGTGATCTTGGGGGTGTTACAGATTGGTATCAGAGCCTAAGGTTATAGTGAACTAGGTTGCATTTAGTGGGCCTAGACTATGACCATTAGGCAGTATTCCTTATTAAGTATGATTAGGTTCAGTGATTGCATGGTACTGGTTTAATTTAACATAGCCTGATCAACTATGTACAATTAAGGGAGTATGATGTGAAATCTGAAAGGAATCATGACTGAACAGGATACACTAGTTGACTCTGACCTCGAGAGAACCGTGACTTTTACTTGTTTGTGCTAGACACACATTAGACTATTATGTGGTATATAATTATATATACATAGATAGGCCTCGTTCTCACTAAATATCTTAGGCTATATTATATATGTATTATATGAATATAGGCCCAATCTTTCTAAGGCTTTGTCTCAAATGGCATACCTTCCTACCGCTGCACCTACCAAAATAGGAAACAAAAATCGAAGCCTTATCTTCTACGGTAGAGGCAACCACAACAACCGCTCACACGAATGTAACAAGCAACGAAACTATAACCCCATGAAAGATCCGTCACACTGTTATCGTATATTCTATCATATACACATGAGACATATCATAAATTCGTACAAATCTCTTATTTCTCCTTTCTTGTTCTTCTTGTTAAGCATCATGCCTCCACGACGCCAGGTCACCCTCAGCGAAACCGAAATAGCGGATCTGATTGCCCGCAGTGTGGCTCAAGCGTTGGCTACCCGCGCACCTACTCCTAGTAGCGAAGATACAGCTACCAATGCTCCACAACCCAAACCCTGCTCTTACAAAGACTTTCAGAACTGCAAACCTTTGAGCTTTGCAGGTACCGAAGGAGCAATCGGTCTAGTACGCTGGATCGAGAAAATCGAATCTGTATTCCTTATTTGCAACTGCACAGAGGGAGACAAGGTCACGTTCTCCGCCAGTACGTTTTCTGACATCGCTCTCACTTGGTGGAACACTTATGCCCAGACAGTGGGTATTGCAAACGCTTACAAACTTGCATGGGAGGAGTTAAAGCTGATGTTGAGGGGCGAGTACTGCCCCAGAGATGAATTGAAACAGCTAGAAGTAGAGTTCTGGAACCACAAAATGCAGGGAGATGACATCACGGGTTATACCAACCGTTTTCACCAACTGGCACTTCTGTGCCCATCCATGGTCGACCCTGAGTATAAGAGGATCGAGAAATACGTAGATGGACTCCCCGGCAGACTTCAAGACCTGGTGACTTCATCCAAACCGGGTACTATTCAGAGTGCCATTCGCATGGCACACGAACTAACGGCCAACTCTGTCCGCCGTGGCACAACTTCAACCCCAACAACAAACAATAAACGCAAGTGGGACGGAAATCCCAACTCATCAAATCAAACCACCAACAAGAAGCCTGAGTCTGTTAAGGCTTATTCATCGGGATCTGCAGAAGGGAAAAGGTATATTGGGAACAAGCCCTACTGTCCCAAATGCAACCGCCATCATGACGGTTCTTGCCCATGTTCCAAATGCAAACGGTTCGGGCACCTCGCCAAGGATTGCCGGACCAACATTCCTACCCCTGATTCCAACGCGCCAAAGACCTGCTTTGGGTGCGGAAATTCTGGGCATTTCAAGATTAATTGCCCTAAGCTGAAAAACAACAACCCTGCTCGCAGCAGAGCATTCGTTATCAAGGCTGGGGAAGCCAGACAAGACCCGAACGTGGTAACAGGTACTTTTCTTCTCAACAACCTTACTGTTTCGATATTATTCGATACCGGCGCTGATAGAAGCTTCATTTCTGAGAAATTTAGCCCTCTGCTTGACACCATTCCTACTGCCCTAGATACTAAGTACATCGTAGAGCTAGCTAACGGCAATCTAATTGAGACTGATAGCATTATACGTGGTTGTACGCTAAACCTCTCAAACGAACTCTTTTCCATTGATTTAATACCGGTAGAGATCGGCAGTTTTGACATTATTATCGGTATGGATTGGCTATCCATGCACCGAGCTGAAATCGTCTGTTTTGACAAACTCGTTCGTATACCTCTCGTCTCCGGTGGAACCTTAGTTATACAAGGGGAGACCGGTAAACAGAAACTGAATATCGTATCGTGCATGAAAACTAGAAAATACTTACGAAAGGGATATCAAGCCATCCTCGCACATGTCACCGAGAAGAAGCCAGAGGAGAAACGACTTGAGGATGTGCCGATCGTGCGGGATTTCCCGGAAGTCTTTCCTGAGGACTTGCCCGGACTCCCGCCACCTAGACAAATCGAATTCCAAATCGAACTTGTGTCGGGGGCTGCACCCGTAGCACGAGCTCCGTATCGTTTAGCACCCTCCGAAATGCAGGAGTTGTCTAACCAAATACAGGAACTCCTGGATAGAGGATTCATCCGACCAAGTTCCTCGCCTTGGGGAGCTCCAGTCTTATTCGTGAAAAAGAAAGATGGATCATTCCGCATGTGTATCGATTACCGAGAGCTGAATAAGCTGACCATAAAGAATCGGTATCCACTCCCTCGAATCGATGACCTATTCGATCAACTGCAAGGATCGAGTGTTTACTCAAAAATTGACCTACGGTCAGGTTATCATCAACTCCGTGTTCGTGACGACGATATCCCAAAAACAGCTTTTCGAACACGATATGGGCATTATGAATTCCAAGTGATGCCATTCGGCTTAACCAACGCACCGGCAGTATTCATGGACCTTATGAATCGGGTGTGCAAACCATATCTGGACAAGTTCGTCATTGTGTTCATTGACGACATCCTGATCTACTCACGCAACGAGCAGGAGCATGCTCAGCATCTGAAAACCGTTCTGGAACTTCTTAAACATGAGGAGTTATATGCCAAATTCTCTAAGTGTGAGTTCTGGATCCAAACCGTTCAATTCCTTGGGCACGTCATTGACAGCCAGGGAATCCATGTTGATCCCGCCAAGATTGAAGCAATCAAGGGCTGGGAGTCACCGACCACCCCAACCGAAGTGAGACAATTCTTAGGTCTCGCTGGGTATTACCGTCGATTCATTGAGAACTTTTCCAAAATAGCTGTTCCTCTCACGACACTGACTCAGAAAGATAAGAAATTCAATTGGACCGACAAACAAGAGTCAGCCTTCCAACTACTGAAACACAAACTTTGCAGTGCACCAATCTTGTCCCTACCTGAAGGCACTGATGACTTCGTGGTTTACTGCGATGCTTCCCACCAAGGACTGGGTTGCGTGCTAATGCAACGGGAAAAAGTCATTGCCTACGCCTCGCGACAACTGAAAATTCATGAGAAAAACTATACGACGCACGATCTAGAATTAGGTGCCGTGGTATTCGCGTTGAAAATCTGGAGACATTACCTCTACGGTACGAAAAGTACTATCTTTACCGATCACAAAAGCCTCCAACACATATTTGATCAGAAAGATCTAAACATGAGGCAACGTCGTTGGGTCGAATTGCTTAGTGACTACGACTGCGAAATCAAATACCACCCAGGCAAGGCGAACGTGGTTGCCGATGCCTTGAGCCGAAAAGAACGAGTAAAACCCCTCCGAGTCCGAGCACTCAGTATTACCATCCATAACGACCTCCTCGCCCAAGTTATTGCCGCTCAAATCGAAGCACTCAAACCTGAAAACATCATCCACGAAGCCTTGCGGGGCATGGATAAACAATTCGAAATCAAACCTGACGAAACTCGGTACTTCTCCAACCGGGTATGGCTACCCAAATTCGGAAACTTGCGAGATTTGGTGATGGCTGAAGCTCACAAATCTCGATACTCTATACATCCTGGTTCTGACAAGATGTATCACGACATCAAAGGGTTGTATTGGTGGCCTAACATGAAAATTGACATCGCCTTGTACGTCAGTAAATGCTTAACTTGTTCCAAGGTCAAGGCCGAACACCAAAGACCTTCGGGATTGCTCCAACAACCTGAAATCCCTCAATGGAAATGGGAACAAATTTCCATGGACTTTATTACCAAACTGCCGAAAACTTCAAACGGTTGCGACACCATTTGGGTGATTGTGGACCGCCTCACGAAATCTGCCCATTTCCTCGCCATCAAAGAAACTGACAAGATGGAGCGTCTGGCTCGCATCTACATCAAGGAAATCGTTTCACGACACGGTGTACCTATCTCGATCATCTCGGATAGGGATAGTCGCTTTACTTCCAACTTCTGGCAATCATTACAAAAATCCCTTGGTACTCGTTTAGATATGAGTACCGCTTACCACCTGCAAACTGATGGCCAGAGCGAACGAACTATTCAAACACTGGAGGATATGTTACGTGCATGCGTAATTGACTTCGGTAATTCTTGGGAAAACCACCTACCACTGTGTGAGTTCTCATACAATAACAGCTACCATACCAGCATTAAGGCTGCACCTTTCGAGGCACTTTACGGACGTAAGTGTCGATCACCTATCTGCTGGACTGAGATGGGAGATACCCAACTCACTGGTCCAGAAATCATTCACGAAACCACCGAGAAGATCGTTGGTATCCAAAACCGGCTGAAAGCTGCACGTGATCGTCAGAAGAGTTACGCTGACGTGAGACGCAAACACCTTGAGTTCCAGGTTGGGGACAAGGTACTCCTCAAAGTGGCACCATGGAAGGGTGTCATTCGATTCGGAAAACGAGGCAAACTAAACCCTAGGTACATTGGACCGTTTGAAATTCTCGAGAGAATCGGTCCAGTGGCGTATCGATTGCAGCTACCTACCGAACTTAGTGGCGTACATCCTACCTTTCACATTTCTAACTTAAAGAAATGTCTGTCTGATGAGACACTAATTATACCACTCGATGAAATACAAATCGATGATAAACTTCATTTCGTTGAGGAACCCATAGAGATCATGGACCGCGAGGTCAAACAGCTTAAACAAAGTCGTATTCCCATCGTTAAGGTCAAGTGGAATTCGCGGCGCGGTCCGGAGTTCACTTGGGAACGGGAAGACCAAATGCGACTCAAGTATCCTCAGTTATTCACTGACCCCACATCAAATGCTACGTTGAGTTAAATTTCGGGACGAAATTCTCCTAACAGGGGGAGAATGTAACACCCGCCAAATTAGGACTAGAAATTAGTGCCTAATTCTCTGTTAATACATGTAATTAGTTCTGTGTTAGGCTAATTGATGTATCAAATTATATATTGTTGAATATATATACAAAAATGCGATTTGTGTAAATCGTACGCAAACTAAATCGAATGTATTTCGGTTCAAGTAAAATACGGACGTTGGTGATTAATTTTATTGATTAATATAAAAATTATATATTGACAATAACATACCAAAAATATTATTTTGATAATATTTCGAGTTCACTTCGTATCATATTATAAGAGTCTACGCGACTTAGACATAAAACGCGTAACAAACGAGACCAATTGGACTATTAAATAAATGGTAAAAATACTTGAAAAGTTTATTTAATTAACCTCTGTCTCCTTTAAAAACTTACACTTTAAAATAATTAAAATAATTATTTAACGATTAACGATCGGGGAAACGAACACCGCGCGGAGCGCGAATGCACGGAGCTAAAAGTGGAGACCCACACATGGGTGGATCCCCACCCAAAAATCTGCCTAAAGGGTGAGGTCATCACCTCCCCACCCTCACTTTACTCTTTCTTCTTCTCTTTCTTCTCCCCTTTTTCTCTCCACAACAACACCACCACCATTTCTACCACCACCTTCCACCACAAAATAACACCATAAAAACACCTCAAATCACCACGCTCATTTGGAGAAAAAGAAGCATCTCGCAAGGATCTACACTTCTATCTTTCCGGAATCCCGATTCATCATGTTGTAAGTTTCCGACAAAATCCCGAAACCTTTCGATTTCGAGTATTTTTGAGTTCTAGTTGTTTCTTTGAGCTTAAAATGTCCAAATATGGGTTGGGTAAAAGTTTCAGGTCGAACGGTGGCCGGAAAACACCTTTTTGGCGAAAATTCCGGCCAACAGCCCGTAGTGTCGCAGAGGCTCCAGGCCATCTGCGACACTAGGCTTAGTGTCGCATGAATCACCCTAGTGTCGCACAGTGCGACACTAGTAATAGTGTCGCATAAGTTCCTAGTGTCGCATATAGCGACACAAGCGTTAGTGTCGCATAATCTGTTAATGTCGCATGATGCGACACTAGTCGTAGTGTCGCATAAATTCTTAAGGTCGCATGGTGCGACACTAGCCGTAGTGTCGCAGGATTCGTAATGTCGCAGAAACCTTTGTGTCGCATAAATCACTAGTGTCGCATGTAGCGACACTAGCCCAGTGTCGCATGAGTCAGAAAACACAAATTTTACCAAGTGTCGAGACCTAATATTTTATCACCCAAATTCAAGGCCAGATGCGTTTTTCACCAAAGCAATATAGTAGAAATAAAAATTTTTCCAAGCTGACCTGGCAGCTCGACCCCAGCCAGGGGCTCTGCCCCTTGGACCCCGCCAGGGGCTGCCGCCCCTTGGATCCCGCTACCAGGGGCGCTGCCCCCAGACCCCCGTACTTAGATTCCGTAAGCGCGTTTCTCACCAAGTGTTGAACTTGCATAATTTCAAATACTCGTGTGATACGACTTCTATAACACGTTGAAACACACTATTCAAGTATAACGTTTCGAGACCAAAATTATAATAATGAGATTTTTATTACAAACAATCACCAACGGGCCGTACACATAATTTCAAACAATCGAACAAATAACCGAATCGTAGTAATTTGGACATTATAAGTTGAACGAACAACTACAAGGTAGTCTTGATAGATACCTTCGCATACTTATAACCATCGCGTGTCGTGGACACCCTCAGGTTACAAGTCTTTGGACTTCAATACTCGGCTAATCAATTCCAGTTTATTGTTATAAACTCTAAAGGCTCAGGTGAGTCTTACAGCCCCACTTTTTACTGTTTTACTATTGGGGTGAGATATATTGCTTGCTTTTATGAACACAAGTACTGAATTACATATTTACCAAACGGAATTGCATGAGTTTTCTCACCATTTATTTGGGGAAGTCCCTCCATCATATATCGTTAGTTATGGACTTAAGCGCGAACACTAGTTAATGGATCCATTAGGGAAATGACCCTCCCCGCCCGGGGTAGTAGCGCTACCACGAACTGTACTGTATAAACGGGCGACTATCATTCGTTACTCAGCTTGCTCAGGTTCGAGCATGTCTCGGGGGCAAATTACTACTTACGGGTTAAGCTTCAATTATGAGCCTCATGGCAACGGTAAAACTTATTTACTTACATTTGCTGGATTGCAAATACTTGATTTACGCCTGCGGGCCTTACTGACGAAATCTTGTGTTCATATACCAATACTATTTATAAACCTGTGAGATTCACCAACCTTCGTGTTGACCTGTTTTAGCTTATATCTCAGGTACACATATGGAGTAGGATCCCTTCCGAGTACTAGCTAGAGTCGCATGATTTCTACAATTGCATTTATCGGAGATTCTTAGCATCATCTTTTGTATTTATTATGATTATGTAATAGAATCTCCCGCTATACGCGTGGACCCTAGGGAACCTCATTTTGTAACGAAAACAGTATGTTTTCAAACCCTATTTCGTAATGGTATGTAACTAATTATTACAAACGTCTCATTTAGAAGTCGTTTGCTATACTTTTGTGCTGTGATATTTGATTAGTAGCACCCCAAAGCTTGCTTCCGCTGAACGGTGATCTTGGGGGTGTTACAGGTGCAGCCTTTATGCTGGTATGGTAGCTGTTGTTGTATGAAAACTCACACAATGGTAAATGGTTTTCCCAAGAAATACCGAAGTCAACTACGCAGGCACGTAGCATATCCTCCAGTGTTTGAATAGTTCATTCACTTTGGCCATCAGTTTGCGGGTGATAAGCAGTACTCATATACAGACGAGTACCGAGGGATTTTTGTAATGATTGCCAAAAGTTGGAAGTAAATTGACTGTCCCTATCCGAGATGATCGAGGTAGGTACACCATGTCTTGAAACAATTTCTTTGATGTAGGTGCGAGCTAAATGCTCCATCTTGTCAGTTTCCTTGATGGCTAGAAAATGGGCAGATTTCGTGAGACGGTCTACAATCACCCAAATGGTATCGTAACCGCCCGAAGTTCTCGGTAGTTTGGTAATAAAGTCCATGGAAATTTGCTCCCATTTCCATTGAGGGATTTCAGGTTGTTGGAGCAATCCTGAGGGTCTTTGGTGTTCGGCCTTGACCTTGGAACAAGTTAAGCATTTACTGACGTATACGGCGATGTCAGCTTTCATGTTAGGCCACCAATACAATCCTTTGATGTCGTGATACATCTTTTCAAAACCAGGATGTATAGAGTATCGAGATTTGTGAGCTTCAGCCATCACCAAATCTCGTAAGTTTCCGAGTTTGGGTAACCATACTCGGTTAGAGAAGTACCGAGTTCCATCAGGCTTGATTTCAAATTGTTTATCTATGCCCCGCAAGGCTTCATTGACAATGTTTTCGGGTTTGAGTGCTTCGAGTTAAGCGGCAAGAACTTGGGTGATGAGATTGTTGTGGATTGTAATACTGAGTGCTCGAACTCGGAGGGGTTTCACTCGTTCTTTACGACTTAAGGCGTCGGCCACAACGTTGGCTTTTCCCGGATGGTAACGGATCTCACAGTCGTAATCGGTAAGTAATTCGACCCAACGGTGTTGTCTCATGTTTAGGTCTTTCTGGTCGAAGATGAGTTGGAGACTCTTGTGATCAGTAAAGATTGTACACTTGGTACCATACAAGTAGTGTCTCCAGATTTTAAGAGTGAATACAACTGCTCCCAACTCTAGGTCATGAGTGGTGTAATTCTTTTCGTGGACCTTGTGTTGCCGAGAGGCGTAAGCGATAACTTTTTCTCGTTGCATCAACACGCAACCGAGTCCTTGGTGTGAGGCATCACAGTACACCACGAAGTCATCGTTACCCTCGGGTAAGGATAGGACAGGTGCACTGCAGAGTTTTTGTTTAAGCAGTTGAAAAGCTGACTCTTGTACATCGGTCCAATCGAACTTCTGTTCTTTCTGAGTCAGGGCGGTGAGGGGTTTGGCTATTTTCGAAAAGTTCTCAATGAATCGTCTGTAGTATCCGACGACTCCTAAGAATTGGCGTACCTCAGTAGGTGTACTAGGTGCTTGCCAGCATTTGATAGCCTCGATTTTTGAAGGATCAACATGGATTCCTTGAGTGTCAACCACGTGTCCAAGGAATTGTACGGTTTGCATCCAGAACTCACACTTAGAGAATTCAGCGTACAACTCTTCGTGCTTGAGTAGTTCTAGGATGGCTTTCAGGTGTTGCGCGTGTTCTTGTTCATTGCGCAAATAAATTAGAATGTCGTCTATGAAGACAATGACAAACTTGTCGAGGTAAGGCTTACACACCCGATTCATAAGGTCCATGAATACTGCCGATGCGTTGGTTAGGCTGAATGGCATTACTTGGAATTCGTAATGCCCATAACGAGTTCGGAAAGTAGTTTTTGGGATGTCTTCGTCCCCAACTCGGAGTTGGTGGTAACCTGACCGTAGATCGATCTTTGAATAGAAACTCGACCCCTGAAGTTGGTCGAACAGGTCATCAATGCGGGGAAGTGGGTAACGGTTCCTGACGGTTAATTTGTTGAGTTCACGGTAGTCGATGCACATACAGAAAGCACCGTCTTTCTTTTTCACGAACAAGATCGGAGCTCCCCAGGGTGAGGAACTCGGTCGAATGAATCCTTTGTCCAGGAGTTCCTGTAACTAGGTAGACAACTCCTGAAGTTCGGAAGGTGCTAAACGATATGGTGCTCGTGCCACGGGTGCCGAGCCGGGCACAAGGTCAATAGAGAATTCGACTTGTCTAGGTGGCGGGAGGCCCGACAAGTCTTCAGGAAAGACTTCTGGGAAGTCTCGAACGATAGGCACATCCTCAAGCCGCTTCTCCTCCAACTTGTTCTCCATAACATGTGCGAGGATGGCTTGGTACCCTTTTCTCAAATATTTTCGGGTTTTCATGCAAGATATGATGTTTATTCTCGTCCCACCGGTCTCCCCTTGTATGATCAAAGTTCCACCGGTGACGAGAGGAATGCGGACAATTTTGTCATAATAGACGATTTCAGCTCGGTGCTTGGACAACCAGTCCATACCAATGATGACGTTGAAACTTCCAATTTCAACAGGCATAAGGTCTATCTAAAAGGTTTCGTTGGCTAAGTTCAAAGTGCAATTAGGTATCACACTATCGGTTTCTATGAGTTTACCATTTGCTAGTTCTACGGTGTACTTAACATCTAGAGCAACAGGGGTGATGTCAAGTAGGGGATAAAACTCATCAGAAATAAAGCTTCTATCAGCACCAGTATCAAATAGAATAGAGGCAGTTAAGTTGTTGAGGAGGAACATACCCGTGACCACATTCGGGTCCTGGCGGGCATCGCCGGCGTTGAGTACAAACGCTCTTCCCCTTGCGTTGTTGTTGTTGTTCTTCAGCTTCGGGCAATCTTTTCTGAAATGCCCAGTACCGTTGCACTCATAACAGGTCCTTGGTGCAGAAGTATTGGTGCCAGTGGTGTTTGATCTACAATCCTTGGCCAAGTGTCCAAATCTCTTACACTTGCTACAGGGGCAAGAACCATGATGGTGTCGTTGGCACTTAGAGCAATAGGGCTTGGTTCCCATGTACGCTCCCTTGTCATCAGAACCGGAGGTGTAGGCTTTAATGATTTCGGGTTTCTTGTTTTGGTGGTTGTTGTGGTTGTCAGACCATTTTCTTTTGTTGTTGTTGGAGGATGGAGTGGGTGGTTCAGGATCCTCGTTCATGGCCATGAGTTCATGAGCCAATCGGATAGCACCATCAATGGTGGTTTGGTTTGAGGAGGCGACGTTCCCCCGGACGGGTTCCGGAAGACCGCGAATGTATTTTCTGATCTTGTCAGACTCGGTGCTGACCATTGTTGGGCGGAGGATGGCAAGCTTGTTAAACCTCGAGGTGTATCTATCAATGTCGGTCCCCTGCACCTTTATGTTCCAAAATTCTTCCTTCAGCTTCTGGAGTTGTTCAATAGGGCGGTACTTGGCAGTGAGCATCTTTTTCAGATCCTCCCAAGAGAGGAGGTAGGCTTTGTCGATACCCACTGATTGGGCATATGAGTTCCACCAGGAGAGGGCACCACCTTCGAGGGTGCAAGTAGAGAATTTGACCTTATCTTCCTCTGCGCATCTGCTGATGAGAAAGACAGATTCCATCTTCTCACACCACCTGATCAGCCCGATGGCACCTTCCGTGTGATTGAAGATGTGAGGTTTGCAGTTTTGAAAATCCTTGTAGGAACAAGGTTTGGGTTGAGATCGGTTGACGGTCGAGTCTTCGCTGCTCGATGTCGGTGCTCGTGTAGCCAAGGCTTGGGCCACACTGCGGGCAATCAGGTCCGCTATTTCGGTTTCGCTGAGGGTGACCTAGCGTCAGGGAGGCATGATGCTGAACAAGAAGAACAAGAAAAGAGAAATAAGAGGTTTGTACGAATTTATGATATATCTCATGTGTATATGATGGAATATACGATAACAGAATGACGTGATAACCATATTTCATTAGATAACTAGATTAGATACAAGGCGTGAGTTCTAGAAGGTTACATAATATAAGGAGTACAAAAGATGCCGGGAATTATTACATCCGGTCGAATTACAAAAGTTGCGCCTAGGTAATTACTAGATTTTTAGAGTAAAACTACACTAGTCTTAACGTAGATTAATTCGTTCCATCAGTGCAACAAGGCGATCTACTGTATTTGCAAGTCTGCTGGCCTGTCTGGCGTTGTCTTCAGCCAAAACCAGTTGCTGTACCAGTTCACGCGCGTACTCTTCAGCTTCTCGTGAGCGTTGCTCACATTCTTCCAGCCTGAGTCGTAAAAGTACGATATCCGCGCCTATTTCCACTACTTTATCTCGAAGGGTGTTCATGTTGTTGAGTGTATTTTCATGGTCCTCAGCAACCTCATTAATACATTCCAGTGTCGTGAGCCTCCATTGCTCGCGGGTTTCCTGAAGTTCCAGGTCCATGTCCTGCAATTGTCTCTCGTGACGATTCACTCTGGATGCTAACTCCGGAACAGAAAGGTGTGTTGGTTCCCGAGTGTCAGGATTGGGGTAGGGGCTAGCTCGAGGTGGCCTACTGGTCCTCCTGACTACTCTCGGATTTCGCGATTCGGATTGAGAGCGTGACGAACTGGGCGGTGTGTTTTTCATTTCTGAGACAAAGCGTTTAGAAATAATAAGGCCTATATTCATATAATACGTATATATTATAGCCTAGAGTGTCTAGCATAAGAAAGTATAAGTCCCGTTTCCCTCGTAGTCAGAGTCAACTAGTGTATTCCTGTTCAACATAACCCCTTTCAGATTTCACATCATTTTCATTTAATTGTACATAGTTGATCAGGCTATGTTAAATTAAAGTCGTACGATGTAATCTCTGAACCAGTCATACCTAATAAGGAATTACAGCCTAACGGTCATAGTCTAGGCCCACTAAATGCAACCTAGTTCGCTATAACCTTAGGCTCTGATACCAATCTGTAACACCTCCAAAATCACTGTTTAGCGGAAGCAAGCTTTGGGGTGCTACTAATCAAATATCACAGCACAAAAGTAAAGCAAACGACATCTATATGCAACGTTTGTAAAATAGTTACATTTCCATACATAAAATGTTTGAAACATGGCGTTTCTGGTTACAAAATGAAGTTCCCTAGAGTCCGCGTGTAAAGCAGGAGATTCTATTACATAATCATAATAAATACAAAAGATAATGCTTAGAATCTCCGTTAAATGCAATGTAGAAATCATGCGACTCTAGCTAGTATCCTGAGGGAATCCTACTCCGTCTATATACCTGAGATACAAAGCTAAAAAGTGTCAACTAAAAAGGTTGGTGAATCTTACAGGTTTAGTAGTAAAGTAGTAGTTATGAACTACAAGTATGTACCGGCGTTGCTATCAAGCAAAGTAAGTAAATCAGTAAATCATCACAAGTGCCATGAGCTCACAAGTTGAAGCTTAACAGTTAATGTGAATGGTACAGTCAAGTACGGCATCACGTACCCCCGTGAGTGATATCTGAACACTCATAAGTAACAAATACTAATATGCATGTTTCTACGTGTAAATTAGTACGTGGTGGCGCTACCACCCCAGGCAGGGATTGTCAGTCCCAAATGGATCCATTTACTAGTAATCGCGCTTAAGTCGATAACTAACAACTCATGATAGGAGGATTTCAGTGGATAAAAGTAACTCATGCAAAGTTCGTGTAAAAGCAGTAGTAAAATCAGTACAGTACATTGCGTTCACATGTAAAATGGTAGCTAAGTATCTCACCCCAAAGTATAAAAATAGTAAAAGTGGGGCTGTAAGACTCACCTGAGTCTGGTAAGTACGTATGTGAAATCGAGTAAGTAAAGCGGATGTAATTCCGTATGTGATTCTCCGAACCTTGCAACTTTCTGGCATCCGGAACGCACAAGGTTGTAAGTAAATAAGTAAGTAAGTTGGTGTCGTGAAAGATCACCCATGCTAGTTGTTCACTCAACTAGGAAATGTCCAAGTGTTCGTTTAGTAATCCGTTTGTATTTTGAAAACAAGTATGGCCCGTTGGTGACGGTTTGTAATTATAATCCAAAAGAGTTATTATTATATGTATTGTTGTATCAAGTTTCATTATTATTTGTAAGTGTTCGACACTTAGTTGCGAAAAGTATTTACAAGTTCCTGGATGACGGGGGTCCAGGGGCAGCGCCCCTGGTAGCGGGGTCCAAGGGGCGGCAGCCCCTGGCGGGGTCCAAGGGGCAGAGCCCCTGGCTGGGGTCGAGCTAGTCCGGCTGCGGACTGAAATTGTGTTGCGAACTGAGTTCGCGGTGCGAACTGAGTTCGGTTCGCAGCACAAGGTTCAGTTCGCAGGTCGACTCGCAGGTCAACTCGTAGGTCAACTCGCAAGTCGACTCGCAAGTCAACTCGCAGGTCAACTCGCAAGTCAACTCGCAAGTGGGTTCGGTTCGCAGTTTAGGTTCGCGAGTTCAGTTTTTGGTAGGTAAATCTCGGTTCGCAGCTCGATCTGTGAGCTGAGACGCATCTCAGTTCGGAGATGGGGCTGTTTGTGCAAATCAAGTTTTAAAACGCCATTTATCTTGGTTTTTGGACATAATCTTGTTGGGTAAATGTTCTATCATGTAAATCTAAGCTTTATAAGTAATTTAAAAGGGGTTTCAAGTATTCTTACCAAGAAATCGAAAATGGAGGAGATGGGGGAGATGAAGATGAAGTTCTTGATACTCCTTGCTTCCTTGTGATGATGATGGCCGATTTAATGGTGGTGGTGTTGCTGCTTTCCTCAGTTTTTAGAGAGAGAGAGGTACGAAAATGAGTAGAGAGGGAGAGATGAGAGGATTTTTGGTGGAAGTTGTGTGTGTGAAAAATGAGGTGAGTGAAGGAAGGGAAAGGAAGAAAAGGGAAAGGGGTTCTCGGGTCGGGTCCGCGGGTTTGAGCCGACCCGCTTGCGGGTTTAGGCTCGTGGATTCGTTTCTTAGATTTGCGTTGCGTTTGTTAGTCGCCTAAAGGTCGTTTCGCGTTATGGGTTAAAGTATATCCGAATATGTTTAACTGATGTATTTTATCAAAATACTTAATAATGGGTTATAAAAATCTGATTTGATTTATTTTCTTTTGTTGGGCGGGTTTCGCGTGCTTCGTTGCGTTCGGAAGGTTTTAAACGATACTAGATACGTGTAATATATTTTCACAATATATTAAAGCAAATAATGTTTGTTTGGTTAATTCCACATTATTTAAAAGTTTTTTTTTTTTTTTTTTTTTTTTGTCACCAACGTCCAATCTAATTTGTATCGGACCTCGTCCGTTTGGTAAGTGTACGATTTAAACGAATCGCGTACGCGTGTAAGTAATTTCACAAAAGTCTCATATATTTAGATTAATACAAAACTAAATACATGAAATTACAAGTAGTTTAGGTACTAATCCAAAGTCCTAAATTGGCGGGTGTTACACACAACCTGAGCTACAATCTCAGGGATACCTTGTTGTCCTTTCAGATCAGCCTGTATCAAAACATCCTCAGTCAACTCATGTGGCTTAGGAATCGAAACCGCAGCCGCAGATTGAGGTTGTTGTTGTGCTTGAGCTTGAGGTTGAGCTCCTGCATCTATCCAACCATCGTTGGCTAGAGTAACATAATTCTCATCCAAAAGATATCCAAACAAATCACAAGCTTCCGGCTTGACATGATTAGGACGCTTGGAAGAATGGAGATAACAGACATTGTATCCTCGCAAGCCTATGCTATCCAAATGTAGATCTGGCTCAAAAGCTGGCAGGTCAGGAATACGATGACGAATGGTAAGTATGCAGAAACGAGGATAGATCAAAAACTTCGATCTGACAGCTCCAGTAACCTGACCAATAAATGAGCAAAAGATATATGAAGAAAAACTGTATGGTTTGTTATAAACCAGGGACAGTAAACCTGATAAGAGCTCAGGGCTTAGCTCATCATAGCCTCCCTTCTTGTTACAAAAGATAGTCACAATGATATGGAACAGGAATCTCCACTATCCTAGAACAAATGCCTTGATAAACTGGCATCCTTGCTTAGGACCAGAATATCCTATTCTGCCTAGATGCACCCTCAATAAACTCAGTAGAATAGACAGAGGGCCCAGCTTCCTGCTCAACAATACCTAAATGCAAAATATGTCTAATATCATCAGCAGAAAAAGTAACAGGGTGTTGATTAACCTTTGTACGAATAACTGGTGGATTAGCCACAACATCGTACTGAATATTTTCCCTGAACTGATTCAGCAAACTCTGAGATAATGGCGGTGACTCAGTAATGGCATATCTAATCCGTGAGCATGCAAAATATGTCAATATCTGCTCAAACTGCTCAGCACCGTGCTCATTGACATCCAGGTTCACTAGAATGTTGTGACCTGAAGCAAACATTCTAGCAGCCATATTTGTACTCATAAGAAGTACACGTATGACTAGCTATTAGTTTTACTTAACGTTCTAGCAGCCATATTTGTACTCATAAGAAGTACACGTACTCAAACATCTAAGTTTACTATTTACTAGTACCTTAATTTATTGAACTTAATTGAGCTGTTAAGTACAATTATTTTCCCTAAATTATATACCGTTTGTAAGTTAAAATAGAAAATTTGAGTTATCTTACCGCCGATAGAAAACCGGAACACGCCGCACGACTACCTATGATTCGTAAGTATTTCGATATGAAAGAACCCAAAAGTTCAAATATGACATGTATTTAACTTATAACCGAATGTTCTTAAGTCAATACGTGAAACAAATAAGTAACTCATAATTTATTTGTAAACATTAAGCTCTCAAATCGAAAACAAGTCTAAAATTACAAATTTGTAAACTAAATATTGAATAAGTCAAACGTTCAGTTCGCAAATCTAATAGTCAATCCTGGTCAAAGTTTAAAGTTGGTTTGCAAAGTCAACAATAGTCAACTGGCTCAACTCGCTTCACAAGTAGTAGCTGCGAGTCGAGTCTGAGTTCGCTAAGGTCAACGAACGTCTATGCTTCTAACTCGCTTCACCTAGGTCAACGCGAGTCAATTATTTCAAATCGCTTCGCATAAAGGACTGCGAGTCGAGTTTCATTTCGCATCGGTCAATGACGGTCAAGGATTCTCAATTCGCTTCGCAACGTGACCCTGCGAATCGAGTTATAAGGAACTTAACTTGCTTCGCAATTACGGGCTGCAAACCAAGATTGAATCTCGGTTCGCAAGCGCGTCTACAAACTTTGATTCAAAAGTGAAAACGATGATCGGGTGAATTAAAACGAAACTAATTGATTAGAACATGTTCCATAGACAGCAAATAGCAATTTCTATGAGTTTCAAGTTTTCTAAATCACTAATTAGCATGTAATCCGTGACAAACGAAACCCAAACTATCGAAACATAAAACATTCGATTACTCCCTAAATACGCAACAGAATGAAATATACCTCAATTGATACATAATCGAAAGTTGTATAGTATCCACAGAATAAAAGTCATTTCTTGTTCATGAAATTTTGAAAATCAATCGAATACGTGTTTCGGTTCGCATCGCAGGAAGTCGAATCGCAGGGTGTCAGTGGGTTCACTTTGCAGATGATTGTGGAAAGTGTGAGGTTTGACTCGTTGACTTGTCCTTTTTATACTCTAAGCTCACTTCGAAAGTTTGACTGGTCAACTTCGTAGGTTTGACCAAAAATGCAACTTTAGCTCTAAATATAAATTGAACTTTTATTTATTTTTACAAGTCACCTGGTACACGTGCTAGACCTTTTCCGCAACTTTAGGGTACATGTGCTAGACCTTTCCGCACTTTAGGGTACATGTGCTAGAAACTTTACCACCTTTTGCTAACATAGGCCTCAAGATGCTAGCATGCACCCATCGTCAACTATAAATAGGAGCCTCATGATTCATTTCAAGACACACCTCTCACACATCACACACTCTTGGAATCACCAAATTCCACTTTTTCAAATTCTCTTGTATTTTATAGTTTTTCTCATTCTAGGATTGTTGTAATTAAACTACGGATTAATATAGAGGCTAGAACGAACGCTAGGGATTTGGAGATAAATCTTTGTACGTGTGAAAAAGTTGTCAATCATAATAATATGCTGCTACACATTTATTTCCGGGTGATATCTAAACCTTTATAATACTCGTTTTATTTTGTACTTTAAATATGTATTATTACTTGGTATGTGATTTACTTGTTGCCATGAATTGTGAGTAGTTTATTATTGTGATTGTAGATGATGTAGATAAGTATAAGTAGGGATGACATTACATAATTAGTGCACTATAATCGTAAAGTGATATGATGGCCCCTATTCGACTGTTTATTCGATATAGTACTGGAAATGCTTTCGAGCAAAGTACAAATGTATGGAAGTCATAAACGACCGAAGGTAGTCATATCACCCGAACCAGCTCTAGTTTAACATTTGGAATTCCGAAAGGATAATACAACTTCACAACTAACTGGTATATCCTACGAAAGTCAACACACTGTAAAGTAATGTTCGTAAAACACGTTCAGATAAAATAGGAATTTATAACCCTTGTACTGTTAAGACTTTATGAACTTAAGTTTAATCTATGGAGTACCCTTTCTGGTTATCCATGGGACTTCGTTTTCTATGAAGAGAATACAAAGTCAAACGGAATCTCTATTGATGGGTCAAATATAATAGTCAAAGGAGTCAAACACATCTATGCAACTTAGTAATTAGGACCTGATCAACCTTAATTATGGTAAGTAGTTATATGTGCCCATGACATGCAATAAGTAAGACACAGTGAAACCACTCGTTGTATATATTAGGTTTACATTTCTGCACTGCTTTACATTTAGTTAGTTTAGAGTGTCATTCTAACTGTCAATTACTCTCGACCACATGTTAGATGTAAGAAGCCGTGGAACTACCATGTAAAGTACACGGTCTAATTACCGAAAGGCATGGTCTGCATATGAAACACGTTTTAATAAACTGCGAATAACCCAAGGATGTATAACTGTTTGAAAATGAGAGATTTAAGTCATAAGTCAAAGAAACCGGAATCTAGTTAATCATAAATAAGACTTAGGAATGAATGTAAAAGTCCAAGTGACTTAGGATACTTAAACCTCTAGGTCTTACAAAATCGACGGTCTAAACATCCAAAGTTATTAATCTGCATGCCAATAGAATAGTAAATTACCTTAGGGTTAAGAACGGTTGGACCTATGAGACGATACGCTGCTGATTCATGCACCTCGATATAAAACCAAGATAGGTTGCTTATTTTTTAGATAAGTATCAGAAGTTTACGTATTACTCCGATCAGAATCATGATAACCTAGTTCCTAGTAACATGCCAATGGGAAATTTAGTTGGTAGGGTTATAGAGTTTACACCTAATAGTTTATCTATTATATTAAGTATTGCCTCTAATTTAATATGTCATCCCGAAATATTAATTATCAAAGTCTCAGCAATCACATATTTATCTTTACTTACTTTCCTGTATTTTAATTTCCTGCAATTTACTTTCCTGCACTTTAATTATTTGTCTTTAGTTTAAAACCCCCAAACCTACCTACTTTGTTCCATCCTAAATACTTCCCTACCAAAAGCACCAACTTTAATCACCCATACGTTTCGATTCATAGAACGATCTTAGGTTATACTTACCGCTTACTAACCAGAGTAGGTAGTACATATAATTTAAGCCCCGCTATTTATAAATTTTAAAACCCCTGTTGGCGCCCGGTTAGTTACCATCAACGACACCGACACTTTCGAGCGCCATCACAATACATTAAACACGATAAAAATAAGAACTTTATTTATTTATAAATCGAAAAATTACAAAATAAGAAATAAACATACACATAAATTAACATGCTTAATAAACGTAAACTTAAAACTCCTATGCTCAAATGATTAAGAGTTTATCTGCTTAGGGATCATAATAGAAAAAAAAAGCTATATATTATTTAATTTTAATAAGTCTAAGACAATTGTTAGTATCCATACCTCATGAAATTCACATAAGCACAATAAAATCACAACTTAACCAGTAATAAACTTATATTTATTGATGCGTGTGAAATCGTCTAGTTTTATTATTTATAAAGTACAGGATATACCAATCACTACTATCACACAACCAGGCAAGAATACCCGATCGGAATAGTATAGCTATGGTAAGTCCAGGTCGAACACAGGAACACAAGAACGATGTTATTCAATTAAATTGGAATTATTAATAAAGCGGTAAAATAGGAGTTACGTTTTAGTTCCGTACGAACGTTCAATATGAACTAATTAACCAAACCAACAACATAAAACAAGATAAGAGGAACAGATAAATGATCGGAGATAGACATGTAATTACTTAGAGTCTTCACACTCAGATTCATATTATCCGGTTCATGTGTTTTGATTGTCTGATTGTGATTTCTTTTATAACAACTTAGATACTAATCTAAGAGTCCAAGTTAAATGTAAATTAGTCTACATTCTGGGATTACTAATATCTATAACCTAGGGTCCCACATTAAACATCGATTTGACGTCGCAAGAATTGCAATTTTCCATTACGTGTTCTTCCCTAGATTGTGCATTAAGTGATCACGACTTGTTACGACTAATCCTCACGGTATGACTCAACAATACCTTCTAATAATCTTTTATTAGCTTGCTCATTTTAGATTGATTAGTTACTATTCTGTTAACCTACTAAACTCAATATATTTAGCAATGACTATAAACCTAGATTCATAATCATCAATAATCAATAACATCAAAGGAACTCAATCTCAATGACACTATTAACCACGTTAAGTAATAACTAATAATCACCAATAACCAAGGTTCTACGGATAACATAACAATCTTCAATCAGACAACTTATTCTAAACACAATTATAACCTTCAAACAATCATAATCCAAGCTTATTAAACTAAACAATATACAATATAGACTGATCCATGATTCAATTGTACAAAATTATATTCATAATCTCAACAAAACATATAGAAATGTTAAAATAGAAATCGGAATGTGATACGCAAACCAAATCATAAACCACGTGTATCATCGATTGGCATCAATCCAAACCCTCTCGTGCCTCCAAAATGCCATCAAAATACATCTGAAACTCACTTTAGTCGAATTAGGGTTTGTGATAAAAGTTAGGGTTAAAATGAGGCAAATTAGGTTTTTAACATATTCTGCTGACTCAATCCATCCGCCGAATGGAATTCCATCCGCTGGATGGATGAGTTTCCACTAAAAGCCCGGCCCGCGTACTTGAAATCCCACATTCCCAATCCAATCTTGCCTATCTTCATTCTCTTAGCTTCTTTTCTTCACGATTAGCATGTTCTCTGTTTATTTTCGATCCGAACTCCGATTAAACTCCTAATTGTAAATATGAACGACATGAGTATCTTATTCACATAAAATGCATTAGAAATCTATCAAACACGAGGTAACTTAGTACTACAATATAGTACACTTTGGCGTTTATCAAACATCCCCCACTTGAATTCTACTTGTCCTCAAGTAGACTATCGATTTAAAACTTCAAAACGTCCAAAATAGCTAGTAGGCAAACAAGGGCGCGTTGGGACTTACATACTAGCTAGGATTTCGCAAACCAAATATTTAGCTTAAAAATAATTCAACTTTAAAATTTAGCTATCAAGAAACTCTTCTAGGAAACCCAATTTTCTCACGCATTATTATTATGTATACAAGATGGCTCACAATGATTAACGATATTGTTGTCCACCTAAACAATCTATACTTAGGTAATTGAGCTTGATTTATCATTATTCTAGCAGCTTTACCCTTTATTCCCAATAGCAAAATACCCTCATACATATAACGTGCTAATATTAAACATATTATGGATATCCAATTAAAAAAATCATTTTTCAAGTCAAGACATTGGTGACAGGTATGTGCCTCAACACAACAGAGCGACATAACTTGACTTTGGTTTAGCATAATAACTTTTTAGTCAAACCATTGGTGGCAGGTCTGTACCTCAGTACAACAAAACGACATAATTTGACTACATTTTTAAATCATTTCATTTAAACTCTTTTTGCTCTTTTTCATTAAATATACTGAAGGAGACCAGGTATGTACTTACGTACAACAGAGGAAACAACACCCTGTATATCCCTAAATTATATTGATTAAATTCCAAAATTATGGCATATAGCACGCTATCATATATAAGAATAAAGACTAAAGTCATACATTGCTAAAGTTTCTCTCGGAATATCGCCTACTTCTTTCGTTAATTTTACTTAATAGTTCAACAACTTATACATAGATTTCCTATCGATACATCACATGACGAACTATCTAATATTTTCAAGTTCATTTCATCCTTTGAATTTCCCAGATATGTTACAAGATTTGCTAAACTTAAAAAGAATACAATAAAAAAAAAATTAGGCTGAAAAATGACCAACATAGAATGCCCTCTAGCATGAAATTTACCAATTCCTAACCTAGGACAAGCAAAATTCTTTTCCCCATCCCCCACTTAAAATAAAGCAATGTCCTCATTGCAAAACAAGGAATCGTAAAATAGGGAATAGAAAATAAGTGAATAGAAAACTCCCCTGATCTTGAAGAAAAATGCTTTCTTGATCTGATTATGAAAATATACAACAACACACTTCCGTAGGCATCACGATTGCATTTAGCTTATGCAATAAGCCTTAAACTCCTCGGTATCCCGAGTGGACGAGTTATAGTCTCGTGGGGGTTTCCAGGGAACACACCACAAAGTTCAAAACTGCAAACAAAAAAACCAAGAAAACAAAAAGTAGAACCAGAAAACAAAATATAAAATAACTAGAAGTTAAAACTACATATTAACAAATCATAACCTACACAAAGTAAGGAAAAAAATAAACAATAATACTTATTACAAAAATATATGCAAACAGAGCATAAACAAAAAAATTTCGCAAAAACGTCCTTCCAAACGCTGGCTAGTGCACTTAACCGCCGGTCGAACGTTTGTGCAAACCAAATTCAAAAACTTCGCTCCATTAAAAATTAAACTATATAACATGCAGATGCATATAATTAACAAATAAACAATTAATTACAACCAAATTACATCATTAATCATCACAACTTCTAGACAAGACAAAAATATCTGTTTAGCAAATCGAGCCTATAAAATTGTGCGTGATTAACAAAAAACCCTTTTTTCAACTTAATCGAATAAGCAACCGTTCCCCGGTAGAAAAATAGTCCAACCGGTTACGTGTTCCCCGACGGCGACACTGATATCACGTAAAAAGTCACGTTTTTACTACCGATATCTCTCTCATTCTGGAACGATTCTTGGCACTTTAACCCAAATTCAGTACAAATCAGTAGTATTATGTAAAGATGGTAAAAACAAGGTTGCACGAAGAAAATCAAGCAAAACGGATAGAAAATGAAGATTCCACGCACGTTTGAAGATTCAAGATATCAAAATGAGAATTCAAGACAAAAGAGCCCATCACCAACATCTATCTCATCCAAGATGTTTGTTTTCAAATTACGAATCCAACAGAAGAAGAATCAACTAAAACGGACGAAGAATGAAGATTCTACATACACCGGAAGATCCAAATGATTCGTACGAAACATCTAAAGTTCAAAGATATATTTTTGGGATTTCTTTTCATCAAAAGCTTTGTTTTTGAATTACGAATCCAACGCAAAAAGAATCAGCACAAACGGACGTATAACGAAGAAAACATGCACGAATCGAGAAACGAGGCAACAGGCGACGAACCGGTGTGGGGGGTGCCAGCCGCCGCCGGCCAGCCACCCCACCGCTGCCAGCAGCCACCTAGCCACCACCGGCCTCCACTCTCCCGCATGGATTGCACTTTTTTTGTCCTTTTCGTACCTGGTGCCACCACCTTTTCCACCTTTTCGTACCTGGTGCCACCACCTTTTCCACCTTTTGCTATTGTGAGCTTTGGGATGCTAACTTGAGCCAAGTCTCTCCTATAAATAGCAGCCCCTAGCTCTCATTTCAACACACTCTTATATTCACACTCATACATATACTCTCACTCTTCCATTTCCACTTTCTCACTCTAAATATTCTCTTATATTTTAGTCTAGGATTATTGTAATTAATCTACGGATTAACATAGAGGTTAGAGTGAACGTTAGGAGTTTGGAGATTCATCTTTGTACGTGTGAACGAGTTATCAATCATAATAATACGCTGCTACGCATTTATTTCCGGGTGATATCGAAACCTTTATCATACTTGCTTTTTTCATACTTTAATTAGGTATTATTGCCTTGGTTAAGAAAGGTCGGACATATGAGATGATACGCTACTGATTCATGCACCTCGGTGTTAATCCAAGATAGGTTGTTTATCTTTCAACTAGATAAGTATTGGAAGTTTGCGTATTGCTCCGATCAGAATCACGATAACCTAATTCCTAGTGACATGCCAATGAGAAATTTAGTTGGTAGGGTTCTAGAGTTTACACCTGATAGTTTAAATCATTACACTTAGCATTGTTCATGTTTAATCTGTCATCACGAAACATTAATTATCGAAGTCTCAGCAATCACATGTTTATCTTTACCTGTTTTCCTGCACTTTAAATTCCTGCAATTTACTTTCTTGCACTTTAATTACTTGTCTTTAGTTTAGAACCCCCAAACCTACCTACTTTGTTCCATCCTGAATATTTCCCTAAAGAAATCACCAGCTTTAATCACCCACACGTTTGGATTCATAGAACGATCTTAGGTCATACTTACCGTTACTAACCAGAGTAGGTAGTACGTATAATTTAAGCCCATCTAAATATAAATTTTAAAACCCCTGTTGCGCCCGCACCACCATCAGAAACCACAACGACGCTGAACCGACGGTTGCGGGTGCAACAAGTTTTTGGCGCCGCTGCCGGGGAATCACAAACGTATGATTCAAAACAGCCTTAAGTAGTGATATTTAGGAGACCCTTCCGATTGAAATCTTCTTAGAAATCTTTCGAAAGTTAATATAAGTAATTAGTATTAAATAAGTATTAGTTAGTTAGGATAGCATTAAAATGACAACTCGAAAACCCAATTCTTGCCTCATTTCAATGGATGATACGGAATTCTTTGACTACTTAGAAAAAGAGTTAGGATCTGATTTCTTTTCACCTTTTTCCTCTAAAACTAAGGAAATCTCCGACACCCAAGAAGAATATAGGACCTCACTTTCATTTCCAAAACATTGCCTGGATTTTGATGACACGGACTAGTTACCTGACCTTGCATCATCTCCAGAAGATCACTCGCCAACTTTACACCTATCTAGTTTACCAAATTCTTCCCACTTCGATTATTTTCCCGAAGATAATTCTGAAGAAAAACCTCCGAAGTCTTGTGACTTAATCATCCTCATTCCTGAAACATCGGTGTATACCCAAACTACGCCCAATTCTCGGAATAACAGCATCTTTCCATTCATTTCACACAAACACCAATACACCATTTATCGAGTCGTGGATAAGTGTCGCACTCACAAAACACATGGCAGCGGAAGTAGGAGGAAGTAAGAGGTGTCATAGGGGTGCCGACCAAATCAAATATCACAACACAAAAATTAAAGCAAACGACCTCTATATGAGACGTTTGAAAAATAGTTACATTACAAAAATTCAAATGTTTACAAAAATTATAGGAGTTCGCATGACAAAAGTAGAATTACATAACTATGATTCTAAAATATAGTAAATGCAATCTAGTTCCTTGAAGTTTGAAAACAATACGACTTGAGCTACGCTATCCATAAGCTTCCTATTGCGGCGGATTACCTGAGAAATACATACTAAAAGGTCAACATAAAGTTGGTGAGTTCATAGGTTTGTTAAGTAATCAGTTGCTAAAATGATCCACAAGATTTCACAAGTTTTGCATCATTCGTCAATGATAAGTAAAAGTATCGTTAGCCAATGACAAGTAAGAGTATTGTAGGATGTCAGTAGCGCTCCTGTTGTCTATAACCTATTGATGAATCATTTCCAGAGTACGGTTCGTGCCTTCCTGTTCTTGAAGAAGTTGTATTATGAGATCATCGGTTCGGTGCAACATGTAGTTTTCTATTATATAATGATCTCGTTCTAGGATTTTGAGCCTTTCTTCGTGACGATGAAGTCGGGCTGCTAACACCGGTACCGTATGGTGCGTTGTTTCTTGTGTGTACGGGGATATGTCCATGGGGTCAACAGGAATCTGTATTGCTTCCTCAGACCTCCAAGTGTTTAAAGTTGTGGGTAGCCAGTCCCACCTACGGGCGTATGCTGAACGGCGGGTATTAGTCGTGGTGTTAGCAATGGAGTTTGAGTAAGGGTTTGCTCGGGATGATCCAGCATTCCCTCGGCGTCTTCGTACTATCCGGGCTTCGCCAGTCATGTAGTAAAGAGGTTCGAGAGAGTTTGGTGTCGTAGGGATTGGTAAGGGGTGGTACCCCTAGTAGTGGACCGCGTTTGAGTTTCGTTGTTCAAGTCAGTTAATGATGGGTTAGAGGAGTCTGCCATTTCTGTGGCAAGGAGTTTAGTAAGAGGTTAAGGTTATATATAAAAAAATATAATAACCTAGCACATAAGCACATATAGGGTTGGTCCCGTTTCTATCCTTGATAAAAGTCTTCTAATGCATTCCCATTCACTATAACCATTTCAGGTCTTGTATCAATTCTCCTTTAATTGTACATAGTTGATCAGGCTATGTTAAATTAAATTCAAATGATGCATTCGTTGAACCAGTCATACTAAACAAGGAATACTAACCTAATGGTTATAGTCTAGGTCACTAATGCAATCCTAGTTCGCTATAACCTTTAGCTCTGATACCAATCTGTCGCACCCCCAAAACACGTGGCAGCGGAAGTGAGAGGAAGTAGGAGGTGTCATGGGGGCGCCGACCAAATCAAATATCACAACACAAAAATTAAAGCAAACGACCTCTATATGAGACATGTGAAAAATAGTTACATTACAATAATTCAAATGTTTACAAAAGTTATAGGAGTTCGCATGACAAAAGTAGAATTACATAACTATGATCTTAAAATATAGTAAATGCAATCTAGTTACTTGATGTTTGAAAACAATGCGACTCTGTTAGAACATGTTTTTCTAACATTTTTGTGACAATAGTTTGTATATCGTATTGGCTTAGATTGAATGTAGAAAATGACACATTGTATTGCGACAAAGAGCATTGTCAGATGGTTAAGTCAATGCGACAATGACAATGGGATTGTCGCATTGACCAGGTTTGACTACATTAAATCTTATTGTCTCAAGTTTGTTTGGAAGTCTATAAATAGACTTTTCTAGGTCATTTTGAAGAGTGAGTGAGAGACGGTGGAGTTATAAGGAAACTTTCATTATATTCATTTTGTTGAGTTAGAGAGAGAGATCCGAGAGCATTGTAAACAAGTGGATATTGAAAAGTTTTATTTGTACATTCATTTTTAGATCTTGTTCTTCACGTCAACTTCAGATATATACTTGTTTATATTCACTTGTTGTTTAAATCGATTACTCATTCTGCAAAGTGATCGAATTCCGAATCGTGTATCGATCCTACGAGCTTTCAGACTCGAGCTACGCTATCCATAAGCTTCCTATTGTGGTGGGTTACCTGAGAAATACATATTAAAAGGTCAACATAAAGTTGGTGAGTTCATAGGTTTGTTAAGTAATCATTTGCTAAAATGATCCACAAGATTTCACAAGTTTTGCATCATTCGTCAATGATAAGTAAAAGTATTGTTAGCCAACGACAAGTAAAAGTATTGCATACAGCAATATAAGTATACCATTGTCACACCCTGCCAAACGGTAATTTCAATTAGTTATGATTAGTTTGAGAAAGCTTTCATGACGTGGCGGGACTGCGAACAGTATTTTCAACTAACACCTACATACATACTCAGAGCATATGGTTATCGCACAACTTTATTTAATGAGGATGCCAAGTTTAACAGTTGTTACAAAAGTAGTACGACTATGTAAGTCGTAACAGTAGTAGGAGGATCGGGAGGATTCCCCGGTCTCAAAAGTAGAAGGAAAACCCTCCAACGACCTCCACCGCCCCAACATAGGAGTCATCCACTCCAAGTGAGAAAGCCTAGGTACCCTCTGTGGTGACTCATCACAGTGTATCACCCTCTCCTCTGCCATCGACGCCTTATCACGGGGCGCAAGGGGTCCTCTAGGGAAGTCTCGGACACACATCCGTGGTGTCCTCCTAGGTACCGGTCCTCTGAAAGGTCCAGCAGTCGTATGGCGTGTCGCCATAAAGGTAGACTCT
Source organism: Pseudognaphalium luteoalbum (assembly GCA_963422505.1). Taxonomy (NCBI): domain Eukaryota; kingdom Viridiplantae; phylum Streptophyta; class Magnoliopsida; order Asterales; family Asteraceae; genus Pseudognaphalium; species Pseudognaphalium luteoalbum. The sequence continues at coordinate 59,541,454 of OY730195.1, read as the reverse complement.
AACATACGAGTGGTACGGTCAGTGGGAGCAGTAGTAGGTGGGACCACATGTGCAGTAGGTGGTGGGGTGATGTAGGCATCATCGGTGTTCATCTGGATACTACGAGGGTTAATTCATCATCGTGATGAGTTAATTTGCTGTTTATTGTTCCGATCAAATTGGTGATTTGTTTGTGTACGGACTTGTACGGAAATCTCGATTTGCAATCATTTTAAAAATTCAAGCTATAGTCAGACCGGAAAATCATTTCCAAGCAACCTGGAATTGGTTTCCGATCAAAGTGAGCAATTTTTATTGAAAATTTTGTGGCACGTAATCTGCAAGTGTGTATTTGCGAAGAGTTCATAGGTTGAGTGCGACAATTTTTGGTGTAACCGCTTCCTCTGACAATTCGTTTAAGCACGAAGTTTGGTATTCTCGGGAACATGTATTCTCGGATTATGATTCTCGGATTGTGGTATTCTCGCTAAGTGTAGTACTCTCGGAATATCATTCTCGGACTATTACTCTCGGAATATTATACTCGGATCTTATTCTCGGAAATACTTATTTTCGGATTTGAATGGTCTTATTAAGTGTAGTGTCGCATGTTAATTAGATTTGCATAAGTATAAGAGTTGCATTTTTATTGTCGAAGAAAAAGTAAGTGTTAAAAAAAGGTGCTGGTTGTCGTTGTTGTTTAGGGTTAATAAAGAAAGAAGAAGGTCAAAGAAGAATAGGGTTCAAGAAGTTAAGAGAGGGGTCAACACAAGGGTCACTTAAAGGAGGCTTTATTTGGTTATACTTTGTGTTGTGAAGTTTGTACAAGGTGCATAAGGTTCAAGATTAAAAAAAGGGATCAAAGAAAAGAACTTGGTCAAGTGACAGGTTCAAAAGGAGAGTAAAGTTTCAAAAGGACTTTTATTAACTTGTGCATTGAAGGGTTGTATTTGTGCTTTAACAACTGTACCAGGGACAATTTTTTTTAAAAAAGTCACGATTTAAAAATGCAGTTTTTGAAAGGGAGTACGAAGACAAATCTTCAAATGTTATTTTACAAAGATTTTGATCAATGGCAACGTATCTTTGAAGATTTGGTTTTCTTAAAAAATCCAAATTCATGGGTTTTTATTACTGAGCCTTATGAGGGAAGTAAAGTTGTAAGTAAACTATCAGCTGAAGAATGCAAGCGTTATGATATGGACAAAGAATTGTTTGACTCAATTTTGGCATGTTTACCAACTGCTGAAGTTCAGTGGTACAAAAATATGAGAACATCATTTGATTTGTGGGATGCTCTTTCACAAGCTTGGAAAAGAAATGATAAATCAAAAGGATTTGATGAAGAGGTTAAGGAGGAATTGGTAAAGAAAGAAGATGAAATAAAAGTTCTTCACTCTCAAAAACTCATTATGGAGAGTGAACGTGACGAAATGTGCTCAAAGATTGTCAAAATGGAAGAACAGATTCTAGAACTTCAGAGTCAATAAACGGAGCTAATCAAGCTACAAGAAGATCATATTCTTGCTTTGAAGACTATTCAAGATCTTCGTGGTCAACTCTCTCGAAACTCTTACTTTGTAAAACAACCTGAAAAGATTATACAACCTGCAAAGGTTGTGAAAAAGATTTACACAAGTAAATCTTCATGTGAGAAAAAGATTTCTCAGTTTACTAATTATTCTTTGCAAAAGAATATAAAGTATTCTAAGAAATCTCAATCAACTAGAACATTCGTTCATAAAAATGTTGATTGTTGGGATTCTGTAAAGGTCAAGTACGTCAACAAATCGGTTTCATGACATCAAAAGAAGACAAAAAGAGCTTCTTCAGAACCAATATGATCTTTTTCAGAATCAAGACAAACAAAATCTTGTGCATACACACGGGCACAGATGTTTGCATTAGCACCTTCACGATGTCATTGTAAGATGTCAAAGCAATCTCCAGATTTTGTTCCTTTCTCCCAAAAGCGAACTCCTTCACGATCAATTCCACGCCAACAATTTAGATCTGAAACACCGCGTTTCTTTTCTAGATGGAATTCTATATCCTTGGATTACGTACACACAACTTATCGATGGCTGTCATGGTTGTCTAAACCTGTTGGAACTATGCTCAAGTGTGTTCCTAAAGTTGTTTCTACATAGTTGATACAAGATCAAGGAGATAAAATCTACTGTTCAAAGGGAGTTACGATATATTCTGATGCTATCAGAATAGGGAACAGTTAGATTTTGTGAATGATGAATATTATGCTTGAAGACAATTCTCTCTCTCTCTCTCATTAAGCTCATCAATCAAGCTAAAGTTGAAGACTCGAAGACTTATCCAAGGTATTGTCAAGGGGGAGTTTGTTAGAACACAATGTTCTAACATTGTGTGACAATTGTTTGGATATACAAGCTATTGTCAAGGGGGAGTTTGTTAGAACATGTTGTTCTAACATTTTTGTGACAATAGTTTGTATATCGTATTGGCTTAGATTGAATGTAGAAAATGACACATTGTATTGCGACAAAGAGCATTGTCAGATGGTTAAGTCAATGCGACAACGACAATGGGATTGTCGCATTGACCAGGTTTGACTACATTAAATCTTATTGTCGCAAGTTTGTTTAGAAGTCTATAAATAGACTTTGTTAGGTCATTTTGAAGAGTGAGTGAGAGACGGTGGAGTTATAAGGAAACTTTCATTATATTCATTTTGTTGAGTTAGAGAGAGAGATCCGAGAGCATTGTAAACAAGTTGATATTTAAAAGTTTTATTTGTACATTCATTTTTAGATCTTGTTCTTCACGTCAACTTCAGATATATACTTGTTTATATTCACTTGTTGTTTAAATCGATTACTCATTCTGCAAAGTGATCGAATTCTAAATCGTGTATCGATCCTACGAGCTTTCAGACTCGAGCTACGCTATCCATAAGCTTCCTATTGCGGCGGGTTACCTGAGAAATACATATTAAAAGGTCAACATAAAGTTGGTGAGTTCATAGGTTTGTTAAGTAATCATTTGCTAAAATGATCCACAAGATTTCACAAGTTTTGCATCATTCGTCAATGATAAGTAAAAGTATTGTTAGCCAACGACAAGTAAAAGTATTGCATACAGCAATATAAGTATACCATTGTCACACCCTGCCAAACGGTAATTTCAATTAGTTATGATTAGTTTGCGGAAGCTCTCATGACGTGGCGGGGCTGCGAACAGTATTTTCAACTAACACCTACATACATACTCAGAGCATATGGTTATCGCACAACTTTATTTGATGAGGATGCCAAGTTTAACAGTTGTTACAAAAGTAGTACGACTATGTAAGTCGTAACCGTAGTAGTGGAGTTTAAAACATTTCAGTTTTAACAATAATACATAAGTTTAAAATAAGATTTCATAAGTATGACCGCAATGTCTGCCGTTATACGAATGAAATCCCCAAAAGCGGTCCCAACAGTTTGTGGCATCCTAAGTAGTCCAGGGTTGTCCATCCTGAATGCATGCGATTACTTACCCAGCTAATTTCCTGAAAAACATAGAGAAAGTCGTCAACAAATATGTTGAGTGAATTTACAGGTTTGTATATGTATGTGGTTAGTTAAACCAAGTTTGTATAAATGATTTGTTATTCATTTATAAAAATACAAGTTATGTAGGGTTGTCACCCTAAAGTATAATTATACGTGGGATGTCATCCCAAAATATGTTACTGGTTGTTTACCATTGTAAAATAAGTTACCGACATATTTTCCGGTATCTAACAGTTGTAGGATTCGTTCTTCCTAAAAGTATGTGGGAATTTACTTAGACTGTGATCCCATGAAAGGTGAGCTAAACCTCGCAGGTTAAAGTAACGCGACCTAACCCTATAACCAAACCACAACCACAACTTATGATATTTGCCTGAACGGACGTTTAAGTATACGCTCCACCGTAGGAGGGTCGTCACGACAATAGTAATATCCGTATACTCAGTGGCTAGAGTCACCTAGCTAATGGTTATATTAGAATGTCATGAGGTCTTTTCATGCACACATTCCAAGTCTGGGTCCGTACTACGATACTTTGTCTAAATTCCCAAATTAACAGTGAATATGTAATATCACAAATCAACAGTTGTATAAAAGCTATAAAGAATTTATAGTTTGATTGCATGTGTTGGCATGCAATTTCTATGTTTAACACCCCTGTGTTTAATAGCAGAAAACATTTAAAAGTAGGGGCTGTAAACTCACTGTGATGTGCTCGGTAAGGAAAGCTAGCAGCTGACAGGTAATAGCCCAAGGTGTGTTAACCTATATACAATAAATGTATTAACATAAGTACGTTTGATTTGTTTAATCAACTTATGTTAACGGTTTGTATGTTTGAAGAAATTGTTGATTTCTTAAAGTCGTTAAATTCGTTGATGACGTTGTGTTGAAATATTGTTATTATTTCTCACGTCGTATACCTTGTCAAGTGTATATACACGTATGTAGTCATACATATAGATATTTGAACGTTGTTTTGTTCCTTTTGTGCATATACATGAAAAATTATATAGTTATAGTTTCAACATATTAAATTTGTCACGTGTATGTATATATATATATTTATATATATATATATCAGTTCTAAACAAGTGGTTTACGTATTAAAACGTATATAAGTTTTATTTGTTATAAAACTTCTTATTGTATTTATTTCCGTTTATAAAATAAATAAATGTTATCGTCATTGAAAAGTCATCATTTGTATGTATATATGAAGTATACGTATAGGTTTGTCGTTTGTTATTAATTATGTATATATATATATATATATATATATATATATATATATATATATATATATATATATATATATATAGAATCATAAACGTTCCGTTAAATAAATCGGGTCACGTTTTATGTTTGGAATGTTTTGGAAGTTTATTGGGCTTGGCCCGATTAGTTTTATTTTCGGCCCAAAAACTTAATCCGATTACATAATTCGTTTGGCCCATTAACAAGTTTTGGCCCAATGGCCCGTTTATTTAATTTAACTCATTTGTTTTTACAATTCTCGGCCCAAAACATAAATCTTAGGCCCAAGGAGCATTCGGCCCAGCTTGCGACCACGGCCCAGCCTGCAGCCCAGCCCAGCCGTTCGGCTTGGGCCTTCAGCCGTTCGGCTGGAGGTTCCGGCCCAATCCAAGTCCCATTTAATTAGTCCATTATTCGCTTCGGTCCAGTCCACATCCTAACCCATTCATTCGTTCGGGTAAAAAGTCACAAACCGTTCGGCCCAACTAAACTAGCCGTTCGGCTCATTTAGTTGAGCCGTTCGGCTCATCATAACCAGTCGATCGGCTGGCCCAAGCCAACCGATCGGGTTGGTCCGTCTCTAACCTCATGCACTTTGTTCTTGTCTGTGTTCGTTGTACATATATATACATGTTTAATCTCGAATGGTTAGCTCGTTTTTACACCATTTCTAACATCATAACATCATTATATAATATTATATCACACTTCACCAAGTTTATATATATAACTTTTTTGGATTCAAAGTGTTTAGTTTTATAAACCATTTCAAGAACAACTCATATGATCATCAAACTATAGTGATACATACATAGATTATGATATAAAATCATGATATGAAATGAGATTTAAGTGAGGAGAGCAAGGATTGAAAGTTTCCTTACAAGAATATAGAGATTATGATGAAGATGGTGAACCGGAGATGATGATGATTATTATTGTTAATGTTTTTGATTGTTATTCTTATTATTACTCCTGCTTTGTTGCTGCTGTCGATGGAACCAGGAAGAAGAAGGAGGAGTGGCTCAAATTTGAGGTTTGGTGTTGTGAGGGTGTGTGTGTTTGAGAGAAAATCACAGAGGAAATGAAGTAGGAGTGTGATTTTTCAAACGGGTGTTGCAGTGATAATCATACTGCCTCCTCAAATAATTGAGGTTGGTGGGATATTTAGCCCGTAAATTTCAGGTACGGGTATAATTGGTGCAATATAAAATTTAACATTTTATATTTTTATTTTGTAGATGTACTCCCGATTCGTTATTTAAATTTGGAATAATGAAATTTTCATTATTTTAGACTGTTGTACAAATTTTGTACATTGGACTGCTATCATTCAATTGGGTGCCAAATTTCAGTCAAATTTCGGGTTCATATTTTGAGGTAATGTTCCAAATATTTTCGAATGAATGAGAAAATTTGAATTTTTCTCATTTTGATCTTTGAGTGCATTTTAAAATTGTTTCTGTTCATTTTATAATATGTTTTATATAAAACATATGTCTAAGTCGTTTTATCTATATGTTATAGATACAATAGTACTCGTAATTAATAATTGAATCATTAATTATATTGCGTCATCAACTTTTGCTATAGTTACTAACGATGCTAATATGGATGCCTACGATATGCAATGCACACAACGATGCTAATATGGATGCCTACGATATGCAATGCACACACGCAAAATCTGCTTTCAAGGATTTGAGTAGAAAAGAAAATTGAACATAATCGTAGTATACCTACTCCGTATCTCGCATAATCTTACCTAAATTAAACATAGGTGATCAGGCTATGTCTAATTGAGGTCTAATAATGCAACACACGGGTTAGCTATACTACTTATACGTTCAATTTAGTTGAACTTGTAATATTTTGGTGTTTTAAGAAAATATTATTTAAAAGTGTTGGTTATAGTTGGGGTTTTTATTTGAAAAACCGGCATTCTCTATAACCTTGGGCTCTGATACCAAATCTGTCACACCCCGCTAAAGCGGAAACACGAGATGTAACAGTACCGGGTAACAATGCATAAGATATAGTAGCACCACCATACATAATTTAGAGAAAATATTACACATTACTACAAGTTCAAACCACAGTTCGAAAAGAAATTACAAGAAGCTCTTAAAGTTTCCAAATAGTTTCAAAATAAAGCAAACGCGTGTGAACATGCATCCATGCTAATGTGCTCCTAGAGTGCACCTTACTGTCGTTCTCCTGAAAAGCATGATAAAACAAAAGGTCAACTATGGACATAGTTGGTGAGTTCACAGGTTTAATGTTACACATAAATGAACTAAAAGCTTTGTTCATAAATGACATGAATAAAAAAAAAGATTGGTTGTAATAGTTGCGAATATGAAAGGTAATATACAAGAGCGTTAATGCAATTGAGGCCACTACTAAACCGATTCAACCGACACATGCCCCAAGCTCCATGTTCTATCGCTAACATGAGTAAGGTGATACTATGCACTCACGAACAGTGTGAGTGAGGAGTGGTTTCCCCCTAAATAGCGCTATCCATAAATATCAACGGCTCGTCTGGCTCTCGGACGAGTTAATAAGTAGTGTAAACTGTATTTCCGGGGACTTTAGCACGATAGTACTCAAGCATAACAATAGTATATACCAATTCGCATAAATAGTATAGCAAAAGTTCAACAAGTTCATAAAGAGTACAACCAATTTAGTTAAAGTTCGAGATCATGCTTTTCACCCCAAAATAATAAAACAAGTAAAAAGGGGCTGTGAATACTCACAATTGAGCGTAAGAGTAAACGATGGATGTAGCGCGCGTGCTTGTCGGGTATGACTCCTATCCAAGTCCTATGAACATGAGGTTTCTAATTAGTTTCTTGGTAAATTAGGTTTGATAGGATTGCTTAGATAAATATTTAGATTACAAAGTGCCAAAATGGTTTGTTTGCTTTGAAGTTTGTTAATAATGTTCAATAATCACGTTAAGTATAATATTGAATACACGAGTATATAATGTCTTACAATTGTTTGTGTCCAAATTTATTATGTTTTGAGTTTTAGAACTATGGTTTCTCACAATTTATGGTTAACAACGCACAATCGATTAATACTTCATAAGAGACCCAAACCCTTTTTGTTACCATTCTTTCCAAACATAGAAACTTTCCCATTTTCAAAACCGAGGCCCGTTCTTGTTGACTCGGTCAAACCTTCTTGATTTGACCCGATACTTTTACCCAAACCTTAAACATGTTCATGAGTCATAAAGAGTTAGTCTTTCCTTAAATAGCAAGTACGCAAGTGTCGGTTTTCAACTATTACCAAAATCAGTCCATATTCTCATATCCAGAAAATTACATCAGTTTGTTGAATTTATTAAAAATACTTATGTTCGAAAATAAAATAAGGAAAAAAATCACAGATCATCTTCAATATGTTAGATATCTACTATAATTTTTCCAGGAATTATAGAGAAGTACAAGTATTTTTCAAATTTACTTTTGTCATCTGAGGTCAGATCTGAACACATGCATGCAATCATTACTTTTGGGCAAAATCTATTGGGTTCCAGAAAAAGTGATCTGCACAAGGGTTCTAGCTAACAAAATTTATAAACTTTTGGCGTTGGTTTCAAGTCATTTGGAGGTGTGAAGCTCTAGTTATGGTCAAAATACTGAGATAAAAGTTTCTGACTTTTCTGAGCAGATTGTCTATGTGTTTTCATAAAAATTATTAAAAATATCAAACAATCTCATAAAAATATAAGGCTTATGGGGTTTGAAAGTTAACATCTTGAACTTGATTGTTGGATCATAAAACGTCCATTTTGGTTATGTTAAGTGTGAGAAACACCTTGGTGAATCTCGTACTCAAACCTGGACAGAAACCAAACAAGCCCTAAAATGATGTTTTGTTCAAAATGAGAAACATTAAACATTAAATAGAAGTAGTTCTTGATTCTTTTGACCTTTAATATACTCTCTAACACATGCATGGTGTTGGATTACATCCAAGATGTGTTAGAAATGATTTTTAGCAATAAAAAGAAAGACATACACAAAGATGAACAAGATCTAACAAGATTACAAGTAATAACACGATTTTTCACTTGATTGTCGGTTTGATCATGGGTAACTCTTTCTTTTAACACATAAGGATGTGAAAAGAGATAACCTACAAACATCAAGCATTTTATGAGGATTTTAACCATAGAAGAGGTTTAAAATCTGAATTTATGAAGAACAAAACAAGAAAAATGAAAGATTACTAAAGGTAGATGATCTAGTTTACCTTGAAGGGTTTATTTTGTGAAAGAACACCTTCAACTCCCTGATTTTGTTCTTGAAAGTTGCTGGAATTTAGAGAGGATTTAGAGAGAATATGTGTGTTTTTGAGAGAGAAAATGAAGAGAGTGTTTGTGAGTTTTGGGAAAATAGAAGTAGTAATGAGGTGTATAGGGAATAAAAATGATTTTGAATTGGAAAAGAGGGTAGGTGGTGGGGTGAACGAATTTTAGGGGCCCCATAGGGCTGGAAATGTTTTAAAAAAAATTGGTTTCCAGACTGTGTTGCGTTCTGTGTTCGTTTACTCGTAAATTCGTTAATACGTTAAATCGCGTAACGTTTTCTTTTGTCGTTTAAATTCATGATATGTTTGGGATTATTTTTCTTTTAAGTATTATTAAAATACTTTATTTTAAGTTGTCAAAATATTTATTGATGTTCGTTTGGTTGCCGAATTTGATTCACGCATTTTCTTTGCGTTTGAGACGTTTTAGCCAAAACGTCTAAGTTTTTCGTGTATTATTTAAACAAAATAATAATATATGATAAATAACTTCTAAAAATAGATTTAAGTTATTGATAGAAATATTTTCACTAATGTTCGTGTTAAGTCGGGTACCGTCCGATTGAATTTACTTGTAGTGTCACCGAAAATTCAGTTTTTGTGATTCGATGAGGATTTTGTGAAGACATAAAGAGATAGGTTTTTCTTTATTTTATTGGCACTTAGTAACCTAATTTGGCATGTTAGAGGGAATTTATAGTTCACCAAGCAGTCTCTAAGACGTTTTATGACTTTGATAAGCCTACGGAGTCATAACCTAGGATTTTCACTAGGATTTAAGGAATGCTGTAAGCGTAATTTGAGATTCCAGTGCGGTAATGACCTGAATTTTTTTTTTTTTTACGGTTGTCACAGTTTTGTTTTAAACTTAATCAGGAAATTAGCGTAAGAATGCACATGCTTAAATGTTAATCAGTACCTAATTTGGAGAGTTGTCACATTCTCCCCCCGTTAGGGAAATCTCGTCCCGAGATTTAATTCGTGTCGTGAGTCGCGGTCACGGTTTCAAATAGTCGAGGTTACTTCTTGCGCATTTCATCCTCACGTTCCCAGGTGAACTCTGGGCCATGTTTTGAGTTCCAACGAACTTTAACTAGCTTGATTCATTTGTGTCGAAGTTTCTGCGTTTTCGAGTCCATAACTTCGATAGGTTCCTCCACAAAGTTTAGTTTTAAGTCAATGAAGACTTCGTCCGAAGGGATGATATGTGTTTCATCGGAAAGGACCAATCCTTACAAGGATCTCGAATGATCCGATGTATCATGGGTTCAGTTTACCTCGTTTACCAAATCGTACGACCCCTTTCCAGGGTGCCACTTTGCGTAGGACTTTGTCACCTACTTGAAATTCTAAAGGTTTCCGTCTGTTATCGGCATAACTCTTTTGTCGGTCACGTGCTGTTTTCAATCGGTTAAGCACTTGAGATATCTTATCTGTAGTTTCTTGGACTATCTCAGGACCCGATAGTTGTCTGTCGCCCAACTCTGCCCAACAGAGTGGCGATCGGCATTTGCGTACATACAATGCCTCGAATGGTGCCATCTGTATGCTGGTATGATAACTGTTGTTGTAAGAAAATTCTGCTAGAGGTAGGTGTGCGAGCAACAAGAAGTGGCAACGCTCATGCATGTCTGTCATGTCTCCATCCATACGGGAGACATCACTCTGTAGCTCTGCAAGGTGAACACCCCTGCTACCAGAAATACAAAATAATGTGTGAATCACAGCCACAATGGTAGGGAGGGTCAACTCTATAGGCTCCCCAGTAGTAGGCAGTGGTGCGGAGGATCGGGAGGACTCCCCGGTCTCAAAAGTAGAAGGAAAACCCTCCAACGACCTCCACCGCCCCAACATAGGAGTCATCCACTCCAAGTGAGAAAGCCTAGGTACCCTCTGTGGCGACTCATCACAGTGTATCACCCTCTCCTCTGCCATCGGCGCCTTATCACGAGGCGCAAGGGGTCCTCTAGGGAAGTCTCGGACACACATCCGTGGTGTCCTCCTAGGTACCGGTCCCCTGAAAGGTTCAACAGTCATATGGCGTGTCGCCATAAAGGTAGACTCTAACATACGAGTGGTAGGGTCAGTGGGAGCAGTAGTAGGTGGGACCACATGTGCAGTAGGTGGTGGGGTGATGTAGGCATCACCGGTGTTCATCTGGGTACTACGAGGGTTAATTCATCATCGTGATGAGTTAATTTGCTGTTTATTGTTCGGATCAAATTGGTGATTTGTTTGTGTACGGACTTGTACGGACATCTCGATTTGCAATCATTTTAAAAATTCAAGCTATAGTCAGACCGCAAAATCATTTCCGAGCAACCTGGAATTGGTTTCCGATCAAAGTGAGCAATTTTTATTGAAAATTTTGTGGCACGTAATCTGCAAGTGTGTATTTGCGAAGAGTTCATAGGTTGAGTGCGACAATTTTTGGTGTAACCGCTTCCTCTGACAATTCGTTTAAGCACGAAGTTTGGTATTCTCAGGAACATGTATTCTCGGATTATGATTCTCGGATTGTGGTATTCTCGCTAAGTGTAGTACTCTCGGAATATCATTCTCGGACTATTACTCTCGGAATATTATACTCGGATCTTATTCTCGGAAATACTTATTTTCGGATTTGAATGGTCTTATTAAGTGTAGTGTCGCATGTTAATTAGATTTGCATAAGTATAAGAGTTGCATTTTTATCGTCGAAGAAAAAGTAAGTGTTAAAAAAAGGTGCTGGTTGTCGTTGTTGTTTAGGGTTAATAAAGAAAGAAGAAGGTCAAAGAAGAATAGGGTTCAAGAAATTAAGAGAGGGGTCAACACAAGGGTCACTTAAAGGAGGCTTTATTTGGTTATACTTTGTGTTGTGAAGTTTGTACAAGGTGCATAAGGTTCAAGATTAAAAAAAGGGATCAAAGAAAAGAACTTGGTCAAGTGACAGGTTCAAAAGGAGAGTAAAGGTTCAAAAGGACTTTTATTAACTTGTGCATTGAAGGGTTGTACTTGTGCTTTAACAACTGTACCAGGGACAATTTTTTTTAAAAAAAGTCACGATTTAAAAATTCAATTTTTGAAAGGGAGTAAGAAGACAAATCTTCAAATGTTATTTTACAAAGATTCTTAAAAAATCCAAATTCATGGGTTTTTATTACTGAGCCTTATGAGGGAAGTAAAGTTGTAAGTAAACTATCAGCTGAAGAACGCAAGCGTTATGATATGGACAAAGAATTGTTTGACTCAATTTTGGCATGTTTACCAACTGCTGAAGTTCAGTGGTACAAAAATATGAGAACATCATTTGATTTGTGGGATGCTCTTTCACAAGCTTGGAAAAGAAATGATAAATCAAAAGGATTTGATGAAGAGGTTAAGGAGGAATTGGTAAAGAAAGAAGATGAAATAAAAGTTCTTCACTCTCAAAAACTCATTATGGAGAGTGAACGTGACGAAATGTGCTCAAACATTGTCAAAATGGAAGAACAGATTCTAGAACTTCAGAGTCAACAAACGGAGCTAATCAAGCTACAAGAAGATCATATTCTTGCTTTGAAGACTATTCAAGATCTTCGTGGTCAACTCTCTCGAAACTCTTACTTTGCAAAACAACCTGAAAAGATTATACAACCTGCAAAGGTTGTGAAAAAGATTTACACAAGTAAATCTTCATGTGAGAAAAAGATTTCTCAGTTTACTAATTATTCTTTGCAAAAGAATATAAAGTATTCTAAGAAATCTCAATCAACTAGAACATTCGTTCATAAAAATGTTGATTGTTGGGATTCTGTAAAGGTCAAGTACGTCAACAAATCGGTTTCATGACATCAAAAGAAGACAAAAAGAGCTTCTTCAGAACCAATACGATCTTTTTCAGAATCAAGACAAACAAAATCTTGTGCATACACACGGGCACAGATGTTTGCATTAGCACCTTCACGATGTCATTGTAAGATGTCAAAGCAATCTCCAGATTTTGTTCCTTTCTCCCAAAAGCGAACTCCTTCACGATCAATTCCACGCCAACAATTTAGATCTGAAACACCGCTTTTCTTTTCTAGATGGAATTCTATATCCTTGGATTACATAGACACAACTTATCTATGGCTGTCAGGGTTGTCTAAACCTGTTGGAACTATGCTCAAGTTTGTTCCTAAAGTTGTTTCTATATAGTTGATACAAGATCAAGGAGATAAAATCTACTGTTCAAAGGGAGTTACGATATATTCTGATGCTATCAGAATAGGGAACAATTAGATTTTGTGAATGATGAATATTATGCTTGAAGACAATTCTCTCTCTCTCTCATCAATCTCATCAATCAAGCTAAAGTTGAAGACTCGAAGACTTATCCAAGCTATTGTCAAGGGGGAGTTTGTTAGAACACAATGTTCTAACATTGTGTGACAATTGTTTGGATATACAAACTATTGTCAAGGGGGAGTTTGTTAGAACATGTTGTTCTAACATTTTTGTGACAATAGTTTGTATATCGTATTGGCTTAGATTGAATGTAGAAAATGACACATTGTATTGCGACAAAGAGCATTGTCAGATGGTTAAGTCAATGCGACAATGACAATGGGATTGTCGCATTGACCAGGTTTGACTACATTAAATCTTATTGTCGCAAGTTTGTTTAGAAGTCTATAAATAGACTTTGTTAGGTCATTTTGAAGAGTGAGTGAGAGACGGTGGAGTTATAAGGAAACTTTCATTATATTCATTTTGTTGAGTTAGAGAGAGAGATCCGAGAGCATTGTAAACAAGTTGATATTGAAAAGTTTTATTTGTACATTCATTTTTAGATCTTGTTCTTCACGTCAACTTCAGATATATACTTGTTTATATTCACTTGTTTTTTAAATCGATTACTCATTCTGCAAAGTGATCGAATTCCGAATCGTGTATCGATCCTACGAGCTTTCAGACTCGAGCTACGCTATCCATAAGCTTCCTATTGCGGTGGGTTACCTGAGAAATACATATTAAAAGGTCAACATAAAGTTGGTGAGTTCATAGGTTTGTTAAGTAATCATTTGCTAAAATGATCCACAAGATTTCACAAGTTTTGCATCATTCGTCAATGATAAGTAAAAGTATTGTTAGCCAACGACAAGTAAAAGTATTGCATACAGCAATATAAGTATACCATTGTCACACCCCGCCAAACGGTAATTTCAATTAGTTATGATTAGTTTGCGGAAGCTTTCATGACGTGGCGGGACTGCGAACAGTATTTTCAACTAACACCTACATACATACTCAGAGCATATGGTTATCACACAACTTTATTTAATGAGGATGCCAAGTTTAACAGTTGTTACAAAAGTAGTACGACTATGTAAGTCGTAACAGTAGTAGTGGAGTTTAAAACATTTCAGTTTTAACAATAATACATATATATATAACTTTTTTGGATTCATAGTGTTTAGTTTTACAAACCATTTCAAGAACAACTCATATGATCATCAAACTATAGTGATACATACATAGATTATGATATAAAATCATGATATGAAATGAGATTTAAGTGAGGAGAGCAGGGATTGAAAGTTTCCTTACAAGGATATAGAGATTATGATGAAGAGGGTGAACCGGAGATGATGATGATTATTATTGTTAATGTTTTTGATTGTTATTCTTATTATTACTCCTGCTTTGTTGCTGCTGTCGATGGAACTAGGAAGAAGAAGGAGCAGTGGCTCAAATTTGAGGTTTGGTGTTGTGAGGGTGTGTGTGTGTTTGAGAGAAAATCATAGAGGAAATGAAGTAGGAGTGTGATTTTTCAAACGGGTGTTGCAGTGATAATCATACTGCCTCCTCAAATAATTGAGGTTGGTGGGATATTTAGCTCGTAAATTTCAGGTACGGGTATAATTGGTGCAATAAAAAATATAACATTTTATATTTTTATTTTGTAGATGTACTCCCGATTCGTTATTTAAATTTGGAATAATGAAATTTTCATTATTTTAGACTGTTGTACAAATTTTGTACATTGGACTGCTATCATTCAATTGGGTGCCAAATTTCAGTCGAATTTCGGGTTCATATTTTGAGGTAATCTTCCAAATGTTTTCGAATGAATGAGAAAATTTGAATTTTTCTCATTTTGATCTTTGAGTGCATTTTAAAATTGTTTCTGTTCGTTTTATAATATGTTTTATATAAAACATATGTCTAAGTCGTTTTATCTATATGTTATAGATACAATAGTACTCGTAATTAATAATTGAATCATTACTTATATTGTGTCATCAACTTTTGCTGTATTTTTCTGTCGAGTTCATTCCGATACGTTTGTACGCGACTTTTAAATACTTACGTATTAGTTTTGTTTAAAAGTACTGGGCTGCTAGGCTTACATCACATCAAAAGTTTTGTTTTAAACTTAATCAGGAAATTAGCGTAAGAATGCACATGCTTAAATGTTAATCAGTACCTAATTTGGAGACTTGTCACATTCTCCCCCCGTTAGGGAAATTTCGTCCCGAGATTTAATTCGTGTCGTGAGTCGCGGTCACGGTTTCAAATAGTCGAGGATACTTCTTGCGCATTTCATCCTCACGTTCCCAGGTGAACTCTGGGCCATGTTTTGAGTTCCAACGAACTTTAACTAGCTTGATTTATTTGTGTCGAAGTTTCTGCGTTTTCGAGTCCATAACTTCGATAGGTTCTTCCACAAAGTTTAGTTTTGAGTCAATGAAGACTTCGTCCGAAGGGATGATATGTGTTTCATCGGAAAGACACTTTTTCAAGTTAGATATATGAAAGGTGTCATGGATACTACTAAGCTCTCGCGGTAGTTTGAGCTTGTAGGCGACAGGACCAATCCTTACAAGGATCTCGAATGGTCCGATGTATCATGGGTTCAGTTTACCTCGTTTACCAAATCGTACGACCCCTTTCCAGGGTGCCACTTTGAGTAGGACTTTGTCACCTACTTGAAATTCTAAAGGTTTCCATCTGTTATCGGCATAACTCTTTTGTCGGTCACGTGCTGTTTTCAATCGGTTAAGCACTTGAGATATCTTGTCTGTAGTTTCTTGGACTATCTCAGGACCCGATAGTTGTCTGTCGCCCAACTCTGCCCAACAGAGTGGCGATCGGCATTTGCGTCAATACATTGCCTCGAATGGTGCCATCTGTATGCTGGTGTGATAACTGTTGTTATAAGAAAATTCTGCTAGAGGTAGGTGTGTATCCCAATTACCTCCAAAGTCTATCACACATGCTCTTAACAGGTCTTCGAGCGTTTATATTGTTCGCTCGCTCTGGCCGTCAGTTTGTGGGTGGTAGGCAGTACTCATGTCGAGTCTAGTACCCAATGCATGTTGAAGTGTTTGCCAGAAGCGAGAAGTTAATCGTGCGTCTCTATCAGAGATGATGGATAATGGCACACCATGTCAAGACACAACCTCTTTCAAATAGATTCTGGTCAGTTTCTCCATTTTGTATGTTTCCTTGATAGCCAGGAAGTGGGCTGATTTCGTCAATCGATCGACAATCACCCATATGGTGTCAACTCCGGATGTTGTTCTCGGTAACTTCATGATAAAGTCCATTGTGATGTGTTCCCATTTCCATTTAGGCATTTTGGGTTGTTGCAAAAGCCCAGATGGCTTTCGGTATTCAACTTTGACTTTTGCACAAGTCAAGCACTTACTAACGTATGTGGCAATGTCTCATTTCATGCCGGGCCACCAGTAAAGTCCTTTCATGTTGTGATACATCTTATCTGCACCAGGATGTATCTAGTAGTTGGACTTATGTGCTTCGTCCAAAATCAATCGGCGCAATTCATCTACGCATGGTACCCAAATTCGGTCCATGAAGTACAACACTCCATTGTCTTTGGTTTCAAGTTGTTTCTCCATTCCCTTCAAGGATTCTTCCTTAAGGCGTTCGGGAATAAATGCTAGTTGTTGAGCATCATGAATTTGAGTAATGAGATTCGAGTGGATTGTCAAACCTAAAGCACGTGCGGTCTCAGCTATCTCTCTGGCAGCAACCACGTTGCTCAACAAGAAGTGGCAACGCTCATGCATGTCTGTCATGTCTCCATCCATACGGGAGACATCACTCTGTAGCTCTGCAAGGTGAACACCCCTGCTACCAGAAATACGAAACAATGTGTGAATCAGAGCCACAATGGTAGGGAGGGTCAACTCTATAGGCTCCCCAGTAGTAGGCAGTGGTGCGGAGGATCGGGAGGACTCCCCGGTCTCACATGACTATCATGAGATGCGACTATCATGAGATCACAACACAAGAATTACAATGAACGACCTCTACATGAGTCGTTTTAAACATACTTCATAAAAGTTTAAATTGTCTTACAGACTTAGACCATTTGTCTTTAAAAAGATTACAAATAATTCCCATAAGTTACAAAATAGTTAGGAGTTTAAGAATTTAAGATCAAAAGCAATGTTCGTCCATGCAAATGTAGTTCCTAACTTCAAAATGGGTATGTCATCTTCACAAATAGCAAGCATCTTAATTACCTGAGAATAACATGTAAAAATGGGTCAACATAAAGTTGGTGAGCTCATAGGTTTTAATAGTTGTAAAACATTACCGTGGATCACGAGATTTCAAGTTATATTGCCATTCAACAATATAGTAAAAATTGTATTACTATTGCCATAAGCTCATGAATTGAAACCTTAACATTTAGTGCCTCACAAGTGTCCTATCCAAACACTAGTAGTTCTCAAATGACAATGCACCCGTTTGACTTATAGTCATGTTGGCGCTACCAACCCGGATGGGGGCGTCAACCCAAATAGATCTATTCATGACATTTACGTTTAAGTCCTTAACTAACAATTCATGATAAAAGCCTACATAATGGATAGTGTCAACTCATGCAATACGTAACAGTTTAGTTTGTGTCCACAAAGTAAAGAACATGTATTCTCACCCCAAAAACATGTCAAAGCATTTAAAAAAGAAGTAGGGGCCATGAGACTCACCTTAGTGAGAGAGCGGAAAGTTGCAAGTACTTGTTTGGGTCTCGGTGGGGTTTATGCGTCCTAGATCACATAAAATGTTTAAGTTTAGTCATATAGTATATATATATTAATTTTAATTTTTGTAAAGTTTCATCACCCATAGTTTTAGTTTAAGTGTCACATTTTATTCAACCATTGACGGGTGCATTTACACCATTTTAAGTAATTCTTAGTAAAAGTCCAACTTATTTCCAGAAACTTCCAGACCAGACTCTTAAATCGGCTTGTAGAGAAAAATGTGTGCATTTCTGGAAAAAGTTTAAAACATGAAAGTTGTAGATCTTTTCAATACGCAAATTTCAAAAAAAAAAATGCATCTTCTAACTCCTCCTAGAACTCAAGTTATGACCATTTTAGTAACCTGTGTTTTTCTGGACAGATTGTGTGTTCTTGTGTATAAATTTATAGAAACGTATTTTAAACTTATATTTGAACATAATCTTGTTAGATGAGCTTTATAACATTAAAATAAGTAACAAAATGGTAGTCTTTGGTTAAGTATTCATGGAGTTATGACCTTGCAAAGTGAGGTATACGAATCTGTCACAGTATGCACAACAGTTTCGTATGGGCTATTTGGAGGTCGAATACTCCATGTTTTTGAGTGAGACCACTTGGGTTTGAAAGCTAATACATAAAAGTAATTTCAGTAGTAAAATGGTGGTATTTTGTTAAGTATACACGGATTTATGACCTCACAAAGTGAGATATAGAAATCTGGACAGATTGCATGTAATGTGTGTGGGTTAGGATTTCGAGTCATAGACTATTATCCTAACTCCTAGGTACCAAATCATTGTTTTAGCCCTTTATACACATGCATTTTACCATCATTTTTCCATAGATTATGAGTACTTTACTAGCATGAAATCTTTGAAAGATTTGTAGATAAGTATAACTATATTTTACATCTTTTAAGATTTGACATAGGTTTGATCATGGATTATCACCACTTTTTAACACATGAACATGTGCAATTGAAAATCTACAAACATCAAGTTATTTTGTAGGCTTAGCCATACTTTTCAATATTTCATATTAAGAGAAAAAGAAGATGAAGATGAGTAAAAGAGATGCATATAGGCCTTGCAATACATAAGTTTATAAACAAATGAAATACGAATTGCATGTATACATATATGATTGTAGGCATAGCCATACATAAGATAATAACAAAAAAAAAATGAAATATAGAGTGCATATATACATATGTAGATTTGTAGGCATATCCTTACATAAAATCTTACATATGTATATAGTAAGATATAAGATGTATATACATAGATATAGATATATTATTATAAGTCTTGTATTATTCATCCATGGGTGATGATTAGTGTGAAAAATGAAAGCATAGAGTAGAGAAATTCGTGTATCATCTTACCAACACAAAGGGTGATGGAAGTAGGATGTTTTGGGTGGATTAAAGGGTTGTTTGAGTGGTGATTTGTGGTGGTTTAGGGTGGTTGTTTATGGCAGATTTTTAGAGAGAAAATGGAAGGAAAATGGTGTGAGGAAGAGAGAAATGGATGTGTGTGTGTGAAAAGTGAGAAAAGGGTGGATGTAAGTTCCTTAAGTAGAAGAAATGAGGGGTGGCGGAGTGGAAGGGGGTGGCCGGCCATGGGGGGGGGGGGGAGGGGAAGGGTCTTGGTTGTGATTGGTGGAGAAATGGTGGTGATTAAATGGGTAATTAATTGTTTTAATTAATTAAATTAGGTTTATTTAATTAATTTATAATTAAAAATCAGATTTTTATTTATAATTTAATTAAGTTTTTAAATAATTCGAATATAAGTATTTATTTAATTATTATGTTGTATTTCATGCAAAGGTGGTGGTTTATTACTTTCATGCAAGTAAGTGTACTTATCACTATATTATTGTTTCACACATACTTATATATATATATATATATATATATATATATATATATATATATATATATATATATTAGGGTTTACTAAATGAATTAATAAACATAAACGTAAGCACTTTGTCACATTATATGCATCCACGGATAAACGCTTGCTTAGTGTCAGGTTGTAACGATAAGGCGCCTAAATTCAATGTTATTTAATTATAAGCATTAATTCACTAAAAATTATAGTTTAACTAAAAAAAAAAAATCTCCAAGTTTATTACCTGAACGGAGTTGAGTCATAAATTATTTTTGCCGGTTGTCACATTCTCCCCCTGTTAAAAGAATTTCGTCCCGAAATTTAGTTCGTGATCTCGGGTGGTGCAGGGTTTGAGAATAAGTGGGGATACTTGCGACGGATTTGATCCTCGCGCTCCCAGGTGAATTCCGGACCTCGTTTCGAATTCCACCTAACCTTTATAATGGGTATACGACTCCGCTTCAAGGTCTTTATCTCTCGGTCCATGATCTCGATTGGTTCTTCAACAAAATGCAATTTCTCATCGATTTGTACTTCTCCGACTGGTATGATAAGGGATTCGTCTGATAAACACTTTTTCAGATTTGACACATGAAACGTGTCATGTACATTACTGAGTTCTTGAGGCAACTTAAGTTTGTACCCAACTGGACCAATTCTCTCCAGTATTTCGAATGGTCCAACATATCTAGGGTTTAGCTTTCCTCGTTTTCCAAAACGGA
Organism: Pseudognaphalium luteoalbum; assembly: GCA_963422505.1. Lineage (NCBI taxonomy): Eukaryota > Viridiplantae > Streptophyta > Magnoliopsida > Asterales > Asteraceae > Pseudognaphalium > Pseudognaphalium luteoalbum. Next base: position 59,520,731 of record OY730195.1, on the reverse strand, counting down.
CTACGCCTTTCCAAGGCGACACTTTCAACATGACTCTATCCCCAATTTGAAATTCTAGTGGTTTGCGCCTCGTATCTGCATAACTCTTTTGGCGGTCATGGGCTGCCTTTAGTCTGTTTTGGATTTGCACAATCTTCTCGGTCGTTTCGTGCATAATCTCTGGACCAAGGAGTTGACTATCTCCCACCTCAGTCCAACATACAGGCGATCAACACTTTCGTCCATAAAGTGCTTCGAATGGGGCGGCCTTGATGCTGGTGTGATAACTGTTGTTGTAAGAGAACTCGCATAATGGCAGGTGGTTCTCCCAGCCACGTCCAAAGTCGATAACACATGCGCATAACATAACTTCTAGGGTTTGAATTGTCCTTTCGCTTTGGCCATCTGTCTGAGGGTGGTATGCGGTAGTCATATCCAAGCGAGTACCTAGAGCTTTTTGGAGTAATTGCCAAAATCTAGAGGTGAAACGGCTATCTCGATCAGAGATAATCGAGATGGGCACCCCGTGCCTTGTCACCACCTCTTTCAAGTAAATCCTAGTTAATCTTTCCATTGTGTCGGTCTCCTTGATTGCTAGAAAGTGGGCGGACTTTGTCAGGCGATCAACAATTACCCAAATCGTATCACAACCATTTGCTGTCTTAGGAAGCTTAGTAATAAAGTCCATTGTTATTTGCTCCCACTTCCATTGGGGTATTTTGGGTTTTTGCAATAGACCTGATGGTTTCAGATACTCGACCTTTACCTTGGCACACGTCAAGCATTTACTAACATAGGTGGCCACCTCAGCCTTCATGTTAGGCCACCAATACAAGTCCTTAAGCCCATGGTACATCTTGTCAGCACCCGGATGGATGGAATACCTAGATTTATGTGCCTCGTCCATTACCAACTTCCTCAAGTTACCAAAACTTGGTATCCATATGCGATTTATATAATATCGGATTCCATCAGACTTAACCTCAAATTGCTTATCCATACCGTGTAGAGATTCGCCCTTTACATTCTCCTCCTTGATTGCCTCGAGTTGAGCATCACGAATTTGAGAGGTAAGGTTCGTATGAATGGTCATACCTAAAGCCCTAACTTGTAGTGGTTTCATTCGTTCTTTTCTGCTCAAAGCATCAGCTACAACATTTGCCTTTCCCGGGTGATAACGAATTTCGCAATCGTAATCACTAAGCAATTCAACCCACCTACGCTGTCTCTGTTGGGGTTCTAGGCGTCTCCCAATTTTTGATCGCCTCAATCTTGGCAGGGTCGACATGTATTCCTTGACTATCAATAACATGTCCTAGAAATTGCACTCTTCGTAACCAAAACTCACACTTTGAGAACTTAGCATACAACTCCTCCTTTTTAAGCAACTCCAAGATTGATCTCAAATGCTTTTCATGGTCCTCTTTGTTCTTCGAATAGATCAAAATGTCATCAATGAATACGATGACGAACTTATCTAAGTACGGTTTACACACGCGGTTCATGAGGTCCATGAATACTGCCGGTGCGTTAGTAAGACCGAACGGCATTACTTGGAACTCGTAATGACCATACCGAGTTCTAAATGCCGTCTTTGGGATGCTTTCTTCTCCGACTCTCAACTGATGATACCCCGATCATAGGTCAATTTTTGAGTAAAAACTCGAGCCTTGCAGCTGATCGAATAAGTCATCAATTCTAGGGAGTGGGTAACGGTTCTTCACGGTTAGTTTATTCAATTCCCAGTAATCGATGCACATCCTTAAGGATCCATCCTTCTTTTTCACAAATAAGACGGGAGCTCCCCAGGGTGAGGAACTTGGCCGGATAAACCCTTTATCTAAAAGCTCTTGTAGTTGACTTGACAACTCTTGCATTTCGAAAGGGGCTAATCGATATGGTGCTCGGGCAACGGGTGCAGCACCAGGCACTAAGTCGATATGAAACTCCACTTGCCGGGCTGGTGGTAGTCCAGGAAAGTCTTCAGGGAAAACTTCGGGAAAATCCCGCACGATAGGGACATCCTCGAGTCGTCTCTCTTCCGGTTTCTCCTCTACAACATGAGCTAATATTGCTTGGTACCCTTTTCTTAGGTGCTTCTGTGTTTTCATGCACGATATGATGTTTAATCTCGTTCCACTCTTTTCTCCTTGTATTATTAAAGTTGCTCCGCTAGAGAGGGGTATGCGGACAATCTTATCATAACATACTATTTCAGCACGATTCTTGGACAGCCAATCCATGCCAACGATGACGTCAAAGCTTCCTATTTTGACGGGTATCAAATTTATGGGAAAGATTTCGCTTGCTAAGTTTAGGGAACATTTTCGAATTATACTATCAGCTTCAATTAATTTACCATTAGCTAACTCTATCGTGTATTTAGTGTCTAAGGCAGTTGGGGTGATATCAAGTAAGGGGCTAAACTCGTTAGACACGAAACTCTCATCTGCACCAGTATCAAATAAGACTGAAACAACCTTGTCATTTAGGAGAAACGTACCCGTGACTAGGTTGGGATCTTGGCGTGCTTCATTGGTATTGATCACGAATGCCCTGCCGCGCGTCGCATTGTTATTCTGATTTTTCAGCTTCGGACAATCCTTTTTAAAGTGTCCAGCACTTCCGCACCCGTAGCATGTGTTTGGAGTGTTAGTGTTGGCGACAGGTGCAGGGCCCCGACAATCCTTAGCTTGATGGCCAGGCTTCTTACATCTCCCACATGCGTTGCTACAGGGACCTTTGTGGTGAAGGTTGCAATGCTTACAATATGGTTTGTTTCCAGCATAACCTTTCTTAGCATCTGGCCCTGCAGCATAAGCCCTAACTGTCTCGGTCTTCTTATTTTGTTGTTGGCTGGTGTTTCCCCTAGAACTTTCCTCCCATTTCCTTTTACCATCAGAAATTTTATCAACATTTCCCCTTTCCAATGCCCCACGTCGCACAATTTGATCCATTAAACTGTGTGCCATGCGGACGGCATCGTGGATCGTATTGGGCTTGGATGAAGTTACATTTCCTTGGATTTGGGAGGGAAGTCCCTAGATATAACGTTCAATTCTCTTGTACTCGGGAGTGACCATAGATGGGCAAAGAAGTGCCAATTCATGGAATCTCCTTGTATATCTAGCTACATCAGCCCCAATGACAACCAGATTCCAAAATTCTACCTCCAACTTTTGCAGTTCGTTTCGAGGACAGTACTCTTCTGTCATCATTTTCTTAAGATCTTCCCAAGAAATCTGATAAGCAGCATCAATGCCCACCGAATGGGCGTATGAATTCCACCATGATAACGCACCATCTTGAAGGGTGCATGTTGCATACTTAACCTTACAATCTTCCTTGCAGTTGCTAATACGGAAAACTGATTCTCGCTTCTCAAACCACCGAACCAAACCGATAGCTCCTTCGGTTCCATTGAAGTGATGGGGTTTGCAATTCGAAAAGTCCTTATAGGTGCATTCCCGGGTTACATTCCCCGAACCTCCTCCGGTTTCATTCCTTCTACCGGTTCTTTCGTTTCCATCGTTCCTCTCAGTCCTTTGGGTGGCGATTGCCTCAGCTACTCTTTGTGCTACGAGTCGCTCGATAGCTGCATTACTCATCGTGGGTGTTCTCTTGGGTGGCATGTTTCTTGAAATTACAAAGCATAACAAGACAATGAGATACTATACAAGATAGAACTTTATCATGCGTGTAATGAATAAATAATTACAAACCACACAACCAAAATCACAAGATAGTAAGATTAATAACCCAACAAGAGCATAAACTTAGTCAAAATACTTGATTCATTGTTCACAAAAACAGGCCAGGAATGAAACATCCGGAAAAATACAAGCAAATCCATAAATTTATCCTCTAGGCACAACCCGCCATAGTAGTATAAAAATCGAAAAGAAACTATCCGCGAAACTGGCCCAAAAGTGCACTAACACGTCCCAAACTATGCTCCATCGCGGACATACGCTGCTCTGACCTAGTTGTGCGCTCTTCCGCTAATTCAGCGTGCCTTTCGCTGTGCTCCACCCGTCGGCGTAACTCAGTGACCTCCTCTCGAAGCATCTTGATGTCGTCATCAGCACAGTAAACCGAGTAGTCCATGTTACCGATCCTCCTCTCAACTTCCGAAACTTGTGCCTATATGAGTTCCACTTTATCGGAACGTGACTCATCCTGGTCGTACTCCAACTGATTAAGTCTCCTCTCCTGATCAACCAAACGTGCTACCACAACGGGGATAGTGTGATGTACAGGCTCCAAAGTGAGAGAGGGTATGGGTGTAGTTGTGGAGGGCTCCCCAACCTCCAGTGTCTCGGGTATCCCTTCTTCTCTTCTCCAAGACTGAATCTGCTCCTGCATCCAAGTCCACTTACGTGATCGCACTCGCCTAGTAGTAATGTTGGTAGTCTCGGTAGGAGGAATGGAGGGGGTCTCAGTAGGGGGGATAGAGAATGTCTCAGTCAAAGGTGAGAACACGGTTATCCGAGGGGTACGCATCAATCGTGGTCCCCCGGGGCGGAATGATCGGAGTGAAGAGGCTGGTTTTGGTTAGGTAGGGGGAGCAGGGGCAGCCTTAGCAGGTATGACAGGGGAGGGATGGGATTCTTCGGAATCGGACTTGTCCTCAGTAGGCTCGGACTCTTCCTCCATTGGCTCGGTCTCATCCTCAAATGGCTCAGTCTCATTGGAGGAACCGGTCTTCTCAATTCGGGTAGCGGACACAGGCATGAATGAGGGTGACTTAGGTGAGGTGACGGGGAACGGTGAAATCTCGGGGTCGTCGTCGGACACGATGTGGAAAGGGCTATTAGGGTTCGACATACTCTGTCATATAAGATAATAGTATATAAATAGGGAGAATATAAAATAAGTAATTATTTAACATGTATGTACTAACTTATCAATTAACATGTAATAAGCATGCATGGAACCACATTCGGTAAGTAGGCAAGGATGTATGGATTTAATAATTAGCAAGTACACCTAAAGGTCCTTATTCTAGTCATGGCTATAGTCTAGGCCCACTAATGCAACCTAGTTCACTATAACCTTGGGCTCTGATACCAATCTGTCACACCCCGCCTCGACGGAAGGTTGCGAGATGCGACTATCATGAGATCACAACACAAGAATTACAATGAACGACCTCTACATGAGTCGTTTTAAACATACTTCATAAAAGTTTAAATTGTCTTACAGACTTAGACCATTTGTCTTTAAAAAGTTTACAAATAATTCCCATAAGTTACAAAATAGTTAGGAGTTTAAGAATTTAAGATCAAAAGCAATGTTCGTCCATGCAAATGTAGTTCCTAACTTCAAAATGGGTATGTCATCTTCACAAATAGCAAGCATCTTAATTACCTGAGAATAACATGTAAAAATGGGTCAACATAAAGTTGGTGAGCTCATAGGTTTTAATAGTTGTAAAACATTACCGTGGATCACGAGATTTTAAGTTATATTGCCATTCAACAATATAGTAAAAATTGTATTACTATTGCCATAAGCTCATGAATTGAAACCTTAACATTTAGTGCCTCGCAAGTGTCCTATCCAAACACTAGTAGTTCTCAAATGACAATGCACCCGTTTGACTTATAGTCATGTTGGCGCTACCAACCCGGATGGGGGCGTCAACCCAAATAGATCTATTCATGACATTCACGTTTAAGTCCTTAACTAACAATTCATGATAAAAGCCTACATAATGGATAGTGTCAACTCATGCAATACGTAACAGTTTAGTTTGTGTCCACAAAGAAAAGAACATGTATTCTCACCCCAAAAACATGTCAAAGCATTTAAAAAAGAAGTAGGGGCCATGAGACTCACCTTAGTGAGAGAGCGGAAAGTTGCAAGTACTTGTTTGGGTCTCGGTGGGGTTTATGCGTCCTAGATCACATAAAATGTTTAAGTTTAGTCATATAGTATATATATATTAATTTTAATTTTTGTAAAGTTTCATCACCCATAGTTTTAGTAACCTGTGTTTTTCTGGACAAATTGTGTGTTCTTGTGTATAAATTTATAGAAACGTATTTTAAACTTATATTTGAACATAATCTTGTTAGATGAGCTTTATAACATTAAAATCAGTAACAAAATGGTAGTCTTTGGTTAAGTATTCATGGAGTTATGACCTTGCAAAGTGAGGTATACGAATCTGTCACAGTATGCACAACAGTTTCGTATGGGCTGTATGGAGGTCGAATACTCCATGTTTTTGAGTGAGACCACTTGGGTTTGAAAGCTAATACATAAAAGTAATTTCAGTAGTAAAATGGTGGTATTTTGTTAAGTATACACGGATTTATGACCTCACAAAGTGAGATATAGAAATCTGGACAGATTGCATGTAATGTGTGTGGGTTAGGATTTCGAGTCATAGACTATAATCCTAACTCCTAGGTACTAAATCATTGTTTTAGCCCTTTATACACATGCATTTTACCATCATTTTTCCATAGATTATGAGTACTTTACTAGCATGAAATCTTTGAAAGATTTGTAGATAAGTATAACTATATTTTACATCTTTTAAGACTTGACATAGGTTTGATCATGGATTATCACCTCTTTTTAACACATGAACATGTGCAAGTGAAAATCTACAAACATCAAGTTATTTTGTAGGCTTAGCCATACTTTTCAATATTTCATATTAAGAGAAAAAGAAGATGAAGATGAGTAAAAGAGATGCATATAGGCCTTGCAATACATAAGTTTATAAACAAATGAAATACGAATTGCATGTATACATATATGATTGTAGGCATAGCCATACATAAGATAATAACAAAAAAAAATGAAATATAAAGTGCATATATACATATGTAGATTTGTAGGCATAGCCTTACATAAAATCTTACATATGTATATAGTAAGATATAAGATGTATATACATAGATATAGATATATTATTATAAGTCTTGTATTATTCATCCATGGGTGATGATTAGTGTGAAAAATGAAAGCATAGAGTAGAGAAATTCGTGTATCATCTTACCAACACAAAGGGTGATGGAAGTAGGTTGTTTTGGGTGGATTAAAGGGTTGTTTGAGTGGTGATTTATGGTGGTTTAGGGTGGTTGTTTATGGCAGATTTTTGGAAAGAAAATGGAAGGAAAATGGTGTGAGGAAGAGAGAAATGGATGTGTGTGTGTGAAAAGTGAGAAAAGGGTGGATGTAAGTTCCTTAAATAGAAGAAATGAGGGGGGGGGGGGAAGGGTATGGGTTGTGATTGTTGGAGAAATGGTGGTGATTAAATGGGTAATTAATTGTTTTAATTAATTAAATTAGTTTTATTTAATTAATTTATAATTAAAAATCAGATTCTTATTTAAAATTTAATTAAGTTTTTAAATAGTTCAAATATAAGTATTTATTTAATTATTATGTTGTATTTCATGCAAAGGTGGTGGTTTGTTACTTTCATGCAAGTAAGTGTACTTATCACTATATTATTGTTTTACACATACTTATATATATATATATATATATATATATTAGGGTTTACTAAATGAATTAATAAACATAAACGTAAGCACTTTGTCACATTATATGCATCCACGGATAAACGCTTGTTTAGTGTCAGGTTGTAACGATAAGGCGCCTAAATTCAATGTTATTTAATTATAGGCATTAATTCACTAAAAATTATAGTTTAACTAAAAAAAAAAATTCTCCAAGTTTATTACTTGAACGGAGTTGAGTCATAAATTATTTTTGCCGGTTGTCACACGTGGGTTGGCTAGCGCGACTAGCCCGGACGAGGTTTGTCAAACCCTGATAGATCTATCCAATAATACTCACGCACAAATTTTAATGACTATGATAAGTAGAGGACTTTAGTGGATTATTCAGGTCTCATGCAATCCGTACAAAAAGTTGTTTCCAGTACTTGTGATCATAAAGCAGTTTATAAAAAAGTTGTATGTATTCTCACCCCAGTGAAAAACAGTAAAAAGGGGCTATGAAACTCACCAGAGTTGAGCAGGTAGCAAGCAATATCAAATATTAGCAAGTGGTGGGTGTTCTCGTTCCCATGTGCAACCTCCTAACGCCCTAAACGTATGAGGTTGTATAAGTAGATGCCTCAAAAGACCATCTATAGTGATTGTATAAGTGGGGGTTAATGTCCACTTAAGCCAATCGGGTAGGTGGGGGTTTTATGTCCACCTAAAGCTAGTTCATCAACTAGTATGTCCAAATAAGTTGATTGTTTTGTTTGAGTTTTGGAAAACAGGTACGGCCCGTTGGTGTGGTTATGTAATTATAATTCAAAGTATTATTACTATGTTCATCGTGTTGTATACTTCTCGAAGCATATGAGTTTCATATATGATTTTACATCATAAAGGTTTGATTTTTGCAGGTGTTTATTGCTTTTATATATATGGTTATATATATGTCCGACGTGTTAAGGCTCAGAATTTAGAGTCTAAAATGTGATTTTCTGAAAATTAATTAAGGGTCAAAAAGTCAACTTTCAAGGTCAAAAAGTCAACTTGAAAAGTCAACTCACGAAGTCAAAAAGTCAACTCGTGAAGTCAACTCGCAAGTCTTCAGTTCGCAAGTCAAACTCAACTCGCAAGTTTTCAGTTTGCAAGTCAAACTTAACTCGCAAGTCTTTCAGTTCGCAAGTCAAACTCAACTCGCAAGACTTTCAGTTCGCAAGTCAAACTCAACTCGCAAGACTTTCAGTTCGCAAGTCAAACTCAACTCGCAAGACTTTCAGTTCGCCAGTCAAACTCAACTCGCAAGACTTTCAGTTCGCCAGTCAAACTCAACTCGCAAGACTTTCAGTTCGCCAGTCAAACTCAACTCGCAAGACTTTCATTTCGCAAGTCAAACTTAACTCGCAAGTCTTTCAGTTCGCAAGTCAACTCAACTCCCAAGACTTTCAGTTCGCAAGTCAACTCAACTCGCAAGACTTTCATTTCGAAAGTCAAACTCAACTAGCAAGACTTTCAGTTCGCTAGTCAAACTCAACTCGCAAGACTTTCAGTTTGCAAGTCAAAGTCAACTCGCAAAGTCAATAGTTGAGTTTTTGTCTTGGTAACATGGTCAAATGGGCTCGGTTTGACCAATAAATTTTTTAAGGAAGCCTTAGATTAGTACATAGAGTCTCCAGAAATTTTTGGTTCGTGTCGGAGTCATTCCGAGGTGTCGGTTTTAAAACGCATGTCAAACTTCAAAGTTTCATGATTGCGGTTTTTCTTGGTTCATTTCGCCAATTTTTCTTAACTAGTTATAATTCGAATTCGAGTCCACAATTTTTACCAGTTGTTCTCCTATGTGTGTAGTTGTTAACCTGATTTTTTCGGTAATTATAGAGTCCACCAAGATAGGTAGAAAATTCTGTGTAACAACCGAACTCGGTTTTCGACAAATCTCAGACCAGGCTCAAAGATCGGCTTATACACAAAATTACGTAAAGATTTGGAAAAAGTGTAAAACACGAAAGTTGTAGATCTTTTCAATGCGCAATTTTTTTAAAAAAATGCATCATCTAACTCTTAGTATATGATTTTATACGAATTTTTCTTTGAGTCTGACTTTTCTGGGCAGATTTGTGCATGTTAACATATGTTATGTAAAAATGATTTTTGATCTTATATTTGGACATAAGCATGTTAGATGAGCAACTAGACATTGAAATCAGTAGCATGCAAGTATATTTATGAAGATTTTATGCGATTTCTTACAAAGAAAAATGGTGAGAAAGGATGGAGATGGTGAAGAGAAGCTTGATTCTTGTTCCTTCCTTCTTCTTGTTCTTGGACCTTGAAGGATGATGATTATTTTGATGATGGTGAACTGATTTTTCTGGGTTAAAGATGATGATGAGGTTGATTGGGAAGAGAGGGAAAAAGGGAGAGGGTTTGTGTGTGAAATTTGCAAATGGAGAAGTGATGGAATTAGGAGGAGTGTTGGTTGGTTTTAGTTAGTCAAAGAAGGAAGTGAGGGGGGAGTGGGGGCAGAAATGGGGGCCGGCCAAGGGGGCCCACGGGCTGGTCTTTGTGATTTTTAACCTCGTTTCTAGACTGTGTTGCGATCGGTGCTCGTTTCCTCGTTCGTTTCGTCGTTTATTTAGGCGCTTAACGTTTAATACTCGCGTTTTAAACATCAATTTAAATTTCGATATTTTTGATTGAAGTATTTATTAAAATACTTAAAAACATTTATAAAAATGTTCGGTTAATTTATTGGCCTCGATTTGCGTGCATGTTTTACGGAGGTTAAATCGCGTAACGTTTTAGTTATCCGTTTTTCGTTATCGATTTAAAATACAATATTTTAAATGAAAGTTTTCATTTGGTTGTCGGGCGCGTTCCGCGCATTTTCGTCGCGTTTATGATACTTTATACGTTACATTTTACATGTTAAATATTATCAACATAATATTTCGAGATTTTTGAGTTTATTAAATAATTTCACATTATTTAATATTTTGTTCACCAACGTCCGCATTTATAATGTTTCAGAATTCATCCGATAGTGAAATGTACGATTTAAACAAATCGCATACGTGTGTATATATATATAAACATATATCAATACACATAGTGATACACATAATTAGCCCTAAATATAACTAATTACATGTATAAGTACAATGATTAGGTACTAACACAAGCCCTAATTGGTCGGGTGTCACATTCGCCCCTTGTTAAGAGAATTTCGTCCCGAAATTTAGCTCTGAGTCGGGGTATGAGTGGAGTCTGTGAATAGATGTGGATGCTTGAGTCGCATTTGGTCTTCCCGTTCCCAGGTGAATTCCCGACCACGCCGTGAATTTCACCGGACTTTAACGATGTGAATACGACTTTGTTTTAACTGTTTGACCTCACGGTCCATGATTTCTGCAGGTGTCTCGACAAAGTGAAGTTTATCATCAATATGGATTTCGTCGAGAGGAATAATGAGTGTCTCATCAGACATACATTTCTTAAGATTAGAAATGTGAAATGTGGGATGCAAGTCTGTGAATAGATGTGGATACTTGAGTCGCATTTGGTCTTCCCGTTCCCAGGTGAATTCCGGACCACGCCGTGAATTTCACCGGACTTTAACGATGGGAATACGACTTTGTTTTAACTGTTTGACCTCACGGTCCATGATTTCTGCAGGTGTCTCGACAAAGTGAAGTTTATCATCAATATGGATTTCGTTGAGAGGAATAATGAGTGTCTCATCAGACATACATTTCTTAAGATTAGAAATGTGAAATGTGGGATGCACGCTGCTAAGCTCGGGTGGCAGTTGCAGTCGATAGGCCACTGGACTAATCCTTTCAAGAATCTCAAAAGGTCCGATGTACCTGGGGTTTAGTTTGCCGCATTTGCCAAAACGAATAACACCTTTCCAAGGTGACACTTTTAAGAGTACTCAATCCCCAACCTAGAACTCGAGTGGTTTGCGTCTCACGTCAGCATAGCTTTTCTGACGATCACGTGCGGCTTTCATCCGGTTTTGAATAGTCACGAATTTCTTGGTTGTTTCATGGATGATTTGAGGACCAGTGAGTTGGCTATCGCCGATTTCGTTCCAACAAATGGGTGATCGGCACTTTCTCCCATAAAGTGCCTCAAACGGTGCAACATCAATGCTGGTGTGGTAACTGTTGTTGTAGAAAATTTCACACAAACGTAGGTGGTTTTCCCATGTGTTTCCGAAGTCAACTACGCAAGCTCATAGCATGTCTTCTAAGGTTTGAATGGTCCGTTCACTCTGACCATCGATTTGCGGATGATAAGCAGTACTCAAATCGAGGCGAGTACCGAGGGCTCGTTGAAGTGTTTGCCAGAATCGAGAGGTGAAGTGGCTATCTCTATCTGAGATGATTGAAATGGGAATTCCATGTTGTGCCACAATCTCTTTGATGTAGATACGAGACAGATGCTCCATCTTGTCGTTTTCTTTGATAGCTAGGAAATGGGCAGATTTCGTAAGACGATCAACGATTACCCAAATGGTATCGCAACCGTTTGGTATTTTCGGTAGTTTCGTGATGAAGTCCATGTTTATGTTTTCCCATTTCCATTGAGGTATCTCGGGTTGTTGTAGAAACCCGGAGGGTTTCTGGTATTCAGCCTTAACCTTGGCGCAGGTTAAACATTTGCTAACATAAGTGGCGATGTCAGCTTTCATGTTGGGCCACCAATACTGTTGTTTAATGTCGTGATACATCTTGTCGGAACCAGGATGTATAGAGTATCGAGATTTGTGAGCTTCATCCATCACCAAATTTCGTAGGTTTCCAAAGCTTGGTAACCAGATTCGGTTGGAGAAGTATCGTGTTCCGTTGGGTTTGATTTATAATGGTTTTTCCATGCCTCGCAAGGCCTCATTTTTGATGTTTTTGTTTTTGAGCGCTTCGAGTTGAGAGGTGTGGATTTGAGTGGTGAGATCATTGTGAATGGTTAAACCAAGAGCTCGAACACGAAGGGGTTTTGAACGTTCCTTCTGGCTGAGGGCATCAGAAACAATGTTTGCTTTGCCAGGATGGTATTTGATTTCGCAGTCATAATCGGTAAGCAACTCGACCCATCGACGTTTCCTCATGTTGAGATCCTTTTGGTCAAAGTTATGCTGAAGACTTTTATGATCGGTAAAGATTGTACAGATAGTGTCTCCAGATTTTGAGTGCGAACACTACGGCCCCCAATTCGAGGTCATGAGTGGTATAATTCTTTTCGTGGATTTTGAGCTATCGAGAGGCGTAGGCAATGACTTTATCATGTTGCATTAACACACAACCTAGTCCCTGGCATGAGGCATCGTAGTAAACTATGAAATCATCGGTGCCTTCGGGTAAGGACAGGATTGGTGCACTGCAGAGTTTCTGTTTAAGAAGTTGGAAGGCGGACTCCTGCTTATCGGTCCAGTCAAATTTCTTGTCTTTCTGAGTCAGTGAGGTTAAAGGTAAGGCTATTTTGGAGAAATTCTCAATGAACCGTCGATAATATCCGGCGAGACCTAAGAATTGTCGTACCTCAGTTGGTGTGGTTGGTGCTTCCCAGCACTTAATGGCCCGATCTTGGCTGGATCAACACGTATCCCTTGACTGTCAATGACATGCCCTAGGAATTGTACTGTTTGCATCCAGAACTCGCACTTGGAGAACTTGGCGTATAACTCCTCGTGTCTGAGTAATTCCAGAATGGTTTTTAGATGTTGGCCATGTTCCGTTTCGCTGCGAGAGAATATCAAGATGTCGTTGATGAACACGATGACAAACTTATCTAGATAGGGTTTGCACACCCGATTCATAAGGTCCGTGAATACAGCCGGTGCGTTGGTTAAGCCAAAAGACATCACTTGAAATTCGTAATGCCCATAGCGGGTTCTGAAAGCTGTTTTTGGGATGTCGGAGTCTCGAACTCGAAGTTGATGATAACCCGACCGTAGGTCGATTTTCAAGTAGAAGCTCGAACCTTGAAGTTGATCAAACAGGTCATCAATTCTTGGAAGTGGGTATCGGTTCTTGATTGTAAGTTTGTTCAGTTCGCGGTAGTCAATACACATTCTGAAGGATCCATCCTTCTTTTTAACAAATAGGACCGGAGCTCCCCAGGGTGAAAAACTCGGTCGAATGAATCCCTTGTCCAGGAGCTCCTGTAATTGGGTGGATAGCTCCTGCAACTCGGATGGGGCTAATCTATACGGGGCTCGTACTACGGGTGCAGCACCGGGCCAAGGTCAATTTGGAATTCGACTTGTCTAGGTGGGGGTAGGCCTGGCAAGTCTTCGGGAAAGACTTCCAGATAGTCTCGGACGATGGGCACATCCTTAAGTCGCTTTTCAGCCGACTTCTTTTCGGTTACATGAGCGAGGATTGTTGGGTACCCTTTCCTCAGGTACTTTTGAGTTTTCATAGAAGATTTGATGTTCAGGTTTCGCCTACCAGTCTCCCCCTGTATGATCAAGGTTCCACCGGTAGTAAGAGGTATACGCACGATCTTCTCGAAACAAACGATTTCGGCACGGTGTTTCGACAACCAGTCCATGCCAACGATGATATCGAAGCTTCCGATTTCCACGGGGATGAGGTCTATAGGGAACAGTTCGTTGGCGAGGTTTAAAGTACAATTTGGTATTACACTATTGGCCTCGATCAGTTTGCCGTTCGCTAATTCTACAGTATACTTAGCATCTAAGGCAAGGGGTGTGATGTTTAGTAGTGGACATAATTTATCGGATATGAAACTTTTATCAGCACCGGTATCGAATAATACTGAAACGGTTAGATCATTTAAGAGGAACATACCAGTGACAACGTTGGGATCTGATAAAACTTGAGATCGTTTAAGCTTAGATTGTTTAGATCTTAATCTAGGATCAATGATAACAAAGATAATAATGATACTACGCAGCGGAATAAGAACAAATCAATGTTATTTCAACAAGCTCCAATTTTATTTGATCAAAATAAAATAGTTACACAATTATAACAGGATCAAGAATACCTTGATTTTGAGGCTAAACAAAAACTCTAGACGTCTACATATTTTCGTGCACACTTTTTCCTACACATAATATCTCTTTATATAATAGAGACATCTAGGTTTACAAAGAAACCCTAATTGTAGAAGGAAACTAATTAAACAATCTTCACTTTTAGTCCCTCATCTTTAATTATTTTGTATCATCAAATCAATAATTCCCTACAATCTTCCCCTATTTGATGATGACAAAATAAACATCGTCTTGCACAAACTTCCCCTTAATTCTTGATTTCTTGTAAACATGCCATGTCATGCGTAATAAGCTGCAAATCTTGATCTTTAATTCTTCTTCCCCTTTTTATCATAATCCAATAGGGGTCTTGTGAAGATAAGCAACTTCAAACTTTACAACCACATGCTATATAATACACCACTAATCCAACCTTCTAATGTCTCAAATTACCCTCCATGACGCATACTAAGAATAATGAATTTGAGCATTAGAAACTTACACTAGTAGTTGTAATATACAACTAGCAGTAGTAATAAAACCTTTTTCCTCAAACAATGCATGAACATATCACGATGGTTAAACACTTTGTCAATAAGCTTCCCCTCAAATCAATATGTTAACCATCTCTTGAATCTCGAACTTTCATTAGCTCTATGTAATGATTAATGATGAAGAAAATAGAGTATAACAAACTTGATGAAGAAGTTCAATCTTCCAAACCAGTATCTTATATCTTGTACTATCCACGACATTGAACTTATATTCTATTGTATAAGTAGATCGCAATCTCTTTCACAAAAAATCTTATTTTCCATAATAAGTCACTGAGCACACCATAACTCCTTCTAGTGATAGCAAATGTGAGCATTGAGCACCATAAGTTTATAAATCACACACGTTTTCTAGATTTTGTCAAGTCTTCATCGTCACCATACAAACTAAACAAGTTATCTTCAAAGTGTAACACCCCCACTTTGAGATATGATAAGATACATACCTGTAAAACTCAACTCCAATATCAAATAAGCAATAATCAAGTTTCTTCGTAATCACACCTTCAAATAATCTTCAAAACGAGCCATAAACTCAATAAGAATAAATGGTCATGAAAAACAATTTTATTCGAGATTCAAAGCTATCAGTTGTAACTTTTTTGTTCTAACAGTTTTAAAGTGGTAATATTCTCTCAAATTCCCCAAACAGTGGCAATCTCCAACAATCAGTGGTAATCTTCACAAAATCCACTAACACAAACAGTGGTAACTTCCTTCAAGATCACGAACAGTGAACTCAGCACACCATATTCACAAAACAGTGGTAACTTCTATTACAACCCGTTGTCACTGATCTTCAAAAATGACATTAAAAATTCTCGATCATTGTTAACTTCTCTCAATGATGACCTTCTGTACATGCTGCAATTATCCCATTAAATTCACAAGCAGCTTGAATTATAACATTACTTACAATCAAAGAAATCATCACCAAACTTTTCCACATTTATAATCCACGAGCAAATCGTCCAACACCCAAAGAATATACCATCTGCGCAATTTATATTCAATCTTGAATGAAGAAATATTATTAGTTCAATACGACCGCTCAAGAAAAATATCCGCAAACCCTCTAATCAATAAGCAAATTAACAACCCGATATAATACTGCAGCACACAATAATTAATTGCAACCACATTCTTTGTATATTTAGATCGGCCAAAATAATTAATTGCAAGAAGTCGGCAAGAATGAATTAATTCCAATGTTGGTTCGTGCTATTAATTAAATATTAATTCTAGGTATCCTTGAAACAGCAGGAGAACACTTAGAAACAATTAAAATTTGATCCTAGATGTACTCAGCAATCAAGGCAAATAGATTCAAGGAAAAACAAGCGAATTAATTTGGACGAATTAAGTAGAAACAAATAGATTGGGGTTTTTCAAAACCTTGTTTCTAGCTACGATGAACAGATGTTGACAAAACTGAAATTTATCTTCAAATTTATCTGCGATCTCATACACTTTGTAAATCCTAGATCATGAGCCACCATGCTCTGATACCACCTGATAAAACTTGAGATCGTTTAAGCTCCGATTGTTTAGATCTTAATCTAGGATCAATGATAACAAAGATAATAATGATACTACGCAGCGGAATAAGAACAAATCAATGTTATTTCAACAAGCCCCAATTTTATTTGATCAAAATAAAACAGTTACACAATTATAACAGGATCAAGAATATCTTGATTTTGAGGCTAAACAAAAACTCTAGACGTCTACATATTTTCGTGCACACTTTTTCCTACACATAATATCTCTTTATATATTAGAGACATCTAGGTTTACAAAGAAACCCTAATTGTAGAAGGAAACTAATTAAACAATCTTCACTTTTAGTCCCTCATCTTTAATTATTTTGTATCATCAAATCAAAAATTCCATACTATCTTGTGAATCCCTTAACGATCTTTATTATGTTGCTTTGAATTGAATTGTTAATTAGTCGCGGAATAACTATTAACAACTATCAATAAGATTGAATAATATGCACAAATAATTATCACCAAAAGCTTCAATATTATTACGATAATAATAATACGAATACACGGCTGTATTAGGGTTTTTACCTTGAAGCTAATCGTAACCTATGATGTTTTTTTTTAAACTAGGTTACAAAATCTCTATTTATAATACATAGAGTCCTATACAATCTACACTTCTATGGAATGTATATCTATTCCATAATAATCTCTAACAAACTTAACCGACTCAAAATAACACTAACAGTGGGAGTAACTTACTTTACACGAACAGTGGTAGTAAGTTCCCGTTACAGACACTAAGTGTTATTACATTGACAGTGGCACTGCTGCTAAAAATATACTAGCAGTGGCTAGTCTTCATTCCTTCTAACAGTGGCAATCGGTTGAACTAACAATGGCAAGTCTTCAATACTTGATCAATTCTGCTCAGATCCCAACAATCTCCCCCTAAACTTGATCAATCTTGCATTGCATTAAGTTTATGCATTCAGCTTCATTCTTCTTTAGGAGATTTGGAACATTTTGATTTTCATTGATCTCTCTTATTGTACTGATTCATTATTCTGTAGACTATATCTTTGCTCTTGGAAGTCTTCACAGTAACTTGCAATTTCTTTGCAATCTACTGCTTCAACAATGCTATACTAAGAACATAATCTCTTTCATCCAGCATATAAATAAATCTTCCATTTCTAAGAGCTATAAACTGCACACCTGCCCTAGCAAAATGTCTCCAATTGCCTACTGCTTCAGCACATAAAAACAACTCTCCATATACCTCAGGCTCAAACATCATCTGTATCCATTCCCAAACATGCCTTTCAAGACTAACCTTATGAGTTTTCACATCCTTTTCTAAGCCAATCTTATACATATGATATACAACAAACCTGTTTACTCTTTTAAGAATATCTTGCATTCACTTATGGAAACTGACAGCACCATTTTTCCTTTCAATCCTAATTTCATAAGTAACTGCATCAGTCTCTATTGATACTGCTTCCCACTTGATAATTTCAGAGTAGTCTTCACCATCCAAATTGATGTTTTCTGATATGTCAGGCTTTATATAACCATATTTTCTAAGATCTCCTCATCCCTATCCAAATCACACACATTATCATCCATCTCCTGTAATTTAGCAAAAGATCTCCTAACTCCTTCAATCTTCAATCTCAATTCTTTTTCCATCTCAAGCTCTTCATCAATAAGATCATATCTTTCCTGTAATCTTCTCTGAATTTCTGCATCATCTTTCTTTTTCTTTTCTAACCTTTTCTTTGCTTCAGGATTGACAAAAGGATTATTATCATACAACTGTTGCAGTTGTTCCTGAGACATTTTCCTTAATTGGACTGTAGGAATCTTATCTCCTCTTAGCTTACTCACCAGATCATTTTTCAATTCAGCCCTTGTTGGTTTCTTTGCTCTTTTTCTAGCAGCTTCTTTTTCTAATTTCTCTTTCCTCTCTCTTTCAATTTTCTTATTTAAAGCCACCTGCAGAGGGTTACCCTTTTTCTTTTCTTTATAAGCTTGATACACAGTATCATCATTCAACCCCTTTTCTTTCATTTCAGCATACACTATGCTAGCTTCTTTGGTCATCTTCACAATCTGACCATTTTCAAGCATAACATCTACTTCATCAACTTCATATGTAGGAGTTTGAATGGACCTCTGAGTAGACATTGACCTCTGTACCTCAGGTGCTTTCTTTTCTGTTCTTACTCTCTCCTGCTCATCTAATTCTGCTTGCAACCTCAATGCATATTCATGATCATGCTCAATGCTCCTTTGTACCAGTTTGACCTTTGATTTTGGCTTTTCTACCAATTTACCCTTACCTTTGTCTTTTGGATCAATCTTTGGAAGCTTAGACTCAGGTTTATCCAATCTAGTTGATTCTCTGATGACAAAAGGTACTTCTAGTGTTCTAGCAGTGGTTGGTGGGTTTGTAGTATTTGTTGTAGCAGTGTGTTGTTGAGTTATCGTAGCAGTGGGTTGTGGAATTTTAGTAACAGTGGTAGATTCTGTATGAGCAGAGGTAGTGGTAGCAGTGGTAGCCACCTTAGCAGTGAGACTACTTGACTTGGCTTTTCTGATCTTTTCCATCTTTTTAGCTTTGATACTGAACAATGGTACCGATTTCTTCCTACCATATGTAAGTTTAGGATCTGATCTTGGCTTTGACTCCCCCTCTGCCTCTGTGTTGATACATATTAGGTGTCTGTCAGTTGGTCTATCGAGTTGTAATAAGTGTCGTTAGTTACTTAATAGAAATATAGTTTTTGTATAGTGCGACACTCGTGTTTTAGTTTAGGCGACACTTGCCTAAGTGACGCATAGCGACACTTAGGTAAGTGACGCATGAAGGCGGCCACATGCGACACTTCCACAAGTGATGCATGTCGGCTGACTTTTTAGTATAAATAGAAACCTACGGGTTTTCGGCTAGGGTTGATGAAACCCTAGCACCATTTGTCGACTAAACCATATTGTAATCGTTCCCAAACAGTTATACAAGCTAATATAGACGTTTACATTGTTGAATTTCTTGTGTTCGGTTTGTGAGTTGTTAGTCATACAAGCAATTGTTTGATTCCGCCTTACGATTGCTGTCAATTGACATCTAGGTCCACGACAAGGGGCACTCTCAACTGGTATCAGAGCTACTAGGTGAATACATTGACGTTTAGATTCGATTTTGGGTTGATTTCGGCTTTGTTCGAATAATTAATTGAGATTACATACGGTTTTGGAGTAGCTAAGGTGATTTATAGTCAAGATTCTTCATAATCTACAGGTTTCGTCCATTAGGGTTCAAGGAATTTTTGTTTGGTTTACGAAAATTCGACATTTTTAGGGTTTTGGGATTTTTCAGCCGTTTTGCGACACTCGATCCGTCACTTGGACGCGTCACTTATAGCGGCACTAGCTAATCCCAAAATTAGGGTTTTACCGTCACTTAGACGCGTCACTTGAAGCATCATTTGAGGTTATACGACACTTAACTTAAGTGTCGTCTACCCTAATACACCGTCACTCAAGTGCGTCACTGTTGCACGTCACTTGACCCTCAAGCGTCACTTCTGTTAGTGACGCCTGTTTGATTTATAGCGTCACTTTTACTAGTGACGCCTATTTGATTTAGCACGACACTCAAGTACAACACTTGAGTGCGTCACTTGCTTAACTGACCGACACTTACTTATAGTGTCATCCGTCACTTTGTACGTCACTCGATAGCGTCACTTGCTAAGTGTCGCTAGTCGCTGCGACACTTGAGTGCGTCACTTACCTAGTGACGCCTTTGGTACTAATTAGTTTGCAAGTTCTTGTTTTTGCGTACAATTTCAGGTAGATTTTCAATGGCTTCTATTGCTGATAAAGACGATATTAGAGGACTCAGAGATATGTTAAAACAGAATCATGATGTTGGTTCTAATAATAAACCTCCTCTGTTTACAGCTGATATGGATTACGTATATTGGCGTGCTCGATTTGAATAATACATCAACTTTCACTGTCCGGAGCTCTGGGGTCCACTCACCGAAAAATATGTAGCTCTTCTAGCTGAAGGAGTTTTTCCTACTATGAATATGCCTCCGAAAAAGGTGTACAGGTCCATGACTCCAGAGGAAAAGAAAGATTATGATATGGAGAAAAAGGCACATGCGGCTATTTGTATGTGCCTATCCAAAGATGTATTGCGAATGTTCAAATCACATGAAACCACATATGAGCTGTGGAATGCAATAGAAACTAGATGTGGTGGAAATCAACGGTACAAAGCAGCCAAGTTGGAACTCATTAAGAAACAGTACGATCTGTTTGATTCTTTGCCAAATGAGACGACTGCAGGAGTTTTTACTAGATACTCACAACTGGTGAGTGAGTTGACGGAGGGAGGTTACGATTTTCCTCCACTTGAAGTAAACAAGAAATTACTGGATGTCTTGCCTAGCTCTTGGGATGTTAAAGTACAGCTTCTCAAGGAAAGTCATGAATTAGCTACCATGAAATTGGATGAGCTAATTGGCATTCTTCAAGCTCATGCAATGGAGATGAAGAAGAAAGAATGCAAGACAGGTGGTTTTGTTCAAGATCCGTCCCTGTATGGAGGACAAGTTAACACGGGTAAAGCGTATGGGGGAATGGCGTTTGTTTCTTCTACAAGCTCTCCACTTCAGACTCCTTTGTATTCTACTGGTTTTCTCATCCAGTATATGCTTCTGGACCCTTCCAGGGGTCAAAACAGCAGGTCCCCGTCTCTCCTGCAATTCAAGAGCAGGCTTTCTAAGTTCTTGAATTGCTACTGGTGTTTCTCATCCAGTATATGCTACTGGTGTTTCTCATCCAGTATAGAAAGGCTATCTATACAGCCTTTCTAAGTTCTTACAAGGATTTGGTTTCACAACCAAATGCCACTTTGGAATTGGCCAAGGAAGACTATGCTCAACTTGATGATGATGATCTTGAGCAGATGGATCTTAACTGGAACATTGCTATGATATCCAGGCGTGTTCAGAAATTCTTGCAACGAACTGGTCGCAAGAGTTTGGAGGGAGATGGCAAAACCAGCTTTAGTTTTGATAAAAGCAAAGTGAAATGTTACAATTGTTAGAATCTGGGACACTTTGCGAGAGAATGTGAGAAGCCTAAGGTTCCTCCGTCTGGTTTCACTAAGCCTGATGCTCCTAGAACTCCGGAGAAGGATCAAGTAAAGCAAGCAACAGCAGATGCACTAGTGGTTTTTGAGCCAACCAATACGGATTGGAGTATATATGCTGAGAACTATCAGCAGTGTCTTATGGCTCACATCTCGAATGAGGTACGTAATGAACCTGAAGAACCCTTAAACTGTGTATCATGCATTAAGTTAACCGAATCCTTAAGGTGCTTTCAGGTAGACAATGTAGACTTAAGAAGAAAGGTCGAAAAACTTAATGATTCAAACAAATACCTAAAAGCAAATGAACAATTGTATGATAAGAAAATAGAGGCTTATCAACAGGACACACTTAGGTATAAGTCAAAAGTTTTTAGTCAACAGGATGCTATTGATAGCTATCTTGCTAAAATTGACCGTCTGAACAAGGAACTCTCTAATCTTAAAGTAGAATATGACAAGTATAAGAGTAAGATTTTAAGTTCCTCCTCGTCTACTGTTGCCTTTAATGATATACTTACTAAGCAAAGGACAGATCACAAAACGAAGACGGGACTAGGTTATAATGTAGTCCCGCCTCCTACTGAATACTATCCTATGCCGGTTAAGGAAGGCACCGAAGAGATTCCGGTTGATTATTCATTGTTATACGGTGTCAAATCTAAGGCTGATAAACTTAACAAACAGGTGAAGGAGAAAACTAAACGGTCAGAGTACCCTTCACCTCAGTTTGTTAAATCAAAGTGTGAATCTCCTGTTAATGTTGAGGAGATGGTTGAGATTGAGGATATTACCGATGAGGAGTATCCTGAGTTTAAAAAGGTTGAGGTAAAATGTGAAAAGGTGTTAAAGGTTGAACCTACAATTAAAGTTCAATCTAACAAAGAAAAGAATAAGGTTTTAAATACAAAATCTAAAACTTTACAGTCACCTGTAAAGATTTTGCAAAACAAATCTAAATCTGCAAATGATGTTTGTAATAAACCTTCTACGTCAACCACTCAACCGAAACAAGAACATTCTAAGACATGCACGAAATGTGCATGTTCTAGAAATGTTTCTTCAACTCCGGCGGTAAAACCTCAGTTTCAACCAATTGTTGAAAATCGATCATGCTTTTACTGCAAGAGACAGGGACATCTAATTCGTGATTGTCCCAAACTGTCTCATCAGAATTACGGGAGGGAAATGCCTAGGATTTCTGTTTATCGAAATTCTCTTTCAAGATCTCCTCCTAGGCGTTACTCTGTCTCTCCCAAACCTGCTGCTAAAACAAGTAATGTTGGGCAAAAACCTTTGCCAAAACAAGAGCCCAACATTACTCCAAAGCAAATTTCCAAACCATCTACTGTTTGGAAAATAAAGGAGTCTACTGTAGACTCCAATGTCATCAATAATAACACATCAGATACAAAATCTGATCTGTTTAAAAATAAAGTCTTGTCTGATGTGATTATTGTTGATGACTGTGGTCGACCTAAGTCTGTAAAGGCTTGGGTCACCGTTTCTCACTAATCTCCTACTTTTGTGTTGCAGCAGTCAGAACGCGTTAAAGACAGCGAGTGGTTTGTCGATAGTGGCTGTTCGCGACACATGACAAGCGATGTGTCCCTTTTGACGGATGTTAAAACACATTCTGGAGGACATGTTGCATTTGCTGGAGATACAGGGGGAACCATTTCTGGGAAAGGTACGCTAACTAACGGGAAAGTTAGCTTCGAAAACATGAACTACGTGGCTCAATTGACTCACAACTTGCTGAGTGTATCACAAGTCTGTGATAAGGATTATACAACAGCGTTCACAAAGACAGAGTGTGTGATTTTGAAGCCGGGTTTCGTTATCCCTGAGGAATGGGTGCTTTTAAGGGTACCTAGGAGAAATGATACCTACATCATGAATATGCATACTGTTGAGACTAAGGATGAATATACATGTCTCCTTTCTAAGGCTTCAGAAAAGGAATCATTATTGTGGCATCGACGAATGGGACACATCCATTTTCGAAAAATGAATTTCTTAATAAATAATGATTTGGTAAATGGAGTCCCTAAACAGTCATTTGCACTAAAAGATGACTGTGTCGCCTGCCATAAAGGGAAACTTCATAAGAAACCTCACAAGCCTAAGTTAGTGAATTCCATTGCAGCACCATTGGAATTATTGCATATGGACCTATTCGGTCCTATTTCAACCAAGAGTATTGGTGGAAGATCGTACTGCTTAGTAGTCACCGATGACTACTCACGATTTTCATGGGTGTATTTTCTGGGGGCAAAGAGTGAAACACCAGACATTCTGGTATATCTGTTAGATAAGTTGGCAAATTTATGCAACTTAAAGGTTAAGAGACTGCGAAGTGATAACGGGACTGAATTCAAGAACTCTACTCTTGAGTTATACTGTGCCACAAAAGGCATTGATCATCAGTTCAGTGCCCCTCGAACTCCTCAACAGAATGGAGTAGCTGAGCGTAAAAATAGGACTATTATTGAGATAGCTCGGACTATGCTGGCCGATTCAAAGCTTCCTATAATCTTTTGGGCAGAAGCAGTCAGTACTGCTTGCTATGTGTTAAACCGAGTGCTCACGGTTAAGAAGAAAAATAAGACATGTTATGAACTCTTTAATAACCGTAAGCCCACCTTGCAGTTTCTGGAACCTTTCGGGTGTCCATGTCTGATTATGGTCTCTAAAGACAAAGTCTCGAAGTTTGGAGCTAAAGTAGTTGAAGGAATTTTCCTTGGTTATTCCGTCAACTCTCCAAATAAACGAGTCTACATCAAGTCGACTCATTAAGTGGAAGAGCATTTTGAGGTGAAATGCTTACGATACACGGATCCTCCTCAAGGAATGGGTCCGGATTGGCTATTCAATTACAAGGATGTGTTCAACTCATTCGACATACCAGAAGGAACTTCTGATGAGGACGAAATTGTCACTCTACTTCATGGTATTAGTTTGTGTCAGGACAATTCTACCTTAACACCGGCATCCCCACCTACAGCAACACCCACACCGTCACCTCCACCACCTACTACTACACCAATATCTACCACATCCACACCTTTGCCTACGGTTCCACCTTCGGATGTTCCTTCGACTTCAGGAACATCTAAAACAACAGAATATCCCGATGACCCCAACATGCCACCATTGGAGGAAGACGAGGATGATGACATGGTCCACTCTCATCTTTTCTCTAATGAAGATGATACGGAATCTCCAGTGCAACCAGAAAGTACTACCGTTCCTGCATCTAACACTGTTCCCATCACTGAAGGGGACATGAATAATTTGGAGTTAGTACTTGCACCCGATCGAATCCCAGTCACACGTGTACATAGGGATCACCCCATTGATAACATTATTGGTGATCCTGAAGCTGCTGTTCGAACAAGGCATCAAGTGCAGCAAAATCCAAATCAGGAAATGTTGAATTTGATCGCCCGGATAAATTCCTGTCATTTATCCCAAATTGAACCGAAGAAAGTTGATGAAGCCTTAAAAGATCCATCTTGGGTCGAGGCTATGCAAGAAGAGTTGCAGCAATTCAACAAGCTGCACGTGTGGGATATAGTTCCATTACCCAAAGGTGCTCATTTAACTGGCACTCGATGGGTGTTTCGCAATAAGATGGATGATAGGGGTATTGTCATTCGGAATAAAGCCCGATTGGTCGTTCAAGGATTTAGTCAAATTGAGGGCTTGGATTATGATGAAGTCTTCGCTCCTGTGGCAAGACTTGAGTCCATTCGGATCTTTCTCTCATTTGCGTCTTACAAAGAGTTTCGCGTTCACCAACTCGATGTCAAGAGTGCATTTTTATATGGGAAACTGGACACTGATGTCTACGTGAAACAGCCTCCTGGCTTTGAAGACCCTGAGCATCCAGAATACGTCTGCAAGTTGAACAAGGCGTTATATGGTCTTCATCAAGCACCGCGATTATGGTACGAGAGGTTATCTAATCATTTAGTCAAGCATGGATTTGTTCGTGGAAATATCGACAGTACTTTGTTCATTCGCAAAGAACGGACTGGCGATCGAGAGGATATGTTACTTGTGCAGGTGTATGTGGACGACATTATTTTTGGCTCAACAAATGAAGCGATGTGCAAGCACTTTGAGGAAATCATGAAAGCTGAGTTTGAGATGAGTGCGATGGGGGAGCTCAAATTCTTTTTAGGTGTGCAAGTTGAGCAGTCTTCAAAAGGTATTTATATTCATCAGTCAAAGTATGTCAAAGACATGTTGACTCGATACGATCTGCTCAATTGTAAAACCTATGGGACTCCCATCGAGCTTAATCACAATCTCCGACTTGCTGAGGATGAAGAAGATTGCAAAGAAAAGGACTATCGATCAATGATAGGTTCTTTGATGTACTTGACAGCTTCTCGACCGGATATTGTCTTTGCGGTATCCGTATGCTCTCGCTTTCAAGCCAAACCAAAGGTGTCTCATATGAGGGCAGTAAAGCGAATCTTCGGTTATCTCAAACATAGACCCAATCTTGGTTTATGGTATTCAAATGAGAAATCCTTCGTTCTCTCTGCCTACTCGGATTCAGATCATGGCGGCTGCAGCATAGACAAGAAGTCAACCACCGGTGGATGTCAATTCCTAGGAACTCGCCTAGTGTCATGGCAGTGCAAGAAACAGACTACAGTTTCTCTTTCAACTGCGGAAGCTGAGTACGTTACTGCTGCAAGTTGCTGCTCTCAGGTTCTATGGATACAACATCAACTGCGTGATTACGGGTTACTTCTCTCTATGACTCCTATTCATATTGATAATACTGCTGCTATATCTATCACGCGCAATCCCGTACAGCACTCTAAGACTAAACACATTGAACTTAGGTTCCACTTTATACGGGATTGCTATGAAAAACACCTAATTGACCTTGTCCAGATAGACACCTTAAAGCAGAATGCCGACCTTTTCACTAAAGCCTTTATGCGTACTCGATTTGACGAACTAATCAACATGATTGGTTTAAGATTCTTTCTTGCTAAAAAGTAATTAGTGACTTGGATTGTTTTTACAGTAATGTTTAAAAAAAAAAAGAAAAAAAAAATATGCAACCAACGCAACTGCCACTCATTATACTTTCTAGTATTAATGAAATGCAAGGTTGCTACATTTTAAAATAGACGTTGAAGTTGTGTCTGTAAACAACTTGGGATATGATAGTACATTGGGTGACATGCATAAAAATGGAAATTTAAGGTTTATCTTGGATGTGTCAGTAGATTTATCTAACGTATTGAAAACAGTTTTTATAAACATTGTCTTCATCATACGATGTATTAGTAGGCATGGTATACAAAACTCTTTGAGAAGTCTTAAGAAGCTTAATCATTAACTGTCTATTTCAAGTGGTATAAAACCATTCGATGTATGACAAAAGTCTTAATTTCTTACTTATACGAGACATGCTTTCGTGAAAGATGTTTGTTTGATATCATTTGGGGGTATATATTGATAGTTTCCTCTATTATACGTGAGTATAGACCTGGCTTCTATTAATATATATTTTAAACTTAAGCAAACACAAGTCAAAGTACTTGCAAAGTCTTTAAAAAAATAAAGATACCTTACAAGGTCGCCAAAATGGTTTGACCAAGTCTGGTTTTGCTTAAACCTGAATCAAGCTATGTCACTCTGTTGTACGTAAGTACAGACCTGTCACCGCTGACTTGATTCTTAAAATTGATTTTCTTATATTCTATCTGTAAATGGAAGCATGGTCTTTGTCTTAAGTTAAGATGTATATCTATGGTGGGAACTACAGCGAAATGCACATACCAATAATAATAAAATACTTCCTAGATGTGAGTATAACATGTTTAAGTGGATAAACATACTAATAATCGTTTTGAAATAATTTTTATAAAAAATGCTTTTAGTATGTCAAGTAAATTTAAAGAGGACAACTATACTGATGATCGAAATAACACTTACTGTTCCTAATAAATGTATGTTATTCCGATATGATCCCTAACCAGACTATATCAACTCCGTCCCCAAAAAGAATGTGTTCATTTTTCTAGTTATAAATTTACATTCTTATTTTCTGTAAGTTAGTGTAATTTTAGTTATTATCCAAGTTACAGTTACATTTTTCAAATTTGAGTACTGAAATCACAATGCGAAAAATCGAAGAAATCGCAATTTTTTCACTAAAAGTGAACTGTGCGTCACTTTCATAAGTGACGCTGTCAGTGACGCATACGATATTGCGTCACTCACTTTAGTGACGCAGTAAGTGCCGGGGTAAGTTTCGCTATAAGTGCCGGGTTGAGTGACGCATACTAGGGTCGGTGTATAAATACCCCTTCCCCACGACACTCAACCTCACCACTTTTCAAATTACTATAGCGTCACTTGCACTGACACACCGACACTTATACTGTCTCTGCGTCACTTCCCTCTGTGCGCTCTTTTCGATCGATTCGTGCTTTCTGTGGCTTTCTCGTGCATTCCTGTGATTTTTCTCTTGTTCCTCTCATTCACACGAACCATTTGGTACTTACTTTAACCCTTATACTTCGATATACATGCTGTACTTTGATTTAGGGTTACGGGTTTCGGTTTAATGTTGAAATCGCTCGATTAAACACTTGATTTGTTAATGTTTTCATGTAATAAAGGGTGTGTAATACTTGTTTTTACCATGCGCACACCCTGGTAACTTCGATTTCGAAAACCCCTAAATTTGAATTCTGGGCATGAACAGTGACACGATGATCTTCATCGTTGCGTCACTTCGTGCGTCACTTACCTTAAGTGACGCTTTTTGGTAATTTTGAAACCCATACCGTCACTTAATAAGTGACGCTTGATTTTGCGTCACTTCTTAAGTGACTCATGTAGTGACGCATATAATTGCTTTACTTGTTCAGACCGTCACTCTTCCTAGTGACGCCTTTACATGCGTCACTACCCCAAGTGACTGTCTAAGTGACGCTTATTTCTAAACGTCACTTATACCGTCACTTCTTAAGTGACTGTCTTAGGATAACATCACTATGTTAAATGTCGCATGTTCTTCACCCGTCACTTTGCAAGTGTCGTATAAATTAAATCACAAAATACAAACGTCACTTACATCAGTGACGCATGATAGCGTCACTTCCAACAAGTGACGCTATAATTGAATTTTAATTTTAATTACTGTGCAATACGACACTCCTAAGTGACGGTAGTGGCCATGCGTCACTTACCATAAGTGACGCCTAAAATCAAAATTCGTTTTCCAACCCTTCTGTGTTCGGGCTAACTTTATAACGCTTTCGGTTATTTTTTCTTTGTATTTTAGCTTACAGATGGCTGAGTTACAGAACTATTACCGCCGTACGAACACACGTCACAATATAACGGCGTTCTTGGAGTCAACACACGCCAACTCGGCTCCCTTTCGGCCTATGATCGACTTTCTCCGCCGATCAAGGATTTATTACGCCATCACCGCATCGACTCCGGTTTATATGAACCAAGTTGAGGAATTTTATGATCATGCGGTGATCAGAGTTTAGGGTGACGTCCCGAGGATTGTTTCAAACATGTTCGGTGAGGAGATAGAGATCACCGAGAACTCTATTCGTCGGGTTCTCCGTTTCAATGACAATGATACGATGCCCACTATCTTCCCAACTACATTCATCTACGGGGGACTTCAGAGAATGGGTTATCCAGCTAATCAGCTGTTGGATTTTCGAAAGCAGTTTCTGTGCCGTGTTTGGAGGTATCTCTGCCACATTATTATTGTATGCTTATCGCCAAGGAAAGGGGGGTATGATGCGGCAAGTCATTTGACTTTGTCACTTATGTTAGCCCTAGTGTATAATAAGCCCTATAACTTTAGCGGATATATTTTTGGGAATTTGGTGGAAAACATCAGGGCTGGGAAGGACAAATGGTTGCAGTATCCTCGTTTTGTCCAGTTATTGTTAAATGATCTGAACTTGGATATAGCACCTGACCAGCGTTCTCTTTTGGTGCCAACACCGATGCTTTTACGAGTCTTTAATGACTGTAAGCTGGCACCGAAAGGTGAACAAATTTTGGCTGACCGGGAGTTATTCGGGCACATAGTGAACGAAAACTATGTTGCGCCGCGTGATCACGGATTTTTGGATGACGTCGTGCCTCCGGTCAACGAGGACGACTTGGTTGATACCAATATCGCTCAAGATTTAGAGGATATCGACCGCGTTGATCGAGTTGAGCCTGATTCTGACGACGGTGAGCCCACTCCTTCTGATTCTGAGGGTGACGTGCCACCTTAGTCAGCTTTAGATGGGATTCATTTAGCTGATCCCCAACGCTTTAAGCGTATTATGCGCCGGATTTCTGCTGGTCGGGTTCATATCCCGCGGAATCCTGGCAAGCGTCCTGCTGGGTCGTCGCCTTCTTATGCCGACTTACCTCTACGTCGACGCCAGCGGACTTCGATTGTCCTTGAGGAGCCAACTCATCAAACTTCTCCTCAGCCTGCAACTGCTTCTATTCAGCAGGTTTTAGCTCAACTGGAGCTTTTATCCAAGCGTTTTGATGATCAACAGGCGATCATTGCAGCTCAAGCTTCACAGATTAAAGATTTAGAGGTTAAAGCTGCTACAGTGGACTCTCTCCAGCAACAAATAACGACTATGTCTTCTAGGTTGTTAGAATTGGAGTCAGTCACACTTGTTTCGGGGGAGGATAATCCTAGGGAATTAGAAACAAATGTAACTCCTTCCCCTGAACCTGAAAATGTACAACCTTCTTCCACTATGAATGAAAATATCAGTTTAGATTATTTTGTTGAGGTTCAAGGTCAGGCAAGACCTATTGCGGTTGATTATTCATTCGTAGATCTCACATATTTGCAAAACTTGATGAATGATAATAACACAATGCCTGAGGAAGAGGTGAAGGATGATCCTGTAGCAGAGGATTACTTTTTTGAGGAAAATGAGGATATTGAAGTTGAGGGGGAGCAATTGCACAGTGATGAATGTTATGATGATGCTCCCATTATAGAATCGGATTCGTCTGAAGATGAATCGGAAAAAGAGACGAACGAGCCATCAACTTCTACAACAAAACCGGATATAGTGCTCAAACCGATTATCGAGGTACCGGTTACGTGTAAATGCTACAAGTTAGATCTGATTACACGGGATTGATTAAGAGTTGGAAGTTCGATGAGAACAACTCTGTGTTTATGATAAAGAGAAGTGACGGCATTCAGTACTTCAATATGAAGTTTTATAAAATAAGTACTTTGCCGAAGTGTGAGCTTCAAAGGTTAGCTCAGATACCCTTGATCAACCGATCACGAGATTCAAGAGCAGATTTCTTTCAGGTGATCATTCGTCGTGAGATTAACAGTAAAAAGTACAACTTGATAAAGCCGACGTTGGGTATGAGGTACAAATTTAAGAAGAAGCTAGATCTGGTTACCCGACAACCTATTGTGAAGATGATCTATCCACCAGCAAAGTGTCTACAGAAGATACCTTTGGAGATCATCCCGCTAGATTTTTTGGATAGGTTGGTTTATTGGGAATATGATGATGTTACGGGAGAAGCTGTGATAGTATTCATTCCAAATTCAGAACCAGCTATAGACCCGGAGTCTTCAAATGCAGATACAGAAAACAACGAGAAAACAGCTTGGGATGCTGTTCAGCCTAAAAAGAGGTCGTTATGGGGTCTCAAGAGGAAAATGTTTTGTGTTTTTGACCCATTAAGTTTGATCAATCTTTCTGCTCAAGATATGAAAAGGTTACATGAAAATAGAATTGAGTTCAAGACGAAAGATAGAGCTGAAGCGTTAAAATTCCAGAAGATCGTGGATATCTGCGTCGCCAATGGAGTACACGCTGGTGGTGTATTTCCAGCTGGCTGGAAGTGAAGATTTGAAGATTTTTGAAGACCAAGCTGAAGACACGGGGGAGTTTGTTGATACATATTAGGTGTCTGTCAGTTGGTCTATCGAGTTGTAATAAGTGTCGTTAGTTACTTAATAGAAATATAGTTTTTGTATAGTGCGACACTCGTGTTTTAGTTTAGGCGACACTTGCCTAAGTGACGCATAGCGACACTTAGGTAAGTGACGCATGAAGGCGGCCACATGCGACACTTCCACAAGTGACGCATGTCGGCTGACTTTTTAGTATAAATAGAAACCTACGGGTTTTCGGCTAGGGTTGACGAAACCCTAGCACCATTTGTCGACTAAACCATATTGTAATCGTTCCCAAACAGTTATACAAGCTAATATACACGTTTACATTGTTGAATTTCTTGTGTTCGGTTTGTGAGTTGTTAGTCATACAAGCAATTGTTTGATTCCGCCTTACGATTGCTGTCAATTGACATCTAGGTCCACGACAAGGGGCACTCTCACTCTGCATCATCACCATCACTTTCCATCTTTTCAGTTTCTATACTCACCAAATCATCAATTGGTTGTACCACTTCTTCACCATCTTCTATATCAATAATCACTTATGTTTCACCATCAATCCTCTCTACAGTCTTTTGCATAACACTTTCAACAATCTCAGTCTGCATATCATCTTCCAATACTTCAATGTAGCATTAGACATAGCATTCGTTTCACCTACAACCTCATCTTCATTATCATGCATAAACACATCATCATTGAACATATCCTCTGCATTCTTCTCCCCCTTGTTGAAAGTGTCCTTCACCAATAAAGCTTCTATAACAGCAAGCCTTTCTTTGAGATCAACAATTTCTTTTTCCTGCTTAACAATCTTAGCAGCCTGCTCTACCAGCTTAGCATCTTGAGCTTTATTCACCTTCTTCTCTTGCATCAATCTCTCCCAAATTTTATCCACAGACATTGTCAATTGTACATTCGTCAATTCAATGTAAGTACTAGCCTCCTCATCATCAGAGTGTGACCTCCTAGATGAATCATTGACAAAATCATCTTCTGCCTCATGCCTAGCATGATCAACAGAAGTCCCCTTTGTCTTAGTACTGGGACCTTCACCTGCTTCATTATCCTTAGGTTCAGCAGTAGAAGTTGCCTCTGGTTGGGTCTTATTGATGTTACCACAGCCCTCCTCTGTCAGTGCACTAGTAGGAGTAGTGGCAGCCTTCCAGAATGAGCACCCATCTCCTGTGGGGTCACGTGCTGTGGTGAAATTGATGGCTGAGACAAGTGAGCAGCAGGAACCTCACTTGCCTGTTTTCTTTTCTTTTTCTTGTGTTGTAAGTGGGTAGGTTGTTTGTTCCCTTGTTTTCTTTTGGTACCCCCAATTGGTGTGTGTTTAGACTCAGTTGGTACTACTGGCCTGTCACCAATTGGTTCAGATGTAGTTGGTGGTACTACATCTTTGGTGGAAAGAGCAGGAAGCATTGTAGAAAACAATGTTGTTTCCTTCCCAGAAAACTTCTTATTGGTATTCTTACTCATCTCTGTAAATGTTCTAGTAGAAAGAGTACTAACACCAATAATAAGTTCTTGTGCAACTAAACCAGTGATTTATTTGTTTAAAACAAGTTGCACAAATCTAGGATACATAATAAACATATCCTTTTTCCTTTTTGTGATATTTCTTATCATGCCTTCAAGTATGTATTTTGAAAAATTAAATTTTTGACCCCTAGCCAAACACACAAGTGCATAGGAGATTTGGGTGCCAAATTCATTGAAAGCAGTTCTTTTAGATGACAAGCAGTGGATATTGTATGTATTAAAAATTTCCATTGAGGACTAAAGAATGATTTAAAAAAGGTAAAACATGTGTAATCACCCTCATATCCCATTAATCTAAGATTAGCATACAAATCTCTGTCATCAATAGAGGATATACCTGCAGCATCATCAAGAAGAAGTACTTCTCGAAGAGAATCCTCTGATATCACCACCTTGGTTTCGTGAATCATGGAAACCACTTGATTGTTGCCCTCAATCACTTCTAATATGGCATTCTTCCAGAATTCGGTCAAATGACCCCTTGAAACCCTTGTAGATACGGTAAGCGCATGAAATATATAACTAGAACGAAGAAAATCCACAATTTGTGTGAAATTTTGCGCCGATGAGGGTTTCATCAGAAAAGCGATCATATTGTATTCTTCATAAACACTTAATGTAAGATCGGTTGAAGAAGAAGCCATAACTGTCGAATTGATTGTAGTAGAAGTGACGGTTTGATTTGGAGTTCAATCGCAGTGGTTATTTGGGAAAAGAAGAATGCGTAATGGAAAAAAAATAAAGTGTTGAAAGTTTATATACTGTTAGTTATAAGAACAGAGTCAAGTCCTAATAAAATAACTAACAGTGACACTGATTAGTATAACTAACAGTGGATAGATATAAACAATGCCTTAACAGTGGCAAACACTTGCACAAATTTTCAAATGCTCAAGAAAATACTTATAAAGCTAACAGTAGCTACTAATACTAGCAGTGGTAACCGACCAAGGTGACCAAAACTGAATACTAGCAGTGCCAAGCACTTAGCTTTATGAGTAAACACAATTTTTTTTTATCACCAATAAAACGAAACAAGTAAACTGTGTTAGTTGCCAGCAGTGGTAATGTCTTCTGACAGTGGCTAGCGACCTGCACAGTGGTTAGCTAAAACAAAGAAATAGTGGAAATAATATACAAGTGTACAAGCAGTGGCAATTTTATAAAGACAGTGGCTAGAATGTTCTAACAGTGGTATCAGCTAAAAGCACAAAAGTGCTAACAGTGGTAAACACTTGGAACAAAAAGCCCTATTCTTTATAAAGAAACCTTTGTTAGTATCAATTCTAATTCCAAACATAGTTTAAGTTAGATTGATCATTCCAATACTAGTAACCAAAAATGTAGACCTTCCCACATCAAAAGCTTTGGTGAAAGAATTTGCATATTGATTATCAGTATGAATTTTAAAGATTTGGATCAATCTCTTTTCATAACAATCTCTAATAAAGTGATATCTAATTTCAATATGTTTGGTCTTAGAATGTTTAACAGAATTGTTAATGATACTAATTGCAGAATTAATGTCAATATAAATAGGAGTATTGAGAAAAATCAGACCATAATCCAGCATTTGATTTTGAATCCAAAGCACTTGAGCACAGTAGCTTGATGCAGCAACATACTCTGCCTCAACTGTGGAAGTGGATACAGTGGTCTGCTTCTTGCATTGCTATGACACCAATCTCTCTCCCAAAAATTGACAACCTCCCGAGGTAGACTTTCTATCCACATTTTCACCACCATAATCACTATCTGTGAAATCCTTGAGCTCAAAGGAAGAACTCTTTGGATACCAAAGGCCCAATTGTGGTTAACCCTTTAAATATCTAAAGATCCTTTTTACTGCATACAAATGTGATTGCTTGGGATTGGCTTGATATCTAGCACACACACACACAGCAAACATGATATCTGGTCTGGATGAAGTAAGATACATGAGAGAGCCAATCATAGATCGGTATAAATGCAAATCTACATCCTCCCCCTCAAGATCTGCATGTAGTGCCTTGTGTGGCTCCATTGGTGTGCTAGCTACTTTAGCATCTGTGTAACCAAATCTGTCCAGAATGTCTTTAACATACTTGCTTTGATTGATGAAAATGCCATCAGTCCTCTGCTTGACTTGAAGTCCCAGAAAGAAAGTAAGATCCCCCATAGAACTCATCTTGAACTTCTAATGCATTAACTTCTCAAACTCCTTGCACAATGTATCATTAGTAGAACCGAAAATGATATCATCAACATACACTTGTACCAACAAGATATCATTGTGAACCTTCTTGGTGAACAGTGTTTTGTCAATGGTACCTCTTTTAAATCCATTCTCCAATAAGTAAACAGATAGAGTTTCATACCAGGCTCTAGGTGCTTGATGCAAGCCATATAGAGCCTTATCCAATCTGCATACTCTATCTGGATACTTGGGGTCTTCAAATCTAGGTGGTTGACAAACATAAACATCATCATCAATTGCCCCATACGGAAAGGCACTCTTGACATCCATTTGATAGACTTTAAATCCTTGATATGAAGCATATGCCAAGAATAATCTGATTGCTTCTATTCTTGCAACAGGAGCAAACACATCATCATAATCAATACCTTCTTCTTGTGTATACCCCTG
This sequence comes from Pseudognaphalium luteoalbum, assembly GCA_963422505.1. NCBI lineage: Eukaryota > Viridiplantae > Streptophyta > Magnoliopsida > Asterales > Asteraceae > Pseudognaphalium > Pseudognaphalium luteoalbum. Next base: position 59,484,931 of record OY730195.1, on the reverse strand, counting down.
TGCCTCCAACCTTGCCTTGTTCTTGATTACAATACCCCTTTCATCCTTTTTCTTCTTAAAGATCCATTTTGTGCCAATAGCTCTTTTTCCCTTTGGTAGATCAACTAAGGTCCACACATTCGGTATCTTAAACTGTAGCAATTCCTCCTGCATTGCTTCAATCCAACTGGGATCTTTTAGAGCTTCTACTGCCTTTTTTGGTTCAACTTGAGACAAGAAACACACATATAAAGAGGTATGGAGTTTCTCTTCATCCATGTGAATCTGCTGTCTAGTTTGAACTGGAGTATTGATGTCACCAATCACATCTTTTAATGGATGAAACCTATGAACATGATAATGTGATGTGGGTGACTTTGGTATCTCAGATTCCAAATTAGTGAAGTTAACCTCTGAATTCGACAGGATGCTTTGTACATCTCTTGTAAATGATTCCACTAAAGGCCTTGTGATTCCTGAGACATTCAGTTCTCTTTCAAGCTGTTCATCTGTCTTTGGATCAGCTTCTTCTTCACTTTCTGACAATAGGGGCATATCTGGATCATCAGGAAAAGTATGTGTACATTTGTCATTTGAATCTTGTGAACTAGACTTTTCTGAATCTGAACCATGAGACCATATTGGAAATAAAATATATTCCAAAGAATCTGTCTTCTTTGCAACTGGTAATCCTGTGACTGCAGCTGCTATTCCATTCATTGTACCTTCAACTTTACCTCCATTTAAACCTGCACTTGTACCTTCACTTGAATCTACACTTGTATATCTAAAACCAGTGTTAAGTGCATCAATTTCAAACAAAGACTCAGGGCCTTTACCAACAGGATTTGGAGTATTCTCATTAAAGGTAATATTCATGGACTTCTCTATCACTTTGGTCTTTTGATTGAATATCCTATATGCTTTACTCTGAACAGAGTAACCAACAAAGATACCTTCATCTGCCTTGCTTTCAAACTTTCCTAAGTGATCTTTGGTATTTAAGATAGTACAAGGACACCCAAAAGTTTTTAAGAAACTAACCAATGGTTTTCTCTTAAATAGCAGTTCATATGGTGTCTTGTTAGGAGGCTTAACACTAATACCCTATTCTGAACATAGCAGGCTGTGCTACCAGCTTCTGCCCAGAAAGACATAGGCAACTTAGCATCAGACATCATAGTTCTAGCAACCTCAATTAGTGTCCTATTTCTCCTTTCAGCTACTCCATTTTGTTGTGGAGTTCTAGGTGCACTAAACTCTCTCTTAATACCTTTAACTTCACAGAACTTATCCATCTCATGATTATTAAATTCTGTTGTTGTTGCATCTTGGTGTGTCTGTCAGTTGGTCTAAGTCTGTAATGCGTTTGATATGTAATTACGTTAGTAATAACGTTTGTATTAATTACATTTTGTGTTTTGGCGACACAATTTCTTTGTGTCGCAATAGTTAACTTGGTGACACATCTTGTGTCGCATGAGTCGGCTTGGCGACACAGCTTGTGTCGCAAAGGTTAGATTAGGTCTAGTATAAATAGACACATTCAGCTCATTAGTTAAGGTTGACGAATTTGTGAGATCAGAGAGCATATTGTAACTGTTTTATTCAATATAAGCTGATCGACTTTTGGTATTCAATTGATATACTTTGTGTTTGATTCATTGTTTATTCGTTTAACGTTTGTTGTCAATCGTGGGATTCCGCACTATGTTTGATTGTTAGGGTTCAGTTAGGTCCGACTATAGGGGTCCTACAAGTGGTATCAGAGCCAAAATCTCAGGATTTGGTGTTATTGAATCCATTTTGATACGTTTTTCGGATAAAAACAACAAGTTTTAGTTAAAATCTTCATTGAAAGGTGCTTCAAAATTGGTATTTGGCTTTTCTGGAAGATTTTGGGATTATTATTCATCCTCCATTCGTGAATTTTCGCTAGGTTATCGAAAATTTTCGATTTTAGGGTTTTTTGGTCGCTGTTCAGCCGTTTTTGCGACACAACTTTGCGACATATCTTTTTTGTCGCGACTAGGGTTATTGTGACATAAGCTTGCGACTCAAGCTTATTCAGATTTGCGACATAAGCCTTTAAATAGGTGACATAAGCTTGCGACTCAAGCTTCTTCTACTTTGCGACATAAGCCTTTACTTAGGCGACATAAGTTTGCGACACAAGCTTGCAATATTAGACTCGTTTTTCTTCCGTCGCTATTACTTTGCGACATAAATATTGTGTCGCTTGACACTTTGGAGTTTATTTTTTCTGCGACATAATCTTTCTGTCGCTTAATCTTTCTGCGACACATACTTGTGTCGCATAACAGTTTACTTTTTGTCTTTGATTGTTTTGAAGGTACTTTATAATGGCATCATCTTCAGCACATTCTATTCAATCTGTTGGAGCAATGTTGAAGCAAAACAATGAGGTCGGCTCCGGAAACAAACCTCCTATGTATATGCCTGGAATGAGTTATTCTGATTGGCGTCAACGCTTTGAGTCATATGTTGGACTTAATGATCCTGAAATGATGATATATTTAGAGGAAAGATGTGAACGTCCTCTAAGAACAGGAGTCTTCAATGGTCCAGTTCCTGAAAAGTCAATTAAATCAATGACTCCTGAGGAACGTAAAGCTTTTGATTTGGAAAGAAAAACTCATGTTGCAATCACTATGGCATTGCCTCAACCTATCATGAGACAATTGAGGCAACATAAGATTGCTTATGATCTCTGGAAAGCATTTGAAAAGAAATGTGGTGGTAGTGATCAATACAAAAAGAAAAAGATTGATTTGATCAAGAAGCAGTACGAGGTTTTTGATATGCTTCAGGATGAGTCATTGAATTAATGGAAGGAGGTGTAGCCCTTGAACGTAATGATGTGAACAAGAAACTTCTTGATTCACTTCCTAAAAAGTGGCATACTCGAGTTCTCATGATGGAAAGAGATGAGGATATCATGGACATGGAGCTCGAAGATCTTATAGGTCATATTGAGGTAGAGCTTCTTGAGATGCAAAGAAAGGAAACTAAGGCCACTTCCCATCTCCAGAATCCAAAGTTATATGGAGTAGATGTTCCGGTATCTTCAAGCAAGTCTACAGGTACCGTATTCATCGCTAGCAATGCTAGTGGAAATGCATCCACAAGTATTCCATCAAGTGGTACTTACTTTCAAAGTTCAGGCATATCTTCTGGTGAAGATTATTCTTCCACGTTCTCAGCATTTTTAGCCTCCGCTGGTGACTTTTCTGATGAAGACTTTGGTCAAATTGATCAAGAGGAATTGGAAAGGTTAGATTTAAAATGGAACATGGCTATGCTAATAAGGAGGGTAAAGAACTTCTTGTAGAAAACTGGGAGAACCTCTGTGAACAATCCGGGTGAAAAAGGCATGGGTTTCAATAAAGGGAAGGTGAGATGTTATAAGTGTCAGAACTATGGACACTTTGCTCGTGAGTGTGAAAAGAATAAGACAACACCTTCAGGTCTTACCAAGCCTTCTCGAACAAAGGCAGAAGAGAAAGCTATGGTGTCAGCTGCTTTGATGCTGACAGAAACTCCATGGGACAACAACTGGTCAGATGCAGCTGATGATGAAGAAGAGAACACTGCGCTAATGGCTGAGGTTCATGAGGTAGATGAATAACCTTTATCTTGTGTTTCATGCATTAAACTTACTAACCAGTTTAATAGGTGTAGAGAGGATAACGAATGCCTTAATGCTACTATCTCACAATTAACAGAAAATAATGAAATGTTAAAAGAAAGTTATATGGCGTCCGAAAAGAAATTAAAGGCTATTTTTGAAGAAAAGAAAGAACTAAAAGCCAAAATTTTTGAACAGCAAGATGAAATAGGAAGTTATGTAGATATGTTAACTTTTGTTAAAAAGGAACTTGTTGATTCACAGGCTGAAGTTCTTACTTTAAATCGGAAATTAACAAATTTTTCGACGTCCTCTCTCGTCTTTGATGAAATTCTTCAAAAACAAAGGACAAATACTAAAAGTAAGGCAGGACTTGGTTATCACCATGTCCCACCTCCAAAAGACTATCTGCCTATGCCTCAACAAGAAATCATCAAAGATTTTGTACCTAATGTTCCTCAAGTAGATATAAAACCTGCTAAACCTGTTAAAGTAAGGATAAGTAGGCTCAGGTTGGGAAGGAGGGACTAGGTTTTCATCAAGTCCCACCACCAACAGAGTATCATCAAGAAGATAAGGCCGAAAATGATAAACATGAGTCTAAAAAACCTGTAACTAGTATGCCTGAGCCAGTTAAGGCATCGACTAGTGAGCCTGAAAATTTGAAGGCTCCTAAGGTTGACTCAATTAAGAAGCTTGATGTCAGGGCTGAGCCATTTAAGCCCATGACTAATGAATCCATTGAGAAACATGAAACTAAGGCTGAGCCTATTAAGCCTGTTGTAGTTTCCAAGTCTGAGAAATCTGTTGATAAGTCGATTCCTCCAGTAAATTTGAAGGAGGAAATTGAGATTGAGGATATAACCGATGAAGAATACGGTTATTTGAAAAAGAAGAATGTAACCAATGACCATCATATCTTCACCAGTGAAGGTTATGATGAGATTTATAAAATGAAAGGTAAAGCCAAGGATGAACCTACAAAGAAGATTTCTCAACCAGATAATTTTAAATCTAATAAAAATCTTCTAAAAATAAATCTCAAGGTTCAACTTCTGCTTGTACACATCAGTGTACTTGTTCAGCACATCCATTTTTTGGCCGAGCTTAAAGGTTTATACCTCAATCTTCTGATAGTGTTGAGCAACGATCTTTTTTCTATTGCAAGAAACAAGGTCATTTGATTAGTCTGTGCGCATTGCTTGCTAAGAAGTATGGTCGAAGGGGAGATACACGAACCTCTAACTCTCAAAAATTTTCAAAAAAATCTATGAGAGGTTCTGCAGTTCCACCAACTACTTCTTAGAATAACAATATTGAGCCAAACAAAGTTAAACATGATAAGCTCAATAATGTTAACAAGCAACCATCCAAACCTCAAAAGGTTTGGAAGATCAAGGAGTCATGTTCTGACTCTTCATCTGACAATGATTCATCAGGCAATGATTTCGATTTGCTAAAAAATAAAATTTTGACTGATGTAATCATTGTGGATGATGCTACTGGGTTACCCAAGTTTGTTAAGGCTTGGGTCTCCCTTACTCATTGATCTCTTTATTTGTGATGTCTCAGCAATCTGAAGCAGTTCAAAATAGTAGATGGTATATCGACAGTGGTTGCTCGCGACATATGACAGGCGACTTATCTCTGCTATCCGAAGTCAAAGATTATGATGTGGGATATGTTGCTTTTTCCAGTGATAAAGGAGGAGTTATTACTGGCTAGGGTACACTCACTAATGGCCAAATGAGTTTTGAAAAAGTTAACTTTGTGGAGCAGCTTACTCACAATCTGCTCAGTGTATCACAAGTGTGCGACAAAGAGTACACTACGGCATTTACCAAAACTGAATGCTGTATTTTGAAACCAGGATTTGTAATTCCTGAGGAATGGGTGCTACTAAGGGCACCTAGGCAAAAAGACACGTATATTCTAGATATGAAGACTGTTGAAACAACCCAACATACGTGTCTACTATCAAGAGCTCCTGAAAAAGAATCACTATTATGGCACAGACGTATGGGTCATTTGCACTTCAGAAAGATGAATTATTTGGTGAAGCACGATCTTGTGCGTGGAGTTCCAAAGCAATCCTTTGGAATCAATGATCATTGTGTTTCCTGTCAAAAAGGAAAACCGCACAAGAAGTCCCATAAGTCAAAAGTGGTGAATTCTGTTTCAAGTCCATTGGAGCTATTGCATATGGATCTTTTTGGACCTGTAAGTAAGAAGAGTATGGGAGATTCTAAATACTGCTTGGTAGTAACTGATGATTACTCTCACTTTTCGTGGGTGTATTTCTTAACTACGAAGGATGAAGTTCCTGAAATTCTCACTTATTTGTTTGATAAGCTCGAAAATCTATGCAATTTGTCAATCAAGAAACTGCGATCGGATAATGGGACTGAGTTTAAGAATTCGACAATTGAGTTGTACTATCTAAGAAAAGGCATTGATCATCAATTCAGCGCTGCAAGAACTCCTCAACAGAATGGAGTTGCTGAACGTAAAAACAGGACACTCATTGAAGCTGCACGAACAATGTTGGCAGACTCTAAGCTACCCATCTCATTCTGGGCTGAAGCGGTGAATACTGCTTGTTATATTCTTAATCGGGTTTCCGTGGTTAAAAAGCACAATAAAACGTCTTATGAACTGCTTAATAATCGGAAACCTTCGCTACATTTTCTTGAACCATTTGGCTGTCCCTGCACTATTATGTACACAAAATTTGGAGAAAAATCTAGTGAAGGTTTATTTTTGGGTTTTTCAAATAACTCTCCGAATAAACGTGTGTACAACTTGGCAACTAAGCGTATGGAAGAACATTTCGAAGTCACGTGCTTTTGTTACTCTGAAAATCTGGAAGGAAAGGGACCAACACATATGTTTAACTATGAGGAAATCTTTGATTCATTTAATCTTCCTAAGGAAGATGATGAAGTTGATCAGGTGGTCACATTACTTCATGGCCTCGATTTATCTTCAAATACTTCACAACCATCGAAATCAAAGACTCCGACTGTCTCTGCTACTCCACCTCATTCTCAACTAAATGCTGATGTTCCTGAATCATCAACAAGAAATCAAGAAACATATACTGATGTTCCTGAGTTGTCTGATGATGAATATGAACCATTTGAGAATACGTGTGAGTTTGATTCGGCACAGGAAGCCGATTTCACAAACCTGGACTCTGTCATTGTGCCTGACGAGATTCCTAGTTCTCGCATTAATAAGGACCATCCAGTAGATAATATTATAGGTCCTTTGGATAAGGGGATTCAGACAAGAAGTCAAGTTATTGTTGATACACATCCTGCATCCTCTTTTGACTCTTCTGAGTCTGCTTCTCTTGCATGTCTTTCTGCTGAGGTTAAATCGTGTTTCCTATCTCAGGTGGAGCCTAAACGTACAGAAGATGCTTTAAAAGATCCACACTGGGTTGAAGCAATGCAGGAGGAGTTGCAGCAATTCCAAAAGCTGCACGTTTGGAAATTAGTACCGTTACCTAAGGGTGCACATCCAACAGGCACTCGATGGGTTTATCGAATCGAGAAAGATGATTGAGGGGTAGTCATTAGAAACAAAGCAAGGCTAGTAGTTCAAGGTTTTCATCAAGTAGAGAGTGTGGACTATGATGAGGTTTTCGCTCCTGTTGCAAGATTGGAGTCGATTCGTATCTTCTTGGCCTTCACGTCCTTCAAAGAGTTCATTGTTTATCAGCTTGATGTAAAGAGTGCTTTTCTGTATGGACAGGTTGATACCGACATTTATGTGAAGTAGCCTCCTGGTTTTGAAGATCCGTTGCATCCAGAATATGTCTGTAAACTTAATAAGGCATTATATGGTTTGCATCAGGCACCACGACTGTGGTATGAGAGGCTTGCAACTCATCTTGTTAAGAATGGATTCGAAAGAGGTAGCATTGACAGTACGTTATTCACAAAAAGAGATGGAGATGACTTATTGCTGGTACAAGTATATGTCGACGACATCATTTTTGGATCTACCAAAGACTCCATGTGTAAAGACTTCGAACATCTCATGAAGTCTGAATTTGAGATGAGTACAATGGGGGAACTCACGTTCTTTTTGGGTGTTCAAGTTGAGCAGTCTGCCAAAGGAATTTACATTCATCAGTCCAAATATGTCACTGATATGTTAAACAGGTATGACTTCCTTAATTGTAAGACCTATGGAACCCCCATTGAAATTAATCATAATCTCGGACCGGCCACTGATGACGAGGATTGTAAAGAAAAGGACTATCGCTCAATGATTGATTCTCTCATGTATCTGACCGCATCTAGGCCGGACATCGTATTTGCTGTGTCCATCTGCTCAAGATATCAGGCTAGGCCAAAGGTTTCTCATATGAAAGCAGCAAAGCGTATTTTTGGGTACCTCAAACATAGGCCAACTCATGGTCTACGGTACTCTAATGAAAAATTGTTTGCACTGACTGCTTACTCGGATTCTGATCATGGCGGCTGTAGCATAGATAAGAAGTCAACAACTGGTGGATGCTAGTTTCTTGGATCACATTTGGTATCATGGCAATGCAAGAAGCAGACAACGGTGGCTACTTCCACTGTGGAAGCTGAGTACGTTGCTGCGGCTAGTTGCTGTTCCCAGGTTCTGTGGATTCAGCATCAATTGCGTAATTACGGGTTACTTCTTACTATGACTCCGTTACATATTGATAATACTGCTGCTATTTCCATTACACGCAATCTCGTACAGCACTCTAGAACTAAACACATAGAACTTAGGTTTCACTGTATACGGGATTGCTATGAGAAACACTTAATAGACCTTGTCCATATAGATACCCTTAAACAGAATGCTGACCTATTCACTAAGGCTTTTTCTCGTGCCCGATTTGATGAACTGGTCAACATGATTGGTTTGCGCTTCTTTCAGCTTAAGAAGTAATTTTTTGGACTTGGACTATTTTTTATTTTTAAAAAAAAAGACACGCAACAGCCACTCTTTATACTCTTTAGTATTATAGAAATGCACAGTTGCAACATTTGTAAAAAGACGTTTAGTTGTGTCTGTAAATAACTAGGGAAATGATAGTACATTAGGGTGCATGCACAAAATGAAAATTTTAAGGTTTATCCTTGATGTATCAGTAGGTTTATCTAGCATACTTACCACAACTTTTATAAATATTAGATTCATCATATGATGTACTGGTAGGCATGTTACACCGGTCTTTGAGCAATTAAAAAGTAATTCTAATACATGTCTATTATCATGTGGTCAACATCCTGTGATGTATGACTAAGTGTCTTAATTCCTTAATACAACTTGGCATACTTCCATTTTAGTTAATAATATGAAATACTTTGGGGGTATATACTTCTTGTTTCCTCTGTTGTACGTAAGTACAGACCTGGTCTCAAGTTGTATACACTTAAAAGTTAAGCAAACGCAAGTCAAAGAACTTGAAAAAGTCTTAAATTATAAGATACCTAACAAGGTCGCCAAAATGGTTTGATCAAGTTATGTCGCTTTGTTGTACGTCTGTACAGACCTGTCACCGCTGACTTGATTCTTAAAAATGAATTTCCTCTATTTTATCTATCTTGGAAGATATCTTCTTGTCTAAATTAAAGGGATATGTCTATGGTGGGGACCACAAATAATTATTCATACTAACAATAAAAATTTCGCTCATAGCCGTAGATGTAACATGTTTAGGTGGTCAAACAATACCAGTAATCATCTTGAAATAATATTTATCAAAGGTGTTATAAATATGCTAAGTAAATTTCAAGAGGTTAAATATATTGATAATCAAGATAACATTTACCATTTTCTAATAATTGCATGTTATCCTAATATGATCCCTTAGCAGACAAAATAACTACGTCACCAAAAAGAAAATTAATTTAAGTTTTATTTTAGGTTTCGTAATTAAGTTATTTTTATCTTCAATTTTGTATATTTATTATTAACAAGTCCATTAGTTACTCTTCCATCGGGTTACAAAACTTGAAATTAAAAATCAAGTTTTCTGGGCACTGCAACATAAGTATTGTCCTGCGACATAACTTATGTCGCCTTCTATGTCGCTAAATTATGTCGCTAGCTGGGGCAGAGGTATAAATACCTCACTCCAGTCGCTTTCTCCGTTCACACCTTTAGCGACACAAAATCAAAAACCTGCGACATAAAAAACCACTCCTGCGACACAAGAGCTGCGTGTGAATTCGTCTTTTGATTACGATCGTCTGCTGTGTATCTTGGCAATCGCTCACTAGTTTCTTGTTCACCTACTTCTACTCGATCGATCGGTACTTGTTTTACCTTATTTTACCGTTTATTTATGCTTTAATCGTTGATTTTAGTTACGGGTTTTTTAGGGGTTTCGGGTTTGGGTTAATTCGACATGAATATCTCACTCTTATTTGTTAATATGTATGTTTTCGTGCTTCTGATTTGATGGCGTACCCTAGGGTATGTCTCATTTTCAAAAACCCCAAATTAGAGGTTAGGGTTTCTGGGTTGGGACTTGCTGTTCGTCATTGCAACATAACCTGCGACATAAGTTTTTATGTAGCAGAGTTTCTGAATTTGAATTTATGTCGCTGGCATTTGCGACATAACTTTTATGACGCCAAGTAACAATGCGACATATCTTATGTCGCTTAAATCAGTTTAGCCTGTTCCTCACTTTTGTCAAATTATGGTATAGCCATGGCAGGTGATTTCGTTCAGGACAATGGTATTTTACACTACTGTGTTCATTGCTTCTGCCCAAAGACTATCATGTCTTGCACTTCCGCGACTTCGAGGATCACCTTTTGGTCATGGAAGCTTATGTGCACTCAGGTGTCGTGATAGCATTCTTGCTTGATCGATTACCTTTCGTTTTTGGTGGTCTGGTGGGATCCCCTCATTATCCTGGATCTTTGCCTTGCCTTGTCTTGAATCTTGGCCTTTTGTATATTAATAGTATCCGAGGATACTATCTAGGTTTAGGGTTTAGGGTTTAGAAATGTGATTATTTGTAATCATAACAATGTATTTATCTTAATTATCAATTAAACCCTTATTTTGTGCGAATTTGATCTCCTTACTTGTTATATATGTGATATTGCACTCTGTTATGCAACACAACTTTTATGTCGCCTCATCTTTGCGACACAAATGATTTATGTCGCATAAAATCGATTAAATTCGAATTAATTGCAAAAAGCGACACAACTCTGTCCGTCGCATTAGTCTTTAGCGACACAATTCCTTATGTCGCTTACTTTGTCAACAATCAATTTTGTTCTGTTAGCGACTCATTCTAATTATGTCGCAGATTTTCTGCGACAAAATTCTCTATGTCGCATTCAATAACAAATTGATTTGTGTGTTTCGATTAAATCTGCTAATGCTAATCGTTTGCGAGCTTCATTTCTGTACTTTGCACAGCAATGGCAGATGGTGATATTCTATGGGAGCCACATAACAACATTGTGGCATTTTTGGATGATTCGAAGGAGACGGCTGCGCCATACAGGCCAATGGTGGCATTTCTACGTAGGTCTCTTATTCATACTGCTATCACCGCAACAACCACTATTTACAAGGACAAGGTGGGTCAATTTTGGGAAAATGCGGTGATCAACTCCGAGTTGCCATTTACCAGGATTATATACACTGTGGGTGATCGTCAACTCATTATCTCCAAACAGGCTATTCGGGAATTCTTCCACTTTGGAGATGCTACGGAAATGCCTACTCTTTTTGGCAATGAGTTTATTGCTGGGGCTATGACACGTCTCGGTTATCCAGGCGTTCCTAATGACCAATACCGAAAGGCGAATCTGCCTAAGGTCTGGAGATATTTGATGCATGTTCTTATCGTCTGCCTTTCTCCTCGTAAGGCGGGTTTTGACGGTATCAGTCATTCTACAGCCTCCGCCATGTTAGCATTGATCTATAACAAGCCCTTCAATTTTTCTGGGTATATTTTTAGGGCAATGGTCGACAATCTTAATGCCGGGGACAAGCGTTGGAATTTATATCCACGCTTCATTCAGTTTTTCCTTGACAATCGGCTTCCCGGCCTTCCCAAAATGCTCGAGAGCGCTTGCGTCCAACTCCCATGAGCGTCCGAATCTGGATGGTTTATGCGGCTGGTGCGAACGCGAACAACAATTTTCCGTTGTTTGGGCACATAATCGATGAGGCTTATATTGTGCCGCCCAATTACGGTTTTATGGATGTTTTGCCTGCACCTGGGCAGCAAATTCAGGAGGAATTACACCTCCATGATGCTCAAATACAGGTCGATGATCTGTTACAGGAAATTGAAAATTTCCAAACTGGAGAACAGGTTGATCAGCCTAATCTTGAAGATCTAGTTGTTGAATATTCAGATGGAGGCTCTACTCCTAAAACTTCTCCGAGGGATGTCCCCTCAGGAGATGCGTTGAGGAATATTCAACGCTTTGACCCTCATCGTTCAAATGAATACAGTGTCGTATTCGTGCAGGTACGAGTTCTGTGCGCCCTGATCAGGGCAAACGACCAAGAAGTGCCGATCTTGATGATGAAGATTGGGTTCCACCTCAGTCTATTCGTCATACTTCTATGTTGTCTTCGAGGCCACGGGTTGACATTCCCCGTGTTGAGGTTCCCATTCAACCTCTGCCTTCGGTTATCGAGGAACTTTTGAAAAGAATGGATCAGATGCAGCAGAACATGGACAATCAAGCTCAAATGATTCAGTCTCAGGCATCGGTTTTGGAGGTTCAAGCTGCTCAGATTAAAGCGTTAGAAGAACAAGCAGCTTTAGTTCCTACTTTGAACAATAGGGTTTTAGAATTAGAATCCCTAGCTGTCGTTCCGAGGGAGTCAGGCCTGCGTGCCATAGAAATAACATCTAGGGCTTCAGCCGGAACACAGACTGACAATGTAGATGATAATGTAAAAATTTCTGATGATAATGAATCTCTTTGTTTGGATTATTTCTCTGTCGATGATATTCCAGGTCAACCAAGACCGTTAGCTGTAGATTTTTCAAATGCTAATCTATCTTTTATTCAGCGAATGGTTAATGAGGAAAGTCAGGCATCTGAACCTGAATTTGAAATAAATGATGATGTCGAGATTGAGGAAGAGGAGATGCGTCCTGATGAATTCTATGATGATGCTCCGACAATCGAGACTGATTCTTAGGAAGATGAAGCAGAGCCAGCCGGAATCTCACAAACTGTTCCAGAAATTACACCGGCTTCTGATACTGCTTCTACTTCAACTTCTGAGCGGCCTGTGATAAGTTTTATTCCTGGTGAATCTATTCCTGTTACTTGCAAGACATATAAAGTTAGTGGGAATTATACAGGAATTATTAAAAGCTGGAAAACCTACAAAGGTATTTTCATGATTAAAAGAAGCGATGGCATTCAGTATTTCAAAAGATCATTCAAGAAGCTGAGTATAATGCCAATGGGAGAAATAAATCGTCTAGCTCAACTAGAACTGATAAATCCAACTAGGGATTCAAGAGCTGATTTTGTACAGACGGTTTTGCGTCGTGAAGTGAAGAGCAAAAGATATAACTTTATCAAACCGACGCTTTGCAAAGTGCATTATCCACCAGATGATTGTTTAACTGAGATTCCACTGGAGACAGTTCCCTTTAACTTTCTAAGAAGATTTCATCATTGGGAACTCGATCCTCATACGGGTGAAGCTGTGTTCATTTTTGTTCCAGAATCTAAGCATCCAGAGAGAAGTTCGCTCTATGGTTTGAAGAAAGCTCAATTTAAAGTTTTTGATCCTATGAGCTTGATCAATTTGTCACAGAAAGACTTAAGGAAGTTGTTTGATAATCCAATTCGCTTCAACGTAAGAAATGTTGTGAATTCGATTCTTGCTAGACAATTCCAGAGAGTTGTGACTGTGTGTGTTACGCATGGGATTCATGCTGGAGGCAGGTTTCCTGAAGACTGGGCTTAATTGAAGAAATTTTGAAGATCAAGCTGAAGACACGGGGGAGTTTGTTGGTGCATCTTGGTGTGTCTGTCAGTTGGTCTAAGTCTATAATGCGTTTGATATGTAATTACGTTAGTAATAACGTTTGTATTAATTACATTTTGTGTTTTGGCGACACAAGGTCTTTGTGTCGCAATAGTTAACTTGGCGACACATCTTGTGTCGCATGAGTCGGCTTGGCGACACAGCTTGTGTCGCAAAGGTCAGATTAGGTCTAGTATAAATAGACACATTCGGCTCATTAGTTAAGGTTGACGAATTTATGAGATCAAAGAGCATATTGTAACTGTTTTATTCAATATAAGCTGATCGACTTTTGGTATTCAATTGATATACTTTGTGTTTGATTCATTGTTTATTCGTTTAATGTTTGTTGTCAATCGTGGGATTCTGCACTACGTTTGATTGTTAGGGTTCAGTTAGGTCCGACTATAGGGGTCCTACATCTGTTCCATTATCACTCCTAATGACCTTAACCTTTTTATGCAATTGATTTTCCATCTTAGTTATGAATGATCTAAGGATTTCTCCTGCTTCATCCTTTGTTCTAAGAAAGAAAACCCATGTGAACCTAGTGAAGTCATCAATGATCACAAGACAATAAGATCTCTTACCCATACTACTTATGTTGGTTGGTCCAAACAAGTCCATATGCAATAAGTGTAGAGGTGTGTGATTAGATATTACAATTTTGGTCTTAAAAGAAGTTTTGTGTTGTTTGCCTTTTTGACAAGCAAAACAATGATCATCACATGAATACACATTTTCAGGTAAACCTCTAACAAGCTTGTTTTTAGCAAGTTTGCTAATGGTTTTGTATTTCATATGACACATCCTTCTATGCCACAGTTTAGACTCATCAACAGTTGCTTTAGAAATAAGACAGTTTGATGCTGGTTGAGGTGTTATATTTGCTAAGTCGCACTTATAAACATTATCCTTTCTGGGAATTTTCATTAAAATCATGTGCTCAGGAATACTCAATTTCTCAGAAAGAATAAAGCATTCAGTGTCAGAATAGACTGGATTCTTTTTATCTGTGATTTGACTCACACTTAGTAAATTGTACCTCAACTGTTCCACAAAATACACATCATGAAAACTTATCTTATCACTTTGCATTGTTCCTTTTCCTGTAATCTTCCCACCTTTGGGATTACTTCCAAATGCGACATATCCACCATCAAATGATTTGAAGTCCTGTAGCTTTTCTTTGTCTCCAGTCATGTGCCTTGAGCAGCCACTATCAACATGCAATAAGCTCTTTGGCTTGCCATGCACAAACATCAAAAATAGAATTAGTTTCTCTTGGGAACCCAAACCAATTTGGTCTTGGGTTTCCCATGTGCATCATTAAAATCAACTCTCTGGAAGACAATTGATTTTGATGCACTGTTAGATTTGGAAACTTTGGATGTAACAGTGTTCTTTGGTTTCCAAATCCAACTGATTTCAGACTTAACAGTGGGAGTTGGCCTAACAGTGGTAACCCTTAGGCTTGTGTTAATTATTCTAGCAGTGGTAGCTATACTTGGTGTAAACATTCTTTTGGAATTTTTAACACTAGCAGTGGTTGCATGCTTAACAGTGGTTACACTTTCCACTGCATTAGTCTTTTGAACTCTGTTGGCTTTGTTTGGTGGTATAACTGCAGCAGTAGTAGCAGTGGCTGCAGTTGTACCACTGTTAGCCGTATTCTTCATCCTCTTGACAGTGACAACATGATTAACTTTTGATTTAAAATTTTGTTTATTAATCATGTTTGTTGTTGTCCATAATGGTTTCACATCTCTGGTGAAATTCTTAGGATTGTGATAACAATCATGTTGAAGATGATTGGTTTTTCCACAGATATAGCAAGATTTTTCTTTTACCAATTGAAAATTTTGTCCCAATCTTTGTGACACCATTTGGTTCCAATTTCTTTGATTGCCTCTTGGTGCAGTTTTATTAAAAAGTTTTGGTGAAGAAAGTCTTGTTTTGCAATCACAGTTAATACAATTATCATTCAAATGTTTCAAAGATTTTGACTCCTGCTTAACTGTTTTACTAACAAATCCTAGACCCTTTCTAGACTTATTAGTATTGATCACGTGTTCTATCTGTTGTTTGGCCTTTTCTTGAAACATCCTTTTACCCTCATCTAGTTTATCAACATTTAGTTCAGAAACTAGACCAGTAACCTTTTTGCTACCTTCACATGATGAATTAGATGATTCAAAACTTTTAGATGTACTATCACTCTGATCATCTTCCTCACACCACTCTCTTATTTCAACTTTATCAAACTCTTTATTACACTCCAAGCTTTTAATTGGATCAACCCTTTTAACATCATCTACCATTCCTTCTTTTAACTTATTTAAATCTAAATCAGTTTTAGAAGGAAAGTAGTTGTTGTTATAAGGTGGAGGAACATTATTGTATCCCAATCCAGTCTTAAGCTTATCATGTATTTGAGAGTTGATACACTTTTATACATTTTGTGAGGCATATTGTAGGTTTTCTACTGATAACTTGATACTATCTCTCTCACATGTGACCTCAGATAGTTTCTTAGTTAACAATTCTACCTTTTCATTCAACACACCTTTTTCCCACTTAGCATAATCAATGTCATATTTAAACTGAGTTGCATTAATCTCATGTGCTTTGATTTGCTTTTCAAGATTTTCAATAGCTACAGTGGTGTGTTTAATTTTCATTTCCCATTGCCTTAATTCATCACACACTTGCATATTATGGTCCCTATAATGTTTAACAGTTTGTTTACATACAGCAGAACATAATTTAATTTGTACCTCATAGGGAACATCTGACTTTTTGTCAGATTCAGCTATGGCCATCAGACATTGATTCTTCATCACATGTTCTTCTTGATCACTCCAGTCCTATCCGCATCCATCCATTGAGACCAAAGCATTTGATGAAGCACCTTGAACATGTATGTTTCTTGATTGAGTTCCATTGCTCCTTGACCTTTGACCATTACCATTCTGCTCTTGCCTGGGACTCCTGCATTCTCTGGCAAAGTGTCCCATCTTATGACAGTTGAAACACTCAACTTTGCTCTTATCAAACCAGTTGGCATCATTCCTCTTGTATGCAAAGTTATTCCTCCCAGTTCTCTGCATAAATCTCTTTGTCCTCTGAGTTATCAAGGCAATCTGTAGTTTGATATCCATCTCTTCTAAATCATCTCCATCAAACTGTTCTAGATCTTCATTAGTAAGTGAAGAGTTCACATTACTAGCAAAGAAAGATTCTAGAACCTGATCATTAGATTTGATCTCAGATGATCCTACTCCTCCAGACAAATAGGTAGATTTTTGTTGACTTGATTCACCATTTGATCCACCCATGGACATAAAGGCTGCATTGTGACTATATCCAGATGTCTGCTTCTTGCTTTCTATCTCAGATTCAAAGTTTCTTAGGTCATTGTAGATGTCTTCTAACTTCTTAACTTCTAAATCTGCACTCTGTCTTAGACCAACAGTGTATATGGTCCATTCTTCACCTAATGACCATAAGAACTTTCTGTTCAGATCATCCTTATCAATCTTAACCTTGTGGTTTTCCAGATCTCCCACAAGTTTAGTGAACCTATCAAAGGTTTGAGTCAAAGTTTCTGACTTGACAGAATTAAAGTTCTCAAATTGCTGTTTAAGCATAGATCTTTTATTCTTCTTAGTGTTCTCATTCCCTCCAAACCTTTTCTGTATTGCTTCCATCAATTCTTTATCATCATCACAGTTTTCGAATCTTCTTTGATATTCATTGGGAATTGACAGAAGTAGAGTAATTAAAGCCTTGTATTCAGTTGATCTAACCTTTCTCTCAGCTTCTGTTGTTGGTGGAGGTCTTTCTTTGACACTATCACTGTCTATTTTATAAGCAGAACCATTAACAACAACTTCCCACATTTGATAATCTATGAGAAGCATATATTGTTTGATCCTGACCTTCCATAGATCAAACTCATCAGGTTTGAGCATTGGAATCTTTGTTGCCTGAACCCCTTCGTTTAACTCTGTGGCCATTGCTGTTATCTTCTTACAAAACTTAAATCTTCAAGCTTCTTAAATATCAAAGCAAAACTTGCTCTGATACCACTTGTGAATCCCTTAACGATCTTTATTATGTTGCTTTGAATTGAATTGTTAATTAGTCGCGGAATAACTATTAACAAATATCAAGAAGATTGAATAATATGCACAAATAATTATCACCAAAAGCTTCAATATTATTACGATAATAATAATACGAATACACGGCTGTATTAGGGTTTTTACCTTGAAGCTAATCGTAACCTATGATGTATTTTTAAAAAAACTAGGTTACAAAATCTCTATTTATAATACATAGAGTCCTATACAATCTACATTTCTATGGAACGTATATCTATTCCATAATAATCTCTAACAAACTTAACCGACTCAAAATAACACTAACAGTGGGAGTAACTTACTTTACACCAACAGTGATAGTAAGTTCCCATTACAGACACTAAGTGTTATTACATTGACAGTGGCACTGCTGCTAAAAATATACTAGCAGTGGCTAGTCTTCATTCCTTCTAACAGTGGCAATCGGTTGAACTAACAGTGGCAAGTCTTCAACACTTGATCAATTCTGCTCAGATCCCAACAGGATCTTGACGAGCCTCTCCAGCATTGAGTACAAAAGCTCGACCGCGAGGGTTGCTGTTGTTATTGTTGTTCCTGGTTGTTTCGGTTGTTGTTGTTTTTCAGTTTTGGGCAAACATTTTGGAAATGCCCGGTGTTACCGCACTCGAAACAAGCCTTTGGTGCGTTAGGGTTGGTGTTTGGGTTGGGGGTTCTGCAATCTTTGGCTAGATGTCCCTGTCGTTTGCACTGGGTACAGGTACAAGGGCCATCATGGTGTCGCGTATACTTGGAACAGTAAGGTTTGTTCCCAACGTACCCTTTCCTGTCCCCCCGACCCTGAACCAGAGGAGTAGGCCTTAACAGTATCGACCTTTTTGTTTGGCCATTGCTGATGTTGGTTGTGATTGTTGCCGAACCATTTCCTTTTGTTGTCCCCGATGGCTTTCTCAGTGGTTGTCCCTCGGCGGGCAATCTGGGCCATGAGTTCATGTGCTATGCGGACAACACTTTGAATGGTCCCGGGTCTTGAGGAGATGAAGTTCCCTTGGATTGATTCTGGTAGCCCCCAAATATATCTCTCGATACGTTTGTATTCGGGGTCCACCATGGATGAGCATAGGACAGATAGCTGGTGAAATCGGGTGGTGTAGGTGGTGATGTCATTTCCCTGAACAGTAAGTTTCCAGAACTCTTCTTCAAGTTGTTGCAGTTGCTCATGAGGATAGTACTCTTCCCTGAGCATTGTTTTGAAGTCTTCCCATGGAAGTTGGTATGCGGTATCAATACCCACAGTTTGGGCATAAGAATTCCACCAGGTGAGAGCTCCGTCAGAAAAGGTGCACGCAGAGAATTTAACCTTGTCTTCCTCAGTGCAGTTGTAGATTCGGAAAACAGATTCTGTCTTTTCGATCAAACGTATCAGACCGATAGCTCCTTCAGATCCTTTGAAATACAGGGGTTTACAGTTCAAGAAGTCTTTGTAGGTACATGGTTTTGGAGTAGATGTGTTAGCAGGCGCGCCTCCGCCGCCCGGATTTTGTTGGGTAGCAAGGACTTGAGCTACGCTCTGTGCAATGACTTGAGCGATTTCGGTGTCAGTGTAAGTATGTCGTCTTGGAGGCATGATGCTGAACAACAATGAAATGAAACATATAAGAGGTTTGCGCGAGGTTATGATATATCAGATGTGTATATATAATGAGATAATATACAACAGCACAGAATGATAACCATATTTCATTAAATAGAAAACTTGAATACACAGTACAAGTTTCAAAAGACAACAATCACAAGGATTACAAAAGATACCGGGAATGTTACATCGGGTCTGAATTTGAAAGTTTACAGGATAATAAAGGATAATAGGTTGAGCACATCCCACCTCAATAGGTTACAATAAGAGGAATAGATCGAGTTCTGACGTAGGTTTACTTGTGACATTAGAGTGACGAGGTGATTTATAGTATCCGCAAGTCAGCTTATTTTCTTGGCACCTTCTTCAGCCAAGGTTAGTCGTTGCTCGAGTGCACGAGCATACTCCTCAGATTCTCGTGAACGTTGTTCACATTCTTCCAACCTTGTTTGTAGGATGTCAGTAGCGCTCCTGTTGTCTATAACCTGTTGATTAATCATTTCCAGAATATGGTTCGTGCCTTCCCACATAGAGTCTCTAGAAATTTTTGGTTCGTGTTGGAGTCATTCCGAGGTGTCGGTTTTAAAATGCATGTCAAACTTCAAAGTTTCATGATTGCGGTTTTTGTCAGTTCATTTCGTCAATTTTTCTTAACTAGTTATGTTTCCAATTAGAGTCCATAATTTTTACCAATTGTTCTCCTATGTGTCTAGTTGTTAACCTGATTTTTCCGGTAATTATAGAGTCCATCAAGATAGGTAGAAAATTCTGTGTAAGAACCGAACTCGATTTTCGACAAATCTCAGACCAGGCTCAAAGATCGGCTTATACACAAAATTACGTACAGATCTGGAAAAAGTGTAAAACACGAAAGTTGTAGCTCTTTTCTATACGCAAATTTTTTAAGAAAATGCATCATCTAACTCTTAGTATACGATTTTATACGAATTTTTCTTTGAGTCTGACTTTTCTGGGCAGATTTGTGCATGTTAACATATGTTATGTAAAAATGATTTTTGATTTTATATTTGGACATAAGCATGTTAGATGAGCAACTAGACAGTGAAATCAGTAGCATGCAAGTATATTTATGAAGATTTTATGTGATTTCTTACAAAGAAAAATGGTAAGAAAGGATGGAGATGGTGAAGAGAAGCTTGATTCTTGTTCCTTCCTTCTTCTTGTTCTTAGACCTTGAAGGATGATGATTATTTTGATGATGGTGAACTGATTTTTTTGGGTTAAAGATGATGATGAGGTTGATTGGGAAGAGAGGGAAAAAGGGAGAGGGTTTGTGTGTGAAATTTGCAAAAGGAGAAGTGATGGAATTAGGAGGAGTGCTGGTTGGTTTTAGTTAGTCAAAGAAGGAAGTGAGGGGGGAGTGGCGGCAGAAATGGGGGCCGGCCAAGGGGGCCCACGGGCTGGTCTTTGTGATTTTTAACCTCGTTTCTAGACTGTGTTGCGATCGGTGCTCGTTTCCTCGTTCGTTTCGTCGTTTATTTAGGCGCTTAACGTTTATTACTCGCGTTTTAAACATCAATTTAAATGTCGATATTTTTGATTGAAGTATTTATTAAAATACTTAAAAACATTTATAAAAATGTTCTGTTAATTTATTGGCCTCGATTTGCATGCATGTTTTACGGAGGTTAAATCGCGTAATGTTTTAATTATCCGTTTTTTGTTATCGATTTAAAATACGATATTTTAAATGCCTCGATTTGCGTGCACGTTTTATGGAGGTTAAATCGCGTAATGTTTTAATTATCCGTTTTTTGTTATCGATTTAAAATACGATATTTTAAATGAAAGTTTTATTCGAAATGATATATTTTAAACTTATAAAATATATTTTGGCTTTCATTTGGTTGTCGGGCGCGTTCCGCGCATTTTAGTCACGTTTATGATACTTTATACGTTATTTTTTACATGTTAAATATTATCAACATAATATTTAGAGATTTTTGTGTTTATTAAATAATTTCACATTATTTAACATTTTGTTCACCAACGTCCGCATTTATAATGTTTCGGAATTCATCCGATATTGAAATGTACGATTTAAACAAATCGTATACGTGTGTATATATATATAAACATATATCAATACACATAGTGATACACATTATTATCCCTAAATATAACTAATTACATGCATAAGTACAATGATTAGGTACTAACACAAGCCCTAATTGGTCGGGTGTCACAATAAGGCTCCATCAGTCGAACCGGAACAACCTTGTTTTGAAGAACGCCACCTCGGTGCTTCTTTCAATCCTTCCCGTAGGGTAGATGTCTATAAAGCATTTGTCAGGCAGTTAACCTATGCCAACCTCCCGTATTCCAACGAACAACGAGAAACGATTGCCACATTAGAAAAACAAGTAAAATTCCTTCTTCGCCTGTTAAGTCGTGAATGCGAAAGCACTTCCACGAATTTTAGAGACCAAGAACTAAAGTTTATAGCAGATTTAGATCTACTTTTTGAATCACTCGCCGACATGGATTTTCTTCCAACATCTATGATATTAATCAATCACAATGTCGCCGCAATGATCAACAAACTTGAGTTCTGGGAAGAACAAGATCCGATGATTTCTATCGTCATCCCTGGTAAAATTCCTTTCTTTGTTGACCCCGCCTCCTACCTAATCTCCAAATTACGAGACGTTTTTCCTGATTCCACCAAAGAAAGAATCGACACAGTTTTCTTTGCAAAAAGAAAAAACCTTCACGTCAAGCTTACTCGAATCTTTGCCTTTACCAAATACCCCTTCACTTCCGTACAAAAATCCACAATTAGTGAACTCTGTAGGATAGTTAAGTCTACAACCGGAGACCCTGATTCACAGGAAGAGAACGCATTTTTGGAAGTCATGAATAAACTCACTCACGAATTTATTTTAAGGACCAAGGGCCACGCGTCGGTTTGTCAAACCCTAAAAAGGTAAGGAAAGCGTACAATAAGTTAATTGGTGATCTTGTCAATTTAGGATATGAAGAACGAGAAGTCCTAGGAGTAGAGAATCGTCATTTCTATTTAGTTTATAACGTCATTTTGGAACTTTCAAAATGTTTTTTTGCTAAAAAACGTTCTCTTAAGGGAACAAATTTCGACCCTTTCCCTATGGAGGGATCGGAACGAATCTTAAAACAATTCCTTCCGGAAAAGGTCGAAGCTCGCGACTTTAAATGAGCATAGTAATATAATAAAACTTTGAAAATTTCCTTTAAAAAGAAAAACGTTTTTAATTTTTGCCTGAAAACACATGCGTGACAACAAGAACGTACAACGTTAAGCTTTTAGCCGAAACATGTACATTCAACAAGTCCACGTCAGACAAATAATTTTATAAAAAAACATCAAAAGTAATTTAAGTTTAGTATTCTAGGATTGATTTTAATTGTTCCGCAAAAATTCACGCGTTCCTTAAATTGTTTATAACGTAACAAGTAACTAGCTACAATAAATATATTTAGGATTCGTAATCATTATTAGTAGGACATTTGAAATTAATCTAGGATATTAGGGTTAGTACTAAGATGTAATTTGGGGACCATGTAAGAAAAATGGTACATAGGAGTATGACAAATATTCCCATGGACCACCAACCTTCCATATGATCCTATAATTCAAAAACAAAAACCTTTCTTCTCCTTCCTCCCTCCCCTAAAAACCGGCCACCATACCTCCATGGATCACCATCCAATCTTCACCAACCTCTCTAATTTCATGTCCTTTTGAACTCCTCATTGCATGATATTCTCGGTTGTACATTCGTTTTGAAGCTTGACGCACTAAAACAAGGTATGATCATAAGAAACCTACTTTAAGCTTAAAGTATCTCATTTTATGAAGTTAGCTAAGTTAGTAACTAGGAATTAGTATTTTTCTTGGTTGAATGCTTAGGAACTACATGCTACTACCACTTACCTATGCTAATTCACACTAGTTTGGCCCTTTCAAGAAGATATACTTTAACCTATTGATTAAGTCTAGAATTTAGCTTGATTAAGTGTTAGTTGTTAAACATTTAAGTAATTGAAGTGTTTTGAATGATAGCTCTATGCTAATTGCACAATGCAGATACATTAGGATTAGCAAGTTTGACTTTTGAAAGTCAACAAAAAAGTTAACTAACATGCATGATTAGGATAGTAAATGTAGGACCCCTGTAGTCGGACCTAACTGAACCCTAACAATTAAACGTAGTGCGGAATCCCACGATTGACAACAAACGTTAAATGAATAAACAACGAATCAAACATAAAGTATATCAATTAAATACCAAAAGTCGATCAGCTTATATTGAATAGAATAGTTACAATATGCTCTCTGATCTCACAAATTCGTCAACCCTAACAAATGAGCCGAACTCAACTATTTATACTTAAGACCTAATCTGATCTATGCGACACAAGATGTGTCGCCAAGCCGACTCATGCGACACAAGATGTGTCGTTAAGTTAACTATTGCGACACAAAGACCTTGTGTCGCCAAAACACAAAATGTAATTAATACAAACGTTATAACTAATGTAATTACATATCAAGTTCATTACAGACTTAGACCAACTGACAGACACACCAAGATGCACCAACAAACTCCCCCGTGTCTTCAGCTTTGTCTTCAAAATTTCTTCAATTAAGCCCAGCCTGCAGGAAACCTGCCTCCAACATGAATCCCATGCGTAACACACACAGTCACAACTCTCTGGAATTGTCTAGCAATAATCGAATTCACAACATTTCTTACGTTGAAGGGAATTGGATTATCAAACAACTTCCTCAAGTATTTCTGTGACAAATTGATCAAGCTCATAGGATCAAAAACTTTAAATTGAGCTTTCTTCAAACCATAGAGCGAAGTTCTCTCTGGATGCTCAGATTCTGGAACAAATATAAACACAGCTTCGCCCGTATGGGGATCGAGTTCCCAATGATGAAATCTTCTTAGAAAGTTAAAGGGAACTGTCTCAAGTGGAATCTCATTTAAACAATCAGCTGGTGGATAATGCACTTTGCAAATCGGCTGCCTTGTTACTGGATCAAGTTTCTTCTTGAATACGAATCTCGTACCAAGCATCGGTTTGATAAAGTTATATCTTTTGCTTTTCACTTCACGACGCAAAACCGTCTGTACAAAATCAGCTCTTGAATCCCTAATTGGATTTATCAGTTCCAGTTGAGCTAGACGATTTATTTCTCCCTTTGGCAATGTACTCAGCTTCTTGAATGATCTTTTGAAATACTGAATGCCATCACTTCTTTTAATCATGAAAATACCTTTGTAGGTTTTCCAGCTTTTAATAATTCCTGTATAATTCCCACTAAATTTATATGTCTTGCATGTAACAGGAATAGATTCACCGGGAATAAAACTTATCACAGGCCGCTCAGAAGTTGAAGTAGAAGCAGTATCATAAGCCGGTGTAGTTTCTGGAACAGTTTGTGAAGTTCCAGCTGGCTCTGCTTCATCTTCTGAAGAATCAGTCTCGATTGTCGGAGCATCATCATAGAATTCATCAGGATGCATCTCCTCTTCCTCAATCTCGACATCATCATTGATTTCAAATTCAGGTTCAGATGCCTGACTTTCCTCATTGACCATTCGCTGAATAAAAGATAGATTAGCATTTGAAAAATCTACAGCTAACGGTCTTGGTTGACCTGGAATATCATCGACAGAGAAATAATCCAAACAAAGAGATTCATTATCATCAGAAATGTTTACATTATCATCTACATTGTCAGTCTGTGTTCCGGCTGAAGCCCTAGATGTTATTTCTATGGCACGCAGGCCTGACTCCCTCAGAACGACAGCTAGGGATTCTAATTCTAAAACCCTATTGTTCAAAGTAGGAACTAAAGCTGCTTGTTCTTCTAACGCTTTAATCTGAGCAGCTTGAACCTCTAAAACCGATGCCTGAGACTGAATCATTTTGAGCTTGATATTCCATGGCTTGATGCATCTGATCCATCCTTTTCAAAAGTTCCTCGATAACCGAAGGCAGAGGTTGGATTGGAACCTCAACACGGGGAATGTCAACCCGTGGCCTCAAAGATGACATAGAAGTACGACGAATAGACTGAGGTGGAACCTAATCTTCATCATCAAGATCAGCACTTCTTCGTCGTTTGCCCTGATCAGGGCGCACAGAACTCGTACCTTCACGAATACGATGCTGTATTCGTTTGAACCGAAGAGGGTCAAAGTGTTGAATATTCCTCAATGCATCTCTTGAGTGGACATCCCTCGGAGAAGTCTCAGAAGTAGAGCCTCCATCCGAATCTTCAACAAGTGGATCTTCAAGATTAGGCTGTTCAGCCTGTTCTCCAGGTTGGAAATTATCAATTTCCTGTAACAGATCATCGACCTGTATTTGAGCATCATGGAGGTGTAATTCCTCCTCCTGAGGTTGCTGCGAAGGTGCAGCCAAAACATCCATAAAACCGTCATTGGGCGGCGCAAGATAAACCTCATCGATTATTTGCCCAAACAACAAAAAATTGTTGTTCGCATTCGCACCAGCCGCACAAACCGTCCAGATTCAGACGTTCATGGGAGTTGGACGCAAGCGCTCTCGAGCATTTTGCGGAAGGCCGGGAAGCTGATTGTCAAGAAAAAGCATAATGAAGCGTGGATATAAATTCCAACGCTTGTCCCCAGCGTTAAGATTGTCGACCATTGCCCTGAAAATATACCCAGAAAAATTGAAGGGCTTGTTGTAGATCAACGCTAGCATGGCGAAGGCCGTAGAATGACTGATACCGTCAAAACCCGCTTTACGAGGAGAAAGGCAGACGATAAAAACATGCATCAAATATCTCCAGACCTTAGGAAGATTCGCCTTTAGGTATTGGTCATTAGGCATGCCTGGATAACCGAGACGTGTCATAGCCCCAACAATAAACTCATTTCCAAAAAGAGTAGGCATTTCCGTAGCATCACCAAAGTGGAAGAATTCCCGAATAGCCTGTTCGAAGATAATGAGTTGACGATTACCCACAGTGTAGATAATCCTGGTAAATGGCAACTTGGAGTTGATCACCGCATTTTCCCAAAATTGACCCACCTGATCCTTGTAAATGGTGGTTGTTGCGGTGATAGCAGTATGAATACGAGACCGACGTAGAAATGCCACCATTAGCCTGTATGGCGCAGCCGTCTCCTTCGAATCATCCAAAAATGCCACAATGTTGTGACGTGGCTCCCATAGAATGTCACCTTCTGCCATTGCTGTACAAAGTATAAGAATAAAACTCGAAAACGGTTAGCGTAAGCAGATTCAATCGAAACAAGTAAATCAATTTAGTATTGTGTTGTATGCGACATAGAGAATTGTGTCACAGAATAGATGCGACATAATAGATTTGAGTCGCTAACAGAACAAAATTGATTGTTGACAAAGTAAGCGACATAAGGAATTGTGTCGCTAATGACTAAGGCGACGGACAGAGTTGTGTCGCTTTTTGCAATTAATTCGAATTTAATCGATTTTATGCAACATAAATCATTTTTGTCGCAAAGATGAAGCGACATAAAACATTTGTGTCGCAAAGATGAGGTGACATAAAAGTTGTGTCACACAACAGAGTGCAAAATCACATATATAACAAGTAAAGAGATCAAATTCGCAAAAAATTAGGGTTTAATTGATAATTAAGATAAATACATTGTTATGATTACAAGATATCACATTTCTAAACCTTAAACCCTAAACCTAGATAGTATCCTCGGATACCATTAATACACAAAAGGCCAAAATTCAAGACAAGGACATGCAAAGATCCAGGATAATGAGGGGATCCCACCAGACCACCAAAAATGAAAGGTAATCGATCAAGCAAGAATGCTATCACGACACCTGAGTGCACATAAGCTTCCACGACCAAAAGGTGATCCTCGAAGTCGCGGAAGTGCAAGACATGATAGTCTTTGGGCAGAAGCAGTGAACACAGTAGTGTAAAACACCATTATCCTGAACGAAATCACCTGCCATGGCTATACCATAATTGGACAAAAGTGAGGAATAGGCCAAACTGATTTAAGTGACATAAGATATGTCGCATTGGTATTTGGAGACGTAAAAGTTATGTCGCAAATGCCAGCGACATAAATTTCGTGTGGCAAATGTCAGCGACATAAAGTGAAATTCAGAAACTCTGCGACATAAAAACTTATGTCGCAGTGACGAACAGCAAGTCCCAACCCAGAAACCCTAACCACTAATCTGGGGTTTTCAAAAACGAGACATACCCTAGGGTACGCCTTCAAGCCAGGAGCACGAAAACATAGATATGAACAAATAACAGTGAGATATTCGTGACTAATCAACCCATACCCGTGAACCCTAAAAACCCGTAACTAAAATCAACGATTAAAGCACAAATAAGCGGTAAAATATGGTGAAACTAGTACCTATCGATCTAGTAGAAAGTAGGGAACAAGAAACAAGAGGTTAATTGCCAAGATAAACACCAGACGAACGAAATCAAGAGACGAAATATACCGCAACTTTTGTGTCGCAAGAATGGTTTTTATGTCGCAGGGTTTTGATTTTGTGTTGCTAAAAGTGTGAACAGAGAAAGCGATTGGGGTGAGGTATTTATACCTCTGCCTCACCTAGCGACATAGAAGGCGACATAAGTTATGTCGCAGGACAATACTTATGTCGCAGTGCCCAGAAAACTTGATTTTTTAAGTTCAAGTTTTGTAACCCGATGGAAGTGTAACTAATGGACTTGTAAAAATAAATATACAAAAATGAAGATAAAAAGAACTTAATTACTAAACCTAAAATAAAACTTAAATTAACTTTCTTTTTGGTGACGTAGTTATTTTGTCTGCTAAGGGATCATATTAGGATAACATGCAATTATTAGAAAATTGGTAAGTGTTATCTCAATTATCAGTATATTGTCCTCTTGAAATTTACTTAGCATATTTAGAACACTTTTGATAAATATTATTTCAAGATGATTACTGGTGTTGTTTGACCACCTACGGCTATGAGCGAAACGTTTATTGTTAGTATGAATAATTATATGTGGTCCCCACCATAGACATATCCCTGTAATTTAGACAAGAACATATCTTCCAAGATAGATAAAATAGAGGAAAGTCATTTTTAAGAATCAAGTCAGCGGTGACAGGTCTGTACAGACGTACAACAAAGCGACATAGCTTGATTCAGGTGTAAGCAAAACCAGACTTGGTCAAACCATTTTGGCGACCTTGTTAGGTATCTTATGATTTAAGACTTTTTCAAGTTCTTTGACTTGCGTTTGCTTAACTTTTAAGTATATACAACTTGAGACCAGATCTGTACTTACGTACAATAGAGGAAACAAGAAGTATATACCCCCAAAGTATTTCATATTATAAACTAAAATGGAAGTATGCCAAGCTGTATTAAGGAATTAAGACATTTAGTCATACATCACAGGATGTTGACCACGTGATAATTGACATGTATTAGAATTACTTTTTAATTGCTCAAAGACCGGTGTAACATGCCCACCAGTACATCATATGATGAATCTAATGTTTATAAAAGCTGTGGTAAGTATGCTAGATAAACCTACTGATACATCAAGGATAAACCTTAAATTTTCATTTTGTGCATGCACCCTAATGTACTATCATTTCCCTAGTTGTTTACAGACACAACTAAACGTCTTTTTACAAATGTTGCAACTGTGCATTTCTTTAATACTAAAGAGTATAAAGAGTGGCGGTTGCGTCTTTTTTTTTTTTAACTAAAAAATAGTCCAAGTCCAAAAAATTACTTCTTAAGCTGAAAGAAGCGCAAACCAATCATGTTGACCAGTTCATCAAATCGGGCACGTGAAAAAGCCTTAGTGAATAGGTCAGCATTCTGTTTAAGGGTATCTATATGGATGTTGGTACATCTATGTGTGTCTGTCAGTTGGTCTCAGTCTGTAATCGTGTCGATATTGTAATTACGTATTGAATAGTTTTAGACTTAGTTTAATTACAATTTTTGTAATCATGCGACACAAGTATTGTGTTGTAGAATCATTCTATGCGACACAAGTATTGTGTCGCAGAATCAGTCTATGCGACACAAGGATTGTGTCGCAGAATGTCTGGATTAGACTATAAATAGAAGCTCGCCAGCTTCTGTTTTAGTAAGACTTTCACACACATAACACTTCTGTTTTTCATAGAAAATTCACTAGGTTGTGTTATTTTGATCTTTGTGTATTTGTCCAAGTGTATGTATTGTTGCTAGTTCATTATATATAAACATACACCTTTGTGTTTTGGTTATTTATTGTGTTAATCATGCATATCTTGGTGTGTTTGATTTCCGCTCTAACACACAAGTTAAACTACTCGATTTGGTCCGAAAACAAGGAACCTATAATTGGTATCAGAGCCACATACTCTTGAGTTGTGGTTTCGAGTTAGTTTTTGCAAGATTTTGGTTTAAAAGTGATACTTTTAATTTTTGTGTTCTTGGTGTTCTTGGTCAAAAAGCTCAATTTTTAGCCTATTTTGGTGTTTAATCTTCAAAGAAATGTGTTTGTCAAACCTTTAGATTTAGTAGATCAAAAGTTGGTGATTTTGTCTCTTAAAATATTGGGTTTTAGAACTGATAGGAAGCATGGCGTAATTGTTTATTATTTGTATGGAAAGTTGAAATATTTTTGTGGGCTCTAGGTTGTCTGCTTGTGCCCTTTTGCGACACAAGTCTTGTATCGTATTCACTGTTCATACGACATAAACATACGACATTAAATTGTCTACGACACAAAGTGCGACATAAACCTACGACACAAATTATTTTGACTTTGACTAGTCTGTGACTCATGTTGCGACATAATCCACGACATAACAGTTGTGTCGCATTTTTGTCTTCTGTCTGATTAAGTTCAGCGACACAACACTTGTGTCGTATTGATACTTTACGACACAACACTGTGTCGCATATTTCCAGACTTAGACAAAAATCAGTTTGTTTGTTGTGTTTTTCTTGATTTTGTTTGCAGATTGTCAACATGTCCCTTCAAAGCGTTGATGCAGTTTTACAACATAATGCTACGATCGGTAGTGCAAATAAACCTCCTTATTTTGCACCGGGTTTGGAATTTCGAGCATGGAAACAACGTTTTATGTCGTTTGTTTTATTTACTGATCCTGATATGGAGTTGGCTCTTCTTGAACGATATGAAGCGCCTGTTGCTCTTGGAGAACACATGGGTGTTCCTCCACCAAAACCCGTTCATTCATACACTCCCGAAGAACGAAAAGCATGGGAAATTGAACGCAAAACTCATTCTGCTATTACTATGTCACTTCCAACTGACGTTTTGGATATGTTTCCACAAACAATCGCTTATGATCTTTGGATTGCAATTGAGAAGAGATTTTGTGGTAACACTGAAAACATCGAGAGCAAATTGGAATTAATCAAAACTCAGTTTGATTATTTCTATATCCAAAAAAATGAAACTGTCAGAGATATGCTTTGTAGATTTACACGCACAGTAAACGAACTGCAAGCTGGTGGATATAATCTAAAAAATTCTGAGATTAACAAAAAGGCTTTAGCTGCTCTACCACCAAGTTGGGAAACATGAGTTTTGTTATTAGAAAGTGATCCAAAAACAATGCAATTGTCTCTGGATGATCTTGTTGGAAAACTTGAAGCTGGTGCATTGGATATTCAAAAGAAGGAAACAAGATCTATTGCTCGTGCATCAGAATCAAGTAATGGTGGAACAACTTTCATTACAGCTGAGCCAAATTCTCAGAGATCCTCTTCTTACTGTAATCCTACTGTTGGAACTTTTTCAGCCCTACCAACTTATAATGCTTCTTCAAGCAAAACATGTTCATCATCATCTGTTCCTTCTTCAGCAACCACAGATGAACATGCAGCAATGTTTACTGCTTTCTTGTCATCATATGAGGACTTCCTTTCTAAAAGAGTTAGTACATTGGAGCTGACTGATGAGGACTTCAATCAGGTTGATCCCGATGAGTTAGAAAGGATTGACATTAGATGGAATATGGCTATGCTCACTCGCAGAGCCAAAAACTATCTAAGAAGAACTGGAAAGAGATCTCTTGAAGATGCAGCTGATTGAACACCAATGGGATTCGATAAAAGTAAAATCAAGTGCTATAAGTGTCGGAATCTTGGACACTTTGCCCGCGAATGTGAGAAAGGCCGACAACCTGCTACGGGTTTCACATAACCATATGTTGCTCCAAAACAGATTGAACATACTACTGCTAAGGCTGCATTGTTGATTGAGGATGGAGATGCTTATGATTTTTCTGCATTTGAAGATCACGAGCAATGCTTCATGGCCATCAACAATGAGGTACAATTTGCTTCATTTACTTGTAACTCATGTATTAGTTTAACTGGTAAAGTAAATGGGCTTATGGAACATAATGACAACCTGAAGTCAGATATCTTGAATTTGATGGAGGCAAATAAAGTGTTGAAAACTAATGAGAAACTCTTTGATAGTAACATTAATCAACTCATTGAAGATAAAAAGCAACTGAAAGCTCTAATTTTCAGCAATCAGGATGAAATTGACAGTTACTTAAAAATGATTTCTCATTTAAAAAAGGAATTGGCTATCTCCGAAGCCAAAGTTGTTGATTACAAACAAAAACTCAAGAATATCAACACTTCAGTCATGGTCTTTACTGAGATCCTACAGACGGGTAGGACTAATTCTAAAGATAAGTCCGGTTATGGTTATCATCATCAACCGCCTCCGTCTTTAGATGTGAATTTGGTTACACCGTCTAAAGATGAAATTAAAGATTTTGTACCTATTGCGTTAGTAGATGCAAAGCCCACTGAAATATCAGTTAATGAACCTGTTGTAAGCGTGTAGATATGCCTATAACTGAACCTGTTAGTTTCCCTATTTTTAAGTTGCCTGAATTCTATCAAACAAACATAGAGATCAATCATGATAGGAAGAAAACTAAGCTAACTAAGGTTGAACCAGTGAAGCCTTTTGAACCTGTTAAGTTTACTTCCTCAGGAATTGTCCAGTTAACCCCCTTTGGTAGTTTTCAGCCTGCTCCCTTAAAAACTACTGAAAAGGAGGTCGAGGTTGAGGATGTTCCTTGTAAGAGTGTGTCTCAATGTGAAAAGAAAAACATTAAGCCTGATCATCACACTATTACTTCTAAGATAAACGATGAAACTTTTCAAAGGAATGCTAAGGCTCAGGCTGAACTTAAAAGGAAAGATTTAAAGAATACTAATGATAACTCAATCAAGAATTCTGTCAAATCTTATGTTTCACATTCCGAGGCATCCACTTCAACATACTCTCATAAGTTGCCTGTCTCACCTCAATTCTTAGGCAGTAACGACCAAACCTTTAAGGACAGACGATCATGTTTCTACTGCAAGAAACAAGGTCACTTGATTAATCAATGCCCGTTGCTTTCGAGAAAGAAGTTGTCAAAAGGTGTTACCAAAAATTCTATTTACAAAAATTCATCTGCTAAATCATTTTCAAAGAAGGATTCACTTTCTCATACTTCTATCCCGAAAGTTAATGCTGCTAGGCCTAGTAAACCTCAGGTTAAACAGCCTGACAACGTTAACAAGCAAACCACTTTTGTTCTTGTGAAAATTTGGAGACCAAAAGAGTCATCAAATGACTCATCATCAAGTAATACTGCATCAGGAAGTGCATCTGATTTCTTGAAAAACAAAGTTTTAACTAATGTAGTTATTATTGATGAGGTCTCTGGAGTACCCAAGTCTGTAAAGGCCTGGGTCTCCGTTTCTAACTAACTCTCTCCTCATGTTGTGCTGTAGCAATCAGGTCATATACAAAGCAGTAAATGGTATGTGGATAGTGGCTGCTCACGGCACATGACCGGTGACATGTCTCTTCTGTCAAATGTTAAACCATATCGCGGAGGACATGTTGCTTTTGCAGGAGATGCAGGTGGTAACATAACGGGACAGGGTACTCTTTCTAATGGAAAAGTGAGTTTTGATAAAGTAAACTATGTCGAGGAACTGCAACACAATCTGATCAGTGTTTCTCAAGTCTGCGACAAGAAGTTCACTACATCATTTACAGATGTTGAATGCTTAATTTTGAGACCGGGATTTGTTATTCCCGAGGAATGGGTGTTACTGAGAGCACCCCGTGTACGCAACTCGTACATTTTGGATATGCAAACTGTGACTACCAAGGAGCATACTTGTTTGCTATCAAAAGCATCTTCTAAAGATTCACTGCTTTGGCACAGACGTATGGGACACATTCATTTTCGCATAATGAATTATCTTGTCAATAATGATCTTGTGTTAGGTGTGCCCAAAAAGTCATTCGAAATAGAAAATGAATGCGTTTCCTGTCTCAAAGGGAAACAACACAAGAAGTTCCATAAGTCTAAGCAGGTGAACTCTATTGAATCTCCATTGGAGTTGCGTCACATGGATTTGTTCGGTCCTGTGAATAAGAAAAGTATTGGAGGAAAATCATACTGTCTGGTTGTTACTGATGATTACTCAAGGTTTTCTTGGGTATATTTCTTGGCTGGGAAGGATGAAATGGCTGATACTTTAACCTACTTGTTCGACAGATTGGAAAACCTGTGTAACCTGAAAATCAAGAAACTGCGTAGCGATAATGGAACAGAATTCAAGAACAGAACCTTGGAAATGTATTGTCTTCGAAAAGGAATCTTTCATCAGTTTAGTGCTGCTCGTACTCCTCGGCAAAATGGTGTCGCTGAAAGAAAGAATAGGACAATCATTGAAACAGCAAGAACCATGCTGTCTGATGCGCATCTGCCTACCACGTTTTGGGCAGAAGCTGTTAATACTGCGTGCTATGTGTTGAATCGAGTTTCGATGGTTAAGAAATGAAACAAAACATGTTACGAATTGCTGAATAATCGCAAACCAAATTTGAAGTTTCTGAACCTTTCGGGTGTCCTTGCACAATCTTAATTACTAAGGACTTGGTAGGCAAATTTGATGAAAAAGCTGTCGATGGCCTATTTTTGGGATATTCTGTGAACTCGCCGAACAAACGAGTCTTCAACAAGTCCACTGGGAGAATAGAGGAACATTATGAAGTAAGGTTTATGAAATATACTGATTCTCCAAAAGGCAAGGGACCTGAGTCCTTGTTTGAGTATGATACGTTGGTGGACTCATTCAATCTTCCCAAATTTAATGAAGAAGATCAGGTGGTGTCTCTACTTCATGGCTTGGATCTTACTTCCGACTTAGTTTCCAAGTCTAGAGTAGTACCTCCAGAGAATATTGTCAATGATGATAATTCCTCCAATGTTGATCATGTGGCTTCTGAATCTAATCCTCAAACTGAAACCGATATTATATTTCCGCTTGAAACTGAGAACATTGTCACTGATAGCTCAGTTGCAATTGAAAATTCAGAAGGTGTTCTTTCAAATTTGGATCCGATCATTGTGCCTGATCAGATCCCTCAGCTTAGAATTCATTCTACTCACCCCACTGAAAATATCATCGGTGAGTTTCAACAAGGTGTTTTAACCAGGGGTCAGGTAGCTGCTAACGAAATCCGTGAAGAATCATCAACTGCCTCTTTTGCCTACATTGAAGAAGAAATGGAAGAATGCTTCTTATCTCAGCTTGAACCAAAGAAAATAGACGAAGCTTTGAAAGACCCATATTGGGTTGAGGCTATGCAGGAAGAATTGAATCAATTCAAAAAACTTGATGTCTGGGATTTGGTTCCTTTACCCAAAGGTGTTGATCCAATTGGAACTCGCTGGGTATATCGCGTGAAAAAGGATGACAGAGGTGTAGTTATTCGGAATAAGGCTCGGTTGGTTGTTCAAGGTTTCAATCAGATTGAGGGTTTAGACTATGATGATGTGTTTGCTCCAGTTGCAAGATTGGAATCCATTCGCATCTTTCTAGCTTATGCGTCATTCAAAGGCTTTCGGGTCTATCAACTAGATGTCAAGAGCGCATTTCTGTATGGAGAAGTTCTAAAGGATGTGTATGTAATGCAACCTCCCGGTTTTGAAGATCAAAATCATCCTGACTATGTTTGCAAGTTAGGCAAGGCTCTATATGGTCTTCATCAAGCTCCACGAGCTTGGTACGCGAGGTTGGCAAATCATCTCTTGAGAAATGGCTTCACTCGGGGCCAAATTGATTGCACTCTCTTCATAAAAAGGGTCTACGTGGATGACATTATATTTGGTTCAACAAATGATTCTTTGTGCAGAGACTTCGAGCAGATTATGAAGTCCGAGTTTGAGATGAGTGCCATGGGGGAACTTAAGTTCTTTCTAGGTGTCCAGGTTGAGCAGTCTGATAAAGGTCTTTACATTCATCAGTCCAAATATGTGATTGACATGTTGACTCGGTATGAACTCCATGACTGTAAGCCATATGGTACTCCTATAGAAACAGATCACAAGCTCGGACCTGCTGAACACGAAGAGGACTGCAAGGAGCGGGATTATCGTTCTATGATAGGATCGCTGATGTATCTCACTGCATCCAGACCAGATATTGTGTTTGCTATGTCTATCTGTTCCAGGTATCAAGCAAAGCCCAAGGTTTCTCACATGAAGGCTGTGAAGCGAATTTTTGGTTACCTCAAATATAGACCATCACTTGGTCTATGGTACTCAAATGAGAAAAATTTCTCTCTCACTGCCTATTCTGATTCTGATTATGGCGGCTGCAATTCGGATAAAAAGTCAACTACAGGAGGTTGCCAATATCTCGGCTCTCGATTGGTGTCTTGGCAGTGTAAAAAACAAACCACAGTTTCCACCTCAACAGCGGAAGCTGAATACATTGCTACTGCAAGCTGTTGCTCCCAGATTTTGTGGATTCAACACCAATTGCGTGATTATGGGTTACTTCTTACCTTGACTCCAATTCATATTGATAATACTGCTGCTATATCTATTATTCGCAATCCCGTTCAACACTCTAAGACCAAGCACATAGAGATTAGGTTTCACTTCATACGAGATTGCTATGAGAAACACTTGATTGACCTTATTCACATAGATACCCTTATGCAAAAGGCCGACTTATTCAGAAAAGCATTTTCGCGTGCTCGTTTCGACGAACTTGTAGATATGATAGGGATGATTTCCCTTGATCTCAAGAAATGATTTGTGACTTGATTTATGTACAGTTTATCCAAAAAAAAATATAAAAAAAATAAAATAAAACGCAACAACCACTCTTTATACTTTTTAGTATTAGAGAAATGCACCGTTGCTACATTCTAAAATAGACGTTGAAGTTGTGTCTGTAAACAACTTGGGATATGATAGTACATCGGGTGACATGCATAAAATGGAATTTTAAGGTTTATCTTGGATGTGTCAGTAGATTTATCTGACGTGTTGAAAACAGTTTTTATAAACATTGTCTTCATCATACGATATATTAGTAGGCCTGTTATGCAAAACTCTTTGAGACTTCTTAAGAAGCCTAATAATTAATTGTCTATTTCAAGTGGTACAACATCATTAGATGTTTGACAAAAGTCTTAATTTCTTACTTATACTAGACATTTGTTCGTTGAAAGAAGTTTATTTGATATCATTTGGGGGTATATATTGACAGTCTCCTCTGTTATACGTAATTATAGACCTGGTTTCTGTTTATATATACTTAAAAATTAAGCAAACACAAGTTAAAGTACTTGCAAAGTCTTTAAAATTAAGATACCTTACAAGGTCGCCAAAATGGTTTGACCAAGTCTGGTTTTGCTTAAACCTGAATCAAGCTATGTCGCTCTGTTGTACGTAAGTACAGACCTGTCACCGCTGACTTGATTCTTAAATTTGATTTTGTAATATTCTCTCTGTAAATGGAAACGTGGTCTATGTCTTAAGTTAAGATGTATATCTATGGTGGGGACCACAGCGAAATATACATGCGAATAATAATAAAAAATTAGCTCCTAGATATGCGTATAACATGTTTAAAGTGGATAATTATACTAATAATCGTTTTGAAATATTTTTATAAAAACTGTTTCTAACATGTCAAGTAAATTTAAAGAGGACAAATATACTGATGATCGAAATAACACTTACTATTCCTAATAATTGCATGTTATTTCGATATGATCCCTAATCAGAATTCTCAACTCCGTCAACAAAACTTTTATCGTTTTTATGCTTTTAGTTGTCCTTGTCTATTTTTTCCTTTTATGTTTATATTTATATTTAGTTTTATCCTTTTAATAGTATGTAAAATTTATTTATTTATTTCAGTCACAAATCATCTTTTATGCGAAAATTCTCTAATCAAAATCAAAATCGGGTCTGACCTCAAATATTTTTTTGTCATCAAAATTCTGCGATATGTTCTATACGACACAAGCATTGTGTCGTATTCCAATTATACGACACAAGAATTATGTCGTATATTATGTCGATTGTTATGTCGTATATTATGTCGAATGTTATGTCGTATATTATGTCATATATTATGTCGTATGTGGGTCCGGGTATAACACTTCAAACCATACGACATAATCATTTACGTTTTATTCACGACACACAATATACGACACAAAGGCGATTTTGCGACATACTCGTTTTTTTTCGTTCGGATTCGTATTTTCGAAGCTTTCTCGCCGCGATTCGTTGTTCAATTCTTGTTCCTCACCCCTTTGCGCACCTTTAGGTATGATCCATTCATGTTTTTATCAGTTATTTAGCCTTAGATTGGTTAGTGCACATTTACATTTTTAGGGTTACGGGTTTTACCCAAATTATTTAGGGTTTAGGGGTTTCTAGGGTTAGGCACCTGTATATTATTGATCCCCTATTGATTGCGAACCCTAGGGTATGCGTAGATTTTGAAAACCCCAATTTTTCTCATCGATCGAATCTGGGTTGGGATGGTGTTCATCTTTGCGACACAACATACGACACAGTCGTTGTGTCATATAGGATAGAGGCTTTTATGTCGTAGTGTTATAACTGCTTATGTCGTATTTTAATACGACACAACATACGACACATGCCTTATGTCGTACCAATGTTATACGACACAATCTACGACACAATAGCTATGTCGCATCTGAGATTAATTTCTCAAAAAATGCTAAATGCAAGGGAAATGTTGTCCGTTTGACATGTGTCATACGACACAATACTTGTGTCGTATTTTCATTCTACGACACAATTCTTGTGTCGTATTTATGTAGTGCGACATAACTCTTGTGTC
Source organism: Pseudognaphalium luteoalbum (assembly GCA_963422505.1). Taxonomy (NCBI): domain Eukaryota; kingdom Viridiplantae; phylum Streptophyta; class Magnoliopsida; order Asterales; family Asteraceae; genus Pseudognaphalium; species Pseudognaphalium luteoalbum. Next base: position 59,446,290 of record OY730195.1, on the reverse strand, counting down.
GCAGTTATTATTTTTTTTGGTACTAACGCTAACGCTTTTCGAACTTTGTTGTATTATTGTTATCTTTTGCAGTAATGGCTGAACAACACGCTGCTCAACCCGCCGAGATCGATGTCACAAAATATTTCTGGGAACTGCGTCACAATATCGTGGCATTCTTGAACTCCACTGTTGAGTCTTCGCGCCCGTATCGTCCCATGATAGCCTTTCTTCGTCGCTCCCGAATTTACAAGGCAATCACTGCTGACACTAGGATCTTAACAAATCATATTACCGAGTTTTGGGACAACGCGGTCGTCAACAGAGATGAACAGGATCCTCGTATCATCTCTAGGGTTTGTGGCCGCCAAGTTATCTTCCCCGAGCAGCTTATTCGGGATTTCTTTGAGTTTGGTGACAATTCTGACATGATCATTCAGTTCAGTGCTGCTGCAATCGCCGAAGGCATGAGATCAATTGGATATCAAGATATTCCTGTTGATCAATACAAGAAGACCTACATGACGAAGGTCTGGAGATATCTGGCACACATTGTGATCGTGTGTTTGTCTAGACGCAGGGCAGGCCTTGAAGGGATGAGATATTCGACTGCCTCTGCTATTCTTGCTTTGATCTACAACAAACCCTTTAACTTCTCAGGTTACATCTTCAGGGGTTTTGTGAAAAATGCTTTGGATACAGAAGAAAAATGGGCTGTGTATCCTCGGTTTACTCAGTTGTTGCTTATCTGCAACCAGATCTTCTTGTGACTCCTTCATTCACTTTTAAGCAGACGCCGATGAACACCAGAATTTACATCACTTGTGCTTCTTTTTCCAAGCAGGGATAAGCACCGGATCGTGAGGTTGCTCTGTTCGGTCACATAGTGGATCCTACGTATGTTGCTCCTCCTGGTGAACAATTCGTTTCACCGAGACCTGAACATCCAGTCCAACAACCTCCAGTCCAACAACCTCCAATTCAGCTACCGCCGGTTCAACCAGATCTCGTGGATCCGGAGTTAGTGGATCTTGATCGTGAGATTGATGCTTATCAGCCACCTTCTCCACGTCCTGAATCCTCCAGCCACAGAAAAAGGGCTCGAGACACTTCTGATTCTTCTGACATGAATCCTCCGGTCACACGTTCTCGCATTCCACCTCTACATCTTCTGAGCTCCCAAGAACTGAAACTCCGATCACCCCTCATCCAGCAGTCATTCAAGAGCTCCTGAGCAGGATATGGCCACTCAAGCTGAAAAATTTGAAGCTCAGGATGCCAGGATCTCCCGTATTGAAAAAGAAAATGCAGAGCTGCGATCAATGGTTTTAAAGATGGAAACCCAAGCTATTTCTTCGGGGGAGAATGGCCCACCGGCCTTAGAATCAACACCTAGGGTTTTCGCCGAGGGCGATGAAAATGTAAATTCTGATAATGTAACTGATTCTACTATTAATGAAACAACTCTTGTTTTGGATTATATTATTGAGCAACTAGGGCAACCAAAACCGCTAGCTGTAGATTACACCTACTGTAATTTGACATACCTTCAAGTTGTGGTCAACGCAGGCGGTCATGCTCCTGAAGAACCTTTTGACTTTGAAACTGTTAATAATGATGATGAAGTTAATATTGAACAAGAAGAGCTTGAACCAGATGAAGAATATACCGATTGTCCAGCTTACCCACAAGAGGGTAATGTCGTATCTGATTCTTCAGATGATGAGTCAGAGCCTGCATTTAAGTACGTACCAGAATCTACTTCTCAAGCAGCTCCTGCTCAAGAATCGTCTGAGCCTGCCGGCTCTTCACAAGAAAAATCAGTCCCTGTTCGTGAATCGATAAATTATAATGACATTTTTCCACAAGATACATATGAATATGTTCCTTCTGACAAAGAAATGTCCATCAGGGATAACTGGTTTCCCAAAGGAAAAAATCCCGAACCTGTTCCTGTTACATGCAAGAAATACAAGGTTGGCGGTGATTATTCAGGTCTTATAAAAAGTTGGAAGGTTAGCAAACGAAGGTTTATGATCAAGAGACTTGACGGTATTCAGTATTTCTGTCAGTCTATGAAGAAACTGAGTACGCTGCCGAAGCATGACATTGTTCGTCTCACTCAGCTTCAGTTGATAAATCCTTACAAAGACGGAATTGCAAATGCTATTCAAAAGATCATGCGTGAAGAAATTCGACTGAAGAAATATCATTATGTCAAACCAATACTGGGTACAAGGTATACATTCAAGAAAAAGCTCGATTCAAAGACCAAGCAGCCAATCATAAAGGTTCACTATCCTCCTGCTGAATGTCTGCGTGAAATTGCTCTAGAAACAGTTCCATTCAATCTGCTGAAGCGTTTTCACTACTGCGAACTGGATGGTCACACTGGCGAAGCCGTTCTTGTTTATGTGCCAGATTCAGTGCCACAGACTGGATCTAGTATATTGTGGGGTCTACAAAAGGCTGAATTCAGAATATTTGACCCATTGAGCCTGATAAATCTGTCTAGAGATGATATGAAGAAGCTATTTGACAATCGGATTCGCTACAACCCAGGAAACGAGTTCAATACAGTATTAGCGAAGCGATTTCAGAAAATCATTGATATATGCTTCACTTTTGGCATACATGCTGGCGGAAAGTTTCCACCCGGATGGGTTTGATGTTCAGGCGTTTGAAGATCTGCTGTTTTGAAGACTGAAGCCAATCGAAGAATTCTTGAAGACCAAGCTGAAGACATGGGGGAGTTTGTTGGTACATCTATGTGTGTCTGTCAGTTGGTCTCAGTCTATAATCGTGTCGATATTGTAATTACATATTGAATAGTTTTAGACTTAGTTTAATTACAATTTTTGTAATCATGCGACACAAGTATTGTGTCGTAGAATCATTCTATGCGACACAAGTATTGTGTCACAGAATCAGTCTATGCGACACAAGGATTGTGTCGCAGAATGTCTGGATTAGACTATAAATAGAAGCTCGCCAGCTTCTGTTTTAGTAAGACTTTCACACACATAACACTTCTGTTTTTCATAGAAAATTCACTAGGTTGTGTTATTTTGATCTTTGTGTGTTTGTCTAAGTGTATGTATTGTTGCTAGTTCATTATATATAAACATACACCTTTGCGTTTTGGTTATTTATAGTGTTAATCTTGCATATCTTGGTGTGTTTGATTTCCGCTCTAACACATGAGTTAGACTACTCGATTTGGTCCGAAAACAAGGAACCTACAATGGACAAGGTCTATTAAGTGTTTCTCATAGCAATCCCGTATAAAGTGAAACCTAAGTTCTATGTATTTAGTTCTAGAGTGCTATACGGGATTTCGTGTAATGGAAATAGCAGCAGTATTATCAATATGTATGGGAGTCATAGTAAGAAGTAACCCGTAATCCGCGTAATTGATGTTGAATCCACAGAACCTGGGAACAGGAACTAGCCGCAGCAACGTACTCAGCCTCCGCAGTGGAAGTAGCCACCGTTGTCTGCTTCTTGCATTGCCACGAGACAAAACGCGTTCCAAGAAATTGGCATCCACCAGTTGTTCACTTCTTATCTATGCTACAACCGCCATGATCAGAATCCGAGTAAGCAGTCAGTGCAAATGATTTTTCATTGGAGTACCATAGACCAAGAGTTGGCCTATGTTTGAGGTACCCAAAAATACACTTTACTGCTTTCATATGAGAAACCTTTGGCCTAGCCTGATATCTTGAGCAGATGGACATAGCAAATACGATGTCCGACCTGGATGCGGTCAGATACATGAGAGAACCAATCATTGAGCGATAGTCCTTTTCTTTACAATCCTCGTCATCAATGGCCGGCCCGAGATTATGATTAATTTCAATGAGGGTTCCATAGGTCTTACAATTAAGCAAGTCATACCTAGTTAACATATCAGTGACATATTTGGACTAATGAATGTAAATTCCTTTGGCAGACTGCTCAACTTGAACACCCAAAAAGAACGTGAGTTCCCCCATTGCACTCATCTCAAATTCAGACTTCATGAGATGTTCAAAGTCTTTACACATGGAGTCTTTGGTAGAGCCAAAAATGATGTCATCGACATACACCTGTACCAGCAATAAGTCATCTCCATCTCTTTTTGTGAATAAAGTGCTGTCAATACTACCTCGTTCGAATCCATTCTTAACAAGATGAGTGGCAAGCCTCTCATACCACTGTCGTGGTGCCTGATGCAAACCATATAATGCCTTATTAAGTTTACAGACATATTCTGGATGCAAAGGATCTTCAAAACCAGGAGGCTGCTTCACATAAACATCGGTATCAACCTCTCCATACAGAAAAGCGCTCTTTACATCAAGCTGATAAACAATGAATTCTTTGAAGGACGCGAAGGCCAAGAAGATACGAATCGACTCCAATCTTGCAGCAGGAGCGAAAACCTCATCATAGTCCAAACCCTCTACTTGATGAAAACCTTGAACTACTAGCCTTGCTTTGTTTTTAATAACTACCCCTCGATCATCTTTCTTGATTCGATAAACCCATCAAGTGCCGGTTGGATGTGCACCCTTAGGTAACGGCACTAATTCCCAAACATGCAGCTTTTTGAATTGTTGCAACTCCTCCTGCATTGCTTCAACCCAGTGTGGATCTTTTAAAGCATCTTCTGTACGTTTAGGCTCCACTTGAGATAGAAAACACGATTTAACCTCAGCCGCAAGACATGCAAGAGAAGCAGACTCAGAAGAGTCAGAAGGGGATGCATGGTGTGCATCAGCAGTAACTTGACTTCTAGTCTAAATCCCCTAATCCAAAGGACCTATAATATTCTCCACTGGATGGTCCTTATTGATGCGAGAACTTGGAATCTCGTCAGGCACAATGACAGAGTCCAGGTTTGTGAAATCGGCTTCCTGTGATGAATCAAACTCCCTCGTATTCTCAAACGGTTCATCTTCATCATCGGACAACTCAGGAACATCAGTATATGTTTCTGGATTTCTTGTTGATGATTCAGGAATATCAGCATTTGGTTGAGAAGGAGGTGGAGTAACAGAGACAGTTGGAGTCTTTGATTTTGATGGCTGTGAAGTATTTGAAGATAAATCGAGGCCATGAAGTAATGTGACCACCTGATCAACTTCATCATCTTCCTTAGGAAGACTAAAAGAATCAAAGATTGCCTATGAGTTAAACATATGTGCTGGTCCCTTTCCTTCCGGATTTTCAGAGTAACGAAAGCACGTGACTTCGAAATGTTCTTCCATACGCTTAGTTGCCAAGTTGTACACACGTTTATTTGGAGAGTTATTTGAAAAGCCCAAAAATAAACCTTCACTAGACTTTGCTCCAAATTTAGCAACTCTCTCTTTTGTGTACATAATAGTGCAGGGACAGCCAAGTGGTTCAAGAAACTGTAGCGAAGGTTTCCGATTATTAAGAAGTTCATAAGACATTTTATTGTGCTTTTTAACCACGGAAACCCGATTAAGAATATAACAAGCAGTATTCACTGCTTCAGCCCAGAATGAGATAGGCAGCTTAGAGTCTGCCAACATTGTTCGTGCGACTTCAATGAGTGTCCTATTTTTACGTTCAGCAACTCCATTCTGTTGAGGAGTTCGTGCAACGCTGAATTGATGATCAATGCCTTTTCTTAGACAGTACAACTCAATTGTCGAATTCTTAAACTCAGTCCCATTATCCGATCGCAGTTTCTTGATTGAGAAATTTTTACGTTCAGCAACTCCACAGGTTCTCGAGCTTATCAAACAAAAAAGTGAGAATTTCAGGAACTTCATCCTTAGTAGTTAAGAAATACACCAACGAAAAGCGAGAGTAATCACCAGTTACTACCAAGCAGTATTTAGAACCTCCCATACTCTTCTTACTTACAGGTCCAAAAAGATCCATATGCAATAGCTCCAATGGACTTGAAACAGAATTCACCACTTTTGACTTATGGGACTTCTTGTGCGGTTTCCCTTTTTGACAGGAAACACAATGATCATTGATTCCAAAGGATTGCTTTGGAACTCCACGCACAAGATCGTGCTTCACCAAATAATTCATCTTTCTGAAGTGCAAATGACCCATACGTCTGTGCCATAATAGTGATTCTTTTTCAGGAGCTCTTCATAGTAGACACGTATGTTGGGTTGTTTCAACAGTCTTCATATCTAGAATATACGTGTCTTTTTTCCGAGGTGCCCTCAGTAGCACCCATTCCTCAGGAATAACAAATCCTAGTTTCAAAATACAGCATTCAGTTTTGGTAAATGCCGTAGTGTACTCTTTGTCGCATACTTGTGATACACTGAGTAGATTGTGGGTAAGCTGCTCCACAAAGTTAACCTTTTCAAAACTCACTTGCCCATTAGTGAGTGTATCCTGTCCGGTAATAATTCCTCCTTTATCACCGGCAAAAGCAACATATCCCCCATCATAATCTTTGACTTTGGATAGCAGAGATAAGTCGCCTGTCATATGTCACGAGCAACCACTGTCGATATACCATCTACTATTTTGAACTGCTTCAGATTGCTACGACATCACAAATAAAGAGATCAATTAGTAAGGGAGACCCAAGCCTTAACAGACTTGGGTAACCCAGTAGCATCATCCACAATGATTACATCAGTCAAAATTTTATTTTTTAGCAAATCGAAATCATTGCCTGATGAATCATTGTCAGATGAAGAGTCAGAGGATGACTCCTTGATCTTCCAAACCTTTTGACGTTTGGATGGTTGCTTGTTAACATTATTGAGCTTATCATGTTTAACTTTGTTTGGCTCAATATTGTTATTCTCAGAAGTAGTTGGTGGAACTGCAGAACCTCTCATAGATTTTTTTGAAAAATTTTGAGAGTTAGAGGTTCGTGTATCTCCCCTTCGACCATACTTCTTGGCAAGCAATGGGCACAGACTAATCAAATGACTTGTTTCTTGCCACAGAAACAAGATCATTGCTCAACACTATCATGAGATTGAGGTATAAACCTTTGAGGTCGGCCAAAAAATGGATGTGCTGAACAGGTTCACTGATGTGTACAAGCAGAAGTTGAACCTTGAGATTTATTTTTAGAAGATTTTTTATTAGATTTAAAAAATTTTCTGGTTGAGAAATCTTCTTTGTAGGTTCAGCCTTGGCTTTACCTTTCATTTTATAAATCTCATCATAACCTTCACCGGTGAAGATATGATGGTCGTTGGTTACATTCTTCTTTTTCAAATAACCGTATTCTTCATCGGTTATATCCTCAATCTCAATTTCCTCCTTCAAATTTACTGGAGGAATCGACTTATCAACAGATTTCTCAGACTTGGAAACTACAATAGGCTTAATAGGCTCAGCCTTAGTTTCCTGTTTCTCAACGGATTCATTAGTCATGGGCTTAAATGGCTCAGCCCTGACATCAAGCTTCTTAATTGAGTCAACCTTAGGAGCCTTCAAATTTTCAGGCTCACTAGTCGATGCCTTAACTGGCTCAGGCATAGTAGTTACAGGTTTTTCAGACTCATCTTTAACATTTTCGGCCGTATCTTCTTGATGATACTCTGTTGGTGGTGGGACTTGATGAAAACCTAGTCCCTCCTTCCCAACTTCAGGCCTACTTATCCTTACTTTAACAGGTTTAACAGGTTTTATAGCTACTTGAGGAACAGTAGGTACAAAATCTTTGATGATTTCTTGTTGAGGCATAGGCAGATAATCTTTTGGAGGAAGGACATGGTGATAGCCAAGTCCTGCCTTACTTTTAGTATATGTCCTTTGTTTTTGAAGAATTTCATCAAAGACGAGAGAGGATGTCGAAAAATTTGATAATTTTCGATTTAAAGTAAGAACTTCAGCCTGTGAATCAACAAGTTCCTTTTTAACAAAAGTTAACATGTCTACATAACTTCCTATTTCATCTTGCTGTTCAAATTTTTTGGCTTTAAGTTCTTTCTTTTCTTCAAAAATAGCCTTTAATTTCTTTTCGGACGCCTTATAACTTTCTTTTATCATTTCATTATTTATTATTAATTGTGAGATAGTAGCATTAAGACGTTCGTTATCCTCTCTACACCTATTAAATTGGTTAGTAAGTTTAATGCATGAAACACAAGATAAAGGTTCATCATCTACCTCATGAACCTCAGCCATTAGTGCGGTGTTTTCTTCTTCATCATCAGCTGCATCTGACCAGCTGTTGTCCCATGGAGTTTCTGTCAGCATCAAAGCAGCTGACACCATAGCTTTCTCTTCTGCCTTTGTTGGAGAAGGCTTGGTAAGACCCGAAGGTGGCGTCTTATGCTTTTCACACTCACGAGTAAAGTGTCCATAGTTTTGACACTTATAACATCTCACCTTCCCTTTATTAAAACCCAAGCCTTTTTCACCCGGATTGTTCACAGAGGTTCTCCCAGTTTTTTGCAAGAAGTTCTTTACCCTCCTTGTTAGCATAGCCATGTTCCATTTTAAATTAACCTCTCCAATTCCTCTTGATCAATTTGACCAAAGTCTTCGTCAGAAAAGTCACCGGCGGAGGCTAAAAATGCTGAAAACGTAGAAGAATAATCTTCACCAGAAGATATGCCCGTACTTTGAAAGTAAGTACCACCTGATGGAATACTTGTAGATGCATTTCCACTAGCATTGCTAGCGATAAATGCGGTACCTGTAGACTTTCTTGAAGATACAAGAACATCTACACCATATTGTTGATGCATTTTGATATGTCTATCAGTTGGTCTAGTTCGAGTTTGTAATTAGTTTTGTTTTTACTGACTTGTGCGACGTTGTACGCAATGTCGCACATGCGACGTCAGTTAGTTGGGCCTGCGACGTTGGCTATGTCGCATGGGCCTGGACCTGCGATGTTGTATGTAACGTCGCAGGATCGAGTGTTTAGTATATAAACACGTTTTGTAATCAGTTTTAGGGTTGACGAAAAACCCTAAACGCAATCAGTCGAAATTACCTGTAATCTAGTCGAATATTATCAATAAACAATCGTTCCAATTCGTTTTACTTGCTTAGTGTTTATTGATTAGTTTGTGTAATTGATCAATTGGTGTTTCCGCAACCAATTGATTTGTGAGACTTAATTCAAGATCGATATTACGGACTTACAACTGGTATCAGAGCCACGGGGGCTCGTTTTTAGAGCATCAGATCAAGTTTTTGATTTAAACTAACGATTAATATCTTGTTTTTCGTGTGGTTTTCGTGTTCTTCTAGTTTACAGGTTAAATATTGTGTTTTCTGGGATATTTTGAAGGGTTTGTTCGTTTGTTATTCGTAAAAATCAATTAGGATTTGATTTTTTACGAATTAGGGTTTTTGGGCCGCAGCTGTTTGCGACTTTGCGACGTCGTGTAATTTTTAGCGACGTACTGTTGCGACTTCGTGCAATTTTGCGACGTTACATTCTACGTCGTACTTTTGCGACGTCGTGCTATTCTGTGACGACATCAGCGACGTTATACTCTAGGTCGCATCTTTAATTCTTAATTGAATCCTTATCCGTTTTGCGACATCACTTACTACGTCGCATACACCTTTTTGCGACGTCACCCTTATTGTCGCAAGTTTCAGATTATAATTAACTCTACAATTATAAATGGCCACTGACAAGGAAGATATAAGAGGTATTAAGGAGATGATAAAGCAGGGAAATGATATTGGTTCCAACAATAAACCGCCACTATTCACTGCAGACATGGACTATGCATACTGGAGGGATAGATTTGAACAATTTGTGGATTTTCATTGTCCAGAACTGTGAGGCCCATTAAAAAAAAGATATGAGGCTCCAGTGGCTGAAGGAAACTATCGTGGTGTTCCTCCAGCAAAATCTTTTAATGCGATGACACCTCAAGAAAAGAAGGACCATCAAATAGAAAGAAAAGCACACTCAGCTATCTGTATGTGCTTGACAAAGGATGTCAGGAGACTGTTTAAAACTCATGACACAACCTATGACTTATGGAAGGCTATAGAGACTAGATGCGGGGGAAATGAGAAGTACAAGGAGGCTAAGTTGGAACTGATTAAGAAGCAGTACGGTTTGTTTGACTCCTTACCCAATGAGACAACCTCTGTACTATTTACCCGGTACTCACAATTGGTGAGTGAATTAAATGAAGGTGGATATAATCTCACTGCACTTGAGATAAATAAGAAATTATTAGATGTTTTACCAAGTGCATGGGATGTGAAAGTCCAATTCTTGAAGGAAAATCAAGAATTGGCTGGGATGACTTTGGATCAACTTATAGGAATTCTTCAAGCTCATGCTATGGAGTTGAAGAAGAAGGAGTGCAAGTCGAATGGATTTGTACAAAATCCCTCACTTTATGGAAGCCAAGTTAACTCTGGTAAGAGTTATGGAGGAATGGCATTCATTTCGGATACCAATTCTCCATCTTATTCAACCGGGGCTTCACATGCAGCATATGTTTCCGGTACAACCTGCACAACTCAAGGAACACAACAGCAGGTTTCAGCATCACCAGCTATCCAAGAGCAAGCTGCGATTTATACAGCTTTTCTCAGCTCTTACAAAGATTTGGTTACTCAACCAAATACTACTTTGGAAATGACTAAAGAAGATTATAGTCAGCTGGATGATGATGACTTGGAACAAATGGATTTAACCTGGAACATAGCTATGATTTCAAGGAGGGTTCAGAAGTTCTTGCAGAGGACGGGACGGAAGAGCTTGGAAGGCAATGGGAAGACTGGGTTTGGGTTCGATAAAAGCAAGGTTCGATGTTACAACTGTTAGAACCTTGGTCACTTTGCAAGGGAATGTGAGAAACCCAAGATGTCACCGTCGGGTCTTACTAAGCCGGATCCGCCCAAGGCAAATGAGAAAGAAGAAGCTAAATCATTGGCTGTGGATAATGCTTTGATCGTCTTTGAGCCAACTGCTTCTGACTGGAGTGTTTAGGCTGCTCAGTTTCAATGCCTGATGGCTCACATTACTCCTGAGGTACCAAATGAACCTAATGAGCCTTTTAATTGTGTTTCGTGTATTAAATTGACTGAATCCCTTGAGGCCTATCAGAAAGACAATTTAGATTTGCGGGACAAGATAGTTAAACTTACTGAATCTAATAAGTTTTTGCTAGATAATGAAAAACTTTATGAACAACATCTTGAGGCTCACAAATTAGATACCCAAACCTTTAAAGCAAAGGTCTTTAGCCAACAAGATGCAATTAAGAGTTATCTTACTGAAATTGAATTGTTGACTAAAGAACTATCCGGTTTGAAAAATGAGTTTGAAAATCATAAATGCAAAATCTTAGGTTCGACGTCCGCAACTCTAGTCTTTAATGAGATCGTTAGTAAGCAAGGGACAAGTGGCAAAAAGAAGGAAGGTCTTGGTTATAACCAAGTACCTCCACCTTCTCATGCTAAATATTGTCCTCCGCTTGTTAAAGAAGGCCTTGAGGAGATCTCTGTTGATTATACAAAACTCTATGGAATCAAGGCCAAAGAAGCCAAGCAAAACAAACTGACAAAGGAGAAAACCAAAAGGCCAGAGTATCCTTTGCCTCAGTTTGTTAAGGCTGAAAGTAAGTCTCCAGTTCATACTGATGAGATTGTTGAGATAGATGATATTACTGATCAGTAATATCCTGAGTTTAAGAAGGTTGAGGCTAAACCTGAAACAGAAATTTTAAAAGTTGAACCTGTAACAAAGGTTCAAACTAAAAAGGAAAATAAAGTTTTAAATGTGAAACCTCAAACTCAACAGTCACCTGCAAAAGTTTTACAACAAAAGGTGACAAATGAAAAGGTTTCTTTTGATAAAACTTCAGCCTCAACCTCTAAACCAAAACAAGCATTCTCTAAAATGTGTACGAAGTGTTCATGTTCTAGAAATGCTTCACCACCTCCTGCAGTAAATCCCCCACCTCAACAGTTTATAGAGACTCATTCTTGTTTCTACTGCAAGAGACAAGGACATTTGATCCGTGACTGTCCCAAACTTTCTCATCAGCGTTATGGGAGAGATATGCCTAGGACATCATTCTAAGGAAATTGTTTTTCAAAATCACCTCCTAGGCATCACTCAAACTCTCCTAAGCCTGCTGAGAAATTAAATAATGTTGGGCAAAATTCTTTGTCAAAACCAAAGCCCGACATTACTTCCAAGCCAAATTCCGAACCATCAAAGGTTTGGAAAATAAAAGAGTCTACTGAGGACTCAAATGTCATCAATAATAACACATCAGATACAAAATCTGATCTGTTTAAAAATAAAGTTTTATCTGATGTGCTTATTGTTAATGACTATGGTCGACCTAAGTCTGTAAAGGCTTGGGTCACCGTTTCTCACTAATCTCCTCATTTTTATGTGTTGCAGCAGTCTGAACGTGTGAAAGATAGCGAATGGTTTATGGACAGTGGCTGCTCGCGACACATGACGGGTGATGTGTCTCTCCTAGTGGATATTAAACCATACGCAGGAGGACATGTTGCTTTTGCTGGAGATACAGGGGGAACGATTTCGGGTAGAGGGATGCTAACTAATGGAAAGGTTAGCTTTGAAAACGTGAATTATGTGGCTGAGCTGCATCACAACTTGCTGAGTGTTTCACAAGTGTGTAATAAGGATTACACCACTGCATTCACTAAGACTGAGTGTGTCATCTTGAAGTCGGGGTATGTCATTCCATAGGAATGGGTGTTAATGCGAGCACCTAGAAGAAATGACACATATGTGATGAATATGAGAACAGTGGAGACTACAAGTGAATTTACTTGTCTACTCTCCAAGGCTTCAGAAAAGGAATCACTCCTTTGGCACAGACGGATGGGACATATTCATTTCCGTAAAATGAATTTTCTGATCAATAATGACTTAGTGAGAGGAGTTCCAAAACAGTCCTTTGCTTTGAAGGATGACTGCATTTCGTGCCACAAGGGCAAACTCCACAAGAAGTCCCATAAGTCTAAGGTAGTGAATTCCATTGATACTCCGTTGGAACTACTTCATATGGACCTTTTTGGTCCGGTTTCTACGAAGAGCATTGGTGGTCGCTCTTACTGTTTGGTAGTGACGGATGACTACTCACGGTTTTCGTGGGTATACTTTCTCGCAATGAAGGATGAAACTGCGGGAATTTTGGTCTACTTGTTGGATAAGTTGGCAAATTTGTGCAACTTAAAGGTGAAGAGACTGCGAAGCGACAATGGAACCGAATTCAAGAACTCAACTCTCGAATTATTCTGTGCTTCTAGGGGTATTGATCATCAATTCAGTGCTCCGAGCACTCCTCAACATAATGGAGTTGCAGAACGGAAGAATAGGACCATCATTGAAACTGCTCGCACTATGCTAGCAGATTCCAAGCTGCCTATTATCTTCTGGGCCGAGGCAGTTAATACTGCATGTTATGTTTTGAATCGGGTGCTCTCGGTTAAGAAGAAGAACAAAACGTGTTATGAGCTATTCAATAACCGCAAGCTGAATTTGCAGTTTCTGGAGCCATTTGGGTGTCCTTGTTTGATAATGATTACCAAAGAACGTGTCTCTAAATTTGGTGATAAAGCCGTTGAAGGGATTTTTCTTGGATATTAGGTCAACTCTCCAAACAAACGAGTATACAACAAATCAACAAACGAGATATAGGAACACTTTGAGGTCAAATGCTTAAGGTATACGGAACCACCTCAAGGAACGGGTCCGGATTGGTTCTTCAATTATGGGAAACTCTTCAGTTCTTTCAATGTTCCAGAGGACGACGACACAGAAGAGTTAGTTACAATGCTTCATGGACTCGATGTTTTTCAACAAACATCCGATTCTCTTCCTACTACATCCAATCCAATTCCAGATACGACATCAACTCCCACACCTACTCCAACACAACAAATGCCTGCACCTACATCCACTACTACTATTGCATCTGTACCTACACCCAAACCACCAACTACTGCCATCCCTTCTTCTTCAAACACTGTCAATGCCGAGGATCTTCCAGATGATCCAGATATGCCTCCCTTAGAGGATGAAGAAGACATGGATTATTCTCGTTTCTTCACTAATGAAGAGAACGAAGATGCTTCTGCCACTGAAGGTGATTTGAACAACTTGGAATTAAATCTTGTGCCAAATGCTATTCCAGTCACCCGGATACATAGGAATCACCAAGTTGAAAACATAATTGGTTATCCTCATTCTACTGTTCAAACGAGAAATCAGGCAAAGCAATCTGCTGAAGATAAGCATACTTCAGTTGATCAGGTTTTGGAATTTATGGCAACCGTCAATTCATGCCATCTTTCCCAAACCGAACCGAAGAAAGTCTCGGGGGCCTTACAAGATCCATCCTTGGTCGAGGCCATGCAAGATGAACTGCAGCAATTTCACAAGCTGCAAGTGTGGACCCTAGTACCATTACCCAAGGGTGCTGATCCAAAAGGCACTAGATGGGTATATCGAGTAAAGAAGGATGATCGAGGGGTCGTTACAAGGAACAAAGCTCGACTAGTTGTTCAAGGGTATACTCAAGTTGAAGGACTAGATTATGATGAGGTTTTTGCCCCTGTCGCCAGATTGGATCCGTTCGTATCTTTTTGGCCTTTGCATCATTTAAAGGGATTCGTGTCAAGCAACTTGACGTCAAAAGTGCATTCCTTTATGGTCAAATTGATACGGAAGTATATGTTCAACAGCCTCCGGGTTTTGAAGATTCAGTGAATCCAAATTATGTCTACAAACTAAATAAGGCATTGTATGGACTTCATCAATCTCCTCGCCTATGGTATGAGAGGCTTGCTACTCATCTGGTGGAAAATGGTTTTACTCGGGGCAACATCGATAGTACTCTCTTCACAAAAGGGAAAGAGGATAATTTGCTACTAGTTCATGTGTACATCGATGATATTATTTTTGGGTCATTGAATGAGGCTCTCTGTAAAGAATTTGAAGAGGTCATGAAGTCAGCTTTCGAGATGAGTGCAATGGGAGATCTCACTTTCTTCCTAGGTGTGCAAGTTGAGCAGTCATCCAAAGGAATGTATATTCATCAGTCAAAATATGTCAATGACATGTTGACACGATATGATATGCTCACTTGTAAGCCTTATGGAACTCCTATTGAACTCAACCATAATCTTGGACCTGCTGATGATGATGAGGACTGCAAAGAAAAAGATTATCGTTCAATGATAGGTTCTCTAATGTACCTCACTGCCTCAAGGCCTGATATCGTCTTTGTTGTTTCACTTTGTTCAAGATATCAGGCACGACCAAAGGTTTCTCATATGAAGGCGGTGAAGCGAATTTTTGGCTATCTCAAATATAGACCCACTCTCGATCTATGGTACTCCAATGAGAAGAATTTTTACGCTCTCTGCCTATTCAGATTCAGATTACGGTGGCTGCAACATCAATAAGAAGTCAATGACAGGAGGATGTTAGTTCCTTGGATCCCGATTGGTGTCGTGGCAATGCAAAAAGCAGACTACGGTTTCTACTTCAACAGCGGAGGCCGAGTACATTGTTGCAGCAAGCTGCTGTTCTCAAGTTCTTTGGATTCAGCACCAACTGCGCGACTACGGGTTACTCTTAACTATGACTCCTATACATATTGATAATACTGCTGCCATATCAATCACACACAATCCCGTACAACACTCTAAAACCAAACACATAGAAATTAGGTTTCACTTTATACGGGATTGCTATGAGAAACACCTTATCGACCTTGTCCATATAGATACCCTAAAACAAAATGCTGACTTATTCACTAAGGCTTTTTCTAGAGCCCGATTTGATGAATTAGTCAACATGATTGGTCTAAGGTTCTTTAACACAAAAAAGTAATTTGTGACTTGGACTGTTTTTCAAGTATTGTTTTATTTAAAAAAAAATAAAATAAACAAAAATAAACGCAACAGCCACTCTTTATACTTTCTAGTATTAAAGAAATGCACGGTTGCTACATTTTAAAATAGACGTTGAAGTTGTGTCTGTAAACAACTTGGGATATGATAGTACATCGGGTGACATGCATAAAAATGGAAATTTAAGTCTTATCTTGGATGTGTCAGTAGATTTATCTGACATATTGAAAACAGTTTTTATAAACATTGTCTTCATCATACGATATATTAGTAGGCATCTTATGCAAAACTCTTTGAGAACTATTAAGAAGCTTAATCGTTAACTGTCTATTTCAAGTGGTTCAACAACATTAGATGTATGACAAAAGTCTTAAATTCTTACTTATGCAAGACATGCTTTTGTGAAAGAAGTTTATTTGATATCATTTGGGGGTATATATTGACAGTTTCCTCTATTATACGTAAGTATAGACCTGGCTTCTGTTAATATATACTTTAAAATTAAGCAAACGCAAGTCAAAGTACTTGAAAAGTCTTTACAATTAAGATACCTTACAAGGTCGCCAAAATGGTTTGACCAAGTCTGGTTTTGCTTAAACCTGAACCAAGCTATGTCGCTCTGTTGTACGTAAGTATAGACCTGTCACCGCTGACTTGATTCTTAAAATTGATTTTCTTATATTCTATCTGTAAATGGAAACATGGTCTATGTCTTAAGTTAAGATGTATATCTATGTTGGGAACCACAGCGAAATGTACATACCAATAATAATAAAAATATCTCCTAGATATGAGTGTAACATGTTTCAGTGGAAAATATACTGATAATCGTCTTGAAATAATTTTTATAAAAAGTGTTTTTAACATGTCAAGTAAATTTAAAGTGGACAAATATACTGATGATCGAAATAACACTTACTGTTCCTAATAAATGCATGTTACTCCGATATGATCCCTAACCAGATTAATTCAACTCCGTCACCAAAAAGAATGTGTTCATTATATATTTGTAAATTAGCATTACATTTGTGTTCATATATTTCTGTTTTTGTTAGTTAGTTTTATTACTCCAAGTTACAAGTTAGTTTTTCAAATCGCGCGTCGAAAATTTGAACTTCAATCGAATTCAAAATTTCTGCCATGCGACGTCATTAACGACGTCGCTTGCGACGTCGCTCGCTACGTCGCACGCTACGTCGCATTTAGGGTTAGACTATAAATAGTCCAACCCGCGTCGTCATTAGTACACTATTCAAATTACACTGCGACGTAGCCTGCGACCTCCCATTAGCGATTGCGACGTCGTGCTTGTAGACTCGATTGTGATATTCGGCCGTGTTTCTCTTCTTTTCATTCACGATTTCCTGTTCTCCTCTATTTACTCGACCATTAGGTACTATTTTTATCGCTTTTAACCGTATAACTTTTGTGTATTCATTGATTATATATTGCGGTTTAAGGGGATCTCGGTTTAGGGTGCTATTTGATGTGAAAATGATAGGATAACTAGGTTTTATTGATAACCTTGCTATGCCGCACCCATTAGAATAGATAGATTTCACAAAACCCATGTTTTCGAAGTTAGGGTTTTCTGGGTTGGATGATGTTCATCTTTGCGATGTCGGCTGCCACGTAGCAGCCGATGTCGCATTTCTTGGGTGATTTCGCATTTCCTGGGTGATTTCGCATTTAAATGCGACGTCATCATGCTACGTCGCATATAACTGCGACATTCTTATGCTACGTCGCAGTTATTGCGACGTCCTGTGTTATGTCGCAAAGTAGTACGACCTCACAAGCGACGACGTGTTCTACCTCGCAATTTGTCATAAAGTAATTAAATTCACAATTAATTGCAAAATGCGACGTCTCCCTTAACGTCGCTCATTTCGTATGCGACATTAGGCTTTACGTTGCTATCAATTTTTAGTTGATTTCTGCGACGTCTTTCCAATTTTGCACTTTTATATGCAACGTCATACGTAACGTCGCAGAAAATAGAAGGTTTAAAACAACTTAATTACATTTGTTTGACGTTTATTCTAACGTGTTTCGAGTCTATATTCTGCTTTGTTTACAGATATGGCGTTAGCATATGAGCCTCGTCACAACACGGTGGCGTTTTTGGATGATACGCATAAGAACGCGGCTCCTTTTCGAGAGATGATTGCTTTTCTCAGGCGTTCACGGATTTTTCACGCTATATCAGACTCCACTATTGTCTATAAGAATTTAGTGGGTCAGTTCTGGAGAAACGTGACGGTGGTGACTGAGAACGAGATACCACGTTTGGTATCTACTGTGTTCGAAATGCAGATCATTATCACTGAGCAGGGAATTCGCGACCTGCTTCAACTCAACGATCGACCTGATATGCCAGTTCTCTTTGATAATTCATTTATCACTGGCGGGATGCATAGGATGGGGTATCCGGGGGTTCCGACTGATCAGTATCGCAAGTCGAATCTTATGCGAGTTTGGAGATACCTGATGCGTATATTTATAGTGTGTTTGGGAAACAGGAAGGCAGGAACCGATGGTATAAGCCAACATATGGTCTCGGCTATGCTTGCTTTGGTATACAACAAGCCCTAGAATTATTCTGGGCTCATCTTCAAGGCCATGGTGGATAATGCCAATGCTGGAGCTAACAAATGGGGCTTGTATCCACGATTTGTGCAACTTTTCATCAATCATCATCATCCGGAACTTCAACAACAAGGCGATATGGATAATGTCCTAAAGATTGCGCCGATGATGAGTAGAATCTATGCTGTATGTTCTGCTCAGGAACGGGGGGTTCAGGCACCACCAGATACTCCTTTATTTGGTGCGATTACCGATGAACATTACGTGCCACCTCCAGATCCTCAATATATGGATGTTCAACCACCGCAGCAACCGCATCAACCGTTCGTTGATATCCCTGTTCAGGCTGCGGGGGAGGACATTGAGGATGATTTGGCTCAGATAGAACAATTTGGGATTGTTCAGCAACAGGACTCACCACACAGAGTCACCGATGAATCTTCTTCCTCTGATTCGGATTCGGATTCTGTACGACCGCAGGATGGCGGTGAGACACCCACGGATTCCGATGGTGAAGTGCCCCACCCATCGCAAATGGAAAGGATCAGGGTACATGAATCGGCTCGCTATTTGAGAATCCAACGCTGTATTCATCAGGGCAAACGCTACATGGGAAAACGTCCTCGTGCTGACGATGACACTGAGTTTGCACCATCTTCTCATCGTGCACGTCGACCTTCTACTATTCAGCCACCTCCATCTCAAGCACTTGTTATTGAGCCAACTCCGGCATTTTTGCAAAAGATGATGGACGATATGCGCCAGATGCAGCAGCAGCTAAAGGAACAGGCTGACAGGAATGAATCTCAGGCTGCGATCATCGAGGTTCAATCAAAGCAGATTTCAGAGCTACAGGCTAGGGTGAACGTTTTGAAGGCTAGGTCTAGTGTCTCGGGGGAGTTAGGGTCAGAGGGTCCCAATGTAGAGTCACTAGGACCAGAGTCTGTAAATCCTCCTGTAATTGAAAATGTTATTAATGAAAACGTTCAGGTTTTGGATTACTTCTGTGTTGATGACATCCCTGGTCAGCCGAGACCACTAGCAGTTGATTATTCCTTTGTTGATTTGACATTCATTCAGAGAATGGTTAATGGGGATGATTCGGTTAATAATGAAGGGTATGTTTTTGATATGGATGATGATGTATCGGTTGATGATGAACATTTGGGTTCAGATGAGTATTATGATGATGCACCTGTTATTGAGACAGATTCAAGTGATGATGAGGGGCCTGCTAAAACTTCTCATGGAGAATCTAGTTCAGCTTATGCAAAGCCTACTCAGGATTCTGAATCAGTACAACCAACTCAAGAGGCGTCTAAAAGTGAAACTGCTAAAGAAAAAATAGAAAGAAATAAGCAGTGGTGGCCTCAAGGTAGATCTGCAGAACTAGTACCTGTTACTTGCAAAATTTACAAGGTTCGTGGAGATTATACTGGTTTGATTAAGAGTTGGAAGGTTCGTCAAAGAATGATTATGATTAAGAGAATGGACGGCATTCAGTACTTCAAGCTTCGATTCAAACAATTAAGTACGTTGCCTAAAGGAGAGATCAATCGATTGGCACAATTAACTTTGATTAATCCTTTGAAAGATGATTATGCTAATTATATTCAGAGAACTTTGCGTCAAGAGGTTCGAAGCAAAAGATATAACAAGATAAAGCCTACACTTGGTACGCAGTATATTTTCAAGAAGAAACTGGATCCAACGACAGGGCAGCCTATGGTCAAAGTGCATTATTCACCGACTGACTGTTTGACAGAGATTCCTTTGGAATCAGTTCCCTATAATTTTCTCAGCAGATTCGTTAAATGGGAGCTTGATTCACATACTGGTGAAGCGGTGATTACTTTCGTTCCAGATTCTGAACCACGATTGGAATTCGGAGGTATTTGGAACTTGCGACAAGCAACGTTTAGAGTTTTTGATCCTAAGAGTCTGATAAATATGCATGAAAAAGATTTAAGAAGACTCTTCGATGATAGAATTCGAGTTAATGCAAACAATGAATTCAACAAGAAACTTGCAGATCAATTTCAGAATGTGGTCAAAGTTTGTGTGGCACATAGTATTCATGCCAATGGAAAGTTTCCTGTTGGATGGGCTTAACAGAAGAAATTTGTGAAGACCAAGCTGAAGACACAGGGGAGTTTGTTGATGCATTTTGATATGTCTGTCAGTTGGTCTAGTTCGAGTTTGTAATTAGTTTTGTTTTTACTGACTTGTGCGACGTTGTACGCAATGTCGCACATGCGACGTCAGTTAGTTGGGCCTGCGACGTTGGCTATGTCGCATGGGCCTGGACCTGCGACGTTGTATGTAACGTCGCAGGATCGAGGGTTTAGTATATAAACACGTTTTGTAATCAGTTTTAGGGTTGACGAAAAACCCTAAACGCAATCAGTCGAAATTACCTGTAATCTAGTCGAATATTATCAATAAACAATCGTTCCAATTCGTTTTACTTGCTTAGTGTTTATTGATTAGTTTGTGTAATTGATCAATTGGTGTTTCCGCAACCAATTGATTTGTGAGACTTGATTCAAGATCGATATTACGGACTTACACATATAACTTTGGATTCTGGAGATGGGAAGTGTCCTTGGTCTCCTTTCTTTGCATCTCAAGAAGCTCTGCCTCAATGTGACCTATAAGATCTTTGAGCTCCATGTCCATGATATCCTCATCTCTTTCCATCAAGAGAACCCGAGTATGCCACTTCTTAGGAAGTGAATCCAGAAGTTTCTTGTTCACATCATTACGTTCAAGGGTTACACCTCCTTCCATTATATCAGTGACCAATTGGGAATATCTTCTACACAGATCTTCCAATGATTCATCCTGAAGCATATCGAAAACCTTGTACTGCTTCTTGATCAAATCAATCTTTTTCTTCTTGTATTGATCACTACCACCACATTTCTTTTCAAACGCTTTCCAGAGATCATAAGCAATCTTATGTTGCCTCAATTGTCTCATGATAGGTTGAGGCAATGCCATAGTGTTTGCAGCATGAGTTTTTCTTTCCATATCAAAAGCTTTACGTTCCTCAGGAGTCATTGATTTAATTGACTTTTCAGGAACTGGGCCATTAAAAACTCCTGTTCTTAGAGGACGTTCATATCTTTCCTCTAAATATATCATCATTTCAGGATCATTGACTCCAACATATGACTCAAAGCGTTGACGCCAATCAGACTCATTCCAGGCATATACATAGGAGGTTTGTTTTCGGAGCCGACCTCATTGTTTTGTTTCAACATTGCTCTAACAGATTGAATAGAATGTGCTGAAGATGATGCCATTGTAAAGTACCTGCAAAAACAATCAAAGACAAAGTGCAAACTGTTATGCGACACAAGTATGTGTCATAGAAAAAATTAAGCGACAGAAAAGTTATGTCGCAAAAGAAGCTAAATTCCTAAAGTGTCTGGCGACACAAAATTTATGTCGCAAAGAGATAACGACGGAAGAAAAACCGTGTCTAATATTGCAAGCTTGTGTCGCAAGCTTATGTCGCCTAAGTGAAGGCTTATGTCGCAAATCAGAAGAAGCTTGAGTCGCAAGCTTATGTCGCCTATTTAAAGGCTTATGTCGCAAATCTGAAGAAGCTTGAGTCGCAAGCTTATGTCGCACTAACCCTAGTCGCGACACAAAAGATATGTCGCAAAGTTGTGTCGCAGAAACGGCCGAGCAGTGACCAAAAACCCTAAAGTCAAAAAATTTCGATAACCTAACGAAAATTCACGAATGGAGGACGAATAATAATCCCAAAATCTTCCAGAAATGCCAAATACTAATTTTGAAGCACCTTTCAATGAAGATTTTAACTAAAACAAGTTGTTTTTATCCGAGAAACGTATCAAAATGGATTCAGTAACGCCAAATCCTTAGATCTTGGCTCTGATACCACTTGTAGGACCCCTGTAGTCGGACCTAACTGAACCCTAACAATCAAACGTAGTGCGGAATCCCACAACTAACAACAAACGTTAAATGAATAAACAATAAATCAAACACAAAGTATATCAATTGAATACCAAAAGTCGATCAGCTTATATTGAATAGAATAGCTACAATATGCTCTCTTATCTCACAAATTCGTCAACCCTAACAAATGAGCCGAACTCAACTATTTATACTTAAGACCTAATCTGATCTATGCAACTGAAGATGTGTCGCCAAGCCGACTCATGCGACACAAGATGTGTCGCCAAGTTAACTATTGCGACACAAAGACCTTGTGTCGCCAAAACACAAAATGTAATTAATACAAACATTATAACTAACGTAATTACATATCAAACGCATTACAGACTTAGACCAACTGACAGACACACCAAGATGCACCAATAGTAAATTAAGTTTACTTGAAAACTCTTGCTTACTAGGACACTTGTACTTGTTTGACTAGTCAAAATAGGCAATAGAGGATCATTATTAAAAACAAAAGTCTTGAATAAAACCAAACACATGGATGACATAACTTTTTGTGCATGACCTAGCTTGTTTATCAATTAGGAAAATGCCTAAAATAATGTTTACATGCTTAGGTTATAATTTTGGTATGCGGACAAATTGGAATTATCGTCTGAAGTAAGTTTTGACCTAAAAAGTCAACTTGAAGTATTGCATTTTTAAAACAAATTAATTGCAATTTTTATTCAAAAACGTTACTTCAAGTTGGACTTTTAAAAAGTCAAAAACCTACAATGAGACTATAAACTGTGAAATAATGACGTTTCAAACTTGACTAAACACCAAACTTTGTAAACAACATTACTTCACAAGTTAAGTTACCGCCATCCCATGACTATATGTTTTCACACATTGGTGATTGCCTTACTATTGTTAAGACTAATCATTAGTCACTTGGGGGCATTTGATATTTACTGTAGTCTTTGGACTGTCAAGAATTTAAAGCCCTCATTTCGAATTTTCTAATAGAAAATTCGGGAAGTGCTTTAAATTTTCCCTTTCTTAAGACCTATTACTTTAAATCTCTCATGTTCTCAGGTACTATGTCGCCAAAGAAGAAGAAGCTAAACCCAACACATCCACTTACAGGATCTCTTGCATACCTTAGTGCAACACCAGCATACGACCAGATGGCACGAATATGGAGAGATAAATCTTTTGGCCGTTTTAGATATGTAGATTGGGAAAAGCTGCAGCCATTAGGATTCAGACAGAGATTAGAGAGTCTACTTAGTTACTCAATAGAGAGTCAGCAGTTTGAGTCTTTCAAGAGATTGTTCAGCATTGACGAACCGGTATATATGGAGATGATCACCGAGTTCATGACCACCTATACATTTGAGCCAGGGAGTAGAGTTGGAGACGGGGTGATCACATTTAGATATATGGGGAGCCTATTCACCTTGTCATTGGCTCAGTTTGCACGTCACCTAGATCTCTATACTCCAGAAGAGATCGATTCACCCCTGTTTACTAGTGGAGCCACCACGATTTCTCTCTCGACTGCTACCGCATAGGCATGGAGTCATTGGTCACCAAAACCATATTTCTTGGGTATTAAAGCTACCCAGCTCACAGACCCAGTTATGCGGATTTTGCACAAACTACTGGCTTGTTCGCTTGATGGGAAACATACGTCTAATGGTCGAGTGTTTGAGTTTGATGTTATCATGATGGCATGTATCCTCGAGAGGAGGAACATTCAGGTTGCCCATTTAGTTGCATAACGGATTTTGGAAGAAAAAGAGATTGGTGCAAGAAGATCTTTCATGGGCCCAGTGATTAATAGGTTGATTCGGAAAATGGGTTTGATTAGGACGACAGAGATAGAGAAATGCAAGAGTCTTCCAGAATGGAGTGCCCAACTGATAGACTACAATTTTCTAAGGAGCATGGATATAGTTCGGATACTGAGGGATGGCACCGTTTATATCAGGGCACGGTCATCAAACCCTGGTAGCAGGTCCAGTACTACCCAGGGAATCTAGGAAGAGGAAACAACCAAGAGAGCCCCGAAATTCGAACTCCGATTCAGATGAGGATGCACAAGATTCTGATGACCTAGTTGCACCGCCACAGCCTACTAGGCCAGGACCTTCTGTCCCGGCCCCTAGAGCCCAGATACCAGCTTACATATACCATTACGGGACACCCCCATTACCCGATTACTGGTACTGGTTGATGCAGATGCAAGTCAGATGCTATAGAGCTATGAGGTAGCAGATCGCAGGGATACCAGTGAGCCCACTTCCGGACATACTGTGCGGAATGGGCCGAGCCCCACCACACTTATATACACCTGCAGCTCCTAGACATCCAGTTCCTACTCGAGCACCTCACAGACATCCAGCTCGTGGCCATGGTTTACCACCTCGCACGATTCCACCTAGACCACAACCACCACCAGCACAGGATCCTACTCCAGTACAGCATGTCCCCTCAACTGTTGGTTCAGTCAGAGGGCATACTTCACAAAGCAGCAGAATATCCAAAGTCTCCACACGAGCCACCATTGTTCAGAGTCATAGGATTCTCAGGAGTGTCAGCCCTACACCCTCACGGATTGATCCAGTATCCTCTCATAGACAGACTGATTTATTTGGAGGACACTCTCAGCAAAGGACACCAGAGATTCCACTAGACATCTTTGACATGCCTGCAGGAGATTTCATTGATCATTTGATACAGCATGGAGTATTCACTACAGGTACACCAGAAGCAGAGGCTGATCGAGATGCGCCAGATGAAGGCATCCACTATCAGCACGATGATTCCTCATCAGATGAGACATCTCCTGGACCTATAGTATCTTCAGCAGCAGTATCACCACCAGCCGAGCACTAGATTGCTCCGCTTTCTGACTTCTTTCTATTTTCTACCAAGACTTTATTATTATTTTGTGTATTTGATGTACTGTGGATGCATTGACATCACATCTATCCAGTTATTACTTTATTAAGCTATTACTTTACTTTTCTTATCAGCAGCTATCACTTGATTGAATTAAGTGGTTTGTTTGAGAAACTATAGAAGACCGAAGCAAGGAAAACTGTGGACCACACAATGAAGAATGCCGAGAGCCATAAGCCACTAGCCACGGCCTAGCAAACTTCTAACGAGGAGCCAAAAACGTGCACAGCAAAAGCGGTACACCGTTCCAAAACCCTCTACCCGTTTAAAGAATGGATTATCTCGTCCGATATTCCAAACACTAAGTGTGGGATAATCAAAACCACACTACACTTACGAAACAATCCGAAAATAAGTAGAATCTCTAAGTGTGGGATACTTCAACAAGAGGTACTCAACGAATAGATTCGAACATTAGGGACAATGTTCCTCTAAGTGTGGGATATATGGCCTTCAACCGCAAGTTTTTACCTCTTGTCCGTAAGTCAAACAATATTTTTATTAAAAGACTAAAAATGGATAAAATTTCAAATTTTTAGATTCAAAAACATCGTTCTTTAGAAATCCTATCTTTCAAAATTATAAATTACAGCAAGAAACGAGTTTTGACAATGAAACAAAACTGTTTTAGAATAAGATACGGACGAAAAGGGCAACACATGACTAGGCACACATTGACCAAAACATTCAATTCGTGAGGATTGAGCCCATCATTAGCATTCATCTCTAAAACGCTTCACTTTTCGTTTCATGTGTGCGCCGATGTATGCATTTGAGTTAGAACTTGCTCTTGTAATGCATTTCGAGATCACACCGATGAGTACCATACGTGGCATAGGTACAAACTATCTTGATAACTTCTAAGGAATCCAAATACCCGTCCACCATCAAACATCCACCCACTCAACCTTCACTCTTCACACCCAATCAAAGCCTCCTAATATACATCCCGAACCTACAGAAGTTTCATTTTCCAACAAACTCTCAAAGATACTCTTGATTTTCCAAGACTTCTGCAGCCTAATACAAAGCCATAAAATATATCGGAGCGTTCCCCAGAGGATGAGAATCATCCGTAAAAGGAGCTCCAAGAAAAAGAAATTCAGCAAAAGCTGTCGAAAGAAACCTAAAAGCCCAAGGATCAAGAAAAAGGGCCAAGAAAAGAAAAATTCCAAAGAAAAAAAAAAGAAAAAGGCTATGTAGTCCTTTCAAAATCTGAGAAATTCCAAAGAAACTCTCTCAAGAAAAAGTTTCGACAAAATACAAGGAAAACCCTCACACCTTCTTCAACCCAAAACATCCGATTCCTTCCAAGATATCTCGAAAGGATAGTACCGTTCTCTTCAAAAGTGATGGAGATCTGATTCTCAATCAAGCCTATGACGAGAATGATGCATGACAGGTTATCTGAGTGATTGACACTAGTAAGTAGGAAACCCTAAACACTTGAGTGATTTGAGTGACCCGCTTGTGAGGATAGCCTAGTCATGATCATCATTTATGTTGCCCGAAGAAGGTGTCAAATTCTAAAAACCCTTAGTTTCCGGTGAAAACTCTTTTATAACTGTAGCTTTATATTCTTTGGAAAATGGTATTTTTAAAAACTAATGCAACTAGAATCCTTCCAAAAGCTTTTAAGAATGAGTTTGCTTGAGGACAAGCAAATATCTAAGTGTGGGATACTTGATATCACGTAAAAAGTCACGTTTTTACTACCGATATCTCTCTCATTCTGGAACGATTCTTGGCACTTTAACCCAAATTCAGTACAAATCAGTAGTATTATGTCAAGATGGTAAAAACAAGGTTGCACGATGAAAATCAAGCAAAACGGATAGAAAATGAAGATTCCATGTACGTTTGAAGATTCAAGACATCAAAAATAGAATTCAAGACAAAAGAGCCCATCACCAACATCTATCTCATCCAAGATGTTCGTTATCAAATTACGAATCCAACAGAAGAAGAATCAACTAAAACGGACGAAGAATGAAGATTCTATGTACACCGGAAGATCCAAACGATTCGTACGACACATCTAAAGTTCAGAGATATATTTTTGGGATTTCTTTTCATCAAAAGATTCGTTTTTGAATTACGAATCCAACGCAAACGGACGCATAATGAAGAAAATACGCTCAAATTAAGAAACGAGGCAACAGGCGACGAACCGGTGCGGGGGGTGCCAGCCACCCCACCGCCGCCGGCAGCCACCTAGCCACCGCCGGCCTCCACTCACCTGCATGGATTGTTCTTTTTTTTCCTTTTCATACCTGGTGCCACCACCTTTTCGTACCTGGTGCCACCACCTTTTTCACCTTTTCGTACCTGGTGCCACCACATTTTCCATCTTTTGCTATTGTGAGCTTTGGGATGCTAACTTGAGCCAAGCCTCTCCTATAAATAGCAGCCCCTAGCTCTCATTTCAACACACTCTCATATTCACACTCATACATATACTCTCACTCTTCCATTTCCACTTTCTCACTCTAAAAATTCTCTTATATTTTAGTCTAGGATTATTGTAATTAATCTACAGATTAACATAGAGGTTAGAGTGAACGTTAGGAGTTTGGAGATTCATCTTTTATACGTGTGAACAAGTTATCAATCATAATAATACGTTGCTACGCATTTATTTCCGGGTGATATCGAAACCTTTATCATACTTGCTTTATTTCATACTTTAATTATGTATTATTGCCTCATATGTGATTCGTCTATTACCATGAATTGCGAGTAGTTTATTATTGTGATTGTTGATGATGTAGATAATTATAAGTAAGGATGACATTATACAATTAAGTGTACGACAATTGTAAAAGTGATGTAGCGGCCCCTATTCGACAGTTTATCTGATATAGTACTGGAAACGTTTTACATGGAATACAAATGTATGGAAGTCGATAAACGACCGAAGGTAGTTACATCACTAGAATCATCTCTGATTTAACAGTTGGAATTCCGAAAGGATATAACAACTTCACAACTAACTGGTATATCCTACGAAAGTCAATGCACAATGAAATGATGTTCGAAAACGCGTTCAGATAAAATAGGAATTAATGACCTTTGTATCATTAAGACTTTATGAACTTGAGTCTAATTTATGGAGTACCCTTTTTAGTTATCCACATGACTGCAACCTAGTAATTAGGACTTGATCAACCTTAATTATGGTAAGTAGTTATCTGTGCCCATGACATGCAACAAGTAAGACACAGTAAACCCACTCGTTGTACATATTAGATTTACATTTCTGCATCGCTTTACATTTAGTTAGTTTAGAGTGTCACGTTCACCATCAATTACTCCTGACCGCATGTCTGATGTAAGAAGCAGTCGAACTACCATGTAAAGTACATTGTCTGATTACTGAAAGGCATGGCCTGCATATGAAACACGTTTTTATAAACTGCGAATAATCCAGGGATGTATAGCTGTTTGAAAAGGAGAACTCAAGTCATAAGTTGAAGTAACCAAGCCTTAATGCACAAAACAAGACTTAGGAATAAGAATAACATCCTAATGACCTAGAATCCTTAAAACACTAAGTCTTACATAATCAGCGGTCAAAACATACAAAGTTATTAATCTACATGCTAATGAAATACTAAACTATTTTAGGGGTTAAGAAAGGTCGGACCTATGAGACGATACGCTACTGATTCATGCACCTCGGCATTAAGCCAAGATAGGTTGTTTATCTTTCAACTAGATAAGTATTGGAAGTTTATGTATTGCTCCGATCAGAATCACGATAACCTAGTTCCTAGTGACATGCCAATGGGAAATTTAGTTGGTAGGGTTCTAGAGTTTACACCTGATAGTTTAAATCATTACACTTAGCATTGTTCCTGTTTAATCTGTCATCCCGAAACATTAATTATCGAAGTCTCAACAATCACATGTTTATCTTTACTTGTTTTCCTGCACTTTAAATTCCTGCAATTTACTTTCCTGCACTTTAATTACTTGTCTTTAGTTTAGAACCCCCAAACCTACCTACTTTATTCCATCCTGAATATTTCCCTACCGAAAGCACCAGCTTTAATCACCCACACGTTTGGATTCATAGAACGATCTTAGGTCATACTTACCGCTTACTAACCAGAGTAGGTAGTACGTATAATTTAAACCCAGCTAAATATAAATTTTAAAACCCCTGCTGCGCCCGCACCACCATCAGAAACCACAACGACGCTGAACTGACGGTTGCGGGTGCAACAGATGCCAAAAACTTAATACGTGTGAAAGCGTCTAGTTTTATTATTTATAAAGTACAAGATATACCAATCACTACTATCACACAACCAAGCAAGAATACCCGATCGGAATAGTATAGCTATGGTAAGTCCAGGCCGAACACAGGAACTATGTTATTCAATTAAATTGGAATTATTAATAAAGCAATAAAATAGGGGTTACGTTTTAGTTCCGTACGAATGTTCAATATGAACTAATAAACCAAACCAACAACATAAAACAAGATAAGAGGAACAGATAAATAATCGAAGATAGACATGTAATTGCTTAGAGTCTTCACACTCAGATTAATATTATCCGGTTCATGTGTTTTGATTGTCTGATTGTGATTTCTTTTATAACAACTTAGATACTAATCTAAGAGTCCAAGTTGAATGTAAATTAGTCTACGTTCCGGGTTTACTAATATCTATAACCTAGGGTCCCACATTAAACATCGATCCGACGTCGCAAGAATTGCAATTTTCCATTACGTGATTTTCCCTAGAGTGTGCATTAAGTGTTCACGACTTGTTACGACTAATCCTCGCGATATGACTCAACAATACCTTCTAATAATCTCTTATTAGTTTGCTCATTTTAGATTGATTAGTTACTATTCTCTTAACCTATTAAACTCAATATATTTAGCAATGACTATAACCTAGATTCATAATCATCAATAATCAATAACATCAAAGGAACTCAATCTCAATGACACTATTAACCACGTTAAGTAATAACTAACAATCACCAATAACCAAGGTTCTACGGATAACATCACAATCTTCAATCAGACAAGTTATTCAAAACACAATTATAACCTTCAAACAATCATAATCCAAGGTTATTAAACTAAACAATATACAATAAAATCTAATCCATGATTTAATTGTACAAAATCAGATTCATAATCTCAACAAAACATATAGACATGTTAAAATTGAAATTGGAATGTGATACGCAAACTGAATCATGAACCACGTGTATTAGGATCGATTGGCATCAATCCAAACCCTCTCGTGCCTCCAAAATGCCATCAAAATACCTCTTGAACTCACTTTAGTCGACTTAGGGTTTGTGGTAAAAGTTAGGGTTAAAATGAGGCAAATTAGGTTTTTAACATATTCTGCCGACTCAATCCATCCGCCGGATGGAATTCCATCCGTCGGATGGATGAGTTTCCACTAATAGCCCGGCCCGCGTACTTGAAATCCCATTTTCTCAATCCAATATTTTCTATCTTCATTCTCTTAGCTTCTTTTCTTCATGATTAGCTCGTTCTCTGTTTATTTTCGATCCAAGCTCCGATTAAACTCCTAATTGCAAATATGAACGACATGAGTATCTTATTCACATAAAATGTATTAGAAATCTATCAAACACGGGGTAACTTAGTACTACAATATAGTACATTTTGGCGTTTATCATTTATAAAATTATATCTTAGTTACCTTTATCCACACAGTATAACTTTTTTATAAACAATAACTTATGATTTATTTAGAACATATCATTCACAAAGGTGAATGTTCAAAAGTCATCGATAGTACAAGATGATTATTGGTATTATAATTCTCATAACCAAATTATACATAAATTTTTGAGTAAACTTTGTATTGTGAATGTGAACAAAATCTCATATGTTCCACTATACAACATACTGAAGAATTCAAGTAACACACATAACACTGTATCTAATTTTATGCAAGGTAGAGGTTACTAAATGATGTTCTTTACGAAAAATTTAACATACACTTGACCTTTAAGTTTTGACAAATATCAAATACATTTTGAAGATACTAGTGGTTCCAGGTCTGTACAACGTACAACAGAAGATCCCTTAGTATGAGCAAAATAAGTTTGAGACTATTGGCGAAACTAATTGCTTTAGGTCTTTACTCACGTACAACAGAGAAATCATTAGTTAAGCTAATAACCATATTTAATACTATTTGTCTATTTATATATTCATAGATTTTTGATAACAGTGTATGGCTATACTATCATTCAACAATTAAGACTTATGCCATACATTATATAGCAGTTTACAGAAGATAAGACATGTGAAAATTAGAACTTCTTAACTACTCAGAAATCATAGCATAACTTTCCTACCAATACATCATATAATGAAGCTATCTAGACTTAAGTTATTCTTATCAGTTGATTAATACAAATGACTCGTTATAACCTGTGGATATAAGTCCTAGTTAAAAGTCGTTATCTTAGTGTGACTTATAGGAATCTACTAACACATCGTACATAATACTTAAGGTCATTATTCTTAAGCTTATTCTCCTAATGTACTATCATCTCCCAAGTTTTTACGGATAAAAATTTAAACATTTTCTGAAAGAAACTTCTTTTGTTCTTTTATTGGAGGCGATTCTCCTAAGGTAACAAGCAAATGAATGTCATACTGTCGCACCCCCTGAACACATGGTAGCGGAAGTATGAGTTGTCACGGGGCGCCGACCAAATCAAATATCACAACACAAAGATTAAAGCAAACGACCTCTATATGAGACATTTGAAAACGTTATATACCATAACTAAAAGTTTACATCAGATTCTAAAGTTTGCAAACATAGTCTAGAGATTTATAATACATAATCGTTGATACAAAATGTCATAATGCAATTTAAATCTCCTGATTGAAAATATGCGACTCGAGCTATGCTTTCCAAAAGCATCCTACTATCATGTTTCTTGTGGGTAGTACTACTGCGTCTGTAAACCTGAGAATACATACTAAAAGGTCAACATAAAGTTGGTGAGTTCATAGGTTTGCAAGCAGTTGTAAACATAGGTAAGAAATATGAGATTTCCGTTGTGTTGCACATATGCAAAAACAGTTGTAAAAATATCAGGTTATCATTAGTTATTCCTTGTTATCCTTTATTATCATTTGTTATCCTTTGCACCATGAGCTCATAGATCGAAGCTTAACCCTTGTTGTTGCCTCGGAAAGTGTCTAATCCGGAACACTCATTTAAACAAATAATATTGCGTATGTGGGTTGGCTAGAGCGACTAGCCCGGACGGGGGTGTCAATCCCTAATAGATCTATCCAATAGTATTCACGCTTCAAAATTTATCGAACTATGATGTGCGAGGGCTTTTTAGATTATGGTCTCACTCATGCATTATCCTTTGCTTTCCCTTGTTTCATTTGTTATTCAGTGTTTATAAAACAGTTGTATAAAAGCAGTTGCATAACGACAGTTGTATAAAACATGTATAAAGATAGTTGTATAAAACATGTGTGTATGTATTCTCACCCTAAAATAGTTAAACAAGTAAAACGGGGGCTATGAAACTCACCTTAGATTAGCAAGTAGCAAGCAAATATCAAATAAGCAAGCAAGCCGGTGTGCAACCTTCTAACGTCCTAAAAACGTTTAAGGTTGGGTATAAGTAGATGTCTTATAAGACCATCTATGGCGATTGTATAAGTGGGGGGTCAATGTCCACTTAAGCCAATCGTGTAGGTGGAGGGTTAATGTCCACCTAAAGCTTGTTCATCAACTAATATATCCAAATAAGTTGTTCAAGTTCATTTATCAAAAACGTGTACGGCCTGTTGGTGAAAGTTTGTAATAATAATTCATTTAGACATTATTATTAAGTTTGTTTTGTTGTATAATATTTATTAGTACATATCGTGTGTTGCAAACAGATTATTTAGTTCGTAAAGACCTTAAATCGTAGGTCAAAGTTGGTCAAATCTGGTCAAAGTTGGTCAAACCTAGTCAAACTGGTCAAAGTTGGTCAAACTGGTCAAAGTTGCTCAAACCTGGTCAAACTGGTCAAAGTTGGTCAAACTGGTCAAAGTTGTTCAATTTTATGAGTCACTTCCCAATTTTATGAGTCACTTCCCAATTTCTATAAGTCACTTCCCAATTTTATGAGTCACTTCCCAATTTTATAAGTCACTTCCCAATTTTATGAGTCACTTCCCAATTATATGAGTCACTTCCCAATTATATGAGTTACTTCCCAATTTTATGAGTCACTTCTCAATTTTATGAGTCACTTCCCAATTTTATAACTCACTTCCCAATTTTATGAGTCACTTCCCAATCCAAGTGTTCTAAGTGTCGGTTTCTAATTCGGGAAACTTTTTAAGTTTAGTTTTTGGTCCAAGTTACTAACTAAGTCACCCAAACCCATTTTTGTTACCATTTTCCAAACTAGTAAATTTTAGAAACCGAGCCGTTTTTGTTGACTTGGTCAAACCTACTCGGTTTTGACCCGAAACTTTTACCCAACCCATATATCAGTTTATAGACTCCATAAAATTTGTCGGTTCATGTCGGAGTTCACCAAAAGTGTCGGTTTTACTAAAGTTCCAAAACAGCCCCTAAGTTATGTTTTCGATTTTTGTCGGTTTGTTTCGCCATATGATTTCTACCATTTCTAGTCCACATCAAGTCTCATAAATTTTACCAATTGATCATCATGGTTTCTAGTCTAGCATATAACTTTTAGAGCAACTATAGTGTCCATTTACATAGGTAATTAATTTTGCGAAGGAACCGAACTCAGTTTTCGAATAAGTGCAGACCTGACTCAAAGATGGGCTTATTCACAAAAATCCGTATAGATCTGATAAAAGTGCAAAACACGAAAGTTGCATTCTTTTCAATACGAAGATTTCAAAAAAAAATGCGTTGTCTAACTCTTAGTATACGATTTTATACGATTTTTCTACTAAACTGACTTTTCTGGACAACTTTTTGCATGTTTATGTATTAGCTTTAAAAACGATTTTATTATGATACTTGGACATATTAGTGTTTGATGAACATTATAACATATAAATAAACATCATGCAATTATATTTTTAGATAGAGAAGGCGTTCATACAAAGGAAAATGGTGGAGAATGAGGAAGATGATGATGACAGAGTGCTTGCTCCTAGCTTTTTCCTTGCTATCTTCTTCAAGAATGTGATGTTTTTGTGATGGTTTAGGGTGGTAGATGGTGGTGCTATGGGGCTGAGATGGGCTGAGTTCTTTTAAGAGAGAGAGAGTTGAGAGAAGGAAGAGAAATGAGATAGAAAAGTGATGATGAAAATGATTCAATGCATGTAATGTGTATGGAGAAAGAGGGGAGGTGGCATGTGAGATCACATGGGGAGAATTTTGGTTAAATGCAGATTTTTGGGAGTGGGTCCACCAAGTGGATGTGTGATTTAATTCGATTTCCAGACTGTGTTGCATATGGTGGTCGTTTACTCGTTATTTTCGTTAAAACGTTAAATCGCTTAGCGTTTTCTCGTGTTGTTTTAATTAACGATAGGTTTGGGATTATTTTCCATTGAAGTATTATTAAAATACTTTGTTTTGAGTTGTTGTAACACCCCCAAAATTACTGTTGAGCGGAAGCATACTTTGGGGGGCTACTAATCAATAAACAAAGCACATAAGATATAATGAACAACTATACATGCGTCGTTTACAATACATTGATATTATAAAAGTCTTACACAGGTATAATAGATTACAAAAGCTCGAGATTAGTGATGAGATTCTATGGCATAACTAATTATACAAAATATAGTAATGCATGACAATCTCCTGGTGTTTGCATGAGACTCGAGCTAATAGGCATCCTGAGTGAGCAGACCTACTGCTGCTCCGAACCTGAGAATACATGCTAAAAGGTAAGCTAAAAGCTGACAAGCTCATAGGTTTAGTATGATAGGATATGATTTATGAACCGCAAGATTTAATATAATGATTTGCAATCAAACACATAGATATATGATATGTATCACTATAATGAGCACATAGTCTGAGCTTAACTGAGGGGTCAGGATCACAATCAGTGCCTGAGCGAGGGTGCCTCTCTGCGAGTGCCTAATCTACACTCGTATGAACAAATGATAATGCGTCCGTTTAACCAGTCAGTGCTTGCTGACCCGGACGGGGATATTCAATCCCATATGGTACCATATACTAACATTCACGCTAATACCATATTAACAGAACTATGCTTCAGAGGACTTAGATTGATTAGATGTAAACAACCCATGCAGTATACCTGATAATTTGATACTTGCGTTCACATGTAAAACAAAACAGAGCATGTATTCCCACCCTTAGGTTAAAACAGTAAAATGAGGGGCTATGAGACTCACCTGAGTCTGATGACTTGCTAAACAAGTAGTAATGATGATACACAAGGTAATGATGTCATTCCAATGACTGTAACCTGTCGGGCGTCCAAAACGTGCAAGTTTATAATAATGATTAGATGTCTCAACAGACTGAGTTGCTCATTCAACTATTAATGTCCGAATACTTAGCTTTGGACTGATAGTGTTTTGAAACCATGTATGGCCCGTTGGTGATGGTTTGTATTGTACGAATATAAGTTTTTGTATAAGGTTTTATTTTTGTAGGTGTTGAATACTTAGTGTAGTAAGAATTCTTCAAGCTTCATTTATTGTATTCAAAAGTACATATATACATTTATATCCGAATGTGATGGTCAAATATGTTGTTTTCTAAAAGTCAACAGAAGTCAACTTGGTCAACTCTGGTCAAACTGGTCAAATCTAGTCAAGCTGGTCAAATCTGGTGAAACTGGTCAAATTAGTCAACTGGTCAAATCTGGTCAAATTAGTCAACTGGTCAAATCTGGTCAAATTAGCTCGGTTTGACCCGAAACTTTTTTTCAACCCTTAAAATGGTGAAATAGGTTCATAAAAGTTGTCGTTATGTTTCGTAGGTCTCTCGAAGTGTCACTTTTACAAAAATTACCAAAACAGCCCATAAGGTTTATATATTCCAGATTTTGACTCGATAAACCTCTCGATTAAACCAACTTCTAGTCCGAATCACGTCTAACCAAAATTCATACATGTTCACCTATGAATATAGTCCATTTCTGCCATTTATGATAATTTTATATGTTCATTTACTATTTTTAACAAAAATGAGAAAGGAGGTTAGTCACTTTTGGTCTAAAAGTGAGTAACACTCAAAGATCAACCTTTTTCACTAAGATCCGAGATCCAAACAAAAATTGTAGATATTTTCCATACGCAACTTTGGACATAAGATTCAAGTCCTAACTCCAAACACATGATTTGTTATGATTTTTCTCGTGAGCTATAAAATCTGGACAGATTTATGATACTTATGTATATGTGTATAAAAAGAGTTTCAAGCTCATATTTGGACATAATATTGTTGTTTGAGCATGTTAACATGTAGATCTAAGATAATCATGAAAATCTAGTAAAAGATTAAGAGTTCTTACAAGGAGATCAAAGATCTAGAGTCGAAATGCAAAGAGAATGTGATAACCGAGCTTTTCCTTCGATTTCCTTCAAGAAGCAAGTGGTGGATGATGGTGGTGTAGTGTGGTGGTGGTGGCTACCGTATTCCAGCAGAAAGGGAGAAGGAGGAAAGGGGTATTGAGTGTAAGGAGAGTTTTGAGGTGGAGTATGAAAGTGAGAGTGAGGGTGTGGCATTGGTTTGACTTAGAAGCAACAAAGGGGCATGGAACCCATGCCTAATGCAGATTTTTCAGCATAAAATCATGGGGGTCCCACCCCATGTGATGTTTAAATTGTTTCCCCAAAGTTACGTTACGTGCGGTGTCCATTTACCCGTTCATTTTACGTTTTAATACATTGTGTAACGTTTTTAAACGTTTTATTTGTACGCGTATAATCGTAATATTTTTAACCAAAGTATTTTATCAAAATACTTAATATTGAGTTATAAAAGTATAACTTGGGTTTATTTTGTGGGCGCATTTCGCGCGTTTTGGTTGAGTTTGGGTTATTTGTACGATACGAATTACTTATGAAATATTATTCAAATAACATTTAGAAATAAATATATTTATCAAATAATTCAATATTATTTAATAAATTGATTTCACCAACGTCCATAATTAGTGTATCGGAATTCGGCCGATATAAAATGACACGATTAAATCTAATCGCGTAAATGCGTATATATAATTCTACACGTAATGATACACACAATTAGCCTAACACAAAACTAATTACATGTATTAACAAAATGATTAGGACCTAATAGCTAGTCCTAATTTGACGGGTGTCACATTCTCCCATTGTTAAGAGAATTTCGTCCCGAAATTTAGCTCTGAGTCGTGTGAGTGGAGTCTAAAAAAAGATGTGGATATTTGAGTCGCATCTGGTCTTCCCGTTCCCAAGTGAATTCCGGACTGCGCCGCGAATTCCACCGAACTTTGACAATAGGGATACGACTTTGCTTAAGCTGTTTGACCTCACGGTCCATGATCTCCATTGGTGTCTCGATAAAATGAAGTTTGTCGTCGATTTGAACCTCATTGAGGGGAATAATGAGCACCTCATCGTTCAGGCATTTCTTAAGATTAGAAATGTGGAGTGTTGGATGCACGCTACTGAGCTCGGGTGGTAGCTACAATCGATATGCGACTGGACCAATCCTTTCAAGGATTTCAAAAGGTCCAACGTATCTGGGATTCAACTTCCCACGCTTGCCGAATCGGATGACACCTTTCCAATGTGATACTTTGAGTAATACTCGATCCCCAACCTGGAACTCAAGATGCTTGCGTCTCACATCAGCATAACTCTTCTGACGATCACGTGTGGCTTTCAGCCGTTGCTGGATACCAATGATCTTCTCGGTGGTTTCGTGAATGATTTCTGGGCCAGTGAGTTGGCTGTCTCCTATCTCGGTCCAACAGATAGGCGATCGACACTTACGACCGTACAATGCCTCGAATGGAGCAGCTCCAATACTGGTATGGTAGTTGTTGTTGTACGAGAATTCACACAATGGCAAGTGATGTTCCCAATTTGCACCGAAGTCAATTACGCATGCGCGTAGCATATCTTCCAGTGTTTGAATTGTCCTTTCACTTTTGCCGTCGGTTTGAGGATGATATGCAGTACTCATATCCAGACGAGTACCTAATGACTTCTGCAATGATCTCCAAAACTGAGATGTGAAACGACTATCTCTGAGATAATCGAGATTGGAACGCCATGTCGGGATACAATCTCCTTCAAATAGATTCGTGTGAGATGTTCCATTTTATCGGTTTCCTTGATGGCAAGGAAATGAGCAGATTTGGTGAGCCAATCCACGATCACCCAAATGGTATCGCAACTGCTTGATGTTCTTGGGAGTTTAGTGATGAAGTCCATAGCGATTTGCTCCCACTTCTATTCAGGAATGTCCGGTTGTTGCAGCAGATCGAAGGGTTTCTGATATTCAGCTTTGACTTTTGAACATGTGAGGCACTTGCTGACGTACGTGGCAATTTCAGCCTTCATGCTTGGCCACTAGTACATCTCCCTGATTCCATGATACATCTTGTCGGATCCAGGATGTATAGAGTATTTGGACTTGTGAGCTTCATCCATCACCAAGTCGAGCAGATTCCCAAAACGGGGCAACCAAACTCGTTTAGCGAAATACTTGACCCCGTTGGGTTTGGTTTCAAACCGTTTCTCCATGTTGTGCAAGGCCTCATTTTTAAGATTTTCAGGTTTCAATGCTTCGAGTTGAGCGGTGAGAATTTGAATAATGAGATCATTATGAATGATCATACTGAGGGCTCAGACTCGAAGTGGTTTGGCATGTTCCTTGCGACTTAGGGCATACGCAACCACATTTGCTTTTCCCGAATGGTATTTGATTTCGCAGTCGTAATCGGTAAGCAACTTGACCCAGTGACGTTGCCTCATGTTAAGATCCTTCTGATCGAATATATGCTGGAGGATTTTATGATCGGTGAAGATGGTACATTTCGTGCCATACAGATAGTGTCTCCAGATTTTGAGTGCAAACACTACGGCTCCTAGTTCGAGACCATGAGTGGTGTAGTTCTTTTCGTGAACTTTGAGTTATTGGGAGGCGTAGGCAATAACCTTGTCTCGTTGCATCAACACGCAACCAAGACCTTGGTGTGAGGCATCACAGTATACCACAAAGTCTTCATTGCCTTCGGGTAATGATAGGATAGGTGCACTACAAAGCTTTTCTTTCAATAGTTGAAATGCTGCTTATCAGTCCAATCGAACTTCTTTTCCTTTTGTGTCAGTGTCGTGAGGGGTTGGGCTATTTTTGAGAAGTATTCTATGAAATGTCGATAGTAACAAGCTAGTCCTAAGAATTGGCGTACTTTGGTCAGCGTTGTTGGTGCTTGCCAGCACTTGATAGCCTCAATCTTTGATGGATCTACGTGAATTCCCTGACTGTCAATCACATGACCAAGGAATTGAACGGTTTGCATCCAAAACTCGCACTTAGAGAATTTGGCGTATAACTCTTCATGTCTCAAGATTTCAAGGATGGTTTTGAGATGTTGTGCGTGTTCTTGTTCATTGCACGAGTAGATGAGAATGTCATCGATGAAAACAATGACAAACTTGTCGAGATATGGTTTGCACACTCAATTCATAAGGTCCATGAATACAGCCGGTACATTTGTCAAACCAAATGGCATTACTTGGAACTCGTAATGCCCATAGCGAGTTCGGAAGGCAATCTTTGGGATGTCGATGTCGTAAACTCGTAACTGATGATGACCTGATTGTAGATCTGTCTTGGAATAGAAACTTGACCCTTGAAGTTGGTCGAACATGTCATCAATACAGGGGAGTGGGTAACAGTTCTTGACAGTTAATTTGTTCAACTCTCTGTAGTCGATACACATCCTGAATGAACCATCCTTCTTTTTCACAAATAGGACCGGAGCTCCCCAAGGTGAAGAACTCGGTCTAATGAAACCCTTATCCAGTAGTTCCTGCAATTGAATAGACAACTCCTGCAATTCGAATGGTGCTAAGCGATAAGGTGCTCGTGCAACGGGTGCTGCCCCTGGCACAAGGTCGATTGAGAACTAGACAATGGGTACATCCTCAAGTCGCTTCTCTTCCGACTTTCTCTCCATAATGTGCGCGAGGATTGCCTGATAACCTTTCCTCAAATACTTTCGGGTTTTCATGCAGGAAATGATATTCAATCTCGTCCCACTGATCTCCCCTTGTATGACTAAAGTACTACCGGTGGCGAGGGGAATGCAAACAATTTTATCGTAGCAGACGATTTCAGCGCGGTGCTTGGACAGCCAGTCCATGCCAATGATGAGATCGAAACTTCCGATCTCGACAGGTATAAGGTCGATAGAAAAGAGCTCGTCAGATAGATTTAAAGTGCAATTAGGTATTACACTATTGGTCTCTACGAGTTTGCCATTAGCTAATTCTACCAGATACTTAGGATCTAAGGCAATGGGGGTGATGTCAAGCAGTGGATAAAATTCATTAGATATGAAGCTCCTATCAGCACCAGTATCAAATAGAACAAAAGCAGGAAGATTGTTGAGAAGGAACGTACCCGAGACCACATTTGGGTCTTGACGGGCTTCTCCTGAGTTCAGAACAAATGCTCTTCCTTTAGCAGCGTTGTTGTTGCCCCAATTCTTCAGCTTTGGGCACTCTTCCCAGAAATGCTTGGTGTTCCCACATTCATAACAAGTTTTGGATTGTTGGGTGATGGTTTTGCTGTTGGGATTTTTGTTGTTGTTGGTGGGAGATCTACAGTCCTTGGTGAGATGCCCGTACCTCTTACAGTTGTTGCAAAGGGTACCGCAAGGACCTTCATGGTGGCAGTTGCACTTGGAACAGTAAGGTTTGTTCCCGGTGTAACCTTGTTTGGGTTCGGTGTTTGAATTGTAGATCTTGACGGTGTCGGTTTTCTTGTTCTGGTTGTTGGAATTGTCAGACCACTTCCTTTTGTTGTTGTTGGAAGATGGAGTGTGTGATTCCTGGCTATCACTCATAGCTATGAGCTCGTGAGCCAATCGGATGGTACCCTGAAGAGTGGTTTGGTTTGAAGAGGCGACGTTCCCCCGGACAGGTTCCGGAAGGCCGCGTATGTACTTCTTGATTCACTCGGGTTCAGTACTAACCATGGCGGGGTGTAAAAGAGCAAGTTGTTAGAACGTGGTGGTGTATCCGACAATGTTGGTTCCCTGAACCTTTAGGTGCCAGAACTCTTCATCTAGTTTCTGCAGTACTCGTCCATGAGGTTTTTCTTTAGGTCCTCCCAAGGGAGTAGATAGGCGGTGTCGATACCCACAGACTGGGCATATGAATTCCACCATGTGAGAGCACCATCTGCAAGGGTGCAAGTAGAGAACTTGACTTTGTCATTCTCCGCACACTTGCTGATACGGAAAACAGATTCCATTTTCGCAAACCACCTGATCATCCCAATAGCACCTTCCGTGCCTTTGAAGTTCAGAGGTTGGCAGTTTAAGAAGTCCTTGTAGGAACAAGGCTTGGGGATTGGAGTAGTTTCAGCAGTATCGCTATTCCTTCCGGAGTTTTGTGGAGAATTCCGAGCCAAAGCCTCAGCCACTGCTTGGGAAATGAGGGATGCAATCTGGGCATCAGAGTAAGGTCTTGTCTTCGGTGGCATGATTCTTCAAAAGACAAAAAAAGAGTAATTGAGTTGTTTGTACGAAATCAAGATATATCACATATGTATATATATTTATGTGGTAATATACATCAGCACAAGTGATAATCACAATTCTACAGATAATGAGTTGAGCACAAGTTGCGAGTTTTCGAGAGAGCGGGGTAAGGTTTTACTTATGGAAACCTATAAGTCCTTCTAACAATAGTTTTCACTTGTGATTCTGAAGAATGAAAATGAAGGAAGGAATACGAAATGGTATATTCCTCGTGAGCATATGACGATAGTAGCTATACTCTTCATCTTCGGTGGTGTAAGTGTTAGCGAATATACTATCGTGCGAGGTCTATTCATACATCTTCAATATATAATAGCCTAGAGAGTAGTACGTAGATGTGGCCTATGTATGTATATACACCTATATCACTTAATAGTCTAGGGTGTGTCTAGCACAAAACAAATAAGAGTCGGTTCTCTCATGGTCAGAGTCAACTAGTGCATTCCCGTTTCAGCATAACCCCTTTCAGATATCACATCATCTTTATTTAATTGTACATAGTTAGCTACGCTATGTTAAATTAAACTCGTATGATGTGATTCCCGAACCAGTTATACCTAATGAGGAATACTGCCTAACTATGAATTTTGGTTAGAGTTGCTGTAACAGCCCAAAATTACTGTTGAGCGGAAGCATACTTTGGGGTGTTACTAATCAATAAACAAAGCACATAAGATATAATGAACGACTCTACATGCGTCGTTTACAATACATTGATATTATAAAAGTCTGACACAGTTATAATAGATTAAAAAAGCTCGAGATTAATGATGATATTTAATGGCATAAATTATTATACAAAATATAGTAATGCATGACAATCTCCTGGTGTTTGCATGAGACTTGAGCTAATGGGCATCCTGAGTGAGCAGACTTACTGCTGCGAATCTGAGAATACATGCTAAAAGGTCAGCTAAAAGCTGGTGAGCTCACAGGTTTAGTATGATAGGATATGATTTATGAACCGCAAGATTTAATATAATGATTTGCAATCAAACAAATAGATATATTATATGTATCACTGCCATGAGCACATAGTC
Source organism: Pseudognaphalium luteoalbum (assembly GCA_963422505.1). Classification (NCBI taxonomy): domain Eukaryota; kingdom Viridiplantae; phylum Streptophyta; class Magnoliopsida; order Asterales; family Asteraceae; genus Pseudognaphalium; species Pseudognaphalium luteoalbum. The sequence goes on along the minus strand of OY730195.1, from coordinate 59,403,178 downwards.
TGAGCTTAACTGAGGGGTCAGGATCATAATCAGTGCCTGAGCGAGGGTGCCTCTCTATGAGTGCCTAATCTACACTCGTATGAACAAATGATAATGCGTCCGTTTAACCAGTCAGTGCTTGCTGACCCGGACGGGGATTGTCAATCCCATATGGTACCATACACTAACATTCACGCTAAAACCATATTAACAGAACTATGCTTTAGAGGACTTAGATTGATTAGATGTAAACAACCCATGCAGTATACCTAATAATTTGATACTTGCGTTCACATGTAAAACAAAACAGAGCATGTATTCCCACCCCTAGGTTAAAACAGTAAAATGAGGTGCTATGAGACTCACCTGAGTTTGATGACTTGCTAAACAAGTAGTTATGATGATACACAAGGTAATGATGTCGTTCTAATGACTGTAACCTGTCGGCCGTCCAAAACGCGCAAGGTTATAATAATGATTAGATGTCTCAACAGACTGAGTTGCTCATTTAACTATTAATGTTCGAACACTTAGCTTTGGACTGATTGTGTTTTGAAAACATGTACGGCCCGTTGGTGATGGTTTGTATTGTATGAATATAAGTTTTTGTATAAGGTTTGATTTTTGTTGGTGTTGAATACTTAGTGTAGTAAGTATTCTTCAAGCTTCTTTTATTGTATTCAAAAGTACATATATACATTTATATCCGAACGTGATGGTCAAATATGTTGTTTTCTAAAAGTCAACAGAAGTCAACTTGGTCAACCCTGGTCAAACTGGTCCAATCTAGTCAACTAGTCAAATTAGTCAAGTTGGTCAAATCTGGTGAAAATTGGTCAAATTAGTCAACTGGTCAAATCTGGTCAAATTAGTCAACTGGTCAAATTAGTCAACTGGTCAAACTAGCTCGGTTTGACCCGAAACTTTTTCTCAACCCTTAAAATGGTGAAATAGGTTCATAAAAGTTGTCATTACGTTTCGTAGGTCTCTCGAAGTGTCACTTTTACAAAAATTACCAAAACAGCCCCTAAGGTTTATATATTCCAGATTTTGACTCGATAAACCTCTCAATTAAACCAACTTCTATTCTGAATCACATCTAACCAAAATTCATACATGTTCACCTATGAATATAGTCCATTTCTGCCATTTATGATAATTTTATATGTTCATTTACTATTTTTAACAAAAATGAGAAAGGAGGTTAGTCACTTTTGGTCTAAAAGTGAGTAACACTCAAAGATCCACCTTTTTCACAAAGATCCGAGAGGATCTGATCAAAGATCCAAACAAAAATTGTATATATTTTCCATACGCAACTTTGGACATAAGATTCGAGTCCTAACTCCAAACACATGATTTATTATGATTTTTCTCGTGAGCTATAAAATCTGGACAGATTTATGATACTTATGTATATGTGTATAAAAAGAGTTTCAAGCTCATATTTGGACATAATATTGTTGTTTGAGCATGTTAACATGTAGATCTAAGATAATCATGAAAATCTAGTAAAAGATTAAGAGTTCTTACGAGGAGATCAAAGATCTAGAGTCGAAATGCAAAGAGAATGCGATAACTGAGCTTTTCCTTCGATTTCCTTCAAGAAGCAAGTGGTGGATGATGGTGGTGTAGTGTGTTGATGGTGGCTGGCGTATTCCAGAAGAAAGGGAGAAGGAGGAAAGGGGTATTGAGTGTAAGGAGAGTTTGGAGGTGTAGTATGAAAGTGAGAGTGAGGGTGTGGCATTGGTTTGACTTAGAAGCAACAAAGGGGCATGGAACCCATGCCTAATGCAGATTTTTCAGCATAAAATCATGGGGGTCCCACCCCATGTGATGTTTAAATTGTTTCCCCAAAGTTACGTTACGCGCCCGTTCGTTTTACGTTTTAATACATTGTGTAACATTTTTAAACGTTTTATTTGTACGCGTATAATCGTAATATTTTTAACCAAAGTATTTTATCAAAATACATAATATTGAGTTATAAAATTATAACTTGGGTTTATTTCGTGGGCGCATTTCGCGCGTTTTGGTTGCGTTTGGGTTATTTGTACGATAGGAATTACTTATGAAATATTATTCAAATAATATTTAGAAATAAATATATTTATCAAATAATTCAATATTATTTAATAAATTGATTTCACCAACGTCCATAATTAGTGTATCGGAATTCGGCCGATATAAAATGACACGATTAAATCTAATAGCGTAAATGCGTATGTATAATAATACACGTAATGATACACACAATTAGCCTAACATAGAACTAATTACATGTATTAACAAAATGATTAGGACCTAATAGCTAGTCCTAATTTGACGGGTGTCACAGTTGTCAAAATATTTATTGACTTTCGTTTGGTTGTCTGACTCGATTTGCGCATTTTCATCGCGTTTTTACGTTTTAAGCAAAACGTCTAGGTTTTTGCGTATTACTATTTTAAATAATAATATAGGGTAAATAATTATTATTTAATTGATAAACTAGGTTTACGTTATTTATAGAAAATATTTTAACCAACGTCGTATAATTAGTCGGACTCCGTCCGGTTGTTTTGCGTAATTACAAATAATTACGTAAGCGTAATATAAAACAATTACGTAGATGTTTATTCACAATAATATACAAATAGTTACAAGTAATTACAAGTATTTAGCCTAAATCACATCTAAATACACGTAATTAGGGTTTCAGTTAAGTTTAAAAGTTAACCTAAATTGCCGGGTGTCACACATACGCCCTCCCTTTTTTTTTAATATAAGGCATAAACGAAAACTTACAACTAACTATCACATATCTTTTGGAAGACTAGTTATTATGGATTCCTCATTCCATTCAGTTGAACCAATGTCTCAAAACACGTCCTGTCAAAAGCTTTTGTGTATAAGTCTGTCAAGTTGTCCATGGAAGGTACCTTGACTCACTTAATAAGCTTCTTTTCAGCACAGTCTCTGATGAAATGATGACAAATATCAATATTCTTCGTCTTGCTGTGCTTTACAGGATTATTGGTTATTGGAATGGTGGATTCATTGTCAATCATTATCGAAGTGTTGGTAAAATTCAACCCATAATCTGTCATTTGCTGTTGTATCCACAGCACTTGAGAACAACAGCTGCCAGCTGCAACATACTCAGCTTCACATGTAGAAATGGCTACTAAGGTTTGCTTCTTGCACTGCCACGACACTAGTCTTCCTCCTAAAAACTGTTGTAGACTTTCTATTCTGATTGCATCCTCCATAATCAGAATCAGTGTAAGCAACAAAGTCTAAGTCTCCTCTAGTCGGATACTAAAGTCCCAACTTCGGTTTTTGTATGAGGTAATGAAAGATTCGTTTAACAGCTTGCATATGAGACTCTTTAGGAGTGGCTTGATAAATTGTGCAGATACATACTGCAAACATTATATCAGGCCTGGATGCAGTAAGATACATTAGTGACCCAATCATGGCCCTATAAAGAGTAGGATCCACATCTTTGTCACTCGATGAATCCGGACCAAGTCCGTGATTTTCTTGAATAGGAGTGTGATACACTCGCGTTTCATCCATCTTGAATCGTTCTAAGAGTTCGTATGTGTACTTTGATTAATGAATGAACTTCCCATCTTCTTTTTGATCAACTTGTAATCCTAAGAAGAAGTTCAGTTCTCCTATAGCAGACATCTCGAACTTGCTCTTCATCACTTGTTCAAATTCACTACACATCTTTTCGTCAGAAGACCCAAAGATGATGTCATCTACATATACTTGAACCAACAGAAAGTCTTTCTTTTTCCATTTCACAAAGAGTGTACTATCAATCTCTCCTAAATCCATTTTCAAGTAGATGTGTTGATAGTGTCTCATACTGTAACATCCTCCTTACCGGTCTGGTAATTTCTTATTTTAAATTTGTTATTTAATTGTGTTAGAAATTACTTGATATTAATTGTTTATTGTGAACAGTGAATTATAAACCGTTTTAACTTTATATAGTTAACGGTAAAATAAAATAAGTTTATCGCAATTAGTAATTAAGTGCCAGACAATAGATTTAATATGGATATATAATACCCGAAATAATTGAAGTCGGCTTAAAAGGAATTGACCCCTCTTTATTATGTAACTTTCCTAAATTGGTAATATACTCTTCTAATACTCAATAAACCCTTTCATCCAACAAATTAGTAAAACAATCAAGTTAATCTTGAAGTTTAGTCAATTGAAGCTAGCTAATTCTTGTTTTAACATCATCGTCATCTTGATCTTTTTGTTTTAAAGTGTAAGTATTCTTGCTCTTCATGAAATCAAGTATTGATTAGGTTAAGGGTGAAATTGAAAGTTTAAATTATACTTGAGAAATACACATAGTGATTGAATTATATTTTGTGTGGCTGCAAACTAATTATGATGATGATATATGAAGATTATATATGTTTTTTTCAAGATTGCTAAATTGTTTGAGGTAATTAGGGTTTATATTAATTGAATTGATATAGTGAAATATGAATGACGAAACCTTGTTTGTTGATACATGGTGATTCATAGGCAAATTTGTATGTTACATGAATTGTGAGGATCTGGAAATTAGGCGAAATTAGTTAGAACTCGTTTAGATTCTACTGTGAAATGATCTTACAGGTACTGCAAAAAGCTGGTGATCCGACGGATCACCTTGTCGATCCGGAGGATGATGATACAATTTTAGTGATCCAGTGGATCTAGAAAGAGATCCGGCAGATCTTAGTATATTTTATAGAAGATCCGGTGGAACCAAGATGTGATCCGGTGGATCCTCCGTGGTCGGTGCTACACTTTTAAATTGACATGCTAAATAGTATTATTTTCAAAAGGTTCCGACTGATCATTATTAGATCCGGCGGATATTGCATGGATCCGGTGAGGATCCGGGGGATCCAAAAGAGATCCGGCGGATCCTAGGGACTATCCGGCGGATCCTTTGTTGGTCAGTTTACATTTAATTAAAATGATACATTAATTCTTTGATTGTTATATGCTATGGTATAAGTATAGTATTAAAATAGATTGTACCATATGTGTTATGTTGTGATGTACTTGACGAAGTTATAACCAATTGTAACACAAGTTACTAATTTGTGTGTTTTGTGGTGTTTCAGATACCCTAAAGACTCAGTGACTAGAAGCTGAGTGTGGTGACTACTGAGGTTTCAGTGAGTGGATTTAGAACTCACTTTTTGATTTAATTGTGACTATTTGGTTGCAACAAATGAACGTAGATGTGTTTATTACACTGTTTATTCTTAATTATTGATTTTAATCTACGTGATATGTGGACCAACGTGTATCAGTATTATTATTATTGAGGTCAAAATGTAGTTGGGCTAGTTGGTTATTGTGTGAATAACACAGGGTCTTGATTCATTCATTGTGTATAGAACCTATGTTTGATTATAATAACAATTAGCCATCGGTCTCGTCCGTTATGGCCATACGGATATGTACGATAAGTGTTCTTGGGGAATCCCCGGGTATTATGATATCCCAAGAGCCACCAATCCTCATTGAAATTTGTGTGTTTACTGTTATTTGGTGTAAACTTATAGTTAAGCTAAGTCGAAGTGTGTGTGATAAATCTATTCACTTAGCTTTATGCTAACCCCTCCATTTACTTCCTGCAGGTTATATTTTGGATAATAGTGGGTGGCAGGAAATGAATGCTTAATCGAGGAATGTTTGATTGCGCTGATTAATTCTGATATGGTTTTGTTATAAACTTGTTTGTAATTCTATAATACCCCGTTTCGTGTACTATTGTGATACGGATTTATTAACTTTGACAGTATTGTGTTAAGTACTTAGACAGTTTATATGCAAGTACAGTAATGTAATATGTTTTGAACTCATGCTTCCGAGTTAAATAATATAATATTTCTATATCGAATGAGGGGTGTTATAAGTTGGTATCAGAGCTTAGATTTGGGTGAATTGAGCATTGTAAAGTGTTCAATCCCAAATCTCGACAGTGTTATGTCAAACATTCCTGATTATGGGATTTAGCATGGTATATGAAATTGTTAATAGATAGGTACTAACGATTAACAAAGTTCAAGTGTTGTATTGATTACAGATATGGCAGATAACGAGCCACCGACAACCAACCCTAACAATGCCTCTAGGATCGATGTTCCTCCTTTGGATACTCATAATGAGAGACATGATCATGTGGGTACTTCTATTCCGGTTCATGAAGAATCAAATAGAGATGATTATCTTTTTCAACTAGAAGATGAGGTGATTAATCTCAGAGAATTTAAAAGACAAATAGAAGCTGCATCATCTCAGCAACGTTTTCAACAACAAATACCTATATTTGGTACCGTTCCTCCCTTTCAGTCAAATAAAATGTGTTCATTTAAAACGTTAATGGCAAGTAAAACATCGGAGTTTCATGGAAGCACCAATCCATCGGTGACATTAAATTGGTTAAGAGATATGGAACGAAAATTTGATGTAACACATTGTGAGGAAGAATCTAAGGTTTCATATGTTGTTCAATGTCTTAAAGATGAAGCTATGGTTTGGTGGGATTCTATCACTAGTCATTTAACTCAACAACATAAAGAAGCCATTAGATGGTCCGATTTTCAGCAAGCAGTTTGTAATCAATATTGTTCAAATTTTGACATGGCTCGAATTAGACGAGAGTTTCCCAATTTGCAGTTAACTGATAAAATGACAATTGATGAATTGATTTCACAATTTTCTGAAAAGTTAGGATTTGTTCAACAATGGGTTCCTGATGAAAAAACCAGAGTTGAACAGTTTGTTGGTACTTTACCTCCGATTTATCGTACTACGATGAGGTTAGCTGGTTCTTTATCTCAAGCTTTCACTTTGGCACGTTCTGTTTATAGTGATATGAGAGCTTCGGGTTTTCAAATTAAAGATACTTCTTCTCCGAGTTTTAAAACTGACTCTTCAGGTAAAGGCAAGTTTAGATGGCAAGGTAACAGACAAAACAAAAAGTTTGGCAGTAAAAGTAACTCGTCTAGAAATTCCAATTGGTGTAGTTCTTGCAGATCTAAACATACTGGTCCATGTATAGTTTAGACAAATAAATGTGTTAAATGTGGAGAACTTGGTCATGAATTTAAGAATTGCAAATTTCCGAATTTTGTGTGTTGGAATTGTAAGAAAGAAGGTCATCGGGTTGGGCAATGTCCTGAGGCGGGGAGACAGGGTTCGGGTTCAGTCGGGAGTTCATCATCTTCCGGGCAAAAATGGAAGAATCCGCCGCCAGCTGTGAGTAGGGCATTTCAAATGACAATCGATGAGGTTGTCCACATAGATGATATTATAACCGGTTTATTTCTTATAAACTTTGTACCAACACGTGTTTTATTTGATTCTGGAGCAAACTGCTCTTTCATCTTAGTGTGTTTTTGTGATAAGTTGAAATTAATCCCTATTGTGATAACAAAGCCTGTAGAAGTAGAAATTGTTAGTGGCAAGTTAGTTCCTGTTACCACCTCAATGATTGGAGCTAGTATTGTGATAGATGACCATACTTTCCCAATTTCATTTTTGTTGATGCCGATACCTAGTTTTGATGTAATTATTGGTATGGATTGGTTGAGTCAAAATAAAGCGAGTATAGATTGTCATCAAAAGTTGATAAGAATCCCAATTTCTGAGGAGTCATATGTTGTGGCTCGAGGAGAACGGGATAGTGGTCAAATTCCTCTATTAGTATGTTGAAAGCTAGGAAATCTTTGTCTAAAGTTTGTGAGTCATACCTAGCTTACGTGATTGATGCCCAGTTAGAAAATAAATCTATTTCTGATGTTCTAGTTGTTTCTGAATATCCGAAAGTGTTTTCTGATGAATTACCTGGTTTACCACCGGTTAGGGAAGTTGAATACCAGATTGATCTTATTCCTGGCTCATCACCTGTAGCCAAAGCTCCCTATAGACTAGCTCCTTCTGAAATACGTGAAATGATGAGTCAGATACAGGAATTATTGGATAAAGGGTTCATTAGACCAAGTTCATCTCCCTGGGGTGCACCGGTTTTGTTTATGAAAAAGAAGGATGGGTCTTTTAGAATGTGTATTGACTATCGGGAACTGAATAAATGAAAAATAAAGAATAAATATCCTTTGCCTCGAATAGACGATTTGTTTGATCAGTTGCATGGATCTTCATTTTATTCCAAAATTGATTTGAGGTCGGGTTATCACCAAGTTCGCGTTCGTGAACAGGATATTCCTAAAACTGCTTTTCGAACCAGGTATGGTCATTTTGAATTCCTGGTTATGCCTTTCAGTTTAACAAATGCTCCAGCAGTTTTTATGGATTTGATGAATCGGGTTTGCCGGCCTTTTCTTGATAAATTTGTAATTGTGTTTATTGATAATATTCTGGTATATTCTAAATCTGAGTCAGAACATGCCATGCATTTGAGGTTAGTTCTAGAAACCTTGAAAAGAGAACTGTTATATGCAAAATTTTCAAAATGTGAATTCTGGATTCGGGAAGTATAGTTTTTGGGTCACATTATCTGTAATGACGGAGTTAAAGTTGATCCTTCTAAAGTTGAAGCTGTAATGAATTGGCAAGCTACAAAGAACGCTTCTGAAATTAAAAGTTTTCTGGGTTTGGAGGGTTATTACCGAAAATTTATTAAAGACTTTTCTAAAATTGCCAGTCCTTTAACAAAATTAACCCGCAAGAATGAAAAGTTTGAGTGGAATGATCAACAAGAACAAGCCTTTCAGAATTTAAAACAGTTGTTGTGTCAAGCGCCTGTGTTAACATTACCATATGGGTCTAATGACTTTATTGTATACTGTGATGCCTCTTATTATGGGTTGGGTAGTGTTCTTATGCAAAGGGATCGGGTGATTTCCTATGCCTCTCGTCAGCTAAAACCACACGAAAAGAACTATCCTACTCATGATTTGGAACTAGCAGCAGTTGTATTTGCTTTGAAAATCTGAAGACATTATCTATATGGTACAAAGTGTATTATCTGTACAGATCACAAGAGTCTTCAATATATGTTTTCTCAAAAAGAGTTGAATATGCGTCAAAGACGATGGTTAGAGTTAATCAAAGATTATGATTGTGAAATCAGATACCATCCAGGGAAAGCAAATTTGGTTGCTGACGCTTTGAGCCGAAAAGGTATTTCTGACAAAGTTTATTATATGAAAGTGGATGTTACCTCTGATTCGGTTGATCAAATAAAAGCTGCACAGTTGGAAGCTTTAATGGATCATAATCTGAAATCTGAAATTATGTTAAGGAGGAAAGACTTGTTACTTGATGATTCGAGAGGATTGAAGACTTTTCAGTCTCGTGTGTGGATTCCTCTCCTTGGTGGTATTTGGGATATGCTTTTGACTGAATCTCACAAGTCTCGATTATCTGTCCATCCCGAAAGTACCAGAATGTATAATGATTTGAAACCCCTGTATTGGTGGCCCACAATGAAAACTGATATAGCTCGGTTTGTTGGTAATTGTCACATGTGCTCAAGTCAAAACAGAACACCAAAAGCCATATGGGTTGTTAAAACAGTTAGAATTTCCAAAGTGGAAGTGGGAGCATTTAACTACGGATTTTGTAACTAAACTTCCACGCACATCTCGAAGTAATGATATGATTTGGGTCATCGTTGATCGGTTGACCAAAAGTGCTCATTTTATTGCTACAAGCGAAACTGCATCCTTGACTAAACTTTCCCAGTTGTACGTCAATGAAATCGTCTCGAGACATGGTATTCCATTGTCGATTGTGTCAGACAGGGATTCTCGATTCATTTCTCATTTTTGGCAAAGTTCACAGCAAGAGTTGGGTACCAGTATTAATCTCAACACGGCTTATCATGACAGATGGTCAGTCAGAATGTACGATTCAGACATTAGAGGATATGCTGAGAGCTTGTGTGTTGGAATATGTAGGATCTTGGGATTCTCACTTGCTATTGGTCGAGTTTGCTTATAATAATTCCTATCATTCCAGTATTGGTATGCCTCCGTATGAGATGTTATATGGGCGTAGCTGCAGAACGCCCAAATGTTGGTTAGAAGCTGGGGAGAAGCAATTTGCTGGGCCCGACATTGTTCAGATAACAGCTGACAAAGTGGCGATTGCACAAGAAAAGTTAAAAGATGCTCGTGTGTAACACCCCCAAAATCACAGTTTAGCGGAAGCAAGCTTTGGGGTGCTACTAATCATATATCACAGCGCAAAAGTTAAGCAAACGACATCTATATGCAAGTTTGTAAAATAGTTACATTTCCATACATAAAATGTTTGAAACATAACGTTTCCGGTTACAAAATGAAGTTCCCTAGAGTCCGCGTAAAAAGGCGGGAGATTCTATTACATAATCATAATAAATACAAAAGATAATGCTAAGAATCTCCGTTAAATACAAGGTCGAAATCATGCGACTCTAGCTAGGTCCTGAGGGAATCCTACTCCGTATGGGTACCTGAGATACAAAGCTAAAAAGGTCAACACGAATGTTGGTGAATCTCACAGGTTTGTAAATAAAGTAAGAGTTTGAACACAAGATTTCATTAATAAGGCCCGCAGGCGTAAACCAGTTATTTGCAATTCTCGCAATATAAAGTAAGTAAGTTATACCATTGCCATAAGGCTCATAATCGAAGCTTAACCCGTAAATAATAAATTTGCTCCCGTGACATGCTCGGAAATTGAGCAAGCATCAGTAACGAATAATAGTCGCCCGTTTATACAGATCGGTTCGTGGTATCGCTACTACCCCGGGCGGGGAGGGTCATTTCCCTAATGGATCCATTAACTAGTGTTCGCGCTTAAGTACATAACTAACGATATATGATGAGGAGGCTTCCCCAAATAAATGGTGAGAAAACTCATGCAATTCCGTTTGGTAAACATGTAAATCAGTACTCGAGTTCGTAAAAATAAGCTATGTATCTCATCCCGTAAGTAAAACAGTAAAAGTGGGGCTATGAGACTCACCTGAGTCCAGTAAGTACGTATGCATAATCAACCAGGTAAAGCGGTTGTAAGTCTGTGTATCAATTCTCAGAATCCTGCAACCTTCTAGCGTCCGCAACGCACAAGGTTGTAAATAAACTAGTAAACGAGTTGGTGTCTTAAAAGATCACCCATGCTAGTTGTCCACTCAACTAGGACATGTCCAAGTGTTTGTTTAGTAAACCGTTTATATTTTGAAAACAAGTATGGCCCGTTGGTAACGGTTTGTAAAAATAATCCGAGAGTGGTATTATTATGTATTTCGTTTTATCAAACATCGTATCTAGGATTTAAATTCGGAAAGTTAGTCAAGTCGGGTTATGGACTGAAGTAGTGGTGCAAATTGGGTTTTGCGGTGCGAGCCGAGTTCGGCTCGCAAGGCAGTAGGCTGCGAACTGAACTCAGTTCGCAACACAAGGTTCGGTTCGCAAGTCGGCTCGCAGGTCAACTTGCAGGTCAGCTCGCAAGTCCACTCGCAGGTCGACTCGGAAGTCAACTCGCAGGTCGACTCACAAGTCAACTGGCAGGTGGACTCGGTTCGTCGTTGGGTTCGCGAGTTCAATCTTCGGTTCGCGATTGGGTTCACCTCGCAGGACGAACAGATCTCGGTTCGCAGAACGAGCTGTTCGAACACTTTTTCATAAAAATGCATTTTCAAGTTGATTTTTGGGCAAATCTTTGTTGAGTAAACGTTCTAGCATGTAAATAAAAGCTTTACAAGTAATTACATCGAGTTTTAAGGCGTTTCATACCACGAATCGAAAAATGGAGATGATGAAGGTGAGGTAGAAGATGATGGCGGTCCTTGTACTTTCTCTTGTTGATGATGATGAACGATTTTGGTGACGGTGGCGTTGCTCTTGCTGCTGATTCGAAGGAAGAAGAAGGGAAAAGAAAAGAGAGGGTTTTGGAATTGTAAGTGTGTAACACCCGCCAATTTAGGACATCAATTAGTATCGAAACTACTTGAAATTTTGAATATTCAGTTTTATAATACCCTAAACAAAGGTAACAATTATGGTGTAAATACGGGCACGCTTGCGTGATCTAATTTAAATCGTATACTTATAAATCGAACAATGTCCGACATTAATAAATGGATGTTGGTGACAAAACTTTATAACAAGGTGGACTTATCCAAACAAACGTGATCTTTCTATAATATATTGCGAGAATATATTCCAAGCATTTCTCATTGATAAAAACGCCCTGTACATGACAAACACGCACAAAGCACGTGAGGCAAGCGAAAACAATTCAAATTATAAATTTTATAACTCATTAATTAGTGTTTTAATAAAACATTTCTACTAAAATATTTTGGATATACTTAAACACGAAACACGGAACGAAATTTAAACAGTCGCAGAATGTAACATAAAAACCGGAGCAACGAGTTCCCGAGATCAAAACTCAAATGGGTTAGCCCAAACCCGCGGATCCAAGCCCCAACCCGACCCATGACCCACTTTCTTTTAAACCCCTCTTTTCTTCCACTTCATCTACAAACAAACACACACACAATTGCATCCCCTAAACTTTCTATTTTCTTTCCCTCTTCTTCTTCCACCGAAACAGCAGCAAAAGCAATGCCACCATCGCCAAAAATCGTTATCATCATCAACAAGGGAAAGCACAAGGACCGCCATCATCTTCTACCTCACCTTCATCACCCCCATTTTTCGATTCGTGGTATGAAACGCTTTAAAACTCGATGTAGTTACTTGTGAAGTTTTTATTTACATGCTAGAATGTTACTCAACAAAGATTTGCCCAAAAATCGACTTAAAAATGCGTTTTTATGAAAAAGTGTTCGAACAGCTCGTCCTGCGAACCGAGATCCGTTCGTCCTGCGAGGCGAGCCCAATTGCGAACCGAAGATTGAACTCGCAAACCCAACGACGAACCGAACCGACCTGCGAATTGACTTGCGAGTCGACCTGCGAGTTGACTTGCGAGTCGACCTGCGAGGTGACTTGCGAGTCGACCTGCGAGTTGACTTGCGAGTCGACTTGCGAACCGAACCTTGTGTTGCGAACTGAGTTCAGTATGCAGCCTACTGCCTTGCGAGCCGAACTCGGCTCGCACCGCGAACTCAATTCGCACCACTATTTCAACCCATAACCCGACTTGACAAATTATCCGAATTTAAATTCTAGGTACGATCTTTAATAAAACAGTATACAAAATAATACCACTCTCGGACTATTTTTATAAACCGTCACCAACGGGCCATACTTGTTTTCAAAATACAAACGGTTTACTAAACAAACACTTAGACACGTCCTAGTTGAGTGGACAACTAGCATGGGTGATCTTTTAAGACACCAACTCGTTTATTAGTTTACTTACAACCTTGTGCGTTGCGAACGCCAGAAGGTTGCAGGATCCCGAGAAACGATACGCATACTTACAACCGCTTTACCTGGTTGATTACGCATACGCACTTACTGGACTCAGGTGAGTCTCATAGCCCCACTTTTACTGTTTTACTGTTTTACTTACGGGGTGAGATACATAGCTTATTTTTACGAACACGAGTACTGATTTACATGTTTACCAAACGGAATTGCATGAGTTTTCTCACCAATTATTTGGGGAAGCCTCCTTATCATATATCGTTAGTTATGTACTTAAGCGCGAACACTAGTTAATGGATCCATTAGGGAAATGACCCTCCCCGCCCGGGGTAGTAGCGATACCATGAACCGATCTGTATAAACGGGCGACTATTATTCGTTACTGATGCTTGCTCAATTTCCGAGCATGTCACGGGAGCAAATTTATTATTTACGGGTTAAGCTTCGATTATGAGCCTCATGGCAATGGTATAACTTACTTACTTTTTATTGCAAGTATTGCAAATAACTGATTTACGCCTGCGGGCCTTATTAATGAAATCTTGTGTTCAAACACTTACCTTATTTACAAACCTGTGAGATTCACCAACATTCGTGTTGACCTTTTTAGCTTTGTATCTCAGGTACACATACGGAGTAGGACTCCCCCAGGACCTAGCTAGAGTCGCATGATTTCGACCTTGCATTTAACGGAGATTCTTAGCATCATCTTTTGTATTATTATGATTATGTAATAGAATCTCCCGTCTTTTTACGCGGGATCTAGGAAACTTTGTTTTGTAACCGGAACGTTATGTTCCAAATATTTTATGTATGGAATTGTGATTATTTTACAAACGTTGCATATAGATGTCGTTTGCTTAACTTTTGCGTTGTGATATTTAATTAGTAGCACCCCAAGGTCTGCTTCCGCTAAACTGTGATTTTGGGGGTGTTACAGATTGGTATCAGAGCCTAAGGTTATAGTGAACTAGGTTGCATTTAGTGGACCTAGACTATGACCATTAGGCAGTATTTCCTCATTAGGTATGACTGGTTCGGGAATTGCATCATACGACGTTAATTTAACATAGCCTGATCAACTATGTACAATTAACGAAGGGTGATGCGAAACCTGAAAGGGGTTATATTGAACAGGAATACACTGATTAACTCTGACCATGAGAGGAACGAGACCGAATACTACTTGCTACGTTGTTAGATTATTATAGGTAATGTGTATATAAGTGAATAGGCTTCACGCCTATACTAACTCCTCGACTGTAAGAGGCACAAGATGACCTACGACCATGGAAATGGGAGAAACCAACATCTAGTTAGAATGACTCACTATTTCGATGGCAAAAATCTAACACCTACCGACAACAGCAGTGACACCGACAGTATTGACACGCCCATGTGTTTATAGCAACGGCGACCCAACCAATTCCACAAAATCTCTCTAATATCTTAGAATAAAGCTACGTCATTCTTATGAAGGAAACACCTAGTGCTAGCAAGGGATATAACCACTGAGACATTCTTATTCCTCTTTGCGCTTTATAGGATCTCTCCAGCAATAGGCCAAGCGCAGCTATGGAAGAATATCCGTCTGACTCGGACCAGATTCAGGAAGAACAAGTACAATACACCTACCTCGACGGAGAATATGCACCAGTAGAGGGATTCGGGATCGAGGAGGACGAGAATCAAAACTTTGGAATAATCGACGTAGAGGCTTACGAACGGGTCATGGAGCAGACAATTGAACTGAATAATCGTACGTGGGAGCTGAAGTACAAGTGTCAGGACTATGAGAAGGAGCTGAGGATCATGAAGAGGTCCGTCGGTCGAAAGGTTAAGGACAAATTACACCACTGGAAGAGGGTGGCCGCAAACTTCACCAGGAAGATGAAAAAGTGGGTCAAACGACTAGGAGGAAGGCAGGTGGAAGAAGATACACTTTACCGTGCACCGCCACGTTACCAAGACCTACTCGCCGAATGCTATTACCCACGCGACATGTACCTGGAATGAAGTTCTAAGTGATCGGAATGCCTACTTAGGACTAGCTAGATAGCAACTATAACCATTTTGCCAAATCTGCGTAAAGCAGGGTTGTAGGAGCCACAAAACGTATTGAATACTTATGACTAGATGACTGTATTATTACATTCTGTAAAATGTTATGGCATCCGTTCGGGTGTAGTACTGCCCGACAAATTTTGTAAACGAACAATCGGATGGAATGACTACGAATCAACTAGATTCTTAGATTTATTATCTGTGCAAAATCCTTTGACATGTATAACATTAAGACACCCTGACCTTAATAGGTATGCAGAATCCCCGCCCCGCCCAGCATAAGGTTTTGGAAATCGTGTGAATGTTAACGAACTCTTAGTACCCTCTTAAAAACTTCAAAACTCGAGAATCTTCAAACTCATGACCTTAAGAGCCCTTGACCTTCTCGCTCCACAGTACGACCATTACTTAGCACTACTACAGATTGCCTCACTGTTCACACCCGTGTGACACACCACAACCTCTTACAACGATATCACTGGATATACTACTAGGATCCTAATATTCCGGCCTTCTCCGCCCTACTATGGTAGACCCAGAACACTAACGTATCTAGGAGTACACTCGTGGACTCCCCGAGAACATCCCGGAAAATGTCGTCTCCCCCAAATCTACAGACATCCAGTGAGTTGACTGTATGACACACGCACTCCCGGTTATGACTGTACGCCGCAAATCACTAACCCCTATCCCTTTAGATCGAATTCGGCTAAAGCCGCGACTACTAAGACCTATGCTCCAAGAACAAAGAACAACAACAACCATGCACGGGGCAGAGCTTATACCCTAAATGCCAGGGGACAAGCTTCGAGACCCAAATCTAGAAACAATTACGGCTCACAACTAGTCAACCTGATTACCCTATATTATATGACTGGTAAATCCAACTGACTACTTAACGATCCACCGTTATAGAATCATAGGCACGACCTAGGATAAGCTGACAGATGTAAAAATTCGGTACATCAGGAACGTAACCCACAGACTTTTAAAACATATCTCACACTGGTTGGGACCGGGACCCACTGGACTGCCATCACTATGTGTCGTCTGTCCAAAAACTGCACCACAGGTCGTCTGTTCGGAGGAAATCATTTGTTCTTTTATTGTTTTCACTAAATTACAGCTTATGATCGCGACCCCATAATTGCTATTATACCATACATAATGCCAACGTCAAAACTTTGTGTTGATAAACCCCCCCCCCCCATTTCGTAGGAAATGACAGACTACTCCGCTGGTAGCCACATGTCCGATGATAACCAACACGGTGAGGACCGGACCATGTTCCCTTACCTACTTACTCTCGAAGGCGACATCGAGCCAGTGAGTGAAGAACCATTGGAAGAAATGGCACACCCGACAGGACTCCGAGACTTTCCATCTCAAACCATAGTCCCAGAAGTTACCCAACTAACCCGAGAAGACTCCCTTTCAAACCCTACTACCGGTAACCATATCACAACCACTACCACCACCACTCCTCCTACGGTTACCGCTCCGATCATTGCCAATGTAAACACTGACCACTCTAAGCATACTGATAAAACGATGAAGGCATTACGCAACCAACTAACTACTGTCCAGGAGGAAATCACGGGTCTACGCCTACTCACCCACGAGCAAGGACTGCGTCTGCGAACCTTAGAATTCTATTGGGAACAATTAAGATACTTGTGCCCAACGCTGGGAGATATGCTCCAGTTAGTTTCTGACTCATTATCACAAAAATCCCAAGCTAGCGTCCCTGTGGAAAAGGACACCGAAGCCCAACTGGTAACCCTCAAAAAGAACCCGGGAGAAAGCTCCAACACAGACATTACTCAACCCCGGACTAAAAGGGCAAGGATAACTCAAACCCCCACTACCGAATCTAATGGGAAAGCTTATAAGGGAAATCTACCCTACTGCTCCCGATGCAAACACCATCATAAGGGACAATGCCTCCCTCCTTGCAGCAGATGCAACGCGTATGGACACCAGGTCCAGAATTGCAAATTCCCCCGAAAGGACACAAGCTCGAAGACAATGGGGTTGTGCTTCAAGTGTGGAAATGCGGGGCATAAAAAGATAAATTGCCCATTACCAACTACAACAGACGGCATCCCTGAGGCCAAGCATGACACGAACGCTACTACAGGTACGTTATACCTCTAGAAATAATTCCATCTCCGACATTGCAGACTACCATCACTATTACGAATGTGGTATAAATCACAAGCTACTATAGGCTATTAGTACAAATTGTAACTACACCCCACGGATTTCCCGACCGACCCCGTTCATAGGACATGACAGTTTACACACGTTAGTATCTCTCCCTCCCTCTTTCTCCTATTCTAACTAGGGGGAGGAAGGGAACCGGTGACATTTATGACGACACTAAGGATATTTCAACACCTTCTTAGGAAACGTACGTACTACTTCCTCGAATAGATTCCAGATATACTGTACCATATAACGCGAAATGACATTTAAGCAACTACGGGATTTAACCGACAACGACCCGTGAACGTGTAACTACAACTAGGCAAACTAGGAATTGAGCCTTATTTGATCGTTAGCTGCCTTGTTAATGATAGAACAAAACTTTAATAAAGAATTGGTCCAATGATTTATCAACTACAGCTATCCCCTAAACTCAGTAGCGTACCTCCCGTTTACCCCATTTCTAACATAAAAAAAATGCCGGTCTGATGAGACACGAATCTTACCGCTCAAAACTGAAATGAAGTCCTATTCCCATTACTAAGGTCAGGTTGAGTTTGAGGCGTGTTCCTGAATTCACCTGGGAACAAGAAAACCGAATGAGACTGAGATACTCACATTCGTTCATAAACTATACTCCTACTGACACCACGAATACAAGCTAATTTCGAGACTAAATTATTCTAACAAGGGGAGAATGTAACACCCGCCAATTTAGGACATCAATTAGTATCGAAACTACTTGAAATTTTGAATATTTAGTTTTATAATACCCTAAACAAAGGTAACAATTATGGTGTAAATACGGGCACGCTTGCGTGATCAAATTTAAATCGTACACTTATAAATCGAACAATGTCCGACATTAATAAATGGACGTTGGTGACAAAACTTTATAACAAGGTGGACTTATCCAAACAAACGTGATCTTTCTATAATATATTGCGAGAATATATTCCAAGCATTTCTCATTGATAAAAACGCCCTGTACATGACAAACACGCACAAAGCACGTGAGGCAAGCGAAAACAATTCAAATTATAAATTTTATAACTCATTAATTAGTGTTTTAATAAAACATTTCTACTAAAATATTTTGGATATACTTAAACACGAAACACGGAACAATATTTAAACAGTCGCAGAATGTAACATAAAAACCGGAGCAACGAGTTCCCGAGATCAAAACTCAAATGGGTTAGCCCAAACCCGCGGATCCAAGCCCCAACCTGACCCATGACCCACTTTCTTTTAAACCCCTCTTTTCTTCCACTTCATCTACAAACAAACACACACACAATTGCATCCCCTAAACTTTCTCTTTTCTTTCCCTCTTCTTCTTCCACCGAAACAGCAGCAAAAGCAACGCCATCATCGCCAAAAATCGTTATCATCATCAACAAGGGAAAGCACAAGGACCGCCATCATCTTCTACCTCACCTTCATCACCCCCATTTTTCGATTCGTGGTATGAAACGCTTTAAAACTCTATGTAGTTACTTGTGAAGTTTTTATTTACATGCTAGAATGTTACTCAACAAAGATTTGCCCAAAAATCGACTTAAAAATGCGTTTTTATGAAAAAGTGTTCGAACAGCTCGTCCTGTGAACCGAGATCCGTTCGTCCTGCGAGGCGAGCCCAATTGCGAACTGAAGATTGAACTCGCAAACCCAACGACGAACCGAACCGACCTGCGAATTGACTTGCGAGTCGACCTGCGAGTTGACTTGCGAGTCGACCTGCGAGGTGACTTGTGAGTCGACCTGCGAGTTGACTTGCGAGTCGACTTGCGAACCGAACCTTGTGTTGCGAACTGAGTTCAGTATGCAGCCTACTGCCTTGCGAGCCAAACTCGGCTCGCACCGCGAACTCAATTCGCACCACTATTTCAACCCATAACCCGACTTGACAAATTATCCGAATTTAAATTCTAGGTACGATCTTTAATAAAACAGTATACAAAATAATACCACTCTCGAACTATTTTTACAAACCGTCACCAACGGGCCATACTTGTTTTCAAAATACAAACGGTTTACTAAACAAACACTTAGACACGTCCTAGTTGAGTGGACAACTAGCATGGGTGATCTTTTAAAACACCAACTCGTTTATTAGTTTACTTACAACCTTGTGCGTTGCGAACGCCAGAAGGTTGTAGGATCCCGAGAAACAATACGCATACTTACAACCGCTTTACCCGGTTGATTACGCATACACACTTACTGGACTCAGGTAGCCCCACTTTTACTGTTTTACTGTTTTACTTACGGGGTGAGATACATAGCTTATTTTTACGAACACGAGTACCGATTTACATGTTTACCAAACGGAATTGCATGAGTTTTCTCAACAATTATTTGGGGAAGCCTCCTTATCATATATCGTTAGTTATGTACTTAAGCGCGAACACTAGTTAATGGATCCATTAGGGAAATGACCCTCCCCGCCCGGGGTAGTAGCGATACCACGAACCGATCTGTATAAACGGGCGACTATTATTCGTTACTGATGCTTGCTCAATTTCCGAGCATGTCACGGGAGCAAATTTATTATTTACGGGTAAAGCTTCGATTATGAGCCTCATGGCAATGGTATAACTTACTTACTTTTTATTGCAAGTATTGCAAATAACTGATTTACGCCTGCGGGCCTTATTAATGAAATCTTGTGTTCAAACACTTACCTTATTTACAAACCTGTGAGATTCACCAACATTCGTGTTGACCTTTTTAGCTTTGTATCTCAGGTACACATACGGAGTAGGACTCCCCCAGGACCTAGCTAGAGTCGCATGATTTCGACCTTGCATTTAACGGAGATTCTTAGCATCATCTTTTGTATTATTATGATTATGTAATAGAATCTCCCGTCTTTTTACGCGGGATCTAGGAAACTTTGTTTTGTAACCGGAACGTTATGTTCCAAATATTTTATGTATGGAATTGTGATTATTTTACAAACGTTGCATATAGATGTCGTTTGCTTAACTTTTGCGCTGTGATATTTAATTAGTAGCACCCCAAGGTCTGCTTCCGCTAAACTGTGATTTTGGGGGTGTTACAAAGTGTGTGTGTGTTTGTGAATAAAATGGAAGGGTTTGAAGGATGGAGGAGTTTTAAAGGAGATGGGTCATGGATCGGGTTGAGGTTTGGATCCGCGGGTTTGGGCTAACCCATTTGGGTCTCGATCTCGTGAACTCGTTGCTCCGATTTTTATGTTACATTCCGCGATTGTTTAAATGTCGTTCCGTGTTTCGTGTTTAAGTATATCCAAAATATTTTAATAGAAATGTTTTATCAAAACACTAATTAATGAGTTATAAAATTATAATTTGAATTGTTTTCGCTTGACTCACGTGCTTCGTGCGTGTTTGTCGTGTACAGGGTGTTTTTATCAATGAGAAATACTTGGAATATATTCTCGCAATATATTATTGAAAAATCACGTTTGTTTGGATAAGTCCACCTTGTTATAAAGTTTTGTCACCAACGTCCATTTATTAATGTCGGACATTGTCCGGTTCATAAGTGTATGATTTAAATTAGATCACGTAAGCGTGCCCGTATTCACACCATAATGTTACCTTTATTCAGGGTATTATAAAACTAAATACCCGAAATTTCAAGTAGTTTCGATACTAATTGTAGTCCTAAATTGGTGGGTGTTGCATTCTCCCCTTGTTAGAATAATTTCGTCCCAAAATTAGCTTGTAGTCGTGGTGTCAGTAGGAGTATAGTTTATGAACAAATGTGAGTATCTCAGTCTCGTTTGGTTTTCTTGTTCCCAGGTGAATCCAGGAACACGCCTCAAATTCAACCTGACTTTAGTAATGGGAATACGACTTCATTTCAGTTCCGTGACCTCGCGGTTTTATGATTTCCATAGGTTCCTCGACAGAATGAGGATCGTCATCAATTTGTGTTTCGTCGAGCGGTAGGGTCCGTGTCCCAACAGACCGGCATTTCTTTAAGTTAGAAATGGGGAAAAATGGGATGTACGCTACTGAGTTCGGGAGGTAGCTGCAGTCGATAAGTCATTGGACCAATTCTTTACCAAAGTTTTGTTCTGTCATTAACAAGGCAGCTAACGATCAAATAAGGCTCAATTCCTAGTTTGCCTAGTTGTAGTTACACGTTCACGGGTCGTTGTCGGTTAAATCCCGTAGTTGCTTGAATGTCATTTCGCGTTATATGGTACGGTATATTTGGAATCTATTCGAGGAAGTAGTACGTATGTTTCCTAAGAAGCTGTTGAAGTATCTTTAGTGTTGTCATAAATGTCTCCGGTTCCCTCCCCCCCCCCCTTGTTAGAATAGGCGAAAGAGAGAGAGAGAGAGAGATACTAACGTGTGTAAACTGTCACGTCCTATGAACGGGGTCGGTCGGGAAATCAGTGGGGTATAGTTACAATTTGTACTAGTAGTCTATAGTAACTAGTGATTTATACCGCATTCGTAATAGTGATGATAGTCTGTAATGTCGGAGACGGAATTATTTTTAGAGGCATAACGTACCTGTAGTAGCGTTCGTGTCATGCTTGGCCTCAGGGATGCCATCTGTAGTAGTTGGTAATGGACAACTTATCTTTTTATGCCCCGCATTTCCACACTTGAAGCACAACCCCATTGTCTCCGAGCTTGTGTCCTTTCGGGGGAATTTGCAATTTTGGACCTGGTGTCCATACGCGTTGCATCTGCCGCAAGGAGGGAGGCATTGTCCCTTATGATGGTGTTTGCATCGGGAGCAGTAGGGTAGATTTCCCTTATAAGCTTTCCCCTTAGATTCGGTAGTGGGGGTTTGAGTTATCCTTGCCCTTTTAGTCCGGGGCTGAGTAATGTCTGTGTTGGAGCTTTCTCCCGGGTTCTTTTTGAGGGTTACTAGTTGAGCTTCGGTGTCCTTTTCCACAGGGATGCTAGCTTGGGCTTTTTGTGATAATGAGTCAGAAACTAACTAGAGCATATCTTCCAGCGTTGGGCACAAGTATCTTAATTGTTCCCAATAGAATTCTATGGTTCGCAGACGCAATCCTTGCTCGTGGGTGAGTAGGCGTAGACCCGTGATTTCCTCCTGGACAGTAGTTAGTTGGTTGCGTAATGCCTTCATCGTTTCATCAGTATGCTTAGAGTGGTCAGTGTTTACATTGGCAATGATCGGAGCGGTAACCGTAGGAGGAGTGGTGGTGGTAGTGGTTGTGATATGGTTACCGGTAGTAGGGTTTGAAAGGGAGTCTGCTCGGGTTAGTTGGGTAACTTCTGGGACTATGGTTTGAGATGGAAAGTCTCGGAGTCCTGTCGGGTGTGCCATTTCGTCCAACGGTTCTTCACTCACTGGCTCGATGTCGCCTTCGAGAGTAAGTAGGTAAGGGAACATGGTCCGATCCTCACCGTGTTGGTCATCATCGGACATGTGGCTACCAGCGGAGTAATCTGTCATTTCCTACGAAATGAGGGGGGGGGGGGGGGGGGGGTTTATCAACACAAAGTTTTGACGTTGGCATTATGTATGGTATAATAGCAATTATGGGGTCGCGATCATAAGCTGTAATTTAGTGAAAACAATAAAAGAACAAATGATTTCCTCCGAACAGACGACATGTGGTGCAATTTTTTTTTTTTTTTTTTTAAAACAGTCGACACATAATGATAGCAGTCCAGTGGGTCCCGGTCCCAACCAGTGTGAGATATATTGGAAAAGTCTGTTGGATACGTTCCTGATGAACCGAATTTTTTTTTTTTTTTTTTTTTACATCTGTCAGCTTATCCTAGGTCGTGCCTATGATCTATAACGGTGGATCGTTAAGTAGTCAGCCGGATTTATCAGTCATATAATATAGGGTAATCAGGTTGACTAGTTGTGAGCCGTAATCGTTTCTAGATTTGGGTCTCGATGATTGTCCCCGGGCAGTAATGGTATAAGCTCTGACCCGTGCATGGTTGTTGTTGTTCTTTGTTCTTGGAGCATAGGTCTTAGTAGTCGCGGCTTCAGCCGAATTCGATCTATAGGGGTAGGGGTTAGTGATTTGTGGCGTACGGTCATAACCGGGAGTACGTGTGCCATACGGTTAGCTCACTGGAGGTCTGTAGGTTTGGGGGAGACGACGTTTTCCGGGATGTTCTCGGGGAGTCCACGAATGTACTCCTAGATACGTTAGTGTTCTGGGTCTACCATAGTAGGGCGGAGAAGGGCGGAATGTTGGAATCCTAGTAGTATATCCGGTAATATCGTTGTAAGTATGTCGTCGGGCATGCATCGTACTTGAACAGTTCAGAGAAGAGAGATAAGTGGGTGGGTTGTAAGAGGTTATGGTGTGTCACACGGGTGTGAATAGTGAGGCAACCTGTAGTAGTACTAAGTGATGGTCGTACCGTGGTGCGAGGAGGTCAAGAGCTCTCAAGGTCATGAGTTTGAAGATTCTCGAGTTTTGAAGTTTTTAAGGGGGTATCGAGAGTTCGTTAACATTCACACGATTTCTAAAAACCTTATGCTGGGCAGGGCGGGGATTCTGTATACCTATTGAGGTCAGGGTGTCTTAATGTTGTACATGTCAAAGGATCTTGCACAGGTAATAAATCTAAGAATCTAGTTGATTCGTAGTCATTCCATCTGATTGTTCGTTTACAAAATTTGTCGGGCAGTACTACACCCGAACGGATGCCATAACATTATACATAATGTAATAATACAATCATCTAGTCATAAGTATTCAATACGTTTGTGGCTCCTACAACCCTGCTTTACGCAGATTTGGCAGAATGGTTATAGTTGCTATCTAGCTAGTCCTAAGTAGGCTTCTGATCACTTGGAACTTCATTCCAGGTACATGTCGCGTGGGTAATAGCGTTCGGCGAGTAGGTCTTGGTAACGTGGCGGTGCACGGTAAAGTGTATCTTCTTCCACCTGCCTTCCTCCCAGTCGTTTGACCCACTTTTTCGTCTTCCTAGTGAAGTTTGCGGCCACCCTCTTCCAGTGGTGTAATTTGTCCTTAACCTTTCGACCGACGGACCTCTTCATGATCCTCAGCTCCTTCTCATAGTCCTGACACTTATACTTCAGCTCCCACGTACGATTATTCAGTTCAATTGTCTGCTCCATGACCCGTTCGTAAGCCTCTACGTCGATTATTCCAAAGTTTTGATTCTCATCCTCCTCGATCCCGAATTCCTCTACTGGTGCATATTCTCCATCGAGGTAGGTGTATTGTACTTGTTCCTCCTGAATCTGGTCCGAATTAGACGAGTATTCTTCCATAGCTGCGCTTGGCCTATTGCTGGAGAGATCCTATAAAGCGCAAAGAGGACAAAGAATGTCTAAGTGGTTATAGTCCTGGCTAGCACTAGGTGCTTCGTTCATAAGAATGACGTAGCTTTATTCTAAGATATTGGAGAGATTTCGTGAAATTGGTTGGGTCGCCGTTGCTATAAACGCATGGGCGTGTCAATACTGTGGGTGTCACTACTGTTGTCGGTAAGTGTTAGATTTTTGCTATCGAAATAGTGAGTCGTTCTAACTAGATGTTGGTTTCTCCCATTTCCATGGTCGTAGGTTATATTGTGCTTCTTACAGTCGAGGAGTTAGTATAGGCGTGAAGCCTATTCACTTATATACACAGTACCTATAATAATCTAACAGCGTAGCAAGTAGTATTCGGTCTCGTTCCTCTCAGGGTCAGAGTTAACTAGTGTATTCCTGTTCGATATAACCCCTTTCAGGTTTCACATCATCTTTCCTTAATTGTACATAGTTGATCAGGCTATGTTAAATTAACGTCGTATGATGCAATTCCCGAACCAGTCATACCTAATGAGGAAATGCTGCCTAATGGTCATAGTCTAGGCCCACTAAATGCAGCCTAGTTCGCTATAACCTTAGGCTCTGATACCAATCTGTAACACCCCCAAAATCACAGTTTAGCGGAAGCAAGCTTTGGGGTGCTACTAATCAAATATCAGAGCGCAAAAGTTAAGCAAACGACATCTATATGCAACGTTTGTAAAATAGTTACATTTCCATACATAAAATGTTTGAAACATAACGTTTCCGGTTACAAAATGAAGTTCCCTAGAGTCCGCGTAAAAAGGCGGGAGATTCTATTACATAATCATAATAAATACAAAAGATAATGCTAAGAATCTCCGTTAAATGCAAGGTCGAAATCATGCGACTCTAGCTAGGTCCTGAGGGAATCCTACTCCGTATGGGTATCTGAGATACAAAGCTAAAAAGGTCAACACGAATGTTGGTGAATCTCACAGGTTTGTAAATAAAGTAAGAGTTTGAACACAAGATTTCATTAATAAGGCCCACAGGCGTAAACCAGTTATTTGCAATTCTCGCAATATAAAGTAAGTAAGTTATACCATTGCCATGAGGCTCATAATCGAAGCTTAACCTGTACATAATAAATTTGCTCCCGTGACATGCTCGGAAATTGAGCAAGCATCAGTAACGAATAATAGTCGCCCGTTTATACAGATCGGTTCGTGGTATCGCTACTACCCCGGGCGGGGAGGGTCATTTCCCTAATGGATCCATTAACTAGTGTTCGCGCTTAAGTACATAACTAACGATATATGATGAGGAGGCTTCCCCAAATAAATGGTTAGAAAACTCATGCAATTCCGTTTGGTAAACATGTAAATCAGTACTCGAGTTCGTAAAAATAAGCTATGTATCTCACCCCGTAAGTAAAACAGTAAAACAGTAAAAGTGGGGCTATGAGACTCACCTGAGTCCAGTAAGTACGTATGCGTAATCAACCAGGTAAAGCGGTTGTAAGTCTGTGTATCGATTCTCAGAATCCTGCAACCTTCTGGCGTCCGCAACGCACAAGGTTGTAAGTAAACTAGTAAACGAGTTGGTGTCTTAAAAGATCACCCATGCTAGTTGTCCACTCAACTAGGACATGTCCAAGTGTTTGTTTAGTAAACCGTTTGTATTTTGAAAACAAGTATGGCCCGTTGGTGACGGTTTGTAAAAATAATCCCAGAGTGGTATTATTATGTATTTCATTTTATCAAACATCGTATCTAGGATTTAAATTCGGAAAGTTAGTCAAGTCGGGTTATGGACTGAAGTAGTGGTGCAAATTGGGTTTTGCGGTGCGAGCCGAGTTCGGCTCGCAAGGCAGTAGGCTGCGAACTGAACTCAGTTCGCAACACAAGGTTCGGTTCGCAAGTCGGCTCGCAGGTCAACTTGCAGGTCAGCTCGCAAGTCCACTCACAGGTCGACTCGCAAGTCAACTCGTAGGTCGACTCGCAAGTCAACTCGCAGGTCGACTCGGTTCACCGTTGGGTTCGCGAGTTCAATCTTCGGTTCGCAATTGGGTTCGCCTCGCAGGACGAACAGATTTCGGTTCGCATAACGAGCTGTTCGAACACTTTTTCATAAAAACGCATTTTCAAGTTGATTTTTGGGCAAATCTTTGTTGAGTAAACGTTCAAGCATGTAAATAAAAGCTTTACAAGTAATTACATCGAGTTTTAAGGCGTTTCATACCACGAATCGAAAAATGGAGATGATGAAGGTGAGGTAGAAGATGATGGCGGTCCTTGTGCTTTCTCTTGTTGATGATGATGAACGGTTTTGGTGACGGTGGCGTTGCTCTTGCTGCTGATTCGAAGGAAGAAGAAGGGTAAAGAAAAGAGAGGGTTTTGGAATTGTAAGTGTGTGTGTGTTTGTGAATAAAATGGAAGGGTTTGAAGGATGGAGGAGTTTTAAAGGAGATGGGTCATGGATCGGGTTGAGGTTTGGATCCGCGGGTTTGGGCTAACCCATTTGGGTCTCGATCTCGTGAACTCGTTGCTCCGATTTTTATGTTACATTCTGCGATTGTTTAAATGTCGTTCCGTGTTTCGTGTTTAAGTATATCCAAAATATTTTAATAGAAATGTTTTATCAAAACACTAATTAATGAGTTATAAAATTATAATTTGAATTGTTTTCGCTTGACTCACGTGCTTCGTGCGTGTTTGTCGTGTACAGGGTGTTTTTATCAATGAGAAATACTTGGAATATATTCTCGCAATATATTATTGAAAAATCACGTTTGTTTGGATAAGTCCACCTTGTTATAAAGTTTTGTCACCAACGTCCATTTATTAATGTCGGACATTGTCCGGTTCATAAGTGTACGATTTAAATTAGATCACGTAAGCATGCCCGTATTCACACCATAATGTTACCTTTATTCAGGGTATTATAAAACTAAATACCCTAAATTTCAAGTAGTTTCGATACTAATTGTAGTCCTAAATTGGTGGGTGTTACATCGTGACAGACATAAGCAATATGTAGACCCACGTAGACGACCGGTTACATTTTCCGAAGGAGAGTTAGTTTATTTGAAAGTCTCACCTTGGAAAGGCGTGATTAGATTTGGAAAGCGAGGAAAGTTGGCACCTAGATACATTGGACCATTCAGAATTCGCCAAGTGGTTAATGATCAATAAGTTTCATTGGACCTTCCTCCAGAGCTTGCTGGTATGCATGACACGTTTAATATCTGTTATTTGAGAAAGTGTAATGTCGAGGATCAATCTCAGATTCTTCCCTTACAAGATTTGAAAGTCGACCAGAACTAGAGATTAGTTGAAGAACCTATTGAAATTCTCGATAAGAAAGTGACTAAACTTAGAAAGAAACAGATAACCATGGTGTTAGTAAAATGGAGACACAGTTTAGGTTCCAACTTGACTTGGGAGACCAAGGAGTCTATGAAATCCATACATCTTGGATTGTTTAATCATAGTGAGATTTCGGGGAAGAAATCTTCTTAAGGGGGGAGATTTGTAACATCCTCCTTACCGGTCTGGTAATTTCTTATTTTAAATTTCTTATTTAATTGTGTTAGAAATTACTTGATATTAATTGTTTATTGTGAACAGTGAATTATAAACCGTTTTAACTTTATATAGTTAATGGTAAAATAAAATAAGTTTATCGCAATTAGTAATTAAGTGCCAGACAATAGATTTAATATGGATATATAATACCCGAAATAATTGAAGTCGGCTTAAAAGGAACTGACCCCTCTTTATTACGTAACTTTCCTAAATTGGTAATATACTCTTCTAATACTCAATAAACCCTTTCATCCAACAAATTAGTAAAACAATCAAGTTAATCTTGAAGTTTAGTCAATTGAAGCTAGCTAATTCTTGTTTTAACATCATCGTCATCTTGATCTTCTTGTTTTAAAGTGTAAGTATTCTTGCTCTTCATGAAATCAAGTATTGATTAGGTTAAGGGTGAAATTGAAAGTTTAAATTATACTTGAGAAATACACATAGTGATTGAATTATATTTTGTGTGGCTGCAAACTGATTGTGATGATGATATATGATGATTATATATGTTTTTTTCAAGATTGCTAAATTGTATGAGGTAATTAGGGTTTATATTAATTGAATTGATATATTGAAATATGAATGATGAAACCTTGTTTGTTGATACATGGTGATTCATAGGCAAATTGGTATGTCACATGAATTGTGAGGATCTGGAAATTAGGCGAAATTAACTCGTTTAGGTTCTGCTGTGAAATGATCGTATAGGTACTGCAAAAAGCTGGTGATCCGGCGGATCACCTTGTTGATCCGGCGGATCACCTTGTTGATCCGGTGGATCATGATACAATTTAAGTGATCCGGTGGATCTTGAAAGAGATCCGGCGGATCCTAGGGACTATCCGGCTATGGTATACAGGGTCAGTTTGTACCATATGTGTATAGTATTAAAACAGATTGTTGGTCAGTTTACATTTAATTAAAATGATACATTAATTCTTTGATTGTTATATGCTATGGAATAAGTATAGTATTAAAACAGATTGTACCATATGTGTTATGTTGTGATGTACTTGACGAAGTTGTAAACAATTGTAACACAAGTTACTAATTTGTGTGTTTTGTGGTGTTTCAGATACCCCAAAGACAAAGTGACTAGAAGTTGAGTGTGGTGACTACTGAGGTATCGGTGAGTGGATTTAGAACTCACCTTTTGATTTAGTTGTGACTATTTGGTTGCAACAAATGAACGTAGATGTATTTATTAGACTATTTAGTTTTAATTATTGATTTTAATCTACGTCATATGTGGACCAATGTGTATAAGTATTATTATTATTGAGGTCAACGTGTACTTGGGCTAGTTGGTTATCGTGTGAATTATACAGGGTCTTGATTCATTCATTGTGTATAGAACCTGTGTTTGATTATAATAACCATTAGCTATCGGTCTCGTCTGTTATGGCCATACAGATATGTATGATAAGTGTTCTTGGAGAATCCTCGGGTATTATGATATCCCAAGAGTCACCGATCCTCATTGAAATATGTGTGTTTACTGTTATTTGGTGTAAACTTATAGTTAAGCTAAGTTGAATGTGTGTGATAAATCTATTCACTTAGCTTTATGCTAACCACTCCATTTACTTCCTGCAGGTTATATTTTGGATAATAGTGGAGGCAGGAAATGAATGCTTAATCGAGGAATGCTTGATTGCACTGATTAATTCTGATATGGTTTTGTTATAAACTTGTTTGGAATTCTATAATACCCCGTTTCGTGTACTATTGTGATACAGATTTATTAACTTTGACAGTATTGTGTTAAGTACTTAGACAGTTTATATGCTAAGTACAGTAATGTAATATGTTTTGAACTCATGCTTCCGAGTTAAATAATATAATATTTCTATATCGAATGAGGGGTGTTATACATACCATGCCCTAGGAGCCTGATGTAATCCATATAAAGCCTTGTCTAGCTGATATACTTTATCAGGATAGTTTGTATCAGTAAACCCTGGCGGTTGAGAGACAAACACCAATTCTTTGACTTTGCCATACAAAAAGGCACTCTTAACATCTAGTTGGTAAACTTTCATCCCCATAAAGGTTGGAAATGCTAAGAACAACCTAATTGCTTCAAGCCTAGCCACTTGTGCAAACACTTCAGTGTAATTAATCCCTTCTTCTTGATTGAAACCCTGAACCACTAAACGAGCTTTATTGCGAGTAATGATACCCCGATCGTCTCTCTCTCTCCTGCACTTAAAGACCTATTTAGTTCCAATTAGATATTCACCCTTAGGTAAATCAACCAACTCCCAAACTTTCATCTTTTCAAACTAAGTCAATTCTTTTTGCATAGCTTCTACCCACGAGCTTTCTTTTAGAGCCAATTGAACATTTTTAGGCTCAAATTGTGAGATAAAGCATGCATAAAGACATTTAATTGTGATCCCAGTTTCTTTGATTGACACATACAAGCTGGTGTAATCAGAAGTACTAGCTTTAGCTTGAGTCCTGGTTAACATGGGAATATCTTGATCACCAATGATGTTTTCCACCGGATGACTCTTACTTGTTCGAGTTACTGTTACTGGTTCAACAAGTATCTCATCATCTAGATTGGTACCAATCTCCTTCAGTGGTGGCATATCCTCATTAGTAATGTACATCTCATCAGAAGTTATTCTTTCTCTCAATTCCTTTGTAGGGGTAAAGATATTATCCAATACCCATTGAGTAACTTCTGACAACTTGTCTTTCTCTTGAGGTTTTTCCATAGAGGGCTGTTGTGAAGCACTAGTAGATGGTTTATCCACGGACGTCCCATATGTAGAAGCACTCGTTCTTTGTGTAGGGTCAGTATCCCCATCACTGTACAATAAATGCTCAGGGATTTCCGAATCAACCACATAGTCACTCAGAAGAACTTTAAATGACTTAAAGAGATCTGAATAGTCAAATTACCAATCTAACCCTTTATGTTTGTCATGTGTGTAACTCGTAACTTCAATGTTATAAACAGTTTCCACACATCCAGTGACTTTATTGAATACCTTCTTGTTTGGTGAATTAGGAACATAACCTAGGAAATATCCTTCGTCAGCCTTTTCTCCAAACTTAGGTTGGTTACTAGTCTTCAACAATGTACAGGAAACACCAAAGGGTTCAAAGCCTTTCAAATTTGGTTTCTTTTTGTTCAAAAGTTCATAACAAGTCTTGTTATGCTTTTTAACAGTCAGAACCTTATTCAGAACATGGTATGATGTATTCACCACTTCTACCCAAAAGATGACCGGAAGCCTTGAATCAGCAAGCATTGTTCTTGTTGCCTTAATTAGAGTTCTATTCTTCCTTTCAGCAACACCATTTTGTTGTGGCTCATACGGTGCACTGAATTGATGTTGAATTCCTTTGCTCAAACAATAGACATTCAATGTAGAATTTTTGAACTCTGTTCCATTCTCACTATGAAGCCTCTTCACTCTCATCTTATAGACATTCTCTACTAAATCTAAGAACTCCATAAGCATTCCAAGAGTTTCATCCTTAGATTTCAAAAAGAATACCCATGAGAATCTAGAGAAATCATCTGTAACAACTAAGCAGTACCATTTGCCACATATGCTTCTCTTGTTTATTGGGCCAAAGAGATCCATATGTAGCAATTTAAATGGCGAGGAAATTGAGTTTTCAGTTTTAGACTTGTGTGGTTTCTCATGTTTCTTTCCTTTCAAACAAGAAACATATTTGTCTTCAAACTCAAAACGTTTATGTGGCACACCCAGACCTAAACCATTTTTGGTTATATATATCATTTTCCGAAAGTTCAAGTGTGTCATTCTCCTATGCCATAAGATAGAGTCAGCTTTCGAAGCCTTGGATATTAAATATGTAGACTCCATTGAAGTAACCGGAGCACCCATGTTGATAGCATAGATGTCCTTCTTCCTTGGTGCCCTCATCAGTATCCAATCTTCGGGAATAACAAATCCCAGCTTCAGGACTAAGGCTTCCTTTTCATTAAAATGAACTGGATGACCTTTATCACAGACTTGGGAAACACTCACTAAGTTGTGAGTTAGTTGCTCAACATAATTCACATCTTCAAGAGTCAAAGTTCCATTCGAAACATTTCATTTCCCGGTAATAACTCCTCCTTTGTCACCAGCGAAATTGACTCGATGTTTTAATCCACCTTTGAAGTCCATCAGTAGACTTCTTTTTCCTGTCATGTGCCTTGAGCATCCACTGTCTACATACCACCAGTTATCCTTGTTCACAGTCTGCTCCTGCACATGAAAAGTTGTACACAGTTAGTTCTCAAGAGGGACCCAAGCCATTACGGTCTTGGATTGTCCCTTATCATCAACAATCTGAACTTCTTTAAAGTAACCATAACTATTCCCATCGGGAGTCTTGGTAACTTTCACAGGAGTTTGAGGTTGTTGATGATTAGTAGTCTTATGCCTATGAGGAGAGTGAGTAGAAAACCTCCTAGGCACATTACTAGGTCCTTGTGCACGTGAAGTAGAACCACTTTCAAACTGACTATGGTTTCTACTAGGAGTCCTAAACCTCGAAGGTGTCTTATCTCTAGTCTTATTGAAAGTATTTTCACTTTGAGTATAAGATCGTTTAGGTTTAGGTGGTGAGACACTATCAGTATTGTTTCTCTTCAAAATGTTTACAGGTTTAGTCAAAGGTTTACATCCCAACCCCGATTTAGCACTTAACCTGTCTACAATTTGTGGTTTTTCATTATTCACGGACTTATGGATTGCTTCCAACTTCTTGTTAGGACAACAAGAAGCCACATGCCCCTTTTGGTGGCAGTTAAAGCAAGATATCTGCTTCCGTGACTTAACGTCTTTTGCCTTGTTTTCAATCTGAATCTTAGACACTAAAGGTGTATTAAATCGTTCCTTAATAACCTTATCATCTACCTTGGTATCACTCAGCATTCCACCCGAGACAAATTGTACATTGGTGGATGATGATGTCTTACCAATATTAGATGATTGATCTTTAAAGACATCCTTCTGTATCTCAGAAACTTCAGATTCTTTGGGTATTTTGTCATCAGAATTAGTAGTCGCATCAGTCATTTCTAGGTCAACATTAGTGGTAGTGTAATTTGAATCAAAAGGTGGAGGAACATCACTATAGTCATAGCCAGTCTTGTCCTCTACACTATGTTGAGCATCAATTATTGAGTCCATAGTCAAAGAAGATGTTCTATAACTTTCAAACTTATGATTAAGCTCATCTAATTTAACCATAGACTCAGCTAACTCTTTGTCTTTATCAGCTACACCTTGATTTAAGTCTCTTAAGTTCAAGTAAAGACCATCAATAGTCACAGATTGCTCATTTATAGTGTCTCTAAGAAGGGTCTTATCTACCATATAAGACTTGATATGTTTCTTAAGATGCGCGTCACTTTTAGCCAATTCTAGTTCGGATGTTAAAGCCTTATGTGAATCAGCAAATACATTAACTTGGGCTTGTAAACTAGTCACTACTTGACATACATCTATAAGAGTGAGAACATCAAGATATACCCGTTTCTTATCGGTTTGTAGTTCAGCCATTTGAGCCACGAAGTCTTCTGGACAAAGATCTTCAGTTGATCCCAAGTCCAACACATTATCTTCAACTGCTAGAATCTTCATCTCATGTACTTTCATTTGATAATTCTCAGCAGTAGGCATGTAAGATGGTGTCTTATCATTCTTAACTTGATCTTCTATTTCAGCCATAAGAGCTTCTTCAGTCAAAGCTCTCCAGTCGTATGAACCATCCAATTGTTGAACAACCAAGGCTTTTGAAGATAAAGTAGCACTTGATTTTTCAGGATTTGTTGTTTTCTCAATTTTGGGTATTTGACATTCCCTAGCAAAATGTCCATAAGCTTGACAGTTAAAACATTTCACTTTGGACTTATCAAACCCAACTTTATTACCAACCAGCTTTCTACCGGTATGCTTCAAGAAATTTTTAACTCTCCTTGACACCATAGCTAGTTGCCACTGGAGATCTATTTCTTCTAAGTCGTCAGGGTCAACTTGACACCATAGCTCCTTGACACCATAGCTAGTTGCCAAATGTGGCTGGATCATTGATCTTACCCTGGATGTAGTTTTCGTAAGAAGCAATGAATGAAGCAAGAACTGATAATTGTTGTTCAGCGGATTTCACACTCATGGGAATTTTGTGATGCTCTTGAGCTGACTTCCCAGTAGACTTGCCTACCGTTTCACCTCCAGATGAAGTTATAAAGCATAAATCTTCATATATCATGTCACTAGTTTCTCCGGTATCACCAACTAGTAAAGTTGTGGTCGAACTGGACGAACTAGTCGAGAGACAAGATTTTCCATGATAAAGCCCAAGATCCTGTACCTGATCAGAATCAGTATCTCTCGATTTCTTTGGGAAATCATATCCGCGAAGCTTATCAATAGCCTACTCCAATGATATAGCAGCATAACGTTCATCGTTATCCTTGAGCATAACTCCATACATTTTCCATTTCGAAGGCAGACCCTCAATAAACTTATCAGTCTTCTCCGTATCAGTATAGGAAATGCCATGGTCATCTAACTCGCTTAACAGATGGTATTACCTGGTGGTGTATGCATCAAGATCTTCTCCTTTCATAGTTTTAAAGACTACGAATTGCTTCTTCAAGAGATTACACCTTCCTGCCTTAACCTGTGGACTTCCGTCACATCTTTTCTCTAGAGCTTCCCAGAGTTGTCTAGCAGTATGAAAAGATTTTAATTGATGATTAATCTCTTTTGGAAGACTCATCCTTATTGAAGAGTGAGCCTTATTTTCAACTTCATAATCTTTCTTTTGCTGATCACTCGTCTGATTATAGGCAATGGCCACAGTTTTATTCCCAACTGTAGCAGTAGGTGCGGTATACCCGTTCTTGATGCACATCCAGATAGACAGATCATGGAATCGACAGGGTGATTCGAATCTGTCTTTCCATCCATAGTAGTCTTCAAGTCGGAGCAATTTAGGTGGAATATTAGACTTTCCAACCTCGTGTTCCATCTCAATCATCTTACTTATGTTAGGCATTTTTGCAAATCCCAGAAATTAAAAATCGGAAAAATCAGAAAGTTCAGTTCGCAGGACTCAGTTCGCAGGACTCAGTTTGCAGAATCTCAGTTCGCAGAACTCGGTTCGCAGTAACTCAACTCGCAAATACTCAGTTCGCAGGACTCAACTCAGTTCGCCAACTCAGTTCAGTTCGCAAACGAGGTTCGCTTCGCAACTCATTTCGCAGAATCGACTGATAACCCTAAAAACGAAAATTTTAGGCTTTTGAACGTCCAAATACTAAGATTTCGAATGTAAACTAACCTAAAAACTTCCAGAGACTGATTTTGATCATTTTTACGCAACAAATCACGTACTAAAAACCCCACAACCGTTATTATCCGAATAACCTCGAACCTACGCGTATCTAGCCGTAGGCTCTGATACCAATTGTAAATCCGTATGTATTAGGATCGATAACGAGGTTATCTTAAGGTATTAAGTTTACGGATAGTAAATGGTTTGTTTCACAATTAATTAGTGAATCGGTAATCTAATATGCTTTTTACTGATTATAACGGATGTTAATCGATCAATACCTAGCTGTTAGAATGTGTTGAAAACTCTGGAAAACAGATTTCGTTCGTAATTAGCAAATGACAAAATTTAATTAGGTTTAAACCTAATTTTGTATTTAAACCCGTCTCGGTTTGCGGGTTTTGGGCTTTGCGGACCGACTCGGTTCGCAGCCCAGCTTGGCCCAGCCTCGCAGACGTGCCCTGCAAACCCATTCAGTTCGCATCCCAAGTCACTGGTCAAACTTGGTCAACATTTTTAGCATTTAACATTTAACTCTAAAATGTTTACCAACCAATATTTTCATTACAATTCAAAACCAATTTACAAACTTGATAACAATTAACAAAAATCTCATTTCAAGCTAGATCTGTTGTCAAAATAACATGTTCCAACAACTTTCATTCTTTAACATGTTTTTAATTATTAATAAATGAATATCTTGTATAAAACACATATTAACACATTTATACAATTATTATATAGCCCGTATCCAAACGAAAATATAAATATTTGTGGATACTTGCTTTTCTAAAAAGACGGTCAGACATTATATGTTATGCCTTAATATCAAACGTAAATTATTAATACAACGGTTATAAAAATTATCACATGAAATCAAATCTTCAATCAAGTTAAATAATCAATGG
This sequence comes from Pseudognaphalium luteoalbum, assembly GCA_963422505.1. Lineage (NCBI taxonomy): Eukaryota > Viridiplantae > Streptophyta > Magnoliopsida > Asterales > Asteraceae > Pseudognaphalium > Pseudognaphalium luteoalbum. The sequence goes on along the minus strand of OY730195.1, from coordinate 59,366,485 downwards.
AGGAGCTGAAGTTCGTTGTCGTCCAGAATACCAAACTGCAGGTTTCGGACTCGCAAACCATGAAGATATGTTTCTCATCATTTGCTTCGATTTCCCGTAAATAGACTTAAGACGTATCTTGTGGAATTGAATATATGTGAGCAAAAAAATTACTACGGGGCAAAACGATATGGCATACAGAGTGATATCTGTCCACTTCCTTCCACTGCTAATCGTTAGAATAAGCGTCGATGCAAACGCCACCATCAACATCGCCACAGAGACCATTAGCATTGCAAGTCCCGAGTTCATCTTACGAACAAGAGATTTCTCAAAATCTTTAAACCGATAAGAAGAGGTGATAATATTGAGAAACATGATGACTGATGTCAATGCTGCAGATAGTGACATTGCATCTGCAACCGTGAAAACAAAGAACAAGGGTTTATCTTTGAGAACTGGCTCGCCCGTATCTGGATTTGGACCTCCGGGTACAGTATACGCTGCTGCAAATGCCACAGTAGCAATTAGCACCGCAACAACTGTGTAGTTTTTTGAATTCTCAATCATCCATTCTTTCGCCTCAGTGCGACGTTTGTCATTATTCTCATTAAACAATTGTTCAGCAGTCTTTGATTTTGAGTTCAACTTCATTTGATCTAAGGTTGTACATATGCTCGCCACTTTCTGCACAATCGAAAACAAAAATGTCAGAAAATAGAGAAAACATGTCTGATCTATTACATTCTTTAACTTACTACAGTAAGTATATAACTTACAAAGAAAACGTTGTTATATGTAGCCAAAAACTTACGAATGTAAGTTTTAAAATTTTGCATACATACAACAGGAAATATCTTATTGTGATGCACATAATAGTAAAATGTGTAATGTTCCATGTATTGTTAAACAATAAACTCTAAAATGTAAAGATAATGCATCGGTGTACAATGATGAACTTACCTTAAACAATTGCATGTTATCTTGAAGTACGAGTGCAGGCCCTTTTAAATCAGAATCAACATCCGGCAACTCTTCTCCAACCATATGCAGCAACGTGTTTGCATCGTTATCAATCTTTCCTCTTAATCTCTCCTTTGCATGTTTCTTATTCACCACAAAATCGAAGACTTCAAGGTTACGATTCAGAATTGCTACATGTAGAATGTTTCGCCCATCTTGATCGATATGTTCTATGGCTTGAGGGTACACTTCTAGTATTTCCTCAACGATCTGTGTACACCCGTGTTTTGTAGCTATTAACAATGGGGTATCAGGCAAACGAGTAGCAAATTCAAAAGCTGCGATTTCTTCTTGTTGAACTGTAGATGAACCTTTTCCATATCGATGAAACTTTGCCCTATGCTTTCCTAACCTCGATTCAGTATTTTCCCATGATGTGTCTTCTCTTACCAATAGCTTAACTAGTTTGATAGCCCATTCACATTTAAACTTCTTTTTTCGCATCTTTTTTAAGGGGGACAACATCCAGCTAGTGTCTTCAATGCTGGGGTCAATTACTAACATCAAAACGTTGCATAAATATGTAAGTGTTTGGATCAAGTCGAATAAATTATTCTTTAAATAGCGGCATGCTTGTGCACCAAATAATGAGTTTCAAAATTATTTCTTCATCTTCATTGCTTATGTAAATTTCATCACATTAATAACTGTTAAAAATATACACTTCCCTAAAGACTAAATCATACATATCACATTCATATGTTTTTATAAATAAAAGATTATGGGGTGAATTTAGCTGAACATATAAAATTTTATTCACCCCAGTAACTTTAAAGATCAAGGAATGCATAAAAAAAATTTCCATAAATATTTCTAGTTAAACTTGCAATTCTAGTTGTACCTAAAATGTAAGGTTAGCAAATTATCATCTTGCATTTCTATTTGAACTTAAAATGTAAGGGTTAGTATAGTATCATCATACATTTGTATATCATGCGTGCGAAAATATCCGTAGAACAAGATTCAAGTGGGCGGCACGAAAGTAGTTGAAGAGGTGTCATCTCGTCTACATCCTTCTCGTGAATTAAATGCTTATGCTTGACTGCTATCTGATGAGCCATCCCTATAAGACCATATACATCATAAAACTTATTATAAGATCACCCTTGTGATCATATACACAAATTAAACATAATTACTTACAATAATTCCGGCTAAGAATCGCAAGATGGAGTATGGTAGATTTATCATCTCTTAAAAGAAATGTTTTCAAATCTGGTCCTTGATTTGTTCTTGTGACTTCATCATGAAGGTACTTGAAGATTTTCGTCTTTCCATGTCGAGCTGCATAGAATAACGCAGTTTCTCCTTGCTTGTTGGTCATGCTCAACAACATAGGAGCCCTGCGAAGCATCTCGCTTGCTGCACTAACAGTACCATTGTTAGTGCCGGTCTCGTGGAGGATAGTACTTCCATTACTATTTTGCCAAGTGAGTTTGTGAGAATCGGTCGTAGGCACCATATCAAGGAGGGCTAGTGCTAGATCGTTTTTTTTGTGATAAACAGCAATATGGATAACGGTATCTTCGTGTATTGTAACTGTGTGTAATGGACCCTTTGGAATGCTTGCACAAATGTCAAGCACTTTTGCATCGTCTTTCTTCATCAGAGCTTCATACAGGTCTGAATTTATCTTCAAGTCTTCAGAATCCATTACAAATATTTGGAGGATGAGAGAGTAAGTGAGAACGAATTAAGACCTTGTGACTTGTAGTACATACATATTACATATATTTATAGATACAGTGGTTACAAGCTTAGAAAATTAAAGTACTACTTGCATTCAGTAAATGATTCTAGACTTGTAACAAGCATGGAATCAGAATATCTTCTGATCAAAGCTTTTCAAAGTATATATAGAATCACACACACCTTGTCTTATTAAGTAAGATTAAAAAATATACAAAAATTGTCAAAGTTAAGGTTTCATCTATAAAGCTCTGACACTTAATTTGTCCAGACGGCTAACAACCTTAAAAGGATTTAGAAAGAAAAATCATAGAATAAACGCAATAAACACCAGTACACCACCTTTACTTCGTATTATAATCAATCAAAATTCCTTTTCTTTCCTTCCTCCTTTCTTTTATCTTTTTTTTTTTTTTTGTAATTTTACTTTTGTTTTCGTTAATAAGTGTCTTCAAACGTATCGAACTAACTATATCTCAAAGTTTAATGCTTATATTAAACTTGAGTTATGGCTATATATTCTATGTGCAGTGATATTCTATGTGATAACTTATTCATCCGTTAGCTTGTATATTTTTGTGAGGTAGCACCTGTATAATGAAGCCAGATACATAAATATCTATTCATACTTAATTAGATATATTGAAGATCGGCACTTATTGCTTATTTTTAACATGTTACGTACAATGAATTACAATATATATGCGATGAAAAGATTCATAGCAAATTAAAAGTATAAAAATCTTATGTGACTTGTACAAGATGAGTTCTTTATTCTCCAAAAAGTATACGTAGTAGAAGCTGAACATGTTATTCATAAAAAGCTAGACTACTGAACACTAAAGTTGACAGAATGTTTAAAGCGAAAGCAAAGCTCATTGAACACTTCACACTTATTTAATTGATCTCATTGATAACTTTTGCTAACTTAATTCCAATTAATTCTTCAAGAGGAAAACATGTGTTTCACATTAAGTTAAAAGTCACTATAAAAAACAATACCAATTCCACAAAGACAAGAAACAATTTAGAACACTTTCAACATACTACTGTCTAGGCATGTATCCTATTCTTATTGTACCTATACCTAAACAGTGTTTACCATACTCTCTTCGTTCCAAATTAAGTGTCCTGTTTTGACCTTTGAGTCTTTCTTTTTCAACTTTAATCTTAAATATTTTTGTGTATGTTATATAATACTTAATGCAAAATATATGAATGGATTATATTTTAATTTTATATTCGTTGGTATAATTTTCATAAAGTAATATATAACACAAACAAAAATATTTAATGTCAAAGTTGAAAAAGAAAGACTTACAAATCTGATTCAGGACACTTAATTTGGGATGAATTGAGTATTAAAGTTTTTGAAATAAATATAAAAGCTTGCCAACATAGAACCACAAAAATTCTATTTGCAAAACTTGATCTCCTTTAACAGAATAAATGTAACAACCCGTCCCACATCAGTTTGAGATAAAAAGTTTGAGTCCCTTATAAGTCTAAAGTTGTGGTTAATTGATACCTTCCACCATGGTTTTTAGTTGAAACCTGAAGGTATCCGGTTAGTCATTGCTTTTGGCTTTGCGGAGGCGTTACATATGGTATCAGAGCCATAGCCTCTCGAGGTGTGATGGGCACGCGGCTCGTGCATCTCCTGGGGTATGGATCCTGATTATGTTTCGGCCTGACGAGGACGTCAGGATTTTAAGTGGGGGAGTTTGTAACAACCCGTCCCACATCAGTTTGAGATAAAAAGTTTGAGTCCCTTATAAGTCTAAAGTTGTGGCTAATTGATACCTTCCACCATGGTTTTTAGTTGAAACCTGAAGGTATCCGGTTAGTCACTGCTTTCGGCTTTGCGAGGGCGTTACAATAAAAATCTACGAGACTTATAATATCACAACTCTATATAGTGCAACATATAAAGAGTCGGATCTAGATCTTGCTGGAGTTGAAGAATCTCTAGCTAGAAGCTATATACTAAAAATCTTTTAATTTATAGGAGCTTATTATTTTTAAAAAGCCCATTTATATTTTGTTTCCCAAAATGGAGTGTTTTTTATAAGAGCCTATAATCCTCAAGAAGCCGCAAAATGATTACCGCCAAACACACCCTATGTTGGGAGGATTAAACCTAATTGTCACGAATCTACTAAGTGAACACAACCATAAATTGTAACGAACCAACAACAAGACAATAGTAATAGTAATGCTAAAGTAAAAACACTCGATATAATGTGATTGGGCTTAATTTAATTGATGTGAGCATAGCGTAATCCACAACCAAACTAGAGATAGATATATAATCCTATTAAGTCCAACGGCCTCGTATGTAACTTGTGAGTTTTACAATTACATTGAGACGTGTTCATAGAGTAGAAATTATGGTATCTCCATTCATGAGCCCATGGGCTTCTAGCTTTCAACATCGAACATTCCATATATACCGACACGACATTATCCCGCCTAAACATAACTTCACCCGGAAGAAAGTCAATTTCTGACAATTTGAGACAGAGTTCCGACTACCTATTCCACCTAGAATCCTCAGACCTCCTCATACTAGAATAATCCTGATATATATGCCCTGCCGCGTCTATGGCTGCATAACCTAGACCTCCCTATAATTTTTAACATAAGATACATGTATATTAATGGTTGGGCTAGGGTTTAGGTTTGGCTTGGTGCCTAAGTTTGTGATACCCTATAAATATAAACACTATGTTATTGTAATCCTTAAGCCGTAATAGTAATAAAGAAAAAACTCTCTGGTTTGACCCCGTGGACTAAACCAATCTCCAAGTTGGAGATTGGACATAACCACATTAAATCTTTGTGTTCGTATTGTTCGTTTATCTTGATTGTTTTGTTTAAATTGCTAGGTTTGCAATTATCTATCCGTTTATTGTTTGTGAGTGTAACGCAATTACACGAGCATTTTTATGGGTTTAATTTTTGCTAGTAACTAGTTATTGTTAGTTGGATGTTTTCGCTGCAAATTCCTAACAACTGGTATCAGAGTTCTAGGTTGAGCGATTGAGAACAATAGCGGATGAAAGCATGATCAAGATTGTTTGTTGATGATGTGGGTGTAACGCAATTACACAAGCGTTTTTATGGGTTTGATTTTTGCTAGCAACTGGTTGTTGTTAGTTTGATATTTCCGCTGCAAATTCCTAAACATATAGCCCATTTTATTGAAATTTATACATTTCTAACCTTTTAGCTAGGTTTCTCACTTAAGCATAATTATCCCATTTTGATCTTTCATTTATATTTTCCGTCTTTTGGCGTAGTAGAAAAATAATTATTTAAATGCCAAATATCGACATACTACATAACATGAGAACTGCTGTACATTCGAAATATTTTTGCTTATAAATTAGCCTAAACCATTGAAAGACTGTTCTTGTGAATTCGGGAACATTATTGATATAAGTTGAAGAAGGTTATCCTTATCGGATAATAACTTATAATACACAAAAACCTTAAATAGATGCTTGAAATGCAGCCGAAAATTAAATCATTGCCTGTCTTTTGGACTTTGAATTGGAAATCACATTTTAATTCAACTAGTATGTTTTTTTTTTCTTTCGCTTGATTGCATTGTCCGGATTTTTATTTTGCAACACTATTAGTTCACTTCAGGGATGTTGATTATCCATCATTCATATGTTGATGAAGTTGCTCAAGTTTTGTTTTCATTTGGCCTATTTTCATTTAACATTATCTCGATTGAGATTCCTAAATTTGCCATAACAAAATGGAGGTTTTATCATCATTTTGTTCAATCGATCTCATCAATATACCTTTCACTTTTCTTTTATTTTGGGCTTTATCTTTTGTTTCCTCTTTGGACCCAAGTTAGCTTTGAGAACTTCTAAACATTTATTTTTAATCTCCTTGATAAATATGTACTTTGCTACACAATTTTTCCTACAACCAACTATAATTGTGATTTGCCCATTTTAATTATGGATCATATATGCCGTATATAAGCTTAAATACTTGATTGATTGGTGTAATGGTATAATGAATTTATTTTTTTTGAGGGTAGCTGTCCAGGGGCGGACTTGTTTGAAAATATAAGATGTTTGTGTTAATTTTTTGGTTTCTAATGTTTATATTGATATTGATATTTCTAATGTTTGAAAATTGTAAGTGATTCACATATAAATATATAAATATCAATATCAATATACTAGTTGAATGAAATATTGATATTGATATTTATATATTTATATGTGAATCACTTACATGCTAAAAATATAACACGTAAGCATATTATAAAAGTAAACACATTAGCCTAACCTACTATCTTAGCTTAACCTACTATTATATTATCTTCATAAAATATTTATAGTAGCGAACACCGACTTTGAATTAATATTACTGAAACTCATCCTCATCATCACACCCACACAGTGATACAAGTTCAAGCGTGAAGGACCGGGCCTTGTGTTTTTGAAGGTTCGTGTGATCAAAGGTTTTTAGAAAAGGCCGTAACTTGGACTATGAGGTTCCGTTTCAAACCCGTGAGCTTTCGAGACCCAAAAACGTCTTATAGGATATGTTATGGGCCTTTTATGTATTTTACGTTTATTTTGGGCTTTTGTTATTTAATTTATGTTTGGGTCATTATATTTTTGCAGCCCATTTCAATTTCTGCATTTCTTATTTAGGGTTCCAAAGTGTAAGAATGTACGATTCATTTTTGCTTTTGATGAAAATAAAATTCTCTCTCAATTTTTTCTTTGTAATTGAGTTGAATTTTTCCTAATGACGATATTCTTTCGAATCAACGTGCGTTGAAAGGGATTATTTATGGGTATTCTTTGAATCGACATGTTTAATTCGTGTTTGTTTGATTGTAATCTACATCACACATACTTCTCTCTTTTTCTTCATTGCAAAATCGACTGAAATTTTGGCAAAATAATTTTTCACATGTGAAATACGCAATAGTTCTAGTTAAAATACGCAGATGTATGTTTCATTTTCTGGTCTCGTTTCATTATCTTGTATTATTGTTGTTTAGGACTTGATTGGCTAGGTTTAAAAAAGACGTTCCGATTTTCTCGTAAGTTAGTCGGATGCAGATCATGAATGATAGTTATACTGAACTTTCCTCTGAATCAAGAACCCAGGTCGGTTCGCTATTCGATTTTCAGATTATATTTGTAGAAACTAACAACAATATATATTGAAGAATAGAATACAATTACAAAGCTTGATAGAAACTAAACACAAAGACAACTTAAATACCAAAACAAATGAAATCCTAATGCTTAAACGGACTTACACTAACCTAAATCAAAGTAATACGGGCCTAACCTAAACTACTATGCTAACATTCCCCCTCAAACTCACAATGTTAAACCTTAATGCATTGAGACTTTGCCAAACAAACTTCAAACAAATATACAAAACCAAGCGAATGGAGCAAAGCCTTGATGTTGATGTCGAGAGTTGAATCGAAAACCAATGCATGCTAATACGAAATCCATTTACCATAGATCGAAAATAATTGCTAATTCGAATAGGGGTGAAACCAAAAACTATGCCAATCCAATGCAAAACCAAATCCAATGCAAGGTGAAACCAATGCCAATGCCAATGCGAAATCCAACCAATGCCAATTCAATATGAAGCCAAAACTATTCCAATGGGAAGTCGAACCAAACAAGTATGAATGCAAAACCAAAACAAACTGAGCGGAAGCCAAACATTACATAACCAAATAAAACCTGACAATCAAATCAAACCTTTAAACAAAATAAAGGTAACTAATCCATGAGAAACCTTGCCAAACGAGAACGTATAAAACTGTACCAAAGGAAACCGATCATCATCAAAATATTCAGCAAATTTGAAAAAGAATATCTCCTAAACGCTACCTCCAATCGAAAATCTAAACGGTCAAATCTTGTAACTGTGTGTTAAAAACCTATAGTCTAAAAATCATGACGATCTAACGGCTAACAAATTCGGTACACTAATTCTTTTAAAGACGCACATAAAGTGATGAACGGAAACTGCAACAACTTTGATAGATTTCTAGCAATTACTCGAATCTCCGATTACAAATCCAAACAGTCAAAACCTAAATCGGTATGTATAGAAGCTACAAAACGAATTTTAGGATGATCCAACGGTTAACGAGTTATTGATCTCGATTCTCACACAAGTGTGCAGATTATGACAAAACAAAAAACAAAACAACGAAGAAAACAAACTAGATCAAACAGAAACGGGATCCCTCTGGGCCGTCAACTTTTAGTCGACGGCCGAAGGATGACTAACTCACGAGATCGTATACCTAAAACTATGATACCATGTAAAAACTAACGACAATTTTATTAAACAATAGAATACAATTACAAACACTTAAACTAAATACATACGGTGCTAAAATAGTAAAAATAATGAAACCCTAAATGCGAGCTAATAGGAGTGATTTGACGTAAAAAGTCACGTTTTGCGTACATAATCCCACCTTTTTAGCCCCAAAATGGATGAAATCATTCCATATCAATAACTTTTTACCATAATTTATTATTAAGGCTAAAAATAAGGCATTGCTTCAAAAATCAAGTAAAATGGCTAAATAACGTATAAAACAAAGCATAAATGATACGGTCACGTTCTACGAGCACTTTTAGCATATTACCTTGAAACTATTCTTTGATTAGTTCATAATGATCTTCAGGTAATTACGATCACGTGGATATAAAGAACGCTGAAAACGGATCAAGAATGAAGAAGTTATGGCCCTTTTGGTGTCGAATACGCCCCTGTTGGTGTCGAATTTCATAGCTCGGAGGTGTATTTCAGTGTTAAACTAGAGCGAGGGTGTTAAGTGTAAAATCGTATCTTGGAAGCCTATAAATAGGGGTTTAAACCTCCTCATTTCTCATCAATCAACTCACTAAACAATTCACTCTCACTTTTACGCACTCTTGTAATTTTCTTTCTTAGTTAGTTAGTTTCTCTCTCTAACTTCTCTCTCTAGAGAAGTTAGAGAGTAGTTAGTGGGTAGCTAGTAGATTAGAGTAGAGATTAGCTTTTGTAATCAAGGAGTATTGGTGTTCAAGCTTTTATTAAAGGATTGCAAGTTCTATTCCCTTGTTACGCTGCTCTATTATCCGGTGATATCTATTCCCTCATACTATTATTATGTCTGTATCCATGCGTAATATTATGGTATGTGCTTTACTTATTGCCATGCTTATTGAGTAGTGTAATATTGTGATTGTTGAAATGTAGATATTTAGGAGTAGGGATGATGTTAAATTAATCTTTAATTAAATATGTGATTGGAAGTTGTTATGCTATGTATCGGGTTAAACTTTTCAAACGGTAGATCTAAACCACCCAATCCTCCCTTTCCAAGCTTTCACGTGGCTATTACTTTAGTATTAGGACTTAGCTAACCTTAGTATCGGTAGATAGTTATCTGTGTTTTTGTATGAAGTTGTGGACATGCTGTAAAATGGCCCAGTACTTAGTATAGCGCTGGAAACAGCGCTGGAAACACCGCTGGTAGAGTACAAATGCGTGGAAGCTACGGACCGGTCGTAAGCATATGACACCGTGGATACCTGGAAGTCACCCTTCCTGAACATGGTCTAGGTATATATAAAAGTTGTGGAACTACTGAAAAATGTAGTATACACCGTGAAACGAACCTAGGGATGAACGTTTGATCGCAAAGGAGGGTCTACACCTTGACAGAAATATTTGTGCTCCTCGATTAAATCTAAGGGATCTTGAAAAGAAAGCAAACATTAAGCTATAGTGTAGGATGCTTAAACCCCTTGATCCAACATAACTGACAGCTTAACATACATTAGCAAGCAATAGTACGACCCTTAATAAAATCAATTAGAATTAGGTGTTAAGAAAGGTCAGAAATTAAATATCGGTATGTTGCCTTATTCATGCGCCCAGGAGTTAACTCCAAGATGGGTCACTAGTCCTCACCGGACAGTGTTGGGGGACTGAGCAGCCTGATCTGATCAGACTCATGATAACCTAGTATTCAGTGACATGCGACTTAGGTTTTACACATAAATCTTAGGATACTAGTGTTGACACCAAACCTCTGTTAATTTTATTAAAGGAAAGTCTCCAATCATCTTTTATAATGAACATCATCCCGAAACCTGAATATTGAAACTTCATCAATCACAATCTCTATCTATATGCTTACCCTATCCGTAGTTTAGTATTTACTTTTCTGTACTTAATTTAGAAAATACCAAAAACATATACCTATCCAACTATTCAAAACCTCTGCTTAAGTACTAAGTTATCCGAACGAGTTCTGTTTCAATTCTACCATCATGAGGAACGACCCTGGATCATCCTTACCACATACTAATATCAGGTATTCATACCTAGTAATTGTAAGTAGTTCGAAAGGTTTTGGCTCCCCCCGACTATTATAAATTTAAAGCCACTCTCCGATCGCCGGCCTCAAGCGTGAGGTCCACAACGACAGGGAAGCGATTTCCTAACTGACTGTTCGGGGTACGATCAGGTTTTTGGCACCGCTGCCGGGGATCGGTAGTACAATTCAGAGCTTGTTTAGACAAATTTAGTTTTTAAGCGATCCTTTTGGATTGGGATTCACCATCCCTATCCGAAGTTACTTTCTGCCCGTAGATTAGTGTAGTTAGATTAGATTAGCATAGTTTAAATTCCTTTCTCACCCCAACTTAAATTCTTAAACCTTTTTCATGTGCTGTCTTTTCTGAAAACTTGGGAAATGGCAACTCAAAAACAACTAAAAGATCAAATTGATAGTCTGGCTAAATCAATCCGAGATAGACGTAGGAGTGATGCCCACTTAGATAATGAATGTCAAAGGAATAGTATGATTTATTCGGATAACATAGGGTACTTAGATCCTAAATTACAATATCATTATGACCCTTATGCTTTCCAAACACATCAATACCACTACCGTATGAACCACTACCGTATGAAAGTTCTGACTTGAGAGATACGCCCATAGCTTATCTCAGCAGTAATGCTACTCCTTCACCTTCTTACAACCCACTTGAACAATTAATGAAAGAACAAGAAGACATGCTTAGAAGATGTACTGATAAGTTGTCTGAAATACAAACATTTTTTCCAAGTGAGAAGTAAGGAAATTAGGAATCAAGTTACAACTGACCATAAGCTGCAGGAAGATGAGAGGCACCCACACACCACATCTACACTTGAAACAGACTTTCATTCTCATAAGTTTGGTTGCAAAATTCCTTCACACCCTTCACCTACCCAATCTTCTAAATCCTCACTTCCACCCATTCTTAACCTATCTACATCCGAAACCAACGAGGAGTTCATTCTAGAGGAACTTTCCGAGTCATTGCAACTTGAAACTTCTGCCCGAAGTGACAAGTATGACTTGGTGGACGAAGAGATAGAATTAGAAAGCCCAAAGATGGAGATTTACACAGAAGACTTAGCTTCAGAAGGACCAGAGGAATGCACACCAACTCTGAGTAGTGATCTGATGCGACCCCATCCGTTAGTGTCGTTGGTGGTGTTGTAACGACTAAGGGGCGATCAGGGTGTTTTAAAATTTATTTTGCTCGGGGCCTAAACCTCCGAACTACCTACTGGTATTGGGTACAAATACCTAATACTAGTACATGGTAAGAATGATCAGGATCATCTCCAGATGGTCAAATTTGAAACAGAGCTTGTTTGGATAATTAAGTCTTTAAGAGGGTTCAGATAGTTGGTTTTGTTTTGTTTTTATCTAATTTAAACTACTAACAATGAAATTAAAAATAAGCTAGCTAGCACATATGGAACAACCAAGGATAGGGAAGACGTGGTTCACCATGACTTGGGATAGTATAATACCGGGATGGTGTTTATGATGGGGACACTTTCAGATTAATAGATTAACAGACTTTGGTGTAAACACTAGAACCCTACCAATTAAATTCCCGTTGGCGTGTCACTAGGAACTAGGTTATCTTGATTCTGATCGGAGCAATACACTAAACTCCCAATACTTACCTAGTTGAAAGATAAGCAACCTATCTTGGTGAACAACCGAGGTACATGAATAAAGCAGCGTATTGTCTCATAGGTCCGACCGTTCTTAACACCTAAGCTTATCTCGCGTTCTTCTAAATGTGTATCTAATTATTAACTTGCTATGTTTAAAGAACCAAATATGTAAGATCTAGGGGGTTCATGTATCTAAGTCACTAAGACTTTCCTTTCTAGACCTTGTTAATACTTTTCTTAAGCTCTAATTACTTTGATTTATGACCTAGACCTCTCCTTTTCAAACAGTTATACATCCCTGGATTATTCGCAGTTTGTCAAAACGTGTTTCATATGCAGACCATACCTTTCAGTAATAAACAGTGTACTTTACAGAGTAATTCCACGGCCTCTTACGTCTAACGTGCGGTCAGGAGTAATTGACAGTGAAAGTGGCATTCTAAACTAATTAAATAAAAAGCAGTGTAGAAATGTAAATCTAACATGTACAACGAATGGTTTCACTGTGTCTTACTTATTGCACGTCATGGGTACAGATAACTACTTACCATAATTAAGGTTCATGACTCCCTAATACCTAAGTTGTAGTCACGTGGATAAATAGAAAGGGTGCTCCATAAATTAGGTCTAGTGTCATATATTTGAACGATAACAAAGCATAATAGTTCCCATTCATATAAGTTTCTTTTTATAAATTTAAACTATGTTGGAATGAGTTGTTTTTACGATCCTATCAACTAACTAACGTAGAGTTGTCCGCAATCAGATAGAAGATATGTCACATGGATAGTAAACACAAACAATTACAATACACTGGAAGTTCTCCCAAATGTACTGAACACATCGGCCAACGACTACCCTCGAATCCTATTCCCCAATCTCGGTCGTCAGAGACGTCCGTATCATGGCATGGTCTATTGAATAAATAGTCGCATAAACAGGTTTTACCCTACCGGAATAAGTTGGGGCAGTCTGGTCATAAGCGGTTGGCCAAACATGTCATCATTCGTTCATAATATTATACTTAAACAGAAATTCATTTATCACATTTATAATATTGATCCGTAATATAACTACCTTTGGTCGTCCCAGACTTCCATACGTTTGCACTCCGCATAAAGCGTTTCCAGCACTATATCCGGGAACAGTCGAATAGGGGCCGTCATATTACTTTACAATATTTAATTTCATCCCATTATAACTATCTAAATCATGGCAAACATATAAGCAACTACTCGCATATCATGGCAATAGACATTTCTAATGTTAATAAATCGTAAACATCAAACAAGAACATTACAAATAATTAATAAAAGAAAGGATAGATATTACCCGTAATTATTGCGAGCAAAACGATGCTTATATTACTTCCGAATATTTCAAAGCGTTACATTGCTAAGCTAGCTACTACTAACTACTACATAATTAATCTCCTACTTATCTCTCACTAAATTAATTAAATTAGCTTAGAGAGAGAAAGTAGAGAGAAAAAGAAAATAAAAGCTAGAGAGAAATAAGAAAGATATGAATGGTGTGGAAGGTGTGTTTTTTCAAATGAACCTCATGCCTCCTATTTATAGGAGAGTTTTGGTGCATTTTAGCAAGTGGAAGCTCACAATAGCAAAAGGTGGAAAAGGTGGTGGCACCGGGTACGAAAAAGGTGAAAAAGGTGGTGCACCGGGTACACGAAAGGACCAAAAAGTGGGAACCGTGCAGGGGGGTGGCAGCCGGCGGCGGCCTGGTGGCTGGCCGGCGGCGGCTGGCTGCTACTCGCACCGGTTCGTCGCCTGTTGCCTCGTTTCTCGATTCATGCGTGTTTTCTTCGTTATGCATCCGTTTGTGTTGATTATTTTTGCGTTGGATTCATAAATCAAAAATGAAGCTTTTGATGAAAAGAAATCCCAAAAATATGTCTCCTATCTCCAGATATTGCGTATGAATCATTTGGATCTTCCAGCGGGCGTAAAATCTTCATTCTTTATCCGTTTTTGTTGATTCTTCTTCTGTTGGATTCGTAATTTGAAAATGAGCATCCTGGGTGAGATGGATGTTGATGATGGGCACTTTTTTCTTGAAATCTTGTTTTGATGCCTTGAATCTTCAAACGCGTGTGGAATCTTCATTTTTCATCTGTTTTGCTTGATTTTTATCGTGCAACCTTGTTTTGACCATCTTGGCATAATATTATTGATTTGTAATGTTTTTGAGTTAAAGTGCCAAGAATCGTTCTAGAATGAGAGAGATATCGGTAGTAAAAACATGACTTTTTACGTGATATCATGATCTCATCTCAATTCAAAATGATGTGGTTGATACTATCCCACAACAAGTTGTGGTTGATGATATCACACATATCCTTCTTGATGAATCACCCACTGATCTAGTTGAACCTTCTACCTTAGACCAGCCAGTTGCCCAAGTTGTCAATGAGAATTTTGCTACAAGATTGGAGACGTTAATGGACTATGTCCCACCTCCATGCCCAGAGTACAACATTATCATTGACCAAAAGACCATAGGAAGCAAGGAGGGATCTGCGTCATGGTTTCCCTTCAAACTATCTCTCCACCATATAATGTTTTATACATCATTGAGAGGTGAGGATTCCTTTGACCGACCCATCCAACCCAAGGAGGTATTAGAAGTTGAGAGATCTGTTATACCTCCGGTAGAACCATTTCCTCACTTTGAACCATCTCCTTATATTGGACATACCCTAGCCTTAACCTACTTTAAACTTTTACGTATGTACCAAAATTACCCCTTGTGTCTACTGATGGATGCAAGGAAACCCCTAGGATTTCCTGATAAGTAGTGCTAGAGTCAAGCTAGTGACTCAAACAAAAACAAGCGCTTCTCGGGAGGCAACCCGTGTCTAGCGTAGTTTTAATAGTAGTTAATTTAGGATGAGTCGTAAGCTAACCAAATAAGTAGAGAATGATCCCTAAAATGAGTGTTCCAAGTTTTCTTTATTTTTATGAACAAAAAGGATGGTTTGCGAAATTACTTCATTGAAATTTTTGTCAAAACCTTAAAACTTCCTACTCCCACTTGTTTGAACTTTATTGCAAAATCCAGTTTTTACCATTATCTAAGATCGCAAGTCCTGTATCCCTTTCACTCTCATGGAAACCTACTAGGAGTTAGGAGCATTAGTCATACCCACTGGCATGTTTCGAGTATTTGAGGTACTTACATACTTACATATGTGTATTATGCTTGAACTCGTTTAAAAATGTGTACTTTGGATATCTCTATTCTTGGCTACCTGATTCAACTAATAATACTAGTATTTCCATATCTGCTACGGTGAAGTTTTAGGCAACTAACACTTTTAGTGAGAGATTAGACTCCAAGTCATATACTGGTTTGTTTCATCTTCAAAGTACTCACTTTGATAGTCTTTTCGCAAACCAGTGAATCTCTGATTTGGAGGATAATCACTTGTTTGTTAGATCACGTTTACTTGTTCTACTTGTACAAATGCCTAACAAGCAGGGATTGACGCCTATGGATAAAGAATCTTTGAGAAGGATGGAAAGGCAACAAGGGGAGCTTACAGTTTATTAAATTTGGAAATCTTTGGAGCATTACCTTGCAGGGGAAGAGATGGTGCTTTCAGACACATATATGATTTCTAGTTGTCTATGACTAGTTCATCAAGGAGAGGCCTTCACTCTTCCAGTATCCGAAGGACGCCATCACTTTGCTTTATTTTCTACAATCTATCCAAGTTGAGGTCTCGACTATAACAGCAGCGCTTCTCAGGAGGCAACCCGTGCAATAAGACGTGTTGATAAGTTGTGTATTGATAAGTGAAGATAAATCTCTGAATATCCTTCACACTTGGATATACCTCAAAATATTTTAAAGCCATAACTCATCTTTTGCAAAAAAATCACTTGTCTTAGATAAATAGGAAACACTTTTCAAAAATTAGTTCATATGTTTCGAGCATTTGAGGTACTTGCATACTACTTTTATGCATTATGCTCGAACTCGTTTAAGAACACATGTTCTACAAATGTTTTGTAATAGAAAACATCTTTTCATTCTGGGACAGTGATTCTTTGTCATTGCAAAAATATGGAGTTAAAAGGTATATCCAACGTGTTCACACTTAAGAGATTGATTCACAAATGATGGTTGAAATGGGAGGCGAAGCCCGTATTTATAGGCAATCCCCCTAACAGCCGAATAATCCTCATGGAGCTGCAGCAAAAGAAAGACTTTTCTTATCGTCACATATTCAGACCTTCAACTTTTAGCTATCTGGGGAGTTTCTTCATCCTTTCTCCGTTTTTATCATTTTGCTTTACTTAGTACTGTTAATTAATCAAAGTAATCTATACCATATCCTAAGCTTATCACTAAGTGTGGGATTCCAGCCCAAAACAAACACTTCAGAAACATTTTCTTATATGTTTAAACTCTAAGTGTGGGATTTTACTTCCAGTAAAATCTCCACTAAAAAGAACATTAGGGACAATATTCCTCTAAGTGTGGGATAGCGGTATAGAATACCTTAGATAGATTTTTGTGTCCAAATAGCAACTCATAAAATGTTCATCACTTTAAAAATTGATCAAATTTTTTAAAATTTTTGCATAAAACAAAGAAAAGCATGAGCTTAACTTCGACAGTAGATAGCTACTCATTCAGTTAGCTCTGCTATTTCTTTGAATTTTAATATTTCTAACAGGAGCCATTTTAAATATGAGTAAGTTATTTTGGAAAGTAGTGTAAATAAGGTAGAAATTTCTCAAATGAAGAAATGATAATCTTAGGAGTAGCGCATGATTAAGCACATACAACCCATATTAATTGCAGTGAGGTATCTTGAGCCTATATAAGCATTCATTTTAAATGCTTCACTATTCATTTGTTGTGTGTGCCAATGTATGCATTTCTGAATTAGAACTTGCTCTTGGTATGCATTTCGAGACCATATTGGTGAGTACCGTACACGGTATAGGTGCAATTAGATGACTTTGACATTCCCTAGGAAATAAACCCATTTTCTCATATCTCATCAAGCTTAACCTTGCCGATACTCATTTTCAGTATCGATGATCCGCTTAGTAAACCCTGTTGAGCCTTAACCTTTTCGTTTCTTGAAAACCCAAGCTTTAAAACCCACTCACTTCCATACCCACCAAAACCTTATCTTGGAATTTTAAATTTTTGAAAAATGCTATTTAGGTATTCTTTTTGCTTTCACTCAAAAATCATAAATCTTGTGTTTTACTCAAAGTTTCTCGTGTGCGTTTCAAGAATTAAAATCTCAAAAATATCAAGAAAGTCTGAAGGTGTGAAAAATTGACACCAAGTAAAATTTGAAATGTCAAGAGATTAAAAAAAATGAAAGTAAGAAAGGATATCAAAAGGCAGAAAAAAAAATCTCTTAGAATCTCCTTGGAAAAGAAATTCTAAGACAAAAATATGTCATAGAAATAAAGCTAAGTGCTTCAAATCTCCCGAAAACTCCGATCTCTGAAAGATATAATCTTCCATGTGTTTTCAAAAAGATAGAAGTCAAAATAGCTATCTTTCTTCCTTTCCGTTATCCGTTTCCGTTTTCATTAAAAAGTATCTCTAAATAAAGTTTTTCATGAGTTTAAAAGTCCTAAGATAAGCATAACCCTTCAACCCTATCTATACCCCTACCTATACCCCTTTAACCCTCACTTCACATAAAAACCCGATTAATGTGTTGGGATAATTAGCACCGTCCTCACCTAAGTGGTGGAGATTTGATTCTCGATCAAGCGTATGATGATGAATGCTGCATGCCTGGCTTTTGAGCGATTCGTTTTTTAGAATGATAGGAAACCCGATACACTTATGAGTGAATTGAGTGATCACCTGGTGAGATTGCCTAAGTCATGTGTATACCAAAGATCACGAGAATCAGAAGCATGCCCAAAGATATTCATTTCTTATTTCTGGAACAAATATCTTATTTGTCTCGATTTTCTGAAACAAGTTACTTGTATGAGGAATGGTTGTTCTAAGAAATATTTTAATTCGCAAAAATCGGACCTAAAACATCTTTTTAAAGTGAGGATAGTTGAAGTATTGCTTGAGGACAAGCAATGTCTAAGTGTGGGATATTTGATTTGACATAAAAAGTCACATTTTTGCGTACATAATTCCCACCTTTTTAGCCCTAAAATGGATGAAATCATTCAGTATCAATACTTTTTCACCATAATTCATTATTAAGGCTAAAAATAAGGCATTGCTTCAAAAATCAAGTAAAATGGCTAAATAACGTACAAAACAAAGCATAAACGATACGGTCACGTTCTACGAACACTTTTTAGCATATTACATTGAAACTATTCTTTGATTAGTTCATAATGATCTTCAGGTAATTACGATCACGTGAATATAAAGAACGCTGAAAACGGATCAAGAATGAAGAAGTTATGGCCAAACGAAGTTCGACCAGTGCAAAAGACTTACGATCCAGCACACAAGACCACGGACCAAGGGGATACCACCCCATAGGGGCCGTATACACCCCCTTAGGGGCCGTATACCCCCCTTATGGGGCTGTATACCCCCCCTTATGGGGCCGTATACCCCCTATTTAGGGCCGTATACCCCTTGTAGGGGTGGTATACCCCCTCTATGGTGCCGGATACGCCCCGTTTGCTATCGAATATGCCCTATTTGCTACCGAATATGCCCTATTTGCTACCAAATACGCCCTATTTGGTGTCGAATATGCCCCTGTTGGTGTCAAATTTCATAGCTCGGGGGTGTATTTCAGTGTCAAACTGGAGCGAGGGTGTTAAGTGTAAAATCGTATCTTGGAAGCCTATAAATTGGGGCTTAAACTCCTCATTTCTCATAATTCAACTCACTAAACAATTCACTGTCACTTTTACACACTCTTGTAATTTTCTTTCTTAGTTAGTTAGTTTCTCTCTCTAACTTCTCTCTCTAGAGAAGTTAGAGAGTAGTTAGTGGGTAGCTAGTAGATTAGAGTAGAGATTAGCTTCTATAATCAATGAGTATTAGTGTTCAAGCTTTTATTCAAGGATTTCAAGTTCTATTATCTTGTTACGCTGCTCTATTATCCGGTGATATCTATTCCCTTATACTGTTATTATGTTTGATTTATCCATGCGTAATATTATGGTATGTGCTTTACTTATTGCCATGTTTATTGAGTAGTGTAATATTGTGATTGTTGAAATGTAGATATTTAGGAGTAGGGATGATGTTAAATTAATCTTTAATTAAATATGTGATTGGAAGTTATTATGCTATGTATCAGGTTAAACTTTTCAAGGGGTAGATCTAAACCACCCAATCCACCCTTTCAAGCTTTCGCGTGGCTATTACTTTAGTATTAGGACTTAGCTAACCCTAGTATCGATAGATAGTTATCTGTGTTTTTGTATGAAGCTGTGGACATGCTGTTAAACGTCCTAGTACTTAGTATAGCACTGGAAACACCGCTGGTGGAGTACAAATGCGTGGAAGCTACGGACCGGTCGTAAGCATATGAGACCGTGGATACCTGGTAGTCACCCTTCCTGAACATGGTCTAGGTATATATAAAAGTTGTGGAACTGCTGAAAAACGTAGCATACACCGTGAAACGAACCTAGGGATGAACGTTTGATCGCAAAGGTGGGTCTACACCTTGACAGAAGTATTTGTGCTCCTCGATTAAATCTAAGGGATCTTGAAAAGAAAGCAAACATTCAGCTATAGTGTAGGATGCTTAAACCCCTTGATCCAACATAACTGACAGTTTAACATACATTAGCAAGCAATAGTACGACCCTTAATAAAATCAATTAGAATTAGGTGTTAAGAAAGGTCAGAAATTAAATATCGGTCTGTTGCCTTATTCATGCACCCATGAGTTAACTCCAAGATGGGTCACTAGTCCTCATCGGACAGTGTTGGGAGATTGAGCAGCCTGATCTGATCAGACCCATGATAACCTAGTATTCAGTGACATGCGACTTAGGTTCTACACTTAAAATCGTAGGATACTAGTGTTGACACCAAACCTCTGTTAATTTTATTAAAGGAAAGTCTCCAATCATCTTTTATAATGAACATCATCCCGAAACCTGAATATTGAAACTTCGGCAATCACAATCTCTATCTATCTGCTTACCCTATCCATAGTTTAGTATTTACTTTTCTGTACTTAATTTAGAAAATACCAAAAACAAATACCTATCCAACTATTCAAAACCTCTGCTTAAGTACTAAGTTATCCGAACGAGTTCTGTTTCAATTCTACCGTCGTGAGGAAGTACCATGGATAATCCTTACCACATACTAATATCAGGTATTCGTACCTAGTAATAGTAAGTAGTTTGGAAGGTTTTGGCTCCCCCCGACTATTATAAATTTAAAACCACCCTCCGATCGCCGGCCTCAAGCGTGAGGTCCACAACGACAGGGAAGCGATTTCCTGATCGACTGTTCGGGGCACGATCAAGGAGATAGGCTATTATGCTAACAATATCAACTCTTTCCAAATCATGACGTGTTTATTGAAACTTTTGTTTAAGTACTTTTAATTAACAGGGAAAAAAAAGTATCTCTCACTACAAGAAAAAGTAGAAAAGGCAACGGAGACTTTTAGCGATGACATAAGTCGTGGCTAAAAGCCACTAAACGACAAACAATATTTGCTTTTTGACCAACCCGATTACACTGTTTGACTTTTACTATAGCGACGACACTAGCGACGACAAGATTGTCACTAAAGATATATTATTTTATTTTTCATTTATCTTTCGTGGCTCCAAAATAAAAAAATTCCCAGCACTCTACAGCGGCGACTTATAGCGGCGACATGTCGTGGCTATTGTTTTTTTTTTTTTTTTTTGCGCCAAAGAAAAAATTTCTCGGACACGCTGCGGCTGCGACATACAGCGACGACAAGTCGTGGCTACTTTTTTTTTTTCCATTTTGGCTCGAAAGTAAAATTTTCCCAGTAACCGAAAGAAATAATTGTATTTTATCACCTCAAAGTCTATTTTAGTTTGTGATATCGTAAGGCGTTTACATTATACATGTCCACGTATTAAGGTTAGCGTATATGGTTTAGTGTTTACACGTATTGGGGTTAATGTTTAGGGTTTAGGGTCTAAACGCTAACCTATAAACTTTAGTATGATAAATGAATGTAGAACACTAAAAATAATTATTAGGTAGTTAGGTTGTTTAGGGTTTCGGATTACCAAGTTCATAATCTTCGACGGATCATTACATATAATTCAAGCGATTTAAATATATGAAACAAGTATAGTAGTGGTCGATCGAAATAAATCATTGTAGTTCATCGCCTCAATGACTATTTATGTTTGTGATATCCTAAGGCGTATACATTATACCAGTCCACATATTACGGTTAACATTTACGGTTTACAGTTTACACGTATTACGATTAATATTTAGCGCCCTAAACCCTAACCCATAAACTTTTGTATGATTATAGATGAATGTATATCATTAATGAAAAATAATTATTAGGTAGTCAGGTTGTTTTGTGTTTAGGATTATCAAGTTATGTAATGATCTTCGACGGATCATTACATTTAATTCAAACATGTTAAATATATGAAGCAAGTGTATTAGTGGTCGACTGAAAGAAATCATTATAGTTATCACCTCAAATACTATTTAAGTTTTTGGTATCCTAAAGGCGTATGTTTACACTAAAGTAACGTGGGTCGATTTATCAACCATAGTTGTTCAACGAACCTAAAGGCGTTTACGCTACAAGTTCAGCCATTAAGACGTCAACACTCTTCGAACATTTGAATGATCAAGATAAACCCTAGCATGTTTTATTTGCACGACTCTCAATATGTCTTTATGATTTAAAGAAAAAGTTGTGGACAATAGAATATCAATCTAAACGAAATTAATATCGTAACGTGACTTGGTTTATATCATCACATGATAAATGCAAACAATATTTAAGTGTAGTTGTTATTGAAATTACCTTAAAATATAATAGCACATAAAGCACTTAAATTTGTTTAATGATATTAGTATTAATACGATTTAGTAGTACGATATACTTTATATTTTAATTAAGATTTAATCAAACAAAATTCAAACACTATTTATTAATTAATTTACATTTTAATTAAATTTAACTACACAATAATATTTTTAACCAATTAAAGCATAATTAAGTAATAAGTTTTAAATATAACTTATATTTGATTTGTTTATAATTTTATTGTTATTTTACCAAACATTACACATTATACAAACACTGATTTTTTTATTATGAGAACATAGTTTTTCCCCAAAAAACCCTCCAAAAAAATCCCTTCAAAAATTTTATTTTCCCGGGCCCATTTTTAGGGACGACCCGATTAGACCCGATCAGAGCTGTAGCCACACCCACCTGCACAAAAAAAAAAAAGAAGCTTACTTCTTCATATACTCATCGTCTCCCATCTTGCACCATCCATCACTCCTCACACCCTTTCACTACCAGCTAAACCACACCATGATCACTACTGATCTCCACCTCCCACCACCGACCTGAGCACCTCACATAGTCACACCCACCTGCTAATCACCTCCGCTAAACAACCTTTTCCCCACCACCGAGACCACCACCTGCTTCCACCCACTCGCCTTCACTCCCTCCGGCTCACACCACCACCAATCCACCACCGCCGCCGTCTGTGCTCCACCCAGATCCAGCTCACACCACCATCACCATAGTTAATCACCACCACTACAGGTTTGCCCCTAAAATTGCTAGGTTGTATATTTTTTAAATTGATTTATATAGTAAATAAATAAGTGATTAATTGCTGATGTACGCTGATATTAGTTTAATGGACTTTTAATTTTATATTTGGCTCTTAATTAGCTGCAGTAGTATTCAATTGAGAATGAACCGACTGTTCGAAAAAAATTGAGAATGAAACAAATGATTTTGTTGGGGTCTTGGTTTGTCTTTTATGTATGTAATTGATGGTTTGGTCAAAGGTAAATGTAAAGGTGTGTTGGTATTTGTCTGCTAGCTTGCTGCCTTATTCTACTTCGATGAAAAAAAAGAACAGATTATGATATATAGTCAACACATACTTTATTACTTTATGCAATTTTTAATTACTTTGTTAATTTTTAATTGTTAGATTGATAATGATGACAACTTTATCGTTAAAGTGTATGTAACATGTAATTGTTAAAATCTGTAAAATTGTTAAAGTCTATGGTTTGGTCAAAGGTATTTGTGTTTACAGTATGTATAAAATGTATGACTTTGTTAATCTATATAATTTAGTTAATTGTTAAAGTATGTATTCTTTACAAACTCAAGAAATCCACAAACTTTTAAATGATTTGTACCGCAATGTGAATTGAAAAATAAATTCCACAGTTATGACAATTGATAAGAGTTGTACTAAAGTTAGAAATCGTGTTTCCGTTGAGTTTACAAATGGTCTTGACGCATTCATTGAGAGGTGTAAGAACCATTTGAGTCCAGATGGTGAATGTCGTTGCCCATGTGAAAAATGTGATAATCGTAGATGGGGTACACCTGATCTTCTTTATAGTCACATACAACGTCGTGGGTTTAGCGAAGCCTATAAGACGTGGAGGTATCATGGTGAACAATTAGAGGTGCCAATAGTACAAGAGACATATGATAAATCAAATGAGATGGTTGATGTCGTAAACGATGTTCATTAGGGGAATATTGGCAAAGAACACAACATGAATAGTGATGAGACTAGTAATGAGCCAACTGAAGGTCCGAGTGCATTACATGAATAGTGATAAGACTAGTAATGAGCCAACTGAAGGTCTGAGTCCAAACTCGAGATGTTGCTACAAACACTTTCTTCAAAATGCGTGCTATGCTTTTATGGACCATTAATGATTTTCCTGCTCGCAGTAGTTTGTCTGGTTGGAGTGGTCAAGGCTACAAAGCATGCCCTACATGTAATGAGGACACTCCATCTACTCGTGTGCTAGGGAAAACTGCTTATGTTGGTCATCGAAGATTCCTACACTCGAATCATGCTTGGAGGAGTAGCAAAATGTTCGATGGTAAGATCGAAAGACTCGCCATCCTAGAAAATTCAGTGATGATGCAATCTTGTAAGTCCCTAGTTCTAGGATCGATAACTTCGTAATTTGTAATATTAAGGTGCGGAATTCCTTAATATATCGTTATCTTACGATAACGAATAAGTTGCGTTTAGGTTTACTAATACTTAGCTTTAAACGATAAACCGTCAAAGCCTAGTCTTTAGAATACGTTTTTCTCTGGATTACTGAGTTCGCAGGTTTGCAAAAAATCGAATGGCAAAAGTTATCATTTAATTCAAACCGAATCAAATACATATACCGAGTTCACCTCGCAGGTCATGGTCCTGCGAGTCTAACTCAACTCGCAGCCCAAGCCCAACTTGGCTTTGGTTCGCTATACATTGCGAGTTCAGATCTCATCTCGCATCGCAATGCCTTGCGACTTGAGATCTCGACTCGCTATATGTGACAATCCTCAAATTAGGGTACTAATTTTTACCTAATTACATGCATTACCTAGAGTAATTCCCTGATTAGTGAATTCAAAACGATTTTTATGTGTTAAGTTTTGTGAAACTTACTATGTTTTTCAGGGAATTAGGACTCAGGTACTACGCATGCATAAAAGGACGTAAGCAACCCAGACTGTTTAGGATGCCACTTTTGGGACACTTGGATTTCTTCTGTATTACCAATCTCATTGGTTATACTTACGAAATCCCACTTTTATAAACTTGTATTTATTAAAACTTATGTTGTTCTACAACACTACTACTTGTACAACTTTACAAGTTGTACTCTTTTGTAATAACTTTAACTTTGGCATCTTAAATATATATGTTCTGTATGATCATATGCTCTGATACAGTGAATGCACTATTGTAACGTCATCACCCCCGCTGTTTTAACTATTATTAAAATGCTTCTGCTAATTAACTAAAGCTTCCGCTAAACCATTAATAGACACGATTACCGATTTTGGGGGTGTGACAGACTTGGTATAAGAGCCATTGGTTATAGAGAACTAGAAGTCTTTAAGCGACTGAAAATCTTAGAGACCTAGACTATAGCCTTGGCTAACACATTTCTGCATTCATACTTTGCATACGTCTAACACGACACACACAATTGCCTTTGTCACAGTTATGTCTAGGCAGTTTCCGATCTACATCTCAGAGTCAGAGGAGGATCCTGACTATGCTAGTGATGACCCTTCTGAGGAGGTCTACCCACCCACATTTCCTAGAGCTACTTCAGATGGCACTATAGGCACTCCACCATCACCACCCACTGATCCCACTACTCGTATGCTAGGATCTACTTTCATGGCGACTCGCCATGTTGGAGAGTCTTCACGTGGGCCTGGATTGTGTAGGACTGCTAGGATGAGCGTTAGATCCCCACCTGTAGGACCCTTGGCACCTCGTGACAAGGATCCGATGACTGAGGAGAGAGAGATACCTTGTGATCAGCAGTCATTACAGAGGACTAGAGTCCCGCATCTTGACTGGATGCCGCGTATACTACGCTACTGGAGGACACTTGAGAGGATTCCTTCCACTTTCGAGACTGGGGAGTCATCTCACTCATCGACCCCCTTACATCTGACTGAGGAGCCTCTGGAGCTCACTATCCCTACTGTAGTGGCAGTTGTCCGTACCCTTCTTGGATTTCATTATGGTACGCAGGATTCTATTAGAGAGTTGCACAGTGATGCCTCTCGACTGGACGGTGATGTGCTTACTATCTATGGACGTCTTGCCACTTCTGAGGTACACATTGAGATGGATCGAGAGTCCGCCGATGCGACTAGGGCACGTCTGATTAGGCTTGAGAGACGTCTGGGGATAGTAGGTTCTGCAGTTGGAGTTTGTGTACTGATGGCAGCTGTTAGGATGGTTGTAGGGATGTTTCTAGCATATTTCTATTAGATTCACCATGTCAGGATGGTATCTATGATGTATTAGGATTGTAGCTATGACGTAGTAGGGCAAAACTTTTGACTAGATGGATGTATAGGTTAAATCCATCACATTTTGTTGATCATGTTTGATCTGATGGGTGTATTTTCTCTTTATTGTAAATCCCATCCTTGTACAAAACTTATGTAACACCTTTTGACTTATATATGATATGTAACTTATGTTTAGTTTATGTCACTGTGTACACTGTGAGTGATATCAATTGGTGATTGATTATCATACTATGTCTATATTTATCACATACCTTATGAGTGATGATTTGATTAGGGTATCTTACGAGTGTTTCTTGTGTGTGATTAGGACTGAATCATGCCGCCTAAGCGTAGGAATACCCGGAACGTCCGAAGAAACCCTTCACCACCTCCTGCTGTTGAGGAAACGACTGAACAAATGGTCAACCGAAGGATTGCTGAAGCACTTGCTCAGTATGATACGGACCGAAACCGTAGCGACAGGGTCAGCGGTAGCAGAAATACCGAACCTGTTGTATCCGACGGTAACCCTGAGAGTACCCAAAGAGGATGTTCATACAAAACATTCCTAGCTTGCAAACCGAGCCACTTTCGTGGTACTGAGGGTGCTATTGGAATCATCCATTGGATAGAGAAAATGGAGTCTGTGCTAGATATTAGCAACTGCGCTTGTGATTGCATGGTAAAGTATGCTACCTGCACATTTTCTGATAAGGCATTGACATGGTGGAATAGCCAAATTCAAGCTCTTGGACGTGCAACCGCCCACTCGATGACTTGGGAAACTTTAAAAACCATGGTTGTGGAAGAATTTTGTCCCCGCAGTGAGCTGCAGAAGATTGAGACTGAGCTCTGGGACATTACTATGGTTGGTACTGATATCACTGGATATACCACCAGATTTCAAGAACTGGCACGCCTTGTACCACACATGGTCACACCTGAGTACAAGTGCACAGAGAGGTATATCTGGGGATTAGTACCACAGATTAGAAGCTTGGTGACTTCTTCTAATCCTGCCACCTTTAAGAGTGCTGTAGAACTAGCACAGCGCTTGACAGAGGAAGCAATCCGAATGGGAACCCTTACTAGGAAAGCTGCTTCGGGAAAGGTTGAATCCAGCAGTGCTGATGCTGGAAAGGGAAAACGTAAGTGGAATGACCGTCAAGGTCAACAGAACAAGAAACCGACCGGAACCACGAAAGCTTACCTTGCCACGACTGCTGAACAAAAGACTTACTTGGGGAACAAGCCCAAGTGCGGCAAGTGTGAACGTCACCATGATGGTGATTGTATCTTCTGTGGGAATTGCAAACGCTGGGGGCATCTGGCCCAATACTGTAGATCGAACCCTACTACTCAAACAAATAGGGATCGACCAGCTAATGGATGTTTCGAATGTGGCGAGCAAGGTCATTTCCGAAACAAGTGCCCTAAACTAAACCGCGGCAACCAAAACAATCAGAACCACAATGCAAACCCGAACAGCAACAACCGTGGTAACACCAACAACCAACCAGCTCGAGGTCGTGCGTTTGTCATTGGAGCACAAGAGGCACGCCAGGACCCCAACACTGTCACTGGTACGTTCCTAGTTAACAATCATTATGCCTCTGTGTTATTTGATTCAGGCGCCGATTTGAGCTTTGTGTCTACGGAATTTAGACCACTATTAGACATTAGGTCCTGTAAACTAGACAATAAGTACACTTTAGAACTAGCCGATGGTAGGTTGATTGAATCAGGAGAAATAGTACCAGGATGTACTCTAACATTGGAGAGTCATTCTTTCAAAATAGACTTACTACCGGTTGAGTTGGGAAGCTTTGACATCGTAGTCGGTATGGACTGGTTGTCGAAGAATCATGCAGAGATTGTTTGTTTTGATAAAATGGTACGCTTACCATTGAGAACTGGAGAAACCTTGGTGATACAAGGAGATAAGAGGACGAGTGCCGTTAAAGTAATCAATTGCTTAAAGGCCACTAAGTATCTCCGGAAGGGATACCAAGCGTTTTTGGCACATGTTGTAGAAAAGAGACCCGAGGAGCAAAATTTAAGTGATATACCTGTAGTGCGAGACTATCCGGGAGTGTTTCCTGATGATCTGCCAGGATTACCACCTCCGCGACAAGTCGAGTTTCGCATCGATCTGGTGCCAGGAGCCGCACCAATCGCTCGCTCACCTTATCGTCTAGCTCCATCAGAAATGCAAGTACTGTTTACACAGTTGCAGGAGCTCTTAGATTTAGGATTCATCCGACCGAGCTTTTCACCTTGGGGAGCTCCAGTTTTGTTTGTTAAGAAAAAGGATGGATCTATGCGGATGTGTATTGACTACCGAGAGCTGAATAAGGTAACTATTAAGAACCGATACCCGTTACCTCGCATAGATGATCTGTTTGATCAGTTACAAGGATCGAGTTACTACTCGAAGATCGATCTGCGTTCTGGTTATCATCAACTGAAGGTACGAGAAGAGGATGTACCGAAGACCGCGTTTAGGACTCGTTATGGTCATTATGAGTTCCTAGTCATGCCGTTTGGATTGACTAACGCGCCTGCAGTATTCATGGATCTCATGAACCGAGTGTGCAAACCTTACCTTGATAAGTTTGTCATTGTGTTCATTGATGACATCTTGATTTACTCGAACACGAAAGAGGATCACGAACAACACTTGAAACTTATCCTCCAACTACTCGAGAATGAGAAGCAGTATGCTAAGTTCTCCAAATGCGAATTTTGGATTAGAGAGGTTAATTTCCTTGGTCACGTGATAAATGATAAAGGAATTCATGTGGAACCATCCAAAATAGAGGCGATCAAAAACTGGGAAGCTCCAAGAACCCCAACCGAGATTCGACAATTTCTTGGTCTGGCTGGCTATTACCGTCGATTTATCGAAAACTTTTCTAAGATAGCCCAGTCACTCACCACCTTAACTCAGAAGGATAAGAAATTCGAATGGGGAGAGAAACAAGAAAGAGCCTTCCAACTGTTAAAACAGAAGTTGAGCACCGCACCAATCCTATCTTTACCCGAGGGAACAGAGAACTTCATAGTTTACTGTGATGCCTCACATCAAGGATTAGGTTGTGTTCTCATGCAAAACGACAAAGTTATTGCTTATGCATCTCGTCAATTGAAGATTCACGAGAAGAATTATACAACTCATGACTTAGAGTTGGGAGCAGTCGTTTTTGCACTGAAGATTTGGAGACATTACCTATACGGTACAAAGTGTACGATCTTCACCGACCACAAGAGTCTACAACACATATTCGACCAGAAAGAGCTAAACATGAGACAAAGACGTTGGGTCGAATTGCTGAACGATTACGACTGTGAGATTAAGTATCATCCGGGCAAGGCTAATGTAGTAGCGGATGCCCTGAGTCGTAAAGAGAACGTTAAACCTCGTAGAGTTCGAGCTTTGGTATTGACAATCCACTCGAATCTCATTACTCAAATTCGTGACGCGCAACGAATAGCTTTCACCGCCGAGCGCATGAAAGACGAATCCCTGAAGGGAATGGAGAAACAGCTCGAAACAAAAGAAAATGGAGTTTTATACTTCATAAATCGAATTTGGATACCGTGCGATGATGAACTACGAAAACTAATTTTGGACGAAGCTCACAAGTCCAACTACTCAATTCATCCTGGTGCAGATAAGATGTACCAAGACGTGAAAGGTTTCTATTGGTGGCCTAACATGAAAAGAGACATCGCTACTTATGTCAGCAAGTGTCTAACTTGTTCAAAGGTCAAGGTTGAGTATCAAAAACCTTCAGGACTTTTGCAACAACCAGAGATGCCACAATGGAAATGGGAGCACATAACGATGGATTTCATCACAAAGCTACCAAAGACATCAACTGGAGTTGATTCAATATGGGTGATTGTTGACCGACTGAAGAAATCAGCCCACTTCCTTGCTATCAAAGAGAATGACAAACTAGAGAAACTGGCAAGGATCTATGTGAAAGAGATCGTTTCTCGACACGGTGTGCCAATATCCATTATCTCTGATAGAGATAGCAGATTTACATCTCGCTTCTGGCAGTCACTACAACAGGCTTTAGGTACTCGACTTGACATGAGTACAGCCTACCATCCACAAACCGACGGTCAAAGCGAACGAACGATTCAAACGCTCGAGGACTTGTTGCGAGCGTGTGTGATCGACTTTGGAGGAAACTGGGATACTCATCTCCCATTAGCCGAATTTTCCTATAACAACAGTTATCAAACCAGCATACAGATGGCTCCATTTGAAGCACTGTATGGACGCAAATGCCGATCACCACTCTGTTGGGCAGAGTTGGGTGACAGACAACTATCCGGACCTGAGATTGTCCAAGAAACCACGGACAAGATATCTCAAGTACTCAATCGATTGAAAGCGGCGCGTGACAGACAAAAGAGTTACGCCGATAACCGCCGTAAACCATTAGAATTTCAAGTAGGTGACAAAGTCCTACTCAAAGTATCGCCCTGGAAGGGGATAGCACGATTTGGCAAGCGAGGAAAGCTAAACCCGCGATATATTGGACCTTTTGAAATCCTTGCGAGGATTGGTCCTGTCGCTTACAAACTCAAACTGCCGCAAGAGCTTAGTAACATTCATGACACTTTTCACGTCAGTAATCTTAAAAAGTGTCTGTCGGACGAAACACTCATCATTCCTCCCGACGAGGTCTTTATTGACTCAAAACTAAATTTTGTGGAGGAACCCATCGAAATAATTGACCGCAAAACTCACAAACTCCGACGTAGTCGGATCAAGCTCGTCAAGGTTCGTTGGAACTCGAAGCGCGGTCCTGAGTCTACTTGGGAACGCGAGGATGAGATGCGAAAGAAATACCCTCAACTTTTCGAAAACGTGACCGAGACTCACGACTCAACTTAAATCTCGGGACGAGATTTCGCTAACGGGGGGAGAATGTGACAATCCTCAAATTAGGGTACTAATTTTTACCTAATTACATGCATTACCTAGAGTAATTCCCTGATTAGTGAATTCAAAACGATTTTTATGTGTTAAGTTTTGTGAAACTTACTATGTTTTTCAGGGAATTAAGACTCAGGTACTACGCATGCATAAAAGGACGTAAGCAACCCAGACTGTTTAGGATGCCACTTTTGGGACACTTGGATTTCTTCTGTATTACCAATCTCATTGGTTATACTTACGAAATCCCACTTTTATAAACTTGTATTTATTAAAACTTATGTTGTTCTACAACACTACTACTTGTACGACTTTACAAGTTGTACTCTTTTGTAATAACTTTAACTTTGGCATCTTAAATATATATGTTCTGTATGATCATATGCTCTGATACAGTGAATGCACTATTGTAACGTCATCACCCCCGCTGTTTTAACTATTATTAAAATGCTTCCGCTAATTAACTAAAGCTTCCGCTAAACCATTAATAGACACGATTACCGATTTTGGGGGTGTGACACTATACATGTTTATTTCATTTCCGATATTCGACTAACACTTTAATATACTAATATATTTAACGAATATTAATAACAAAACAAATATTCATTTACAAATCTAAACCAATATACAAACGAGATAACAATTACACTAGTCATATCACAAGCTAGATCTGTTGTCACAAACTATGTCTCAACAGACCCCCCCCCCCTTTGACAATAGCTCTAGTGTCTTTATCTTCAAGTTGTCTTTGGTCTTCATTTGTAAATCTTACTACCTGCATAGATCTTCATCTTCATACAAGTCTTAATCATCATTTGATAATCTAGCGATATGTCACCCCATCCTTCAGTACAAGGGATTCTATTTTCATTTAACTTCCTTCTTTGACATATTCATTAGGTGAAGATGATCATAGACTTTGAAGATTTCATGTTCACCACCTTCAACTTCATCATCAGCTTCAACCATGACAGCTTCTCCAGTTTCTGAATCCACATGCTAACTTTTCATATTTCCCAGAATATCCTGTGGCATTGTTTTCAGTGGAATCTGCTGAACACACTTGACAACTGGATAAACTTTCTTTCTTCTTCTCCTACCATTCCTTTGACTTCTTCTCCTACCAGTCCTTTAATTCTTCAAAGATAATCTAGCCAAGTCTCGAATCTCATACTTAGGTAGAGAACTGAACACTGCAAGCTTTCGCTCAAAATATTGAACTTCGTCAAACCTTTTAATTGCGTTTTCCTGTGATATCAACCTCCAAAACTCCAACCCTTTTCTTCTTTATTTTCTCTAAAGGTCTGAATATTGGATTATCTTTATGCTTATCAGGAATCTCTTCTTCAAAATCGGTTGAGTCATCGATATCTTCATCTACATCAACAACTTTAGGACCTTCTTCATCTTCAATCACAATCTCTATTCTAGATGGGCTCACATGGTGTTCATCTATATTTGCATCTAAATCTACACCCATGTCTAGCTCTATCTCAGAAACAGCAGTCCAATCTTCAGGTGGTTGAAATTCTCCTTCTTCTAAATCATGATTAATATCTTCATCTATCTCATCTAGAAAATGATCTTCTGAATCTGATAGATCAAGCATTTCAATCCCTAAAAAACACAAACACAAATAACTATTAACAATCTAAATTCCTTCATTGATTTCCCTGAATCAATTTAAGAATTTATTTATTAATCCTTTTGTGTAATTAGTCCATAACATAAACACAATTAATAACTTATAAATCTTTTATTGATTACCCTGAATCAATCTAATATTTCTTAAGTCTTTTATAAAACACTTAACAAATATTAATTAAACTTAAACTCTAATATTTTGTGTATAAACACCAAATATTTAAGTTTACAATTAATTTACTTATATAATTCCAAGACTTAATTGAACCGTTATCTTTCCAAAACTTAACTTTCAATTATATCTTTAAATTATATATCTTTGTCTAGTTAAATATTTTACATATTAAACTTGTCATTTATAACCAACTCTCAAGTCTAAAATATGTAAATTATCATAGAAATTTGACCGCCAAAGCTACTTGGAACTCGCCGCTCGACTACACAATGAGTCGGAAGACTTTCGATCACAATTCTATGTATCATATGTAACTTATATAATTTCTAATATATTTAACTTGTAAATATAATCTTAAGCCGAATATATTACCAAAAAATATTAAGTTACAACTATTAAGTTACAATTATAATTTACATTCATAATTCAACTAATCCTAAATACAAATAACTACACAAGTCTAAGCTATCTTACCAGCTTCACTTGTACCCGCAATACTTGTACCAGCACCATCACCACTCTTATCAACACCAGACACCCCCTGAACATTAGCTTGCTCACTAGTCTTTGAAGGACCAGTCGACTCACTATCTCTTTTCTTTCTCAGCTCATCTTCTTTGCAAGACTCTGAATATACCATTATCTCCCCCTGAGCTGACTGTCCTGAATTCACTCTTAACACTAAGCATTCTAAGGAATCAAGCTTCAGTCACTGAGAAGTAAAATCGTCTAACAATGTGGTATGAGTCTCCAGCAGTGTCTTGTAAGATGTACTCTGTTGAGTAATCTGCTATGCAAATAGAAGATTCCGAGCTACCAACTCTAGATTTTGTAAAGTCAGCTTCTCTAACTCCTTAACCCTAGACTCTAAGGATGTAATCCTTTCAGCATCAGTCGTAGGAGTAACAGAGATAGTAGATGGTCCAAGTGGTGTGAGTGAAGAAATATGAGACTCAGGTGTCAGCGGTGGAATGGCTTGAGATAAAGCTTTTGTGAAAAGGCTAGCTGCAAATCTACTAGCTTTGTTAGTTGGAAACTGTGCATCACGCACTAATTCAGCAACTCCCTTCTCAATAGTCTGAGAAACCGTTTCTGGTTCCGTTGACTCTAGCATTTTCTCAGCCTGTAAAGTTAGATACAAATAAAGAAGTAATTGTTACAGATAAATCTGTCTCAATCTCTAATTAATTATATAACACTTGTAGTACTAAACTTTTATCTCATACCTCAGATGGTACATATACAGGTTCAGTAACCACCGGTATCATAGACTCCACCTGCGGTGTATCTCAAGAAACTGTCACAGAATTAACTGTCTCAGTTTAACTCCTGATACACAACAAGTTAAGATTATCTAACTCTAAATAAAACTTACCATCTTGAATAGTCAAAGTCCTAGAACGCTTTCTGCGTTGAGTAATCAGAGGGGTCTCAGCCACCTCAGGACTCTCATCAAGAATACTGAAGTCAGGGTCGACTTCCTTAGCCTTACGCTTTACCTTCACATCCGGATCAGGCATCAACCATGAACCATAGAAAATTTCTCCAGCTGGAGGTGAAATGGGTCTGACATCATCAGAATCAGTAGAAGAATCTAATTCAATCTCACCATCATTTCCACCAGAAGTACCAACAACAGTATCCTGAATAGTAAATATATTAAACATTTATGATTAGCATAAAAGCTTTATCATACAAGTTCGATATAAGATTAATCTGATATATTACCTTCAGAGGTAAAACCTCATATCTATCTTGTTGTCCCTGCTCACCCTTAGGTCTTACAACCTCTGGGTCTGCAGTCTCAGCTTCCTGTGTATAATCATATTTATATTTTATGATCAGATATACTGCCTAATCATCTAAATATCTATATCATTATCATTATATAATAATATTATACATATGTGATTAATAATAAAAACTATCAATTAAGTATCTATATTATTATATAATTTAAATTAAACCTTTGTAGGTGCAACATCAATATACTGATCAATCGCTTGAAGAACGGATCATTGGCATCATCATTTTGCCCTAACACCTCTTGCACTAGCTGTGCAACAACATGTGCATCAACCTGCTGTTCCGGTTGATCAGCTTGAATAAGAACAT
This sequence comes from Pseudognaphalium luteoalbum, assembly GCA_963422505.1. Lineage (NCBI taxonomy): Eukaryota > Viridiplantae > Streptophyta > Magnoliopsida > Asterales > Asteraceae > Pseudognaphalium > Pseudognaphalium luteoalbum. The sequence continues at coordinate 59,330,851 of OY730195.1, read as the reverse complement.
CCTCAAGCAGCTCATGTGGCTCAGGTTGTGGAACCACATTCATAACAGGCTTAGGAATAAGAACAGCAGCAGCATCAACATCCAACCAACCATTATTTGGTGGCGTAATATAAGCCGCATTGAGAATATAGCCAAAAAGATCACGGATCTCAGGCTTGACATATTCTTCCTGACGAATAGTCTGCTGAAACATTGCGTTGTATCCTTTGAGCGCTATTGTATCAACACGTAAGTGCGGCTCAGGGATAACAAGATCAGCAATCCGAGAATGGATGATCAGCATGCAGAACCTCGGGTAGATCAAAAATCTTGATCTAACAGTTCCCGATATATGGCGTACCAGCTCTCCAAAAATATAATCACAAAAACTGTATGATTTATTATAAACCAGTGACAGTATGACCGATACAAGAGCAGGGCTCAACTCATCAAAGCCACCCTTCTTCGGTCCAAAAATAGTGACGATAACGTGCCACAAAAATCTCCATTACCCAATAACAAGGGCCTTGAGAAACTGGCATCCTCGTCGTTCGCCCGTATAACCCATACGTCCTAAAGCACCCTCAATGAAATCCATTGAGTACTCCGTGGGTCCATCCTCTTGGTCTACTGTACCCAAATGTAAAATCTGACGTAGATTAGATGTAGCAAAAACAACAGGTCATTGATTAACCATTGTACGTATGACCGGAGGATTAACAGACTCATCATACTGAATACCATCCCAAAAGTCAATCATTATAGTCTAAGAGATAGGTGGAGACTCCGTAATCACATATCTAATGCGTGAACGTGCAAAAAATATCAGCACTTGAGCTACTTTGACAGCTCCGCGTGCCGTAAGATCTAGATCAACAAGAATGTTGTGACCTTTATCAAACGGACGTGCCATATTTGTATAAAACACAAATGACATAAAAATAATTAGTGCACGTCAACATCATTAACTAAATTTTAAACTATAATGTTTTATGAATCAAAATTCATCAAACATCGTAGGTCTAAATTTAGAATATATAACTTGTTACATAATTGTCTCAAGTCTTATATAAAATATATTTAACTTATTACATGTTAGTCATAAATTAAATAAATATATATAACTAAAAATTATCAAATCCAAAGTCGTATATATACAATATATGTTATTACGTGTTAACATATAATTCTCACGTCGAAACATATATTAGTGAACTTTTAAAGTCGTAAGATGTAATAAGATATAATTGAAAATGCCACTTATTACGAATTAAAAAATAGAAAAATTTATTTCAACTCGCAGAGTTCAATCTGAACTCGCAACTGGATTCGCATATATGTCAACTCGCAACTCAAGTCAGTTCGCAACTCGACTCGCAAGTTGATTCGCAAACCTACTCAGTCCGTAGGTCAACAAGTCAACGAAATAAGGTTCACCTCGCAAGGTCAATCTCGCAAGTTCATCTCAACTCGCTTAAACTAGTGCTGCGAGTTGAGTCAAGAACTCGACTTGCAGCATGAACTGCCGCTACGGGTTGAGACTAAAATCGATTAATTTAATGTGATAGATCGATGTATTTACGTTCATATAGGTTCGTTTAACATAAACCCTTATGATTCTTGTTAAATAACACCCTAAATCAACATTAATCATTGTACATTTAATCTGAAACCCTAGTTTTATAAAAGCTTTGATTTCGAGTTAAATACACGGTGAAATCCGTTGGTTTATACCTCAAAAAGATCGCAATACAAAAGTGTATAAAAGTTACGGATTGAAAAGTGTGTTCTCGTACTCGTAAAAACTGAAATCAAACGAAAAACTGTTTTCATCTCGTTTCGCACAATGTCGATTCGCAGAGGTGAGTGAACTCGCAAATGTGTGTGGGTTCGGTGGGTTTGACTCGTTGACCACATCACTTTTATACCCTGTACTCGATTCACAAGTTTTAACTCGGTTCGCAGAGATTAAGCTCGATCCGCAGGTTTGACTAGTCAAACTCGCAGAATTAAATTAAAACGCGAACTAAATTCTAAATATAAAATAAAACCCAATATTTATACAAGTCTAAAATAAAAATTATTTTTCACTTGTATTTGTTACATTTATTCAACACGGATATAAGATAACTAGTTTAATTTAATTCCAAAGGGTGATACCTTTTAAAAGTAAAATAAAACAACTTTATATACAATAAAGCTAAAAATAAAATAGAGTACGAAACATATAAACTAACAGTGGTATCAAGTACCATTTAATTAATCACTTGGAAAAATAAAGTACATAAATAAATTGACTAAGAATTTATCTGCTTAGGGATCATATTAGAAAGAACAAACTATTTAAATGTATTAAAAAGTCTAAGTAGATTGTTAATATACATACCTCATGAAATTCAAATAAATTGCAATAGAATTACAACTAATTTTATCATCTATTCATTTATATTTATAAAATTATATCTTAAGTACCTTTATCCACATAGCATAATTAATAAAAACATATTATTCACTTTAAGTGAATTTTTCCGTATAGACAGCTCAAGATGATTACCAATATTATGATCCACATAAACAAATTATACTCACATATCTAAGCAACACCAATATTGTGAGTATGAATAGTACCAAGTGTTTTCTAAGATATGATATACTAAAGAATTCAAGCAACAGATATGACACTGATTTCTTTATATTCAAGGTAGAGGTTTATCGAACTTACACTTGAATTTAGAATTTAGACAAATATCAAACATACTTTGAAGATGTTATGTTTTTCAGGTCTGTACTTAATACAACAGAGGATCCATTTTAGCAAGATTCAAAATACATTTGAGAATATCAATTTAATTAAAGGCTTCAGGTCTATACTCAGTACAACAAAGTCACCAGTAATTAAGTTAATACCCATATTGTTACTATTTGTCATATTACAGCTTTATAATTACAGTGTATGTGAATGCTATCAGTCAACAATTTAGACTTATGTCATACACCATATAATAGAAACACTAGATAACAATCAAGTATATTAAACTTTCTTAAATGCTTAGAGATGTTAATAATATTTGATGATAAATGATGATAAATATTTAGACTACCTTGGTGATTTTTGATGATAAATGATTGTTTTGAAATGTTTTCACCAGAGAATGGTCCAAAAAGTGCGGAAATAAGTTCTTAAAAACATGACTTTTTGAGTCATATCAAGTATCCCATACTTAAGCGTTGCTTGTCCTCAAGCAACACTCAGTTGTGTCCCGTGTAAACATTTTATAGTTTTTAGGTGAGTTAGAGCACTCCCAAAAAGTTACCACTTTGTCATATGGGAAAATTATTTAGAGAACATAGGGAAAGCTAAGATGATCCTTTCAGAAATAAGTATTGACTTTCCCAGGCATACTTTCCAAATCTCGTGATCTTGGAGTATACATGACTAGGCGATCTCACTAAAGGTGGTCACTCAATTCACTCAGAGTGTATCTGGTTTCCAATCAATCTAGCACAATCGAAATCGCTCAAATAACCAGTCATGCAACTTGGTCCAGAATCGGATCTCCACCACTTAGGAAGAGGACGTCGCTAATCATCCCAAGACATTCAAGTGGGTTGTAATGTTTGTGAGGGTTAAGGGGTATGGATAGTGGTTATTTTTAGTTGAAAAAGGGATTGCTTATCTCAGGTATTCTAAGAATCATGAAAAACTTATTGTAGAACGGAGAAGATAGCTACTCGTATTTCATCGGATCTTTCTTTGAAAGATTGATACTTTGAAGCACTTTTTTTTAAGAACTTCTTTGCTAGAGAACTTCCAAGGATATTTTTGCTTTTCTTTTGGAAATCTCTTCTTTCTTATCACGGACTTCTTCGAGTCTTTTCTTCTGGTGCCAATTTTTCGCACTCATGGTTTTCTAATTTTGGTGAACACGGAGGAGTAGATCAATTCAGAAGGAGATTCTTCAATATGTTTTTAATAACCTTAGAAATTCCAAGATAAGTTGTTGGGAATTTGGGAAGAGTGGTTAAAGATGTTGGGTTTTGAAGAAATGAAAGGTTTAGGGTCAACAGGGTTTTCTAGGGGGATCATCGATACTAAAAATGAGTATCGGAAGGGTTTTGGGCTTGAAAAGGTATGTAAGAATGGGTTAAATCCTAAGGAATGTCGAGATCATCTAATTGCACCTATACCGCGTACGGTACTCTCCAATGTGGTCTCGAATCGTATGTCAGGAACAAGTTCTAATTTAGAGATACTAGCATAGGCACACACAACAAATGAAAAAGGTAGCATTTAAAATGAATGCTTTTAAGGCTCAAAATCTCACTGCAAATTAGGGTTTGTATGTACCTAGCCATGTTCCTTAGATTGTTAATACTTATTTAAGAAATTTCTACCTTAATTTCCCTAATATTCCTGAATAACTAAGTCATATTAGAAATGGTTCCTCTTTGAAAGGTATCCTAACTCAAAAATAGTAGAGCTAATCGGATGATTTTGCTCATACTTTATTATTTTTGTTTAAAAAGTTTTGAAAATTTTGAGGAACATTTTCTGAGTGAAGCTATTCGGACATTAAAACCAGTAAATATTTAATTCAAGGTATTCTATACCTACTATCCCACACTTAGAGGAACATTGTCCCTAATGTTCTCTTTAGTTGAGATTGCATTGCAAGTACAATCCCACACTTAGAGTTTGAACATATAGAAAATGTTTCTCAAGTGTTTTGTTTGGGCTGGAATCCCACACTTAGTGATAAGTTTAGGATAGAGAATAGATTACTTTGCATTCCTAAGCTAACAGAATGAATCAATTTATGAAAACGAAGTGAAGGGTAAGAAACTCCCCAGATGATGATTTTAATGTTTAGAGGCAAAAGCTGAGAATTCGAAGATCTTCATTAAGAGTGATTCAGCTCCGCATGTCCCTTTCTGGTGTACAGTGCCTGCCATTCATGCTTAGCTTTGGAGGTAACTGAGATAACTGTTATTATATGAAAATACGTTTAACATAAAACGTATTATAAAACGAACAGAAACAATTTTAAAATGCATTCAGAGATCAAGATGAGAAAAATTCAAATTTTCTCATTCATTTGGAAACATTTGTAACATTACCTCAAAATATGAACCCGAAATTCGACTGAAATTTGGCACTCAATTAAATGTTAGCAGTCCAATGCACAAATTGTACAACAGTCAAAAATAATGAAAACATCATTATTACGAATTTAAATAACGAATCAGGAGAACATCTACAAGATAAAAATATAAAATGTTAAATTTTATATTGTACAAATTATACCCGTACTCGAAATTAACGGGCTAAATAATCCACCACCTCAAATAATTGAGGAGGCAGGATGATTTCAAACTCCAGCACTCAGTTGAAAAACAATACTCCCACCTCCCTTCTTCATCAGCTCAATACACACACACATATCATCATTCATCTATCTTCTTCTTCTTCTTCTTTACTAAACACACAAAAGAGCAGTAGATTAACAGGAGTAGTAAAGCAACAACAGCCATAGCATCTTCAACATCGCCATCTTCATCCTCCTCCAAGATCCATTGTAAGGAAACATTTTTTTTCATTGTTTTCTACATCTCAGATTCGTTATATAACATACATATATATCATAATCCATGTATATAACACAAAAATTTGATGGTTGTTTGAGTTGTTTTTGAAATGAGTTGTATGGAACCAAACTTAGAATCACAAATCATATATGTGAAAGTTGATGAAATGTGATATAAGATTTCATAATGGTGTTATGATATGGAAATGGTGTAAAATGTGAGCTAAAACTCGTAACAAAACACATATATATATATACCTTTCGATCACAGATAAGAGCAGAGGGCGAGAGGACAGGGACGAACCAACCCGATCGGTTGGCTTGGGCCAGCCGATCGGCTGAATGCAATGAGCCGAACGGCTCAACAAACTGAGCCGATCGGCTAGCTTGGTTGACCCGAACGGCTATCCATGATGAACTGAACTGTTTGTAATTTTAACCCGAACGGATGATGTGGACTGGACCGAAACGATTAATGGACTAATTAAATTTGGACAGGATCGAATGGGCTTTGGTTGGGCCGGAACCTCCAGCCGAACGGCTGAAGGCCCAAGCCGAACGGCTGGCCCAAGCCGATCGGCTGGGCTGGGATGCAGACTGGGCTCTGGTCACCAGCTGGGCCGGACGTTTATTGGGCCTGAGACTTTGGGTTTGGACTAAAAATTTGTAAAAATAAATTGTTAAGTTAAATAAATGGGCCATTGGGCCAAAACTTGTAAATGGGCCCAACGAATATTGTAATCGGGTTAAGTTATTGGGCCGAAAACAAAACTAATCGGGCTGAGCCCAATAAACTTCCAAAACGTTCCAAACATAAGAAGCGACCCAGTTTATTTCACGGAAGGAATATTTATAAAACGGAACGTTTATGAATCTATATATATATATAAATATATATATTCACACTTAATAACAAACGACAAACCTATATGTATACTTCATATATACATACAAATCACGACTTTCCAATGACGATAACGTTTATTTAATTATTTTATGAACGGAAATAAATACAATAAGAAGTTTTAAAACAGATAAAACTTATATATACGTTTTAATACGTAAACTTTAGAACTCATATATATATATGAAAATATATATACATGCACGTGACAAGTTCAATATGTTGAATCTATAACAATATTTCAACACAACGTCACCAACAAATGTAACGACTTACATCATTAAGAAATCAACGATTTCTTCAAACAAACAAACCGTTAATATAAGTTGATTAAACAAATCAAACGTACTTATGTTAATACATTTATTGTATAATAGGTTAACACACCTTGGGCTATTTACCTGTCGGCTGCTAGCTTTCCTTACCGAGCACATCATAGTGAGTTTACAGCCCCTACTTTTAAATGTTTCTGCTTTTAAACACAGGGGTGTTAAACATAGAAATTGCATGCAAACACATGCAATCAAACTATAAATGCTTTATTGCTTTTATACAACTGTTGTTTTGTGATATTTCATATTCACTGTTATTTTGGGAATTTAGACAAAGTATCCTAGTACGGACCTAGACTTGGATTGTGTGCATGAAAGACCTCATGACATGCTACTGTAACCATTAGCTAGGTGACTCTAGCCACTGAGTATACGGATAGTACTATTGCCGTGACGTCCCTCCTACGGTGGAGCGTATACTTAAATGTCCGTTCAGGCAAACAACATAAGTTTTGGTTGTGGTTTGGTTATAGGGTTAGGTCGCATTACTTTAACCTGCAAGGTTTAGCTCACCTTTCAGGGGATCACAGTCTAAGTAAATTCCCACATACTTTTAGGAAGAACGAATCCTACAATTGTTAAACACCGGAAAACATACCGGTAACTTATTTTACACTGGTAAACAACCAGTAACATATTTTGGGATGACATCCCACGCATAACAATACTTTAGGGTAACAACCCTACATAACTTGTATTTATAAATGAATAACAAATCATTTATACAAACTTGGTTTAACAAACCACATACACATATAAACCTGTAAATTCACTCAACATATTTGTTGACGACTTTCTCTATGTTTTTCAGGAAATTAGCTGGGTAAGAAATCGCATGCATTCAGGATGGACAACCCTGGACCTATTAGGATGCCACATACTGTCGGGACCGCTTTTGGGGATTTCATCTGTATAACTGCAGACATTGCGGTCATACTTATGAAATCTTATTTTAAACTTATGTATTTTTGATTAAAACTAACATGTTTTGAACTTCACTACTACTGTTACGACTTACATAGTCGTACTACTTTTGTAACAAATGGTTGAACTGGCATCCTTATCTATTATGTTGTGCAATAACCATATGCTCTGAGTGTGTATGTAACGGTTGGTTGAAATAATTGTTCGCAGCCCTGCCACGTCATTAAAGCTTCCGCAAACTAAACATAACTAATTGTAATTACCGTTTGGCGGGGTGTGAGACTTGGTATCAGAGCCATTGGTTATAGCGAACTAGAAGTCTTTAAGCGACCTAAAACCTTAGAGACCTAGACTATAGCCTGGGCTAAAACATTCATTGCATGCATACACACTTTGCATACATCTAACATACGACTGACACGTCACCTACGACTTCTTTGTCTCAGCATGTCGAGGCACAGTCCGATCTATTTGTATGCTTCTGATGAGGAGCCGACCGAGGATTCCTACCATAGCGACGCTAGCACCGGAGTTGCGTGTCCACCGGTTCAGCTGAGAGCCTTATCGGATGACACTAGTGATGCTTACATCACCCCACCACCCACTGCACATGTGGTCCCACCTACTACTACTCCCACTGACCCTACCACTCGTATGTTAGGGTCTACCTTTATGGCGACACGCCATACGACTGCTGGACCTTCCAGAGGACCGGTACCTAGGAGGACACCACGGATGTGTGTCTGAGGCTTTCCTAGAGGACCACTTGCGCCCCGTGATAAGGCGCCGATGGCAGAGGAGAGGGTGATGCACTGTGATGAGCTGCCACAGAGGGTACCTAGGCCTGCTCACTTGGAGTGGATGACTCCTATGTTGGGGCGGTGGAGGTCGTTGGAGGGTTTTCCTTCTACTTTTGAGACCGGGGAGTCCTCCCGATCCTCCGCACCACTGCCTACTACTGGAGAGCCTATAGAGTTGACTCTCCCTACCATTGTGGCTGTGATTCGCATGTTGTTTCGCATTTCTGGTAGCAGGGGTGTTCACCTTGCCGAGCTACAGAGCGATGTCTCCCGTCTGGACGGAGACATGACAGACATACATGAGCGTTGCCACTTCTTGTTGAGCAACGTGGTTGCTGCCAGAGAGATAGCCGAGACCGCACGTGCTCGTGTCAGGGTACTTGAGAGGCATGTGAGGACAGCAGGGATGATGATTGGAGCTTGTGTGATGATAGCTGTGCCGAGGATAGCTGTGGGGTTGTTTCTACCTTATTTTCATTAGACTTGTGTATGGCGGTTTGTGCCTACTGGGCATCAGATCGACCACTTTTTGGATGATGGATATGTTAGTAAGTCCATCATGTGTTGTATAGACTAGTATCAGATGAGTAGATGTATGTATGTACTAGACATGTACTAGACGGGGAAAAACAGTTGTTAGAATGGGTTTATGTATAGGAACACCCATTGACTTTTGTATAGCGCTAACCGCTGATGGGGCGTATTTGGGATCCCATCTTGTTTTGTATAAAACTGTTGTATCAGCGCTACACCTTTTGATATAATATAACATATGTTTGATGGCATTTCGTATATCATTACATTCAACAACTACTTTAGTATTATATCTACATTTACATACGTGTGTTAGAAACGGTAGCCAATTAATAACACTTGAGATTATTCCTTGAAAACCATGAAACATACCACACCTTGATTATTGATCCTTATCTTGAATTTCTTTGAACTCGATTGTGTTGAACGATGATGAAAAGAAATATGTATTTAGCATTATATAATGACGCCTGGCCAACGTGATTATATTGTACTAACTACATATGGGCGTTTCAAAGTCGTGCGACATGTGATACAAAATCTTGTCCTTCAATTCTTCATAATGTTCCCTTGTTGAAAATGTGAAATCTTGTTCATCACATTCTATACCTTGGCATTGACTTCTGCATTTTACTTCATCGCAGAACGGAATCATGCCACCAAAACGACGGGTGACTAAGAACAGTCGACGAACGACTCCTTCTTCCAATCCTGAAACTGTTCCCCCACCCAACAACAATGAAACTACTGAACAAATGATAGCACGGCGAATAGCTGAAGGTATTGCTGAGTACGAAGCAAGCCGAAATCGCGAGAATGGGATGAATAACAGCGGGTCTACCCCTGTTAATACTGAGGCACCTGCGAATACTCGCCGAGGGTATTCATACAAAACATTCCAAGCTTGTAAGCCAGTTACTTATCGTGGCACCGAGGGTGCTATTGGGATAATACACTGGATAGAAAAGACAGAGTCGGTGTTGGATATTAGTGACTGTTCACCAGACTGTATGGTGAAATATGCCACCTGCACTCTTGCTGACAAGGCTCTTACTTGGTGGAATAGTCAAGTCCAATCACTGGGACGACCAGCTGCCTACTCCATGTCATGGGAAGTACTGAAAAACATGATGTTGGAGGAATTCTGTCCCCGTAGCGAGATGCAGAAAGTCGAAACTGAGCTGTGGAACATCACTATGATTGGTGCCGATGTCACTGGTTACACAACCAAGTTTCAGGAACTAGCACGTCTAGTACCACATATGGTGACACCAGAGTACAAGCGCATCGAGCGTTATGTATATGGTCTGGCACCGCAAATCAGGAGTTTGGTTACATCTTCCAAACCGGACACATTCAAGAGCGCTGTTGTTTTAGCGCAAAGTCTGACAGATGAGGCAGTTAGGATGGGAACACTGACCAAGAAAACTGCACCGGGAAAGGTTGAGCCGAGCAGTACTGAAGCTGGTAGTTCTGGAGGTACAAAGCGTAAGTGGAATGACAAAGGAAGTGACCGTCAGGGTCAAACGAATAAGAAGGGATCTGGGAACCCAAAGTCCTATGCTGCCACCACTATGGAATCCAAGCCATACTTGGGTAACAAACCTAAGTGTGACAAATGTGGCAAACACCACGAGGGTGAATGTTGGTATTGCAACAACTGTAGAGTTTGGGGTCACAAAACCCAAAACTGCAAAGCTAACCCTACCCCTAGGGAGAACACCGAACGCCGAAACCAAGGGTGTTTTGAATGTGGCGACACGAGGCACTATCGGAACCGATGCCCTCGACTCAACAACCAGAATCCCAACAACAACAACCAGAACAACCAAAACCGCAACAACACCAACAACCGCGGTAACAACAACCGAGCCAACAACATCAATCAGCCGGCTCAAGGAAGAGCATACGTGATTGGAGCACAAGAGGCACGCCAGGACCCTAACACCGTCACTGGTACATTTCTTGTAAATAACCATTATGCCTCTGTGTTAATCGATTCAGGTGCTGATTTAAGTTTTGTGTCTAATGAGTTTAGATCACTATTAGAACTTGAATCACGTAAGTTAGATAGCAAATACACAATTGAACTAGCCGATGGTGAGTTGATCGAGTCAGGAGAAATAGTACCGGGATGTACCTTGGAATTAGAAGGTCACCTCTTCGAAATAGACTTACTACCGGTTAAGTTGGGAAGTTTTGACGTTGTAGTCGGCATGGACTGGTTGTCTAAGAACCGCGCCAAAATCATATGTTACGATAAGTTGGTATGCTTACCACTACCGACAGGAGAAACTCTCATGGTCAAAGGTGAGAAACGGAAAAGTGCCACAAAAATGATTACATGCTTGAAAGCCCGTAAATATCTCCGAAAGGGATACCAAGCATTCTTGGCACACGTTGTAGAAAAGAAATCCGAGGAGCGATGTATAGATGACGTACCTATCGTACGTGACTACCCGGGAGTGTTTCCTGATGAGTTACCAGGATTACCACCCCCACGACAGGTTGAATTTCATATCGACTTAGTTCCTGGCGCAGCACCAATTGCTCGTGCACCTTACCGTCTTGCTCCATCAGAAATGCAAGAGTTGTCTGCACAACTTCAGGAACTCTTAGACTTAGGATTCATCCGACCGAGCTTTTCACCTTGGGGAGCTCCGGTTTTGTTCGTCAAGAAGAAGGATGGATCAATGCGAATGTGTATCGACTATCGGGAACTGAACAAAGTAACTATTAAGAATCGATATCCACTACCCCGCATCGATGACTTATTTGACCAGCTACAAGGGTCAAGTTACTATTCGAAGATCGACTTGCGATCGGGTTACCATCAGCTGAAGGTTCGGGATGAGGACGTTCCTAAGACTGCGTTTAGGACTCGGTATGGTCATTACGAGTTCCTAGTCATGCCATTCGGACTGACGAACGCACCAGCAGTGTTCATGGACCTCATGAATAGAGTATGCAAACCTTATCTTGATAAGTTCGTGATTGTGTTTATCGATGACATATTGATATACTCCCGAACGAAGGAGGATCACGAGCAACATCTGAGATTGATTCTTGAATTACTGAAGATAGAGAAGCTTTACGCCAAGTTCTCTAAGTGTGAATTTTGGATGCGCGAGGTTCATTTCCTTGGTCATGTGATCAATAACAAAGGAATTCATGTGGACCCATCCAAAATCGAGGCAATTAAGAACTGGGAAGCCCCAAAAACACCATCCGAGATATGACAATTTCTTGGGCTAGCCGGCTATTACCGACGCTTCATCGAGAACTTCTCGAAAATAGCCCAACCACTTACCGCTTTAACTCAAAAGGATAAGAAATTTGATTGGGGCGAGAAGCAAGAGATTGCGTTCCAATGGTTGAAACAAAAACTAAGTACCGCACCAATCCTATCACTGCCTAAAGGAGTAGAAAACTTTGTTGTCTACTGTGATGCTTCACATCAGGGATTGGGTTGCGTGTTGATGCAAAACGAGAAACTCATTGCTTACGCGTCTCGACAATTGAAAGTTCACGAAAAGAACTATACGACACATGACTTAGAGCTAGGAGCCGTCGTTTTCGCACTTAGGATTTGGAGACACTACTTATACGGTACCAAGTGCACTATTTTCACGGATCACAAAAGTCTCCAACATATATTCGACCAGAAAGAACTCAACATGAGACAACGTCGTTGGGTCGAATTACTGAACGATTACGACTGTGAAATCAAGTATCATCCGGGCAAAGCTAATGTAGTAGCGGATGCCTTGAGTCGTAAGGAAAGAGTCAAACCTCGAAGAGTTCGAGCTTTAGGTTTGACAATCCACTCGAATCTCATTATTCAAATTCGTGACGCTCAACAGTCAGCCTTCACTCCCGAACGCCTTAAGGAAGAATCCTTGAAGGGAATGGAGAAACAACTTGAAACCAAGGACAACGGAGTGTTGTACTTCATGAACCGAATTTGGGTACCATGCGTAGACGAATTGCGCCGATTGATTTTGGACGAAGCACATAAGTCCAACTACTCGATACATCCTGGTGCAGATAAGATGTATCACGATTTGAAAGGATTTTACTGGTGGCCTGGCATGAAACGAGACATTGCCACATACGTTAGTAAGTGCTTGACTTGCGCAAAGGTCAAGGTCGAATACCAAAAGCCGTCTGGGCTTTTGCAACAACCTGAAATGCCCAAATGGAAATGGGAACACATCACGATGGACTTCATCACGAAGTTACCGAAAACAACATCCGGAGTTGACACCATATGGGTGATTATTGATCGATTGACGAAATCAGCCCACTTCCTCGCTATCAAGGAAACAGACAAAATGGAGAAGCTGACTAGAATCTATTTGAAAGAGGTCGTTTCTCGACATGGGGTGCCATTATCTATCATCTCTGATAGAGATGCACGATTCACTTCTCGTTTCTGGCAAACACTTCAACATGCACTGGGTACTAGACTCGACATGAGTACTGCCTACCACCCACAAACTGACGGCCAGAGCGAGCGAACGATACAAACACTCGAAGACCTGTTGAGAGCATGTGTGATAGACTTTGGAGGTAATTGGGATACACACCTACCTCTAACAGAATTTTCATATAATAACAGTTACCACACCAGCATACAGATGGCACCATTTGAGGCATTGTATGGACGCAAGTGCCGATCGCCACTCTGTTGGGCAGAGTTGGGCGACAGACAATTATCGGGTCCTGAGATAGTCCAAGAAACTACGGACAAGATATCTCAAGTGCTTAACCGATTGAAAACAGCACGTGACCGACAAAAGAGTTATGCCGATAACAGACGGAAACCTTTGGAATTTCAAGTAGGTGACAAAGTCCTACTCAAAGTTGCACCCTGGAAAGGGGTCGTACGATTTGGTAAACGAGGTAAACTGAACCCACGATACATCGGACCATTCGAAATCCTTGCAAGGATTGGTCCTGTCGCCTACAAGCTAAAGCTACCGCAAGAGCTTAGTAGTATCCACGACACTTTTCATATATCTAACTTGAAAAAGTGTCTTTCTGACGAAACACATATCATCCCTCCGGACGAAGTCTTCATTGACTCAAAACTAAACTTTGTGGAGGAACCTATCGAAGTTATGGATTCGAAAATGCAGAAACTTCGTCACAAACGAATCAAGCTAGTTAAAGTTCGTTGGAACTCAAAACATGGCCCAGAGTTCACCTGGGAGCGTGAGGATGAAATGCGCAAGAAGTATCCTCGACTATTTGAAATTGTGACCGCGACTCACGACACGAATTAAATCTCGGGACGAGATTTTCCTAACGGGGGGAGAATGTGACAACTCTCCAAATTAGGTACTGATTAACATCTAAGCATGTGCATTCTTACGCTAATTTCCTGATTAAGTTTAAAACAAAACTTAATGATGCGATGTAAGCCTAGCAGCCTGGTACTTTCAAACAAAAAGTATTACTAATACGTGAGTATTTAAAGTCGCGTACAAATGTATCGGAACGAACTCGACAGAAAAATAAAGCAAAAGTTGGTGACACAACATAATTAATAATTCAATTATTAATTACGAGTACTATGGTATCTATAACCTATAGATAAAACGAGTTAAAAATACGTTTAACATAAAACGTATTATAAAACGAACAGAAACAATTTTAAAATGCATTCAGAGATCAAGATGAGAAAAATTCAAATTTTCTCATTCATTTGGAAACATTTGTAACATTACCTCAAAATATGAACCCGAAATTCAACTGAAATTTGGCACTCAATTAAATGTTAGCAGTCCAATGCACAAATTGTACAACAGTCAAAAATAATGAAAACATCATTATTCCGAATTTAAATAACGAATCAGGAGAACATCTACAGATAAAAATATAAAATGTTAAATTTTATATTGTACAAATTATACCCGTACTCGAAATTAACGGGCTAAATAATCCCACCACCTCAAATAATTGAGGAGGCAGGATGATTTTAAACTGCAACACTCAGTTGAAAAACAATACTCCCACCTCCCTTCTTCATCAGCTCAATACACACACACATATCATCATTCATCTATCTTCTTCTTCTTCTTCTTTACTAAACACACAAAAGAGCAGTAGATTAACAGGAGTAGTAAAGCAACAACAGCCATAGCATCTTCAACATCGCCATCTTCATCCTCCTCCAAGATCCATTGTAAGGAAACATTTTTTTTCATTGTTTTCTACATCTCAGATTCGTTATATAACATACATATATATCATAATCCATGTATATAACACAAAAATTTGATGGTTGTTTGAGTTGTTTTTGAAATGAGTTGTATGGAACCAAACTTAGAATCACAAATCATATATGTGAAAGTTGATGAAATGTGAAATAAGATTTCATAATGGTGTTATGATATGGAAATGGTGTAAAATGTGAGCTAAAACTCGTAACAAAACACATATATATATATATACCTTTCGATCACAGATAAGAGCAGAGGGCGAGAGGACAGGGACGAACCAACCCGATCGGTTGGCTTGGGCCAGCCGATCGGCTGAATGCAATGAGTCGAACGGCTCAACAAACTGAGCCGATCGGCTAGCTTGGTTGAGCCGAACGGCTATCCATGATGAACTGAACTGTTTGTAATTTTAACCCGAACGGATGATGTGGACTGGACCGAAATGATTAATGGACTAATTAAATTTGGACAGGATCGAATGGGCTTTGGTTGGGCCGGAACCTCCAGCCGAACGGCTGAAGGCCCAAGCCGAACGGCTGGCCCAAGCCGAACGGCTGGCCCAAGCCGATCGGCTGGGCTGGGATGCAGACTGGGCTCTGGTCACCAGCTGGGCCGGACGTTTATTGGGCCTGAGACTTTGGGTTTGGACTGAAAATTTGTAAAAATAAATTGTTAAGTTAAATAAATGGGCCATTGGGCCAAAACTTGTAAATGGGCCCAACGAATATTGTAATCGGGTTAAGTTATTGGGCCGAAAACAAAACTAATCGGGTCGAGCCCAATAAACTTCCAAAACGTTCCAAACATAAGAAGCGACCCAGTTTATTTCACGGAAGGAATATTTATAAAACGGAACGTTTATGAATCTATATATATATATATAAATATATATATTCACACTTAATAACAAACGACAAACCTATATGTATACTTCATATATACATACAAATCACAACTTTCCAATGACGATAACGTTTATTTAATTATTTTATGAACGGAAATAAATACAATAAGAAGTTTTAAAACAGATAAAACTTATATATACGTTTTAATACGTAAACTTTAGAACTCATATATATATATGAAAATATATATACATGCACGTGACAAGTTCAATATGTTGAATCTATAACAATATTTCAACACAACGTCACCAACAAATGTAACGACTTACATCATTAAGAAATCAACGATTTCTTCAAACAAACAAACCGTTAATATAAGTTGATTAAACAAATCAAACGTACTTATGTTAATACATTTATTGTATAATAGGTTAACACACCTTGGGCTATTTACCTGTCGGCTGCTAGCTTACCTTACCGAGCACATCATAGTGAGTTTACAGCCCCTACTTTTAAATGTTTCTGCTTTTAAACACAGGGGTGTTAAACATAGAAATTGCATGCAAACACATGCAATCAAACTATAAATGCTTTATTGCTTTTATACAACTGTTGTTTTGTGATATTTCATATTCACTGTTATTTTGGGAATTTAGACAAAGTATCCTAGTACGGACCTAGACTTGGATTGTGTGCATGAAAGACCTCATGACATGCTACTGTAACCATTAGCTAGGTGACTCTAGCCACTGAGTATACGGATAGTACTATTGCCGTGATGACCCTCCTACGGTGGAGCGTATACTTAAATGTCCGTTCAGGCAAACAACATAAGTTTTGGTTGTGGTTTGGTTATAGGGTTAGGTCGCGTTACTTTAACCTGCAAGGTTTAGCTCACCTTTCAGGGGATCACAGTCTAAGTAAATTCCCACATACTTTTAGGAAGAACGAATCCTACAATTGTTAAACACCGGAAAACATACCGGTAACTTATTTTACACTGGTAAACAACCAGTAACATATTTTGGGATGACATCCCACGCATAACAATACTTTAGGGTAACAACCCTACATAACTTGTATTTATAAATGAATAACAAATCATTTATACAAACTTGGTTTAACAAACCACATACACATATAAACCTGTAAATTCACTCAACATATTTGTTGACGACTTTCTCTATGTTTTTCAGGAAATTAGCTGGGTAAGAAATCGCATGCATTCAGGATGGACAACCCTGGACCTATTAGGATGCCACATACTGTCGGGACCGCTTTTGGGGATTTCATCTGTATAACTGCAGACATTGCGGTCATACTTATGAAATCTTATTTTAAACTTATGTATTTTTGATTAAAACTAACATGTTTTGAACTTCACTACTACTGTTACGACTTACATAGTCGTACTACTTTTGTAACAAATGGTTGAACTGGCATCCTTATCTATTATGTTGTGCAATAACCATATGCTCTGAGTGTGTATGTAACGGTTGGTTGAAATAATTGTTCGTAGCCCCGCCACGTCATTAAAGCTTCCGCAAACTAAACATAACTAATTGTAATTACCGTTTGGCGGGGTGTGACACCATTTTTGCTAAGATGTCATGCAATGTGGGTTGAAATCCCACACTTAGATCTTCGAAGAGTTTGCGGTGCATGTGCGAGTTTCAGAAGAAGATAGACCAAAGCTCCTCTACCGAGATGTGTGTAGGTTCCGCGGTCCACAGTTGTGAATTTCTTGGTTGTCTGCCTTTGACTCCACGGTTCTTTTTCTTGAAAGCTCGTCATCTCATGTGGTTTCTTGATCATTCATCATTACACATTCAATCACTTATTCTAAATAAAGAAACAAACATAATAAGTAACTACGATAAACAAAATATAATAATAAAGTTTCAACCATATAGGTCGAGAAATATCCCAAAAAGTTTCACCAAGTGAAAGATAGAGGTTACTGAATACAAAAGTCAGTGATATGAAACATAAATCATAAGATAAATAGACTAGAATGGAGGATCCTCTGCAAGTATCTCATCAGGTGGGGCTGGAGGTCCTGCGACTGACTGCTGTCCGCTGGATACTCTCTGCTCATCTGGAGGGAGTAGTCCTCTCTGAATCAATATCTTTCTGAGAGTCATCGCTGGAAGTGACATCACATCATCATAACCAAGTGCGAGCATGTCCTCTGTGGTAACGCCGGCCGTCTGTAACATATACAGGTAAAGCTGCTTGAGAGTGCTCTCAGTAGGAACCTGTCCTGAAAAGAAGGGGCCGAAATCCAAGTAAGGGCCGATGTTCCCAGAGAATACTGCATCGGTACCAATGTAGAGCAAATCTGGTCTATATGATGTGCTAGCCTTTGGCTACTGGTCATGAGTTGGAGGGGGTATAGTAGGATGAGGAAATGATGCCTGCTGACGGGCTGGTGATGGTACATGAACTGAGTAGACTCTAGCTATACCAGATGTATATCTATGAGTGGGTAGTGGTGCAGAGTATGTGGTAGGTGTACGAGGGCGTCTATATGGATGTGGTGGCTGAGTGGAGGTATGTGGGTGTGATGGAGGAATGGAAGTATATGGGTGTGATGGAGGAAAGGTAGTGTATGGGTGAGTGGTGGTATATGGGTGAGTGGTGGTATGGGTAGTAGGTGGTGGTGGTGGTCCACATCTGTATAGGAAGTGATCAGGCTCAGGGGTACCATGTCTCCTAGCTGTCATAACCTGCTGATCACGGAGAATCTGTAAAGCATGTAATAGATAATACTATGTAATAGGAGTGACCGGATCTGAATGATAAACAACAGCCTGAGTGGGCTGTGATAGTGTCTCTGCTCCTCATGCTGGCTCAGGTATCTTTGCTGCTACTGGCATCTGTGGTTGGGGACCAACATCTCTATCCTCTGCAGTCTTGCGCCTCCTGGTCATGAAGCATCCAGGAATGGGCTGCCGAGTCTGATACCACAAGAACTGTCTATCAGGCCCCTTGTCAATCATCCTGATCAGTTTGCAGTACTCGAGATCGAACGACTGCGAACTAGCATGATGGGTGTAATCCTCACGATGACGGTCAGTGAGAACTCCCATGCCAACTAATAATCTCGTGATAATGGCTCCCATGAATACGTGGCGTCTACTCTCTCTTCTCCTTCCACAATCTATCCGCGATGATGTATGCGGCATTCATGTTTTGCTTCCTTATGATCACATCTATGAACTTGAGCTCTTCTGATGTAGTAGGTCCCGCATCTCTCTTTCCAAAGATAGTACAGCACAGGATCTTATGAAGAGTATGACGAGCTGGTCGGGTCATGAGTGAAGCTTTCACTCCACTCCTGAAATTTGTCCCCGTCAAATCCCTCCATATCTCCTTATGATCCCGTGATGGTAGACTGGAGATAGACTGGAAACTGGTAGTGAACCAATCAGAACTGGCCTGTAATCGTGTGTAAAGGCCAAGGTATACCCCGAAATCTCCCACTATCATACGATACTTCTTACCACGATACCGAAATGCGATCTTCTTATCAGTGATCTCCAACCTCTCTCGGAACTCGTATGTAATCATAAACTCAGTGACGACCTCACGGTATATAGCCTCATCAATGGAGAAAAGATGGAAAAATGCAGCATGTTCCTCGCCATCTGTATCATACTTAATCAAATCTTCCAATTCATCCCTAATACCTAAGCGTCTCATATCCGGCCAAATGATAAATCTATTTGACCCTAAGTATCGTCCCATCCATTTCTCAAATTCGTCCATATTCTCGGGGGATGAAGCAAGCTTCCTCAACGAAGGGTTTGATAGATCCATCTGTTGACAAGAAAATGAGATGCATAATTCATAACAAATTGCTAAGTACATTTCCAAATTTTAAACAAAAATTGGAAATGTAGGCTTTAAAATATGAATAAATCCGCAATTTATTTTAAACTAAACCTAGGCCTAACCAATCCGCAATCCGCAATCTTTCACAACCATTAGTGTTTTAACCTATTCCAAGGGTATTAAAGTAATAACAATACTAGCATTTAATCTAAGTGAACTCGTCATTTTAAACAACTAGCAACTATTCTTACTTTCATTCATGGCAACTTAATCTAAGTGAGCATGAGGTTTGTAAAAACCATGTAATTACCTCAAATATATCAAGTAAGCCAATAAAAGAGCATAAATGCAAATACCATACGGTAAAGACACTTGTTAACTTAACAATTTTGCAAGATACTGAAGATTTTAATGAATGACGGTAGCTTATGTGTGATGGTCATATTAAAAATATTCAACACTTTATTAATTAAGGTGGTGAATACTTAAAATAATCAAGGACCAAAAGATAACTAAGGATTTATTGAAAATCTAAGAAACTTGTCATGATTAATTAACACAAGCATCATTTAAAAATTTAAGATTTTAAAATAAAGTATGATACTTGGTAAATTTTAATCACAACATGCCTACTTTAACTTTCAATAATCCTAAGGATCATTCACAATGAACTAGAAATCATGTAATCATGTTTATCAAGTCATACTAAGCATGAATTAATCAAAACAAGTCAAAACAAGCTACTAGTTATCAAAAATCAACAAATCAAGAAAGTTTGACCACTAAAGTCAAAATAAAGTCAACACTTGAAGATCAAAGTCACAAATTGTCAAGTAATCTACTCAATCAAGCATGGAATCATGTTAAGCAATTATGCAAGAACACTTTTGAACCATAAAACACAAGCTCTCACCATGTAATTCATAGATCAAGAGTTGAAACCCTAACTTTGTAAAAGTTAATGAAATTTAAAGATTTGAGTTAGGAATTACCTTGCAAGTGATGAAATGATGTTATCTATGCAAGAGAGATGATAAAATGAAAAACTTGAAGCTTTGAATTATCAAAAATGATGGAAAAATGAGGAAGAAGGGGAGAGAGTATTTGACCAAATTTGACTTTTTGTTTGGTAGTGAGTCCCCTCCTCTTGGTTTAAATACGTTTTGATTTAAAACGTGAAAGATACGATACGTACGATTGGTTTTCTAAAGGTTTTAAGATTTTTAATAAAGTAACCAAAAGTAAATACGAAACTTTATAAGAAAATTTCGCGAATTAAAATTGTGATTTAAATTGCGCGCAAAAAGTTCTTTGCGTTTAAACAAAACGAGTTTATTTTAAAACGAAACAATATTTTTTTGTACTTTAAACCTTAAAAACAAATCATAATTGATTTACCAAAATTTTAAAATTTAAAACTTCGTTAAATTTTTCTGAAAAGTTTGAACTTACGCGAATCGCGCGAGTTTAAAGTTTAAAGAACGTTTTCTTGTTTTAAAAATGATAAATTAATTTAAACTAAAACTAACGCTAAATAATATTAATTAACCTAGATAAGCTTGGGGTGCCTCCCAAGAGTGCTTTGTTAAAGACGAAAGCTTGTCCATACCAGACTTACTGTTTTACCGAATAGTGTCCAAGATGACACTTTTGGGTACGGTTGATGCTTCACATAGAGACAAGGTATAGCGGGAAATAACGTACCTCGGAGAGCTCGGATGACATAGTAAACTAAATCAGCAGGGTTTATGTAATACCGTTCAAATTCTGTTAGGAATTCTCGCTCTTCCTGACTGAGTTGTAACAATGCATCGACAAAACGATTAAATTCTCGTTTTACCTTTTTCTGGTTTGAAATGCCATCCCTAAATCCTGTATCTAGATAAGAAAGATCATAGAGCAGTTTTGAATGTAAATCCATAAATTTCGTTTCCTCGAAAGAATCAGGATCTCCGTAAGTAGTGTGAACTGCTTGCGAAAGCTCTTTGATATAAATCTTCCGTAGGTTAGTAAACGGAAATTTCGTTTTTTGGAATAACTGGATCAGCTAGATATGGATCTGTTTCCTTTTTGCAAAGAAAGCACCGTCCATGGCTTCCTCAGTTGATTTGGGAAAAATAGCTCTAAGCTCGTTAGTTAAATAAGTAGCAGGATCAACAAAGAATGGAATATCACTAAGAACCAAGACAGACTTGATAGGGCTTCTTTCTATCCAAAATTCAAGCTCGTAAATCAGGGCCGCAACATAACGATTTATCCTAGGTTGTGAAATAGAGGAATAATCGGTGCTGGCAAGTAAATCCATTAAAAGATCTAACTCTGATTTTAACAATAGCTCATCTTTTCTACTGTGGTTAGCACGGAGAAGTCTAATTATCCTATCAATTTCAACAAAAGTCTTTCTCTGCTCACATGTAAATGGAAAATCGGATATCTTAAGGTATTTCAGAAAGTTGGCATAAATATCTATCCTCCTGTTGGGCTTTAGAGAATTTCCTAAGTGAAGGTCGGTTTTTGATTCGAGTAGATGATTCCTAGATTCAGTGTTTAATCGGGTTGGTGTTTCTATCCTAAGTTCACTCTCAACCTGATATTGGAGACGCTCTTCCTCAACTACACTTGAATAAAGAGTAGTGGGGTGTGCTCTCAAAATATCTGGGAGATCATACTCAAAGTATTCATCTAAACAGTGAAGACGTTTATTCAAATCCATCCAATGCATGGGTGGATAAAAGAACACTTTGATTCCAAATGGTTCATCATCAGGTAAAGTAGCAGGTCTAATATAGTGCGGATACCTAGACAAGATTGACAAAATCTCAGGGTTAAGTGTGGGTTGACCACTTAAAGCAATAGTAACAGAAGCTGGAATCTTCTGTTGAGATTCATCAAAACCTAAGTCTAAGCTCGATATTTTTGGGTTCTCAACTTCATGGTTAACACAGACCTCTCTAACGTCAGAGGAGTTTGACTCATACTCTGGACAGTCAAAGAATTCCGTATCCACCAAAACCATCATCTCATCCGTCATCATTTGATTGAGAGGAGAGATGGGGTTTGAAGGAGAATTAGGGTTTTCCATTTTCTAATTTTTTTGTATTTTCTAGGGTTTTAAGAACTAAGTTATCTAATCTAATAAGCAATTAACTTCCTAAGTAATGATAATCTTAAGGAAGGATCTCTTAAAGTTAATTATCTAAGGAAGAATTCAATTCCTGACGAAACCGATCCCCGGCAGCGGGGCCAAACACTTGACGTGCCACCAACCGTCACGCATCATCAACACGACCGTATGGAAGCACGTCGGAGTAAGTTTTAAAATTTATATTTTGCTGGGCTCAAACTATGCTAGCTACCTACCTTGTGGGTAAGGTGGCAAGTATAACTCGAGTGTCGTCCAAAATCGGAACGAATTGAATTGAATTGGAACCTACCAAAGATAACTTGACAATAGGATGTGTTTAGAAACAAGGTAGGTATGGGTTTGGTTTTATCTAATCTAATCTAATCTAAAGACAGGAATTAAAATGCAGAAAGTAAACGAGAATATAAGCAGCAGGTAGAGAGTGATTGCTGAAACTTTGACGATTAGGGTTTCAGGATGATATTATATTGATGATAGGTGATTACTCTAGCTAAGAATCTTCTAAACGGTCGGTGTAAACACTAGGACCCTACGTCTAGGTGTAACCCTAAAGCATATGTCACTGATTCCTAGGCTATCCTGATTCTGATTAGATGGGACTGTCTTCAGACTCACCTCACCGTCTCTTTCGGAGACCAAGCGACTCTCTAAATGGAGTTAAGGAATAAGGCAACAGTCCACAACACTGACTTTTCTTAACACTTATGTCTATCCAATTTTAACAGAGTAATACTGGTTGTATGCTGAATAAGTTAAACTATCGGTTAAGTAGAGATTAGGGGTTTTAAGAATCTAGGAACACAGCCGGCATCCTTGCTTTCATTTCCTAACTCATATTTTATCTGTTTTAATTCTAATACTTCCGTCATGGATTAGACCCTCCTTTGCCATCATTCGTTCATCCCTAGGCATGCGTACAGTGTATAGTGTCCTTATTTTCCACAGTACTCTAACCCTAGGTATATCTACGGTGTTTTAAAGACCTAATGTATCTTTACACAGCTTTATAACCAGAGGTAGTTTAACGGTGTACTATAGCATTTTCATGGCTTAACAAGACCTAGACCCGTGTCTGGAAGGGTTGCTTCTAAGTAATCCACGGTGAGATAGACCATCGACATTTCCTTGGCTTCCACGTATTTGTACTATACCAGTGGTATTTCCAATGCTATACCTAGTATTCAGCCATGTTACGGCGATCCCACAGTTTCATACAAATAGGAGATAACTGTGTATTCGTAGTTAGGGTTGATCAGATCATATCCTAAGGCAACAGTCACGTGAGAGACCGGAAAGGGTGATTAATTAAGTCTACATCCAGAATAAGTCTAAACATGTATGCAGCATAACAACTACCAATCATATATAAGATATATTAATTAAACATCATCACTAATCCTAACATCTACATTCCAACAATCACATATTAATCTAGCTAATCAGCATGGCAATAATCATAAATCGTACTGAAATAATATATAAAGTAGACATTATAACAGTAAGAGAATAAGATAATATCACCGGATTAGAAGAGTAATACTAAGGATTACAACAGTCTGACTTGAATAACCTTGCTACAGCTTGATTACCCAATTACAAATTTTCTCTAGCTCTAATCGCTAACTTATATCTCTCTAGTTCTCCTCTAACTCCTAAGAGTAGTGCTAAAGAGAGAAACTAGAGAGACGAACTAACTATAAGAACAATTCTCCTCTAACTCCTAAGAGTAGTGCTAGAGAGAGAATTCTAGAGAGAGAAAGAGAAATGTGAAATGAGAGGTGTGTCAAATGGTGGAATGAAGCTTGGTATTTATAGAGGAAGGGAGGTAGCCTTGGTACAAGTCTTGAAGCACCAAATACAAGCATCAAAGCAGCATACGAGGCAAGCAGCCAAGGGGGGTCAAACGGCACCCATCAAGGCCAACAACCCCGTATATGGCACCCTAAGGGCCATATACGGAACCTAGGGTACTGTATACAGGACCTAGGTGTCCAGGGGGGGTTGGTGCTTGGTTTGGCCTCCGCTGACTTCTCGGTTGCTTGGTTTGTCCGTATCTTCTTCGTTAGGAGTCCATTTTGCTTGATTCTTGTGCAGTTGGCTTCGTTTCTCCCTTACGCTTCTAATGACACTAAGTTTTCCAAATTTTGAAGTGTTTGACTTTTGCATGTTCCGGATGACGATCGGCAGGCTTCCAGACTGCACATCTTCTTCGTTCTTTACCCGTTTCTCTTGATTCTTTCACCTCCCATCTTGGATTTTCCTATTGAATCATAAAATATGCATTAAGATCTATCTTGATAGGATAATAAAGAATGGAATATTTAAGGTGATTGTTTTTGCCTCGGTTTGCATGTAAATTGGATGTTTTAGCTGATTTTTTGTAGCAACGCTCGTATTTAGACTACCTTGGTGATTTTTGATGATAAATAATAATTTTGAAATGTTTTCACCAGAGAATGGTCCAAAAAATACGGAAATAAGTACTTAAAAACATGACTTTTTGAGTCACATCATATCCTCAGTTATTCAATGACTTTACATCAAATGCTACATCGAGCTAAATTTCGGGACGAAATTCTCCTAACAGGGGGAGAATGTAACACCCGCCAAATTAGGACTAGTGATTAGTACCTAATCAGTTGTTAATACATGTAATTAGTTGGTTTTAGGCTAATTAATGTATCGAAATATATATATTGTTGAATATATACGAATATGCGATTTGATTAAATCGTACAAGTTTCAAATCGAATGTGATTCGGTTCAAGTAAATATGGACGTTGGTGAACATTTTTATTAAATAATATAACATTATTGAATAAGCACTATTATACTCAAAATATTATGTTAATAATATTTCGTATCGTACAAACAAAGTCTACACGATTAGTATATTAAACATGCAAACAAACCGAAATGCAGTCAAGTCACATTTTATAAACAAATAACTAAGTGTTTAATAAAATACTTCAACAAAATGACAAGAAATTATTCGTATTTTAAATTATGTAATTAAACGCATAAAAACACTATTTAAACGCAAAACGATCGAAAAACAAACGCCCCACGGAGCGCGTACGCGAGAGAATGAAAAACTGGTGAAGCCCACACTCGGTGGACCCCACCAGCCGGGCCCCTTCCCCCTTCTTCCCTCCTCTTTCCTTTTCTTCCTCCTCATTTCTCACATCTCCTTCTCTTTCTTCCTCTCCTTTTTCTCTCTAAACTTACCACCACCACCATCATAAAATTCACTAAAAACACCATCAAACATCATTATTTCGGCAAGCTCGTTTGGAGAAATGTGACCACCTCGCAACGATCTACATTTCCATCTTTCCGGAATTCTCACGCGCAAAGTTGTAAGTTTCCGACAAAACCCGCAACTCCTCGATTTTTAGTGTTTTCAAGTAATAATTATTTATTTAAGCTTGAAATGTCAAAATAAGGGTTGGGTAAAAGTTTCAGACCAAACGGAAGTCGTCCGACTGTTTTTCCGGCCACCGGGACCTGATCAGACGCCGATGTTGCATCTGTCCCAGCGACATTGCGACATCAGCCCCAATGTCGCACAAACCCATCACAATGTCGCAGGTGCGACATCAGTTTCAATGTCGCCTTAAATGGCTGACGTCGCACATAGCGACACAGACCCTTACGTCGCAAGATCAACAACGTCGCATATAGCGACATAACACCTAATGTCGCATTAAATTGCGAAGTCGCACTTAGCGACGCCATGACCAATGTCGCAGTCATGACCTGCGACATAACAACCTACGTCGCACACAATGTCGCAGATGACGGAACCTAGAAAACACAGATGACCTAAATTTTATCACTTGATTTCACCCAAATTCAAGTCCAGGTGCGTTTTTCACCAAAACAATATATTAGAAATAAAAAGTCTCGACCCCAACCAGGGACCAGCCCCTTGGACCCCGCCAGGGGTTGCCACCCCTGGGACCCCGCTAACTAGGGGCGCTGCCCCCGGACCCCCATCACCTAAAGTTTATAAATACTTTTAAGTATAACACCGTTCGAAAATCAAAATAATAATGTGGGATTATTATTACAAACAAATCACCAACGGGCCATACGCATTTTCAAATACTTAGACAATCAACCAAATTGAAATCATTTGGACATTCTAGTTGGACAAATAACTACAAGGTAGTCTTGATAGATGCCTTCACATGTTTATAACCATCGGGTGTCGTGGACACCCTCAGGTTACAAGTCTTTGGACTTCAATTCTTGGCTAATCAATCTCAGTTTATTTTGATAAACTCTTCAGGCTCAGGTGAGTCCCATGGCCCCTCTTTTTTACTGTTTTACTAGGGGTGTGATACATTGCTCTGTTTTTAACATGTGAACGTGAGTACATTTTCAATATACTACATGATTTGTTTTCAACTAATCAAATCGAAGTCCTCCGTCAGTATAGTCTGGTAATACGAAAGTAGCGTGAATATTAGTATATGGTACCATATAGGATTGACCCACCTCGTCCGGGTTAGTCGCGCTAACCTCTGCAACGGACGTACTAATATTTGGGAAGACGAGTGTAGATTAGGCACTCGTGGAGGAACCTCGCTCGGAATTCTCTATATGGGACCTGACCCTCGATTTAAGCTCAGACTATGCGCTCATGGTTGTATACACTATCAATATCATTTGCTGGATGCAAATCCACATTTAAATCTTGCGGTTCATACACTATTATTTGAAACTCAAACTTGTGAGCTCACCAGCGTTAGCTGACCCATTTTAGCATGTATCACAGGTACTCAGCAGTAGATTTGGACTGCCCATCAGGATGCATATTAGCTCGAGTCTCCATGCAAACTTCAGAGATTTCATTGCATTATTGGATTTTGTATAACTAATTATGTACTTAAATCTATCACATTACGAACACGGGCTATGTACGGGTTTAACTGTTGTAAACATTCTAATATTAATATATTTTGTTAAAAACGACGCATATAGAGTCATTTGCTATATACATGTGTGCTTTGATTATTGATTAGTAACACCCAAATTATGCTTCCGCAACATATT
The DNA here is from genome assembly GCA_963422505.1 of Pseudognaphalium luteoalbum. Taxonomy (NCBI): domain Eukaryota; kingdom Viridiplantae; phylum Streptophyta; class Magnoliopsida; order Asterales; family Asteraceae; genus Pseudognaphalium; species Pseudognaphalium luteoalbum. The sequence continues at coordinate 59,302,678 of OY730195.1, read as the reverse complement.
AAATTTAGGGGTGTTATAGATTGGTATCAGAGCCTAAGGTTATAGTGAACTAGATTGCATTTAGTAGGCCTAGACTATGACCATTAGGCAGTATTCCTTATTAAGTATGATTAAGTTCAGGGACTACAATGTATTGGTTTAATTTAACTGTTGATGCATTTTGATATGTCTGTCAGTTGGTCTAGTTCGAGTTTGTAATTAGTTTTGTTTTTACTGACTTGTGCGACGTTGTACGCAATGTCGCACATGCGACGTCAGTTAGTTGGGCCTGCGACGTTGGCGATGTCGCATGGGCCTGGACCTGCGACGTTGTATGTAACGTCGCAGGATCGAGTGTTTAGTATATAAACACGTTTTGTAATCAGTTTTAGGGTTGACGAAAAACCCTAAACGCAATCAGTCAAAATTACTTGTAATCTAGTCGAATATTATCAATAAACAATCGTTCCAATTCGTTTTACTTGCTTAGTGTTTATTGATTAGTTTGTGTAATTGATCAATTGGTGTTTCCGCAACCAATTGATTTGTGAGACTTGATTCAAGATCGATATTACGGACTTACAACTAGTATCAGAGCCACGGGGGCTCGTTTTTAGAGCATCGGATCAAGTTTTTGATTTAAACTAACGATTAATATCTTGTTTTTCGTGTGGTTTTCGTGTTCTTCTTGTTTACAGGTTAAAAATTGTGTTTTCTGGGATATTTTGAAGGGTTTGTTCGTTTGTTATTCGTAAAAATCAATTAGGATTTGATTTTTTACGAATTAGGGTTTTTGGGCCGCAGCTGTTTGCGACTTTGTGACGTCGGGTAATTTTTGCGACCTCAACTGCGACATCACAGTTTTTGACCTAATTTGGTTTTTGAGACGTACTGTTGCGACTTCGTGCAATTTTGCGACGTTACATTCTACGTCGTACTTTTGCGACGTCGTGCTATTCTGCGACGACATCAGCGATGTTATACCCTACGTCGCATCTTTGATTCTTAATTGAATCCTTATCCGTTTTGCGACATCACTTACTACGTCGCATAGACCTTTTTGCGACGTCACCCTTATTGTCGCAAGTTTCAGATTATAATTAACTCTACAATTATAAATGGCTGCTGACAAGGAATATATAAGAGGTATTAAGGAGATGATAAAGCAGGGAAATGATATTGGTTCCAACAATAAACCGCCACTATTCACTGCAGACATTGACTATGCATACTGGAGGGATAGATTTGAACAATTTGTGGATTTTCATTGTCCAGAACTGGTGGGGCCTATTAAAACAAAGATATGAGGCTCCAGTGGCTGAAGGAAACTATCGTGGTGTTCCTTCAGCAAAATCTTTTAATGCGATGACACCTCAAGAAAAGAAGGACCATCAAATAGAAAGAAAAGCACACTCAGCTATCTGTATGTGCTTGACAAAGGATGTCATGAGACTGTTTAAAACTCATGACACAACCTATGACTTATGGAAGGCTATAGAGACTAGATGCGGGGGAAATGAGAAGTACAAGGAGGCTAAGTTGGAACTGATTAAGAAGCAGTACGATTTGTTTGACTCCTTACCCAATGAGACAACCTCTGGACTGTTTACCCGGTACTCACAATTGGTGAGTGAATTAAATGAAGGTGGATATAATCTCACTGCACTTGAGATAAATAAGAAATTATTAGATGTTTTACCAAGTGCATGGGATGTGAAAGTCCAATTCTTGAAGGAAAATCAAGAATTGGCTGGGATGACTTTGGATCAACTTATAGGAATTCTTCAAGCTCATGCTATGGAGTTGAAGAAGAAGGAGTGCAAGTCGAATGGATTTGTACAAAATCCCTCACTTTATGGAAGCCAAGTTAACTCTGGTAAGAGTTATGGAGGAATGGCATTCATTTCGGATACCAATTCTCCATCTTATTCAACCGGGGCTTCACATGCAGCATATCATTCCGGTACAACCTGCACAACTCAAGGAACACAACAGCAGGTTTCAGCATCACCAGCTATCCAAGAGCAAGCTACGATTTATACAGCTTTTCTCAGCTCTTACAAAGATTTGGTTACTCAACCAAATACTACTTTGGAAATGACTAAAGAAGATTATAGTCAGCTGGATGATGATGACTTGGAACAAATGGATTTAACCTGGAACATAGCTATGATTTCAAGGAGGGTTCAGAAGTTCTTGCAGAGGACGGGACGGAAGAGCTTGGAAGGCAATGGGAAGACTGGGTTTGGGTTCGATAAAAACAAGGTTCGATGTTACAACTGTCAGAACCTTGGTCACTTTGCAAGGGAATGTGAGAAACCCAAGATGCCACCGTCGGGTCTTACTAAGCCGGATCTGCCCAAGGCAAATGAGAAAGAAGAAGCTAAATCGTTGGCTGTGGATAATGCTTTGATCGTCTTTGAGCCAACTGCTTCTGACTGGAGTGTTCAGGCTGCTCAGTTTCAATGCCTGATGGCTCACATTACTCCTGAGGTACCAAATGAACCTAATGATCCTTTTAATTGTGTTTCGTGTATTAAATTGACTGAATCCCTTGAGGCCTATCAGAAAGACAATTTAGATTTGCGGGATAAGATAGTTAAACTTACTGAATCTAATAAGTTTTTGCTAGATAATGAAAAACTTTATGAACAACATCTTGAGGCTCACAAATTAGATACCCAAACCTTTAAAGCAAAGGTCTTTAGCCAACAAGATGCAATTAAGAGTTATCTTACTGAAATTGAATTGTTGACTAAAGAACTCTCTGATTTGAAAAATGAATTTGAAAATCATAAAAGCAAAATCTTAGGTTCGACGTTCGCAACTCTAGTCTTTAATGAGATCGTTAGTAAGCAAGGGACAAGTGGCAAAAAGAAGGAAGGTCTTGGTTATAACCAAGTACCTCCACCTTCTCATGCTGAATATTGTCCTCCGCTTGTAAAAGAAGGCCTTGAGGAGATCTCTGTTGATTATACAAAACTCTATGGAATCAAGGCCAAAGAGGCCAAGCAAAACAAACTGACAAAGGAGAAAACCAAAAGGCCAGAGTATCCTTTGCCTCAGTTTGTTAAGGCTGAAAGTAAGTCTCCAGTTCATACTGATGAGATTGTTGAGATAGAGGATATTACTGATCAGGAATATCCTGAGTTTAAGAAGGTTGAGGCTAAACCTGAAACAGAAATTTTAAAAGTTGAACTTGTAACAAAGGTTCAAACTAAAAAGGAAAATAAAGTTTTAAATGTGAAACCTCAAACTCAACAGTCACCTGCAAAAGTTTTACAACAAAAGGTGACAAATGAAACGGTTTCTTTTGATAAAACTTCAGCCTCAACCTCTAAACCAAAACAAGCATTCTCTAAAATGTGTACGAAATGTTCATGTTCTAGAAATGCTTCACCACCTCCTGCAGTAAATCCCCCACCTCAACAGTTTATAGAGACTCGTTCTTGTTTCTACTGCAAGAGACAAGGACATTTGATCCGTGACTGTCCCAAACTTTCTCATCAGCGTTATGGGAGAGATATGCCTAGGACATCATTCTACAGAAATTCTTTTTCAAAATCACCTCCTAGGCATCACTCAAACTCTCCTAAGCCTGCTGAGAAATTAAATAATGTTGGGCAAAATTCTTTGTCAAAACCAAAGCCCGACATTACTTCCAAGCCAAATTCCGAACCATCAAAGGTTTGGAAAATAAAAGAGTCTACTGAGGACTCAAATGTCATCAATAATAACACATCAGATACAAAATCTGATTTGTTTAAAAATAAAGTTTTATCTGATGTGCTTATTGTTGATGACTATGGTCGACCTAAGTCTGTAAAGGCTTGGGTTACCGTTTCTCACTAATCTCCTCATTTTTATGTGTTGCAGCAGTCTGAACGTGTGAAAGATAGCGATCGGTTTATGGACAGTGGCTGCTTGCGACACATGACGGGTGATGTGTCTCTCCTAGTGGATATTAAACCATACGCAGGAGGACATGTTGCTTTTGCTGGAGATACAGGGGGAACGATTTCGGGTAGAGGGATGCTAACTAATGGAAAGGTTAGTTTTGAAAACGTGAATTATGTGGCTGAGCTGCATCACAACTTGCTGAGTGTTTCACAAGTGTGTGATAAGGATTACACCACTGCATTCACTAAGACTGAGTGTGTCATCTTGAAGAAATGACACATATGTGATGAATATGAGAATAGTGGAGACTACAAGTGAATTTACTTGTCTACTCTCCAAGGCTTCAGAAAAGGAATCACTCCTTTGGCACAGACGGATGGGACATATTCATTTCCGTAAAATGAATTTTCTGATCAATAATGACTTAGTGAGAGGAGTTCCAAAACAGTCCTTTGCTTTGAAGGATGACTGCATTTCGTGCCACAAGGGCAAACTCCACAAGAAGTCCCATAAGTCTAAGGTAGTGAATTCCATTGATGCTCCGTTGGAACTACTTCATATGGACCTTTTTGGTCCGGTTTCTACGAAGAGCATTGGTGGTCGCTCTTACTGTTTGGTAGTGACGGATGACTACTCACGGTTTTCGTGGGTATACTTTCTCGCAATGAAGGATGAAACTGCGGGAATTTTGGTCTACTTGTTGGATAAGTTGGCAAATTTGTGCAACTTAAAGGTGAAGAGACTGTGAAGCGACAATGGAACCGAATTCAAGAACTCAAATCTCGAGTTATTCTGTGCTTCTAGGGGTATTGATCATCAATTCAGTGCTCCGAGAACTCCTCAACAGAATGGAGTTGCAGAACGGAAGAATAGGACCATCATTGAAACTGCTCGCACTGTGCTAGCAGATTCCAAGCTGCCTATTATCTTCTGGGCCGAGGCAGTTAATACTGCCTGTTATGTTTTGAATCGGGTGCTCTCGGTTAAGAAGAAGAACTAAACGTGTTATGAGCTATTCAATAACCGCAAGCCGAATTTGCAGTTTCTGGAGCCATTTGGGTGTCCTTGTTTGATAATGATTACCAAAGAACGTGTCTCTAAGTTTGGTGATAAAGCCGTTGAAGGGATTTTTCTTGAATATTCGGTCAACTCTCCAAACAAACGAGTATACAACAAATCAACAAACGAGATAGAGGAACACTTTGAGGTCAAATGCTTAAGGTATACGGAACCACCTCAAGGAACGGGTCCGGATTGGTTCTTCAATTATGGGAAACTCTTCAGTTCTTTCAATGTTCCGGAGGACGACAACACAGAAGAGTTAATTACAATGCTTCATGGACTCGATGTTTTTCAACAAACATCCGATTCTCTTCCTACTACATCCAATCCAATTCCCGATACGACATCCACTCCCACACCTACTCCAACACAACAAATGCCTGCACCTACATCCACTACTTCTACTGCATCTGTACCTACGCCCACACCACCAACTACTGCCATCCCTTCTTCTTCAAACACTGTCAATGCCGAGGATCTTCCAGATGATCCAGATATGCCTCCCTTAGAGGATGAAGAAGACATGGATTATTCTCGTTTCTTCACTAATGAAGAGAACGAAGATGCTTCTGCCACTGAAGGTGATTTGAACAACTTGGAATTAAATCTTGTGCCAGATGCTATTCCAGTCACCCGGATACATAGGAATCACCCAGTTGAAAACATAATTGGTGATCCTCATTCTACTGTTCAAACGAGAAATCAGGCAAAGCAATCTGCTGAAGATAAGCATACTTCAGCTGATCAGGTTTTGGGATTTATGGCAACCATCAATTCGTGCCATCTTTCCCAAACCGAACCGAAGAAAGTCTCGGAGGCCTTACAAGATCCATCCTGGGTCGAGGCCATGCAAGATGAACTGCAGCAATTTCACAAGCTGCAAGTGTGGACCCTAGTACCATTACCCAAGGGTGCTGATCCAAAAGGCACTAGATGGGTATATCGAGTAAAGAAGGATGATCGAGGGGTCGTTACAAGGAACAAAGCTCAACTAGTTGTTCAAGGGTATACTCAAGTTGAAGGACTAGATTATGATGAGGTTTTTGCCCCTGTCGCTAGATTGGAGTCCGTTCATATCCTTTTGGCCTTTGCATCATTTAAAGGGATTTGTGTCAAGCAACTTGACGTCAAAAGTGCATTCCTTTATGGTCAAATTGATACGGAAGTATATGTTCAACAGCCTCCGGGTTTTGAAGATTCGGTGAATCCAAATTATGTCTACAAACTAAATAAGGCATTGTATGGACTTCATCAATCTCCTCGCATATGGTATGAGAGGCTTGCTACTCATCTGGTGGACAATGGTTTTACTCGGGGCAACATCGACAGTACTCTCTTCACAAAAGGGAAAGGGGATGATTTGCTACTAGTTCATGTGTACGTCGATGATATTATTTTTGGGTCGTTGAATGAGGCTCTCTGTAAAGAATTTGAAGAGGTCATGAAGTCAGCTTTCGAGATGAGTGCAATGGGAGATCTCACTTTCTTCCTAGGTGTGCAAGTTGAGCAGTCATCCAAAGGAATGTATATTCATCAGTCAAAATATGTCAATGACATGTTGACACGATATGATATGCTCACTTGTAAGCCTTATGGAACTCCTATTGAACTCAACCATAATCTTAGACCTGCTGATGATGATGAGGACTGCAAAGAAAAAGATTATCGTTCGATGATAGGTTCTCTAATGTACCTCACTGCCTCAAGGCCTGATATCGTCTTTGCTATTTCACTTTGTTCAAGATATCAGGCACGACCAAAGGTTTCTCATATGAAGGCGGTGAAGCGGATTTTTGGCTATCTCAAATATAGACCCACTCTCGGTCTATGGTACTCCAATGAGAAGAATTTTACGCTCTCTGCCTATTCTGATTCAGATTACGGTGGCTGCAACATCAATAAGAAGTCAACAACAGGAGGATGTCAGTTCCTTGGATCCCGATTGGTGTCGTGGCAATGCAAAAAGCAGACTACGGTTTATACTTCAACAGTGGAGGCCGAGTACATTGCTGCTGCAAGCTACTGTTCTCAAGTTCTTTGGATTCAGCACCAACTGCACGACTACGGGTTACTCTTAACTATGACTCCTATACATATTGATAATACTGCTGCCCTATCAGTCACACGTAATCCCGTACAACACTCTAAAACCAAACACATAGAAATTAGGTTTCACTTTATACGGGATTGCTATGAGAAACACCTTATCAACCTTGTCCATATAGATACCCTAAAACAAAATGCTGACTTATCCACTAAGGCTTTTTCTAGAGCCCGATTTGATGAATTAGTCAACATGATCGGTCTAAGGTTCTTTAACACAAAAAAGTAATTTGTGACTTGGACTGTCTTTCAAGTATTGTTTTATTTAAAAAAAAGAACACACGCAACAGCCACTCTTTATACTTTCTAGTATTAAAGAAATGCACGGTTGCTACATTTTAAAATAGACGTTGAAGTTGTGTCTGTAAACAACTTGGGATATGATAGTACATCGGGTGACATGCATAAAACTGGAAATTTAAGTTTTATCTTGGATGTGTCAGTAGATTTATCTGACATAGTGAAAACAGTTTTTATAAACATTGTCTTCATCATACGATATATTAGTAGGCATGTTATGCAAAACTCTTTGAGAACTATTAAGAAGCTTAATCGTTAACTGTCTATTTCAAGTGGTTCAACAACATTAGATGTATGACAAAAGTCTTAAATTCTTACTTATGGAAGACATGCTTTCGTGAAAGAAGTTTATTTGATATCATTTGGGGGTATATATTGACAGTTTCCTCTGTTATACGTAAGTATAGACCTGGCTTCTGTTAATATATACTTAAAAATTAAGCAAACACAAGTCAAAGTACTTGAAAAGTCTTTACAATTAAGATACCTTACAAGGTCGCCAAAATGGTTTGACCAAGTCTGGTTTTGCTTAAACCTGAATCAAGCTATGTCACTCTGTTGTACGTAAGTACAGACCTGTCACCGCTGACTTGATTCTTAAAATTGATTTTCTTATATTCTATCTGTAAATGGAAACATGGTCTATGTGTTAAGTTAAGATGTATATCTATGTTGGGAACCACAGCGAAATGTGCATACCAATAATAATAAAAATATCTCCTAGATATGAATGTAACATGTTTCAGTGGAAAATATACTGATAATCGTCTTGAAATAATTTTTATAAAAAGTGTTTTTAACATGTCAAGTAAATTTCAAGTGGACAAATATACTGATGATCGAAATAACACTTATTGTTCCTAATAAATGCATGTTACTCCGATATGATCCCTAACCAGATTAATTCAACTCCGTCACCAAAAAGAATGTGTTCATTATATATTTGTAAATTAGCATTAAATTTGTGTTCATATATTTGTGTTTTTGTTAGTTAGTTTTATTACTCCAAGTTACAAGTTAGTTTTTCAAATCGCGCATCGAAAATTTGAACTTCAAATCGAATTCAAAATTTCTGCCATGCGACGTCATTAACGACGTCGCTTGCGACGTCACTCGCTACGTCGCATTTAGGGTTAGACTATAAATAGTCCAACCCGCGACGTCATTAGTACACTATTCAAATTACACTACGACGTAGCCTGCGACCTCCCATTAGCAATTGCGACGCCGTGCTTGTAGACTCTATTGTGATATTCGGCCGTGTTTCTCTTCTTTTCATTCACGATTTCCTGTTCTCCTTTATTTACTCGACCATTAGGTACTATTTTTATCGCTTTTAACCGTATAACTTTTGTGTCTTCATTAATTATATATTGCGGTTTAAGGGGATCTCGGTTTAAGGTGCTATTTGATGTGAAAATGATAGGATAACTAGGTTTTATTGATAACCTTGCTATGCCGCACCCATTAGAATAGATAGATTTCGCAAAACCCATGTTTTCGAAGTTAGGGTTTTCTGGGTTGGATGATGTTCATCTTTGCGACGTCGGCTGCGACGTAGCAGTCGATGTCGCATTTCTCGGGTGATTTCACATTTAAATGCGATGTCATCATGCTACGTCGCATATAAATGCGACATTCTTATGCTACGTCGCAGTTATGGCGACGTCCTGTGTTATGTCGCAAATTAGTGCGACCTCACAAGTGACAACGTGTTCTACGTCGCAATTTATCATAAAGTGATTAAATTCACAATTAATTGCAAAATGCGACGTCCCCCTTAACGTCGCTCATTTGGTATGCGACATTAGGCTTTACGTCGCTATCAATTTTTAGTTGATTTCTGCGACGTCTTTCCAATTTTGCACTTTTATGTGCGACGTCATACATAACGTCGCAAAAAACAGAAGGTTTAAAACAACTTAATTACATTTGTTTGACGCTTATTCTAATGTGTTTCGAGTCTATATTCTGCTCTGTTTACAGATATGGCGTTAGCATATGAGCCTCGTCACAACACGATGGCATTTTTGGATGATACGCATAAGAACGCGGCTCCTTTTCGAGAGATGATTGCTTTTCTCAGGCGTTCACGGATTTTTCACGCTATATCAGACTCCACTATTGTCTATAAGAATTTAGTGGGTCAGTTCTGGAGAAACGTGACGATGGTGACTGAGAACGAGATCCCACGTTTGGTATCTACTGTGTTCGAAACGTAGATCATTATCACTGAGCAGGGAATTCGCGACCTGCTTCAACTCAACGATCGACCTGATATGCCAGTTCTCTTTGATAATTCATTTATCACTGGCGGGATGCATAGGATGGGGTATCCGGGGGTTTCGACTGATCAGTATTGCAAGTCGAATCTTACGCGAGTTTGGAGATACCTGATGCATATATTTATAGTGTGTTTGGGAAACAGGAAGGCGGGAACCGATGGTATAAGCCATCGTCTGGCCTCAGCTATGCTTTCTTTGGTATACAACAAGCCCTACAATTATTCTGGGCTCATCTTCAAGGCCATGCTGGATAATGCCAATGCTGGAGCTAACAAATGGGGCTTGTATCCACGATTTGTGCAACTTTTCATCAATCATCATCATCCGGAACTTCAACAACAAGGCGATATGGATAATGTCCTAAAGATTGCGCCGATGATGAGTTGAATCTTTGCTGTATGTTCTGCTCAGGAACGGGGGGTTCAGGCACCACCAGATGCTCCTTTATTTGGTGCGATTACCGATGAACATTACGTGCCACCTCCAGATCCTCAATATATGGATGTTCAACCACCGCAGCAACCGCAGCAACCGTTCGTTGATATCCCTGTTCAGGCTGCGGGGGAGGACATTGAGGATGATTTGGCTCAGATAGAACAATTTGGGATTGTTCAGCAACAAGACTCACCGCACAGAGTCACCGACGAATCTTCTTCCTCTGATTCGGATTCGGATTATGTACGACCGCAGGATGGCGGTGAGACACCCACGGATTCCGATGGTGAAGTGCCCCACCCATCGCAAATGGAAAGGATCAGGGTACACGAATCGGCTCACTATTTGAGAATCCAACGCCGTATTCGTCAGGGCAAACGCTACATGGGAAAACGTCCTCGTGCCGACGATGACACTAAGTTTGCACCATCTTCTCGTCGTGCACGTCGACCGTCTACTATTCAGCCACCTTCATCTCAAGCACTCGTTATTGAGCCGACTCCGGAATTTTTGCAAAAGATGATGGACGATATGCGCCAGATGCAGCAGCAGCTAAAGGGTCCGAGGGTCAATCAAAGCAGATTTCAGAGCTGCAGGCTAGGGTGAACGTTTTGGAGGCTAGGTCTAGTGTCTCGGGGGAGTTAGGGTCCGAGGGTCCCAATGTAGAGTCACTAGGACCAGAGTCTGTAAATCCTCATGTAATTGAAAATGTTATTAATGAAAACGTTCAGGTTTTGGATTACTTTTGTGTTGATGACATCCCTGGTCAGCCGAGACCATTAGCGGTTGATTATTCCTTTGCTGATTTGACATTCATTCAGAAAATGGTTAATGGGGATGATTCGGTTAATAATGAAGGGTATGTTTTTGATATGGATGATGATGTATCGGTTGATGATGAACATTTAGGATCAGATGAATATTATGATGATGCACCTGTTATTGAGACTGACTCATCTGATGATGAAGGGCCTGCTAGAACTTTTTATGGAGAATCTAGTTCAACTCAGGCAGCGCCTACTCAACAAGATTCTGCATCTGCACAACCAACTCAAGAGGCGTCTGAAAGTTTAACTGCTGAAGAACGAATAGAAAGAAATAAGTAGTGGTGGCCTCAAGGTAGATCTGCAGAACCAGTGCCGGTAACTTGCAAAACATATAAGGTTCGTGGAGATTATACCGGTGTAATTAAGAGTTGGAAGGTTTGTCAAAGGATGATCATGATTAAGAGATTGGATGGTATTCAATACTTCAAGCTGAGATTTAATAAATTGAGTACTTTACCAAAAGGGGAGATCAACAGGTTAGCTCAGTTGAATTTGATTAATCCTATGAATGATGATTATGCTAACTATGTTCAAAGGACATTGCGTCAAGAGGTCAGAACTAAAAGATATAATAAGTTGAAACCGACGCTGGGAACGAAGTATACATATAAGAAAAAGTTGGATCCCACGACAGGTCGCCCTATGGTTAAAGTTCATTATCCACCGGCTGACTGTCTGACTGAAATACCTCTGGAGCAGGTTCCTTATGATTTTCTACGAAGATTTGTTTATTGGGAACTTGATCCACATACCGGGAAGCTGTGATTGTTTGTGTTCCTGATTCTGAGCCGCAGCTAGAATATGGAGGTATTTAGAACTTAAAGAAAGTTTCATTTCGAGTTTTTGATCCTATGAGTTTGATAAATCTTCACGAAAAAGATTTGAGAAAACTCTTCGATAATAGGATTCGAGTAAATGAAAACAATGAATTCAACAAGAAACTTGCAGATCAATTTCAGAATGCGGTCAAAGTTTGTGTGGCACATGGTATTCATGCCAATGGAAAGTTTCCTGTTTGATGGGCTTAACTGAAGAAATTTGTGAAGACCAAGCTGAAGACATGGGGGAGTTTGTTGATGCATTTTGATATGTCTGTCAGTTGGTCTAGTTCGAGTTTGTAATTAGTTTTGTTTTTACTGACTTGTGCGACGTTGTACGCAATGTCGCACATGCGACGTCAGTTAGTTGGGCCTGCGACGTTGGCGATGTCGCATGGGCCTGGACCTGCGACGTTGTATGTAACGTCGCAGGATAGAGTGTTTAGTATATAAACACTTTTTGTAATCAGTTTTAGGGTTGATGAAAAACCCTAAACGCAATCAGTCGAAATTACCTGTAATCTAGTCGGATATTATCAATAAACAATCGTTCCAATTCGTTTTACTTGCTTAGTGTTTATTGATTAGTTTGTGTAATTTATCAATTGGTGTTTCCGCAACCAATTGATTTGTGAGACTTGATTCAAGATCGATATTACGGACTTACATTAACATAGCCTGATCAACTATGTATAATTAAAAGAATATGATGTGGAATCTGAAAGGACTCATGACTGAACATGATACACTAGTTGACTCTAACCACGAGAGAAACCGGGACTCAAACATGTATGTGTTAGACACCTTAGGCTATTATGTGATATATATATATATACATAGATAGGCCTCGCTCTCGCTCAATATCTTAGGCTATATTATATATGTATTATGTGAATATAGGCCTCATTCCTTTCTAAAACTTTGTCTCAGAATGGCAAAAACACCACCCAATTCATCACACTCTCAATCCGGGTCGCAGAACCTGAGGGTAGCTAGGAGGAACGCCAGGTTGCCTCAAGCTGGCCCGTATCCCACTCACTTCACTTTGCCGGCCTTGGCCGCCAAGCTGAACGGTCATGAGCAATGACTTCGCACCATGGATATCGCATTGCAAGAAAAAAATGAAAATTTGAGACTCACAGTGCTTGAGCATATCAACTAAGTCTCCGAGGATCACGAAAACACCGTTAGCAACATGAACATTCTCCACGACCAAGTAGTGGAATCGGGGGTAGAAGTCGAGCTCTTGCGACTCAGGTTGGAACAATGCGAGCAGCGCCTGCAAGAGGCCGAAGAATACTCAAGGATGTTGGTGCAACAACTAGCCTTGGCAGAAGATAACGCCCGACAAACCAGTAGACTCATAATCACCGTGGATCGACTTGTCACGCTAATGGAAAGGATCAACTTACATTAGAACTAGTGTGACTGTCGTCTTGTAATCTATATCTATCTATGTAGGACTCTTACTATTCGAACCGGATGTAACAATTCCCGGTACCTTTTGTACTCCCCGTATTATGTAATCTTTTGAAAACTCGTATCATGTACCAAACTTGGTTATTTCAATGAAATATAATTATCACTTTGTATCGTATATTCCATCATATACACCTATGATATATCAGAATTTCACACAAGAATCTCACTGTCTTTTTCTTGATCTTACTCAGCAAAATGCCACCGAAGTGATTCACCTTCAGCGAAACTGAAATCGCCCAACTCATAGCCCAAAGTGTGGCCCAAGCTATGGCTACCCGACAACCCAGTTCGGGCAGCGAGGATACAGCTGCCAATGGGCCTCAATCCAAACCTTGTTCATACAAGGAATTCCTGAGCTGCAAACCCTTGAGCTTCAAGGGAACCGAAGGAGCCATCGGACTGATCAGATGGTTCGAGAAAATGGAGTCCATCTTCCACATTAGCAAATGTGCGGAAGAGGACAGAGTCAAATTGTTGGTACATTTATGTGTGTCTGTCAGTTGGTCTCAGTCTGTAATAGTGTCGATATTGTAATTACGTATTGAATAGTTTTAGACTTAGTTTAATTACAATTTTTGTAATCATGCGACACAAGGATTGTGTCGTAGAATCATACTACGCGACACAAGTATTGTGTCGCAGAATCAGTCTATGCGACACAAGGATTGTGTCGTAGAATGTCTGGATTAGACTATAAATAGAAGCTCGCCAGCTTCTGTTTGGGTAAGACTTTCACACACATAACACTTCTGTTTTTCATAGAAAATTCACTAGGTTGTGTTATTTTGATCTTTGTGTGTTTGTCCAAGTGTATGTATTGTTGGTAGTTCATTATATATAAACATACACCTTTGTGTTTTGGATATTTATTGTGTTAATCTTGCGTATCTTGGTGCGTTTTATTTCCGCTCTAACACACAAGTTAAACTACTCGATTTGATCCAAAAACAAGGAACCTACAATTGGTATCAGAGCCACATACTCTTGAGTTGTGGTTTCGAGTTAGTTTTTGCAAGATTTTGGTTTAAATGTGATATTTTTAATTTTAGTGTTCTTGGTGTTTTTGGTCAAAAAGCTCAATTTTTAGCCTATTTTGGTGTTTAATCTTCAAAGAAAGGTGTTTGTCAAACCTTTAGATTTGGTACATCAAAAGTTGGTGATTTTGTCTCTTAAAATATTGGGTTTTAGAACTGATAGGAAGCATGGCGTAATTGTTTATTATTTGTATGGAAAGTTGAAATTTTTTTATGGGCTCTAGGTTGTCTGCTTGTGCCCTTTTGCGACACAAGGCTTGTGTCGTATATACTGTTTATACGACACAAACATACGACATTAAATTGTCTACGACACAAAGTGCGACATAAACCTACGACACAAATTATTTTGACTTTGACTGTAGAGCAGCTAAAGCCTTTTTGTGACACAAGTTGCGACATAATCCACGACATAACAGTTGTGTCGCATTTTTGTCTTCTGTCTGATTAACTTCTGCGACACAACACTTGTGTCGTATTGATACTTTACGACACAACACTGTGTCGCATAATTCCAGACTTAGACAAAAAATCAGTTTGTTCGTTGTGTTTTTTCTTGATTTTGTTTGCAGATTGTCAACATGTCCCTTCAAAGCGTTGATGCAGTTTTACAACATAATGCTACGATCAGTAGTGCAAATAAACCTCCTTATTTTGCACCGGGTTTGGAATTTCGAGCATGGAAACAACGTTTTATGTCGTTTGTTTTATTCACTGATCCTGATATGGAGTTGGCTCTTCTTGAACGATATGAAGCGCCTGTTGCTCTTGGAGAACACATGGGTGTTCCTCCACCAAAACCCGTTCGTTCATACACTCCCGAAGAACGAAAAGCATGTGAAATTGAACGCAAAACTCACTCTGCTATTAGTATGTCACTTCCAACTGACGTTTTGGATATGTTTCCACAAACAATCGCTTATGATCTTTGGATTGCAATTGAGAAGAGATTTTGTGGTACCACTGAATACATCGAGAGCAAATTGGAATTAATCAAAACTTAGTTTGATTATTTCTATATCCAAAAAAATGAGACTGTCAGAGACATGCTTTGCAGATTTACACGCACAGTAAACGAGCTGGAGGATATAATCTAAAAAATTCTGAGATTAACAAAAAGGCTTTAGCTGCTCTACCACCAAGTTGGGAAACACGAGTTTTGTTATTAGAAAGTCATCCAAAAACAATGCAATTGTCTCTGGATGATCTTGTTGGAAAACTTGAAGCTGGTGCATTGGATATTCAAAAGAAGGAAACAAGATCTATTGCTCGTGCATCAGAATCAAGTAATAGTGGAACAGCTTTCATTACAGCTGAGCCAAATTCTCAGAGATCCTCTTCTTACTGTAATCCTACTGTAAGAACTTTTTCAGCCATGCCAACTTATAATGCTTCTTCAAGCAAAACATGTTCATCATTATCCGTTCCTTCTTCAGCAACCACAGATGAACATGCAACAATGTTTACTGCCTTCCTGTCATCATATGAAGACTTTCTTTCTAAAAGAGTCAGTACATTGGAGTTGACTGATGAGGACTTCAATCAAGTTGATCCCGATGAGTTAGAAAGGATTGACATTAGATGGAATATGGCTATGCTCACTCGCAGAGCCAAAAACTATCTAAGAAGAACTGGAAAGAGATCTCTTGAAGATGCAGCTGATCGAACACCAATGGGATTCGATAAAAGTAAAATCAAGTGCTATAAGTGTCAGAATCTTGGACACTTTGCCCGCGAATGTGAGAAAGGCCGACAACCTGCTACGGGTTTCACAAAACCATCTGTTGCTCCAAAACAGATTGAACATACTACTGCTAAGGCTGCATTGTTGATTGAGGATGGAGATGCTTATGATTTTTCTGCATTTGAAGATCACGAGCAATGCTTCATGGCCATCAACAATGAGGTACAATTTGCTTCATTTACTTGTAACTCATGTATTAGTTTGACTAGTAAAGTAAATGGGCTTATGGAACATAATGACTACCTGAAGTCAGATATCTTGAATTTGATGGAGGCAAATAAAGTGTTGAAAACTAATGAGAAACTCTTTGATAGTAACATTAATCAACTCATTGAAGATAAAAAGGATCTGAAAGCTCTAATTTTCAGCAATCAGGATGAAATTGACAGTTACTTAAAAATGATTTCTCATTTAAAACAAGAATTGGCTATCTCCGAAGCCAAAGTTGTTTATTACAAACGAAAACTCAAGAATATCAACACTTCAGCCATGGTCTTTACTGAGATCCTACAGACGGGTAGGACTAATTCTAAAGATAAGTCCGGTTATGGTTATCATCATCAACCGCCTCCGTCTTTAGATGTGAATTTGGTTAGACCGTCTAAAGATGAAATTAAAGATTTTGTACCTACTGCGTTAGTAGATGCAAAGCCCATTGAAATATCTGTTAATGAACCTGTTGTTAAGCGTGTAGATATGCCTGTAACTGAACCTGTTAGTTTGCCTACTTTTAAGTTGCCCGAATTCTATCAAACTAACATAGAGATCAATCATGATAAGAAGAAAACCAAGCTAACTAAGATTGAACCAGTGAGGCCTTTTGAACCTGTTAAGTTTTCCTCCTCAGGAATTGTCCAGTTAACCCCCTTTGGTAGTTTTCAGCCTGCTCCCTTAAAAACTACTGAAAAGGAGGTCGAGGTTGAGGATGTTCCTTGTAAGAGTGTGTCTCGATGTGAAAAGAAAAACATTAAGCCTGATCATCACACTATTACTTCTAAGATAAACGATGAAACTTTTCAAAGGAATGCTAAGGCTCAGGCTGAACTTAAAAGGAAAGATTTAAAGAACACTAATGATAACTCAATCAAGAATTCTGTCAAATCTTCTGTTTCACATTCTGAGGCATCCACTTCAACATACTCTCATAAGTTGCCTGTCCCACCTCAATTCTTAAGCAGTAACGACCAAACCTTTAAGGAAAGACGATCATGTTTCTACTGCAAGAAACAAGGTCACTTGATTAATCAATGCCCGTTGCTTTCGAGAAAGAAGTTGTCAAAAGGTGTTCCCAAATATTCTATTTACAAAAATTCATCTGCTAAATCATTTTCAAAGAAGGATTCACTTTCTCATACTTCTATCCCGAAAGTTAATGCTGCTAGGCCTAGTAAACCTCAGGTTAAACAGCCTGACAATGTTAACAAGCAACCCACTATTGTTCCTGTGAAAATTTGGAGACTAAAAGAGTCATCAAATGACTCATCATCAAGTAATACTGCATCAGGAAGTGAATCTGATTTCTTGAACAACAAAGTTTTAACTGATGTAGTTATTATTGATGAGGTCTCTGGAGTACCCAAGTCTGTAAAGGCCTGGGTCTCCGTTTCTAACTAACTCTCTCCTCATGTTGTGCTGTAGCAGTCAGGTCATATACAAAGCAGTAAATGGTATGTGGATAGTGGCTGCTCACGGCACATGATCGGTGACATGTCTCTTCTGTCAAACGTTAAACCATATCGCGGAGGACATGTTGCTTTTGCAGGAGATGCAGGTGGTAACATAACGGGACAGGGTACTCTTTCTAATGGGAAAGTGAGTTTTGATAAAGTAAATTATGTCGAGGAACTGCAACACAATCTGATCAGTGTTTCTCAAGTCTGCGACAAGAAGTTTACTACAGCATTTACAGATGTTGAATGCTTAATTTTGAAACCGGGATTTGTTATTCCCAAGGAATGGGTGTTACTGAGAGCACCCCGTGTATGAAACTCGTACATTTTGGATATGCAAACTGTGACTACCAAGGAGCATACTTGTTTGCTATCAAAAGCATCTTCTAAAGATTCACTGCTTTGGCACAGACGTATGGGACACATTCATTTTCGCAGAATGAATTATCTTGTCAATAATGATCTTGTGTTAGGTGTGCCCAAAAAGTCATTCGAAATAGATAATGAATGCGTTTCCTGTCTTAAAGGGAAACAACACAAGAAGTTCCATAAGTCTAAGCAGGTGAACTCTATTGAATCTCCATTGGAGTTGCTTCACATGGATTTGTTCGGTCCTGTGAATAAGAAAAGTATTGGAGGAAAATCATACTGTCTGGTTGTTACTGATGATTACTCAAGGTTTTCTTGGGTATATTTCTTGGCTGGAAAGGATGAAACGGCTGATACTTTAATCTACTTGTTCGACAAATTGGAAAACCTGTGTAACCTGAAAATCAAGAAACTGCGTAGCGATAATGGAACAGAATTCAAGAACGAAACCTTGGAAATGTATTGTCTTCGAAAAGGAATCTTTCATCAGTTTAGTGCTGCTCGTACTCCTCAGCAAAATGGTGTCGCTGAAAGAAAGAATAGGACAATCATTGAAACAGCAAGAACCATGTTGTCTGATGCGCATCTGCCTACCACGTTTTGGGCAGAAGCTGTTAATACTGTGTGCTACGTGTTGAATCGAGTTTTGATGGTTAAGAAACGAAACAAAACATGTTATGAATTGCTGAATAATCGCAAACCAAATTTGAAGTTTCTTGAGCCTTTCGGGTGTCCTTGCACAATCTTAATTACTAAGGACTCGGTAGGCAAATTTGATGAAAAAGCTGTCGATGGCCTATTTTTGGGATATTCTGTGAACTCGCCGAATAAACGAGTCTTCAACAAGTCCACTGGGAGAATAGAGGAACATTTTGAAGTAAGGTTTATGAAATATACCGATTCTCCAAAAGGCAAGGGACCTGAGTCCTTGTTTGAGTATGATACGTTGGTGGACTCATTCAATCTTCCCAAATTTACTGAAGAAGATCAGGTGGTGTCTCTACTTCATGGCTTGGATCTTACTTCCGACTTAGTTTCCAAGTCTAGAGTAGTACCTCCTGAGAATATTGTCAATGATGATAATTCCTCCGATGTTGATCATGTGGCTTCTGAATCTAATCCTCAAACTGAAACCGATATTATCTTTCCACTTGAAACTGAGAACATTGTCACTGATAGCTCAGTTGCAATTAAAAATTCAGAAGGTGTTCTTTCAAATTTGGATCCGATCATTGTGCCTGATCAGATCCCTCAGCTTAGAGTTCATTCTACTCACCCCACTGAAAATATCATCGGTGAGTTTCAACAAGGTGTTTTAACCAGGGGTCAGGTAGCTGCTAACGAAATCCGTGAAGAATCATCAACTGCCTCTTTTGCCTACTTTGAAGAAGATATGGAAGAATGCTTCTTATCTCAGCTTGAACCAAAGAAAATAGACGAATCTTTGAAAGACCCATACTGGGTTGAGGCTATGCAGGAAGAATTGAATCAATTCAAAAAACTTGATTTCTGGAATTTGGTTCCTTTACCCAAAGGTGTTGATCCAATTGGAACTCGTTGGGTGTATCGCGTGAAAAAGGATGACAGAGGTGTAGTTATTCGAAATAAGGCTCGGTTAGTTGTTCAAGGTTTTACTCAGATTGAGGGTTTAGACTATGATGATGTGTTTGCTCCAGTTGCAAGATTGGAATCCATTCGCATCTTTCTGGCTTATGCGTCATTCAAAGGCTTTCGGGTCTACCAACTAGATGTCAAGAGCGCATTTCTGTATGGAGAAGTTCTAAAG
This sequence comes from Pseudognaphalium luteoalbum, assembly GCA_963422505.1. NCBI lineage: Eukaryota > Viridiplantae > Streptophyta > Magnoliopsida > Asterales > Asteraceae > Pseudognaphalium > Pseudognaphalium luteoalbum. Next base: position 59,282,884 of record OY730195.1, on the reverse strand, counting down.
GATGTGTATGTAATGCAACCTCCCGGTTTTGAAGATCAAAATCATCCTGACTATGTTTGCAAGTTAGGCAAGGCTCTATATGGTCTTCATCAAGCTCCACGAGCTTGGTACGCGAGGTTGGCAAATCATCTCTTGAGAAATGGCTTCTCTCGGGGACAAATTGATAGCACTCTCTTCATAAAAAGGGTTGGAGAAGATTTGTTACTTGTGCAGGTCTACGTGGATGACATTATATTTGGTTCAACAAATGATTCTTTGTGCAGAGACTTCGAGAAGATTATGAAGTCCGAGTTTGAGATGAGTGCCATGGGGGAACTTAAGTTCTTTCTAGGTGTACAGGTTGAGCAGTCTGATAAAGGTCTTTACATTCATCAGTCCAAATATGTGATTGACATGTTGACTCGGTATGAACTCCATGACTGTAAACCATATGGTACTCCTATAGAAACAGATCACAAGCTCGGACCTGCTGAACACGAAGAGGACTGCAAGGAGCGGGATTATCGTTCTATGATAGGATCGCTGATGTATCTCACTGCATCCAGACCAGATATTGTGTTTGTTGTGTCTATCTGTTCCAGGTATTAAGCAAAGTCCAAGGTTTCTCACTTGAAGGCTGTGAAGCGAATTTTTGGTTACCTCAAATATAGACCATCACTTGGTCTATGGTACTCAAATGAGAAAAATTTCTCTCTCACTGCCTATTCTGATTCTGATTATGGCGGCTGCAATTCGGATAAAAAGTCAACTACAGGAGGTTGCCAATATCTCGGCTCTCGATTGGTGTCTTGGCAGTGTAAAAAACAAACCACTGTTTCCACCTCAACAGCGGAAGCTGAATACATTGCTGCTGCAAGCTGTTGCTCCCAGATTTTGTGGATTCAACACCAATTGCGTGATTATGGGTTACTTCTTACCTTGACTCCAATTCATATTGATAATACTGCTGCTATATCTATTATTCGCAATCCCGTTCAACACTCTAAGACCAAGCACATAGAGATTAGGTTTCACTTCATACGAGATTGTTATGAGAAACACTTGATTGACCTTATTCACATAGATACCCTTATGCAAAAGGCCGATTTATTCACAAAAGCATTTTTGCATGCTCGTTTCGACGAACTTGTAGATATGATAGGGATGATTTCCCTTGATCTTAAGAAATGATTTGTGACTTAACTTATGTACAGTTTATTTATTAAAAAAAAAAAAAAATTCGCAACAGCCACTCTTTATACTTTTTAGTATTAAAGAAATGCACCGTTGCTACATTTTAAAATAGACTGTAACACCCCATGTTTCACAAACCCTTATTATATTATTATACTACAGAAGCATGTCCCAAAACATAATTACCAATATTACATATACCAAAATGTAACAATTTTTAAAACATCACTTTTAAGTATATAATTACAAATCATTTACTAAAGGTCGGGTGTTATATAACTTAACAAAACCCAATTCTAATTTTCCCAAAAGGATCAGAGTGTGTGCGCGGTCATAATCAAACATTCCTTCTATTTCCAGATCCCGGTCCATACTTACCCAAAAACCTGCAAAATGTTAAACACGGTGGGATTAGCTCACAGCTAAGTGAATGGAACTGTATCCGACAGTTCAATTCAGAAATAACAAACCCAATTACAACTAATAAACCCAATAACATAATACCAACCGGTTCTTGAGTAAGCCTGCACAAGAACCCCCCTACATTACTGGTATGCCATCACAGTGATTCAAACAAAACACATAGTCCAAGAGGACCGACGGTTCCTGTATGCTATTCTCAGTATACCACGATCACTGTATGCCATTCTCAATGATCTACCGATAGCCTGACTACTACCTTCACAGTGTTGGTTAATTCTCAACTATGTGTATCAAAGTAACCAAGACAGCTACACAGTAGTAGCCAAACCCAACCAGCGTTGACCTCCGAATAATCCACATAGTCACATATGCCCAATGGCCACGAAATCACATAAAGCATAATAGTCATGCCAAATATTATGAAATCATAATAACTAATTATTCCAATTCCATAATATCAATAAGCATAGCAATATCTCAGATGATTACATAATCAATTCTAATAACTAAATGTTCATTCCTTGCAACCAAACTTATTATAACGGAATTGAACAGAAGAATACAGTTACCACTCACCGATAATCCAGTCTCTAAACTCAGTTGTCTAATGTCACTGAGTTTCCTTCTGCTTATCTGAGAACACAATTAATAACAAATCAGTAACTCATCCAATAACCATTATTTTAACATATTAATCAAATCATGTAATCTCTAGAGTCTAGATAAACAACAGTTCAATCAGATAAGAAATCAGAAAGTCCTGAAATGACGTTTAAAAACGAAAAATGCCATTTTCGGGCCCTAGATGACCCCGAATGGCCAAAAACTGCCTAGACTCTTAGAATAGAGCCGGGATCATTAGGCCGTTTCCGAGTGACCATGCGAATTTCAACCCAATCCAAGTTAATAAAATTGTCATCTGTCCGTTACCCCGAAAAGACTTACGCATTTTCAAAATTTGCAAAACAAAAAATCTTAAAAATCTCGGTTCGCAGTGATCTGGTTTCGCAGGTCAACTCGGTTCGCAGAACTCAACTCGGTTCGCAACTCGACTCGGCTCGCAGAACTTAGTTCAGTTCGCAGAGCTCATCTCGGTTCGCAACTCGACTCGGCTCGCAGTCAACTCGCTTCGCGAGATTCAACTCGCTTCGCGAGATTCAACTCGCTTCGCAGGAAGAACTCAGTTCGCAGGATGAACTGGGTTTTTGCGAGTTTTGCTGTTCTCACGAGATAAACTCGATTTCTATGGTTTCTAACACTTCTACTAACATCATATATCACCTAATATCACCAAATAACAACATAACAAACTTTAATTTGATTCAATCATTCAAAACCCATTTCATATAATTTCAAAATTAAACTCACCTTTGTGATGGAATTGAAAGTGATATGATGAAGATGATGATGTTGCTGTTGCTAAATCGAAATCACAGAAACAATAACTTGTTTCTAATTTGATTATAGTGAAGTGAACTTGAGAGTATTTTGAACAAAATAAGGATTTCAACCCATAGGTTGGTGGAGTCGGTTTAATCCACCGCCCAAACTTAAATACAGTGTAATATTTATCCCCTTCAAATCCTATTGTCTGGAACCCGAAAATACCCGTGAATCAAATATTATTATTTTACTGTCAGGTTCAACAATTTAAAACAAGTAATATTTTATTAATCACAATTAAACCTGTGATTCTTTTATTTATTTTCAAATAAACCAAATAAACTATTATCCGTTATTTAAATAATCATTTATTTCCAGACCCAGAAACAGGATGTTACATAGACGTTGAAGTTATGTCTGTAAACAACTTGGGATATGATAGTACATCGGGTGACATGCATAAAATGGAATTTTAAGATTTATCTTGGATGTGTCAGTAGATTTATCTAACGTGTTGAAAATAGTTTTTATAAACATTGTCTTCATCATACGATATATTAGTAGGCTTGTTATGCAAAACTTCTTGAGACTTCTTAAGAAGCCTAATAATTAATTGTCTATTTCAAGTGGTACAACATCATTAGATGTATGACAAATGTCTTAATTTCTTACTTATACTAGACATGTGTTCGTTGAAAGAAGTTTATTTGATATCATTTGGGGGTATATAGTGACAGTCTCCTCTGTTATACGTAAGTATAGACCTGGTTTCTGTTTATATATACTTAAAAATTAAGCAAACACAAGTCAAAGTACTTGCAAAGTCTTTAAAATTAAGATACCTTACAAGGTCGCCAAAATGGTTTGACCAAGTCCAGTTTTGCTTAAACCTGAATCAAGCTATGTCGCTCTGTTGTATGCAAGTACAGACCTGTTACCGCTGACTTGATTCTTAAATTTGATTTTCTAATATTCTCTCTGTAAATGGAAACATGGTCTATGTCTTAAGTTAAGATGTATATTTATGGTGGGGACCATAGAGAAATATACATGCGAATAATAATAAAAAATTAGCTCCTAGATGTGCGTATAACATGTTTAAAGTGGACAATTATACTAATAATCGTTTTGAAATAATTTTTATAAAAATTGTTTCTAACATGTCAAGTAAATTTAAAGAGGACAAATATACTGATGATCGAAATAACACTTACTATTCCTAATAATTGCATTTTATTTCGATATGATCCCTAATCAGAATTCTCAACTCCGTCACCAAAACTTTTATCGTTTTTACGCTTTTTGTTGTCCTTGTATATTTTTTCTTTTATGATTATATTTATATTTAGTTTTATCCTTTTAATATTATGTAAAATTTATTTATTTATTTTAGTCACAAATCATCTTCTATGCGAAAATTCTCCAATCAAAATCACAATCGGGTCTGACCTCAAATATTTTTTTTTTGTCATCAAAATATGCAATGTGTTCTATACGACACAAGCATTGTGTCGTATTCCAACTATACGACACAAAAATTGTGTCGTATATTATGTCGAACATTATGTCGTATATTATGTCGTATGTGGGTCCGGGTATAACACTTCAAACCATACGACATAATCATTTACGTTTTATTCACGACACACGTTATACGACACAAAGGCGATTTTGCGACATAATCATTTTTCCGTTCGGATTTGTATTTTTGAAGTTTTTTTGCTGCGATTCGTTGTTCAATTCTTGTTCCTCACCCCCTCTGCGCACCTTTAGGTATGATCCATTTATGTTTTTATTGGTTATTTAGCCTTAGATTGGTTAGTGCTCATTTACACTTTTAGGGTTACGGTTTTTTACCCAAATTATTTAGGGTTTAGGGGCTTCTAGGGTTAGGCACCTATATATTATTGATCCCCTATTGATTGCGAACCCTAGGGTATGCGTAGATTTTGAAAACCCCAATTTTTCTCATCGCACAAATCTGGGTTGGGATGGTGTTCATCTTTGCGACACAACATACGACACAGTCGTTGTGTCGTATAGGATAGAGTCTTTTATGTCGTAGTTTTATAATTGCTTATGTCGTATTTTAATACGACACAACATACGACACATGCCTTATGTCGTGCCTATGTTATACGACACAATCTACGACACAATAGCTATGTCGCATCTGAGATTAATTTCTCAAAAATTGCTAAATGCAAGGGAAATGTTGTCCGTGTGACATGTGTCATACGAAACAACACTTGTGTCGTATTTTTATTCTACGACACAATCCTTGTTTCGTAGTGTTGTAGTGCGACATAACTCTTGTGTCGCAGTAACTTTTTATGGTAATAACGCTGACGCGTTTTGAGCTTTGTTGTACTATTGTTATCTTTTGCAGTAATGGCTGAACAACACGCTGCTCAACCCGCCGAGATCGATGTCACAAAATATTTCTGGGAACCGCGTCACAATATCATGACATTCTTGATCTCCACTGTTGAGTCTTCGCGCCCGTATCGTCCCATGATAGCCTTTCTTCATCGCTCCCGAATTTACAAGGCAATCACTGCTGACACTAGGATCTTGACAAATCATATTACCGAGTTTTGGGACAACGCGGTCATCAACAGAGATGAACAGGATCCTCGTATCATCTCTAGGGTTTGTGGCCGCCAAGTTATCTTCTCCGAGCAGCTTATTCAGGATTTCTTTGAGTTTGGTGACAATTCTGACATGATCATTCAGTTCAGTGCTGCTGCAATCGCCGAAGGCATGAGATCAATTGGATATCAAGATATTCCTGTTGATCAATACAAGAAGACCTACATGACGAAGGTCTGGAGATATCTGGCACACATTGTAATCGTGTGTTTTTCTAGTCGCAGGGCAGGCCTTGAAGGGATGAGATATTCGACTGCCTCTGCTATTCTTGCTTTGATCTACAACAAACCCTTTAACTTCTCAGGTTACATCTTCAGGGGTTTTGTGAAAAACGCTTTGGATACAGAAGAAAAATGGGATGTGTATCCTCGGTTTACTCAGTTGTTGCTCAACCATCTGCACCTAGATCTTCCTGTGACTCCTTCATTCACTTTTAAGCAGACGCCGATGAACACCAGAATTTACATCACTTGTGCTTCTTTTGCCAAGCAGGGACAGGCACCGGATCGTGAGGTTGCTCTGTTCGGTCACATAGTGGATCCTGCATATGTTGCTCCTCCAGGTGAACAATTCGTTGCACCAAGACCTGAACATCCAGTCCAACAACCTCCAGTCCAACAACCTCCAGTTCAGCTACCGCCGGTTCAACCAGATCTCGTGGATCCGGAGTTAGTGGATCTTGATCGTGAGATTGATGCTTATCAGCCACCTTCTCCACGTCCTGAATCCTCCAGCCACAAAAAAAGGGCTCGAGACACTTCTGATTCTTCTGACCTGACTCCTCCGGTCACACGTTCTCGCCCTTCCACCTCTACATCTTCTGAGCTCGCAAGAACTGAAACTCCGATCACCCCTCATCCAGCAGTCATTCAAGAGCTCCTGAGCAGGATTGATCGAATGCAGCATGATATGGCCGCTCAAGCTGAAAAATTTGAAGCTCAGGATGCCAGGATCTCCCGTATTGAAAAAGAAAATGCAGAGCTGAGATCAATGGTTTTGAAGCTGGAAACCCAAGCTATTTCTTCGGGGGAGAAAGGCCCACCGGCCTTAGAATCAACACCTAGGGTTTCCGCCGAGGGCGATGAAAATGTAAATTCTGATAATGTAACTGATTCTACTATTAATGAAACAACTCTTGTTTTGGATTATATTATTGAGAAACCAGGGCAACCAAAACCGCTAGCTGTAGATTACACCTATTGTAATTTGACATACCTTCAAGCTGTGGTCAACACAGGCGGTCATGCTCCTGAAGAACCTTTTGACTTTGAAACTGTTAATAATGATGATGAAGTTAATATTGAACAAGAAGAGGTTGAACCAGATGAAGAATATACCGATTGTCCAGCTTACCCACAAGAGGGTAATGTCGTATCTGATTCTTCAGATGATGAGTCAGAGCCTGCATTTAAGTACGTACCAGAATCTACTTTTCAAGCAGCTCCTGCTCAAGAATCGTCTGAGCCTACCGGCCCTTCTCAAGAAAAATCAGTCCCTGTTCGTGAATCGATAAATTATAATGACATTTTCCCACAGGATACATATGAATATGTTCCTTCTGACAAAGAAATGTCCATCAGGGATAACTGGTTTCCCAAAGGAAAAAATCCCGAACCTGTTCCTGTTACATGCAAGAAATACAAGGTTGGCAGTGATTATTCAGGTCTTATAAAAAGTTGGAAGGTTAGCAAAGGGAGGTTTATGATCAAGAGACTTGACGGTATTCAGTATTTTCGTCGGTCTATGAAGAAACTGAGTACGTTGCCGAAGCATGACATTGTTCGTCTCACTCAGCTTCAGTTGATAAATCCTTACAAAGACGGAATTGCAAATGCTATTCAAAAGATCATGCGTGAAGAAATTCGACTGGAGAAATATCATTATGTCAAACCGATACTGGGTACAAGGTATACATTCAAGAAAAAGCTCGATTCAAAGACCAAGCAGCCAATCGTAAAGGTTCACTATCCTCCTGCTGAATGTCTGCGTGAAATTGCTCTGGAAACAGTTCCATTCAATCTGCTGAAGCGTTTTCACTACTGGGAACTGGATGGTCACACTGGCGAAGCCGTTCTTGTTTATGTGCTAGATTCAGTGCCACAGACTGGATCTAGTTCATTGTGGGGTCTACAAAAGGCTGAATTCAGAATATTTGACCCAATGAGCCTGATAAATCTGTCTAGAGATGATATGAAGAAGCTATTTGACAATCGGATTCGCTACAATCCAGGAAACGAGTTCAATACAGTATTAGCGAAGAGATCTCAGAAAATCATTGATATATGCTTCACTTTTGGCATACATGCTGGCGGAAAGTTTCCACACGGATGGGTTTGATGTTCAGGCGTTTGAAGATCTGCTGTTTCGAAGACTGAAGCCAATTGAAGAATTCTTGAAGACCAAGCTGAAGACACGGGGGAGTTTGTTGGTACATTTATGTGTGTCTGTCAGTTGGTCTCAGTCTGTAATAGTGTCGATATTGTAATTACGTATTGAATAGTTTTAGACTTAGTTTAATTACAATTTTTGTAATCATGCGACACAAGGATTGTGTCGTAGAATCATACTATGCGACACAAGTATTGTGTCGCAGAATCAGTCTATGCGACACAAGGATTGTGTCGCAGAATGTCTGGATTAGACTATAAATAGAAGCTCACCAGCTTCTGTTTGGGTAAGACTTTCACACACATAACACTTCTGTTTTTCATAGAAAATTCACTAGGTTGTGTTATTTTGATCTTTGTGTGTTTGTCCAAGTGTATGTATTGTTGCTAGTTCATTATATATAAACATACACCTTTGTGTTTTGGTTATTTATTGTGTTAATCTTGCATATCTTGGTGTGTTTTATTTCCGCTCTAACACACAAGTTAAACTACTCGATTTGGTCCGAAAACAAGGAACCTACACAAATACTCCACCTGCACCCTCGAAGATGGTGCCCTCTCATGGTGGAATTCATATGCCCAGTTTGTAGGTATTGATACCGCCTACCTACTCCCTTGGGAGGACTTGAAGAAAATGCTCACTGATGAGTATTGCCCTAGTGAACAACTCCATAAGGTGGATGAGGAGTTCTGGCACTTGAAAGTGCAGGGGACTGATATTGTTGGATATACCACCAGATTGCAACACTTGAAATATATTTTGTTAAAAACGACGCATATAGAGTCATTTGCTATATACCTGTGTGCTTTAATTATTGATTAGTAACACCCAAATTATGCTTCCGCAACATATTAAATTTGGGGGTGTTACATGTGGGATTCCAGCCCAAAACAAACACTTGAGAAACATTTTCTTATATGTTTAAATTCTAAGTGTGGGATTTTACTTCCAGTATAATCTCCATTAAAGAGAACATTAGGGACAATGTTTCTCTAAGTGTGGGATAGCGGTATAGAATACAAAGAAAAGCAACTCATAAAATGTTCCTCACTTTAAAAGTTGATCAAAAATTTTCAAATATTTTGCGTAAAACAAAGAAAAGCATGAGCTTAACTTCGACAGTTGATAGCTACTCATTCAGTTAGCTCTGCTATTTTTTGAATTTTAATATTTCTAAGAGGAACCATTTTGATTTTGAGTAAGTTATTTTGGAAAATAATGTAAATAAGGTAAGAATTTCTCAAATTAAGAAACGATAATCTTAGGGGCAGCACATGACTAAGCACATACAACCCATATTAATTGCAGTGAGGTACCGTGAGCCTATATAAGCATTCATTTTAAATCCTTCACTATTCATTTGTTGTGTGTGCTGATGTATGCATTTCTGAATTAGAACTTGCTCCTGGTATGCATTTCGAGACCATATTGGTGAGTACCGTACATGGTATAGGTGCAATTAGATGACCTTGACATTCCCTAGGAAATAAACCCATTTTCTCATATCTCTTCAAGCCTAATCCTTCCGATACTCATCTTTAGTATCGATGATCCGCCTAGTAAACCCTGTTGAGCCTTAACCTTTTCGTTTCTTGAAAACCCAAATTTTTAAACCCACTCACTTTCATACCCACCAAAACCTTATCTTGGAATTTTTAAATTTTCGAAAAATTCTATTTAGATATTCTTTTTGCTTTCACTCAAAAATCACAAATTTCGTGTTTTACTTAAAATATCTCGTGTGCGTTTCCATAATCAAAATCTCAAAAGATCGAGAATCTTGTGGTGCAAAAAATTGGCACCAAGTGAAATTCGAAATATCAAAAGATTGAAAAATGAAAGTAAGAAAGGATCTCAAAAGGAAGAAAGAAAAAAATAAAAGTCCCATAGAAATTCCATGGCAAAGAAATTCTAAGCCAAAAATATATGTTATGAAAATAAAGCTAAGTGCTTCAAATCTCTCAAAAACTCCGATCTCTGAAAAATATATATATCCTCCATGTGTTTTCAAAAAGATAGAAGTCAAAATAGTTATCTTCCTCCCTTATCATTATCCATTTCCGTTTTCAATTAAAAAGTTTATCTAATTTTTTTTTTCATAAGTTTAAAAGGCCTAAGATAAGCATAACCCTTTAAACCTAAAAACATCCCACTATCCTTAACCTTTAACCCTCACCTCACATTAAAACCCGATGAATGTATTGGGATAACTAGCACCGTCCTCACCTAAGTGGTGGAGATTTTATTCTCGATCAAGCCTATGACGATGAATGCTACATGACTGGCTTTGGAGCGATTTCCTTTGTTTAGAAAGATAGGAAACCCGATACACTTTTGAGTGAATTGAGTGACCACCTGCTGAGATTGCCTAAGTCATGTGAATGCCAAAGATCACGAGAATCAGAAGCATGCCCAAAGATATGCATTTCTTATTTCTAGAACAAATATCTTATTTGTCTCGATTTTCTGAAACAAGTTACTTGTATGAACAATCGTTGTTTTTAGAAATATTTTGATTCGCAAAAATCAGGACTAAAAACTACTTTTTAAGTGAGGATAGTTGAAGTGTTGCTTGAGGACAAGCAACGTCTAAGTGTGTGATATTTGATTGGACGTAAAAAGTCACGTTTTTGCGTACATAATTCTCACCTTTTTAGCCCCAAAATGGATGAAATCATTCAATATCAATACTTTTTCACCATAATTCATTGTTAAGGCTAAAAATAAGGCATTGCTTCAAAAATCACTTAAAATGGCTAAATAACATACAAAACAAAGCATAAACGATACGGTCATGTTCCACGAGCACTTTTTAGCATAATACCTTGAAATTATTCTTTGATTATCTCATTATGATCTTCAGGTTATTACGAGAATGTGGACATAAAGAACGCTGAAAACGGAGCTAGAATGAAGAAGTTAAGGCCAAACAAATTACGATCCAGCACGCAAGACTTACGATCCAGTGCACAAGACCACGACAAGGGCTATACCACCCCTAAAAGGGCCGTATACTGTAAAACCCAGATCGATCTAATACAGTTATTAGATGAACACAGTTTTGAATAATTACTAAGAAGTTCACGGAATAACACTTAGTAACACAATGAAGATCAATACTAGAATCAATGAAAATAAAATTACTATCAAAAGCTTCAATCTTATTAATTTATAAGACGAATACACAGAATTGTATTAGGGTTACAAAAACCTTGAAGCGGCACCTCAAACTCTTAACCTAAACTAGGTTTTGGATCTCTATTTATATCACATAGAGTCCTGCTAAACAATCTCCTATATTTATGGAATTCAAATTTATTCCATAAATATCTCTAACAGACTTATATACACTAACAGTAGGAACAACTTACTTTGTACCAACAGTGGTAGTAAGTTCCCTTTACAGACACAAGTATACTTACACTAACAGTGACACTGCTTAAATACAATAGCAGTGGCTAGGTCTTAAATTCTTCTAGCAGTGGCACTGTTTGTCACTGCTTCTACACTAGCAGTGGCTAGCAATAAAACAGACAGTGGTAGAACTTCAACACTTGTCAAATACGCTCAGATCCCAATAATCTCCCCCTAAACTTAATCAATCCTGTATTGACTTAAGTTTCTTCATTCAGCTTCAATCTTTCATAGGAGGTTTCTATCTTTTCTTACTCAATTGATCTCTCTTGTTGTATTATTCATCACCCAGTATACAATGTCTTTGCTTTTGTTTGACTTTACAGCAACAGATAATTTTCTTTCAATAAGTTGCTTCAACAGAGCTATACTCAGAAAATATTCTTTTTCATCCAACATATAAACATATTTGCCACTCTTCAAAGATATGCAATGAACTCCAGCTCTGACAAAATGTCTCCAATACCCAACAGCTTCAGTACCTAAAAATATATCTCCATATAACTCTGGCTCAAACATCATTTGCAACCATTCCCAAATGTATCTTTCTATAACAATCTTTATCTCCTTCACATCCTTTGTCAATCCAAGCTTATACATATCATACACATCAAATTTATTTACCCTTTTTAGAATATCTTGCATTGATTTATGAAATTTCACAACACCATTCTTCCTTTCAATTCTGATTTCATATGCTTCTGCACTTGACTCTACCAAAATTCCTTCCCATTTAATTATTTCAGAAAAATCTTCATCAGATCTATTCACATTCTCAAATCTATCAACCTTCTCAATCAACATATTCTCCAAAATCTCTTAATCTCTGTCTAAATCACCAATCTGATCATCCAACTCCTGGAATTTTGCAAATGATCTTCTAACTCCTTCAACCTTCAATCTCAACTCTTTTTCTTTTTCCAACTCCTCATCAATCTGATCATATCTTTCATGCAGTCTCCTCTGTATCTCTGCATCATCTTTCTTTTTCTTTTCTAACTTCTCTCTTGCAACAGGATTTACAAGAGTATCATTGTCATATATCTTCTGTAATTGTTCCAATGACATACTCCTCAGTCTCATTGTAGGAATTCGACCTCCTCTAAGTTTACAAACTAAATCATTTTTCAATTCAGCTTTTGATGGTTTCTTTGCTTTCCTCTTAGCAGTTTCTCTGTCATGTTTTTCTTTCTTTTCCCTTTCAACCTTCCTTTTTAAAGCCTCTTCCAAAGGATTTCCCTTTTTCTTTTCAACATAAGCATTATAAACCACATTATCAACCAGTACTCCCCTTTCCTTCAACTCTTTGTATATCCTACCAGCCTCCCTGGTCATCTTCACTATCACACCAGACTCAAGCATCGCATCTATTTCATCAAGTTCTGATTCATTTTGCTTCTCTGCTTCCATTTTCTCTTGTTCTAACATCTCTGCTTGCAACCTCATTGCATATTCATGATCATATTCAACATTCTGTTTCACCTTCTTCATTTTTGGTTTTTCTACCAATTTACCTTTACCCTTATCTTTTGGATCAATCTTTGAAGGATTAGATTTAGGCTTAGGTGGTGCAGTTGGTTCTCTTATTGTGAAAGGTACTTCAATTTGTCTAACGGTGGGTGGTTTTTGAGTAGCAGTGGTACCAGTTGCAGCAGTGGTAGCCACTCTAGCAGTGGGACTACTTGACTTTGATTTTCTGATTTCATCCATCTTTTTAGCTTTTATGCTGAACACTGGTACAGATTTCTTCCTGCCATATGTAAGCTTAGGATCTGATCTTGGCATTGACTCCCCCTCTGCCTCTGCACCATCACCTTTCATCACAGGTTGTACCACCTCTTCACCTTCATCTACCTCAACAATCACCTCTGTGTCACCATCAACTACCTCAGTCTTTTGCATAACACTTTCAACAATTTCAGTCCGTACATCCTCTTCCAAGACTTCAGTGTTAGCATTAGACATAGCATCTGTTTCACCCACTACCTCATCCACATGATCAAACATAAACACATCCTCATCAACCATCTCATCTGCATTCTTCTCCCCCTTTTTGAAAGTGTTGCTCACCCATAAAGCTTCTAACACAGCAAGCCTTTCCTTAAGCTCATCAATCACTTTCCCTTGCTCATCAATCTTAGCAGCATGCTCTGCAATTTTAACATCTTGAGCTTTATTAACCCGTTTCTCCTTCACCAATTTCTCCCAAAGTAAGTCAACTGCTTCTGTCAATTGTACATTCGTCAATTCAATGTGAGGTCTAGTCTCATCATCATTAGAGTGTGACCTCCTAAATGAATCATTGACAAAATCATCTTCTGTCTCATGCCTAGCATAATCAACAGAAGTTCCCTTTTTCTTGGTACTGGGACCTTCACCTGCTTCATTACCCGTAGGTTCAGCATTAGAAGTTGCCTCTGGTTGGGTCTTATTGATGTTACCACTGCCCTCCTCTGTCAGTGGACTAGTAGAAGTAGTGGCAGCCCTTCCAGAATGACCACCCATCTCCTGTGGGGTCACTTGCTGTGAAATAGTAGATGGCTGAGACAAGTGAGCAGCAGGAACCTCACTTGCCTGTTTTCTTTTCTTGTTCTTTGGCTGTAAGTGGGTAGGTTGTTTGATCCCTTGTTTTCTTTTTGTACCCCCAATTGGAGTGTGTTCAGACCCAGTTGGTACTACTGGCCTGTCACCAATTGGTTCAGATGTAGTTGGTGGAACTGCATCTGTGGTGGAAGGAGCAGGAAGCATTGTAGAAAATAATGTTGTTTCCTTCCCAGAAAACTTCTTATTGGTATTCTTACTCATCTCTCTAAAAGTTCTAGCAAGAAAAGTACTAGCACCAATAATAAGGTCTTGTGCAACTAAATCAGAAATTTGTTTATTTAAAACAAGTTGCACAAATCTAGGATACATTATAAACATATCATTTTTCCCTTTTGTTATGTTTCTTATCATGCCTTCAAGAATGTATTTAGAAAAATTAAATTTTTGACCCTTAGCCAAACACACAAGTGCATAGGCTATTTGAGTACCAAATTCATTAAAAGCAATTCTTTTGGATGACAAACAGTGGAGAAGTGTATGTATGAAAAATTTCCATTGAGGGCTAAAGAGTGATTTAAAAAATGTAAAACGTGTGTAATCACCCTCATACCCCATTAATCTAAGATTATCATACAAATCTCTGTCATCAATAGAAGTTATACCTGAAGCGTCATCAAGAAGAAGTGCTTCTCGAAGAGAATCCTCAGATATCACCACTTTGGTTCCTTGAACCATAGAAACCACTTGACTGTTGCCCTCAATTACTTCCAATCGAGCATTCTTCCAAAATTCGTTCAAATGACCCCTGGAAACTCTTGGAGATACAGTAAGCGCGTGAAATATATAACTCGATCGCAGAAAATCCACAATTTGTGTGAAGTTTTGCGCCGATGAAGGTTTCATCAAGAAGGCGATCATATTGTGTTCTTCGTAAACACTCAAAGTAAGATCTGTTGATGTAGAAGCCATGACTGTTGAATTGATCGTAATAGAAGTGAGGGTTTGATTTGTAGAGTAATTGCAGTGGTTATTTGTGAAAATAAGAAAGCGTAATGAAAAATTGAAGTGTTCTAAGTTTATATACTGTTAGTCATAAGAACAGAGCCATGACCTAGAAAAATGAACTAGCAGTGGCACTGCTCGATATAACTAACAGTGGAAAGGTATAAAAATACCTTAACAGTGGCAGACTCAATTTTTCAAACACATACTTAGAAAGCTAACAGTAGTTAGTAGCACTAGCAGTGGCAACCGACCAAGGTAACCAACACTTAGTACTAGCAGTGCCAAGAATGTAGCTTCATAAGCAGAACATGGATTTTTTTTTTTTTCCTACTATCACAACAAAAGAAACATTAATTCCAGCAGTAACAATGTCTTCTGACAGTAGCTAAGAACCTGCAGTGGTTAGCTAGAAAACAATAAACAGTAGCAGTAATATACATGTTTACAAGCAGTGGCAACTGTATAAGAAACAGTGGCTAGAAAGTTCTAACAGTGGTTGATACTTGGACCAGATAGCACATGTTCTTTATACAGTTCCACTGTTAGTATCTATTCTAATACCAAGCATAAGTTAAGTTAGATTGATCATGCCAATACTGGTGACCAAAAATGTAAACCTTCCCACATCAAAAGCCTTTGTGAAAAGATCTGCATATTGATTATCAGTATGGATTTTAAAGATTTGAATCAATCTCTTTTCATTCCAGTCTCTTATGAAATGATAACGAATTTCAATATGTTTGGTCTTAGAATGCTTAACAGGATTGTTAATGATACTAATTGCAGAGTTATTATCAATATAAATAGGAGTATTTAAAAAAGTCAAACCATAATCCAGCATTTGATTTTGAATCCAAAGCACTTGTGCACAGCAACTGGATGCAACAACATATTCTGCTTCTGCAGTTGAAGTGGATACAGTGGTCTGCTTCTTGCATTGCCATGACACCAATCTTTCTCCTAGAAATTGACAACCTCCATATGTAGACTTCCTATCCATATTCTCACCACCATAATCACTATCTGTATATGCCATAAGCTCAAAGGAAGAACTCTTAGGATACCAAAGACCCAATTGTGGTTGACCCTTTAAATATCTGAAGATCCTCTTTACTGCATACAAATGTGATTGCTTGGGTTGGCTTGATATCTAGCACACACACACACAGCAAACATGATGTCTGGTCTAGATGAGGTGAGATACATGAGAGAGCCAATCATAGATCTATATAGATGCACATCTACATCCTCCCCCTCAAGATCTGCATGTAAGGCTTTGTGTGTCTCCATTGGTGTGCTAGCTATTTTAGCTTCTGAGTAACCAAATCTGTCCAAAATGTCTTTGACATATTTGCTTTGGTTAATGAAAATGCCATCTAAATTCTGCTTGACTTGAAGTCCCAAGAAGAAAGTGAGTTCCCCCATTGAACTCATCTGGAACTTTTGATGCATTAACCTCTCAAATTCTTTGCACAGACCATCATTTGTAGATCCAAAAATGATGTCATCAACATAAATTTGCACCAACAAAATGTCATTGTTATCCCTTTTGGAGAATAGTGTCTTATCAATGGTGCCCCTTAAAAACCCATTCTCTAACAGATAAACTGATAGAGTCTCATACCAAGCTCTGGGTGCTTGATGCAGACCATACAATGCCTTATCCAATCTGCAAACTCTATCTGGATAGTTAGGATCTTCAAATCCAGGAGGTTGACACACATATACCTCATCATCAATTGTGCCATACAGAAAAGCACTCTTGACATCCATCTGATAGACTGTGAATCCTTTATATGAAGCAAATGCTAAGAACAGTCTGATGGCTTCTATCCTTGCAACAGGAGCAAATACATCATCATAATCAATACCTTCTTCCTGTGTATACTCCTGTGCCACCAGCCTTGCCTTGTTCTTGATTACAAT
The DNA here is from genome assembly GCA_963422505.1 of Pseudognaphalium luteoalbum. Taxonomy (NCBI): domain Eukaryota; kingdom Viridiplantae; phylum Streptophyta; class Magnoliopsida; order Asterales; family Asteraceae; genus Pseudognaphalium; species Pseudognaphalium luteoalbum. The sequence continues at coordinate 59,265,973 of OY730195.1, read as the reverse complement.
TCCTCTTTCATCCTTCTTGTTCTTGAAGATCCATTTGGTGCCAATTGCCCTTTTTCCCTTTGGCAGATCAACTAGTGTCCACACATTCTGAATCTTGAACTGTAGCAACTCCTCTTGCATTGCCTCAATCCAACTAGGGTGTTTAAGAGCTTCTACTGCCTTTTAGGTTCTACTTGAGACAGAAAACACACATATAGAGATGTATGTATTTCTTCTTCAGTGACATTAGTTTGCTGTCTAGTTTGTACACCAGAATCAATATTCCCAATCACCTGTTCCAGAGGATGATCTTTGTGAACATGAAAGTTAGATGTGGATGTCTCTGGAATGATTTCCTCCATGTTGGTAAAATTACCATCCTGCCCAGAACTTTCATTGGATGGTGTTTCAGTTGGTACTTCTGTCTCAATATTCTGAGATGACTGTGTGTGATCAAGAGAAAACACCTCTGGTGGATCAGGAGTCCAGATAGGAAATACAATGTATTCCATTGAATCTTTAATACTTTCTGTGGACATTCCTGATTCTTTCTCACTTGCTCCATCTGTTGTCCCTATGTTGGTACCTGTACTTGTACCTGTACTAGAATTGACAGTTGCATATCTAAAAGCAGAATTAAGAGCATCAATATCAAACAATGACTTTGGACCTATCCCATCAGGATTAATGATATTCTCATTAAAAGTGATGTTCAAAGATTCTTCGATTACCCTGGTCCTTTGATTGAAAACCCTATATGCCTTACTTTGAATGGAATAACCTACAAATACACCCTCATCCACTTTGCTTTCAAACTTTCCTAGGTGGTCTTTAGTATTCAAAATAGTACATGGACATCCAAAGGATTTTAAGAAACTAACCAGTGGTTTATTCTTAAACATTAGCTCATATGGGGTTTTGAAGTAAGGCTTAACAACTGTTACCCTATTCTGAACATAGCAAGCTGTGCTAACTGCTTCTGCCCAAAAGGACATAGGAAGTTTTGCATCAGCTAGCATAGTTCTAGCAGCTTCTATTAGTGTCCTATTCCTTCTTTCAGCTACTCCATTCTGTTGAGGAGTCCTAGGAGCACTAAATTCTCTCTTAATGCCTTTCTCATCACAGAATTTATCCATATCATGATTTTTAAACTCTATCCCATTATCACTCCGGATGATTTTAACCTTTTTATCTAATTGATTTTCCATCTTAGTTATAAATGATCTCAGTATTTCACCTATCTCATCTTTTGTTCTAAGAAAGAAAACCCATGTAAATCTAGTATAATCATCAATGACTACAAGGCAGTAAGATCTTTTTCCCATACTACTTATACTTGTTGGTCCAAATAAGTCCATATGCAATAAGTAAAAAGGCGTACAGTTTGAATTCACTGTTTTGGACTTAAAAGAAGTTTTGTGTTGCTTCCCCTTTAGACAAGAAACACAATGATCATCACATGAATAGACCTTCTCAGGTAAACCCCTAACAAGCTTGTTTTTGACAAGTTTATTAATGGTTTTGTAATTCATGTGACACATCCTTCTATGCCACAAATTAGACTCATTTAAATTTGCTTTAGAAATCAAGCAGTTTAAATCAGATTGAGGTGCCATGTTTGCTAAGTCACACTTATAGACATTATCTTGCCTAGGAATTCTCATTAAAATCATATTTTCTGGAATTTTGAACTCCTTAGATAGAATAAGACATTCAGTGTCAGTAAAATGAACAGGGTTCTTTTTATCAGTGATTTGACTCACACTTAGCAAATTGTACCTCAACTGTTCCACATAGTAAACATTTTCAAAGCTTAACTTGGCACTTTGAACAGTTCCTTTGCCTGTGATCTTTCCTCCTTTGGGATTACTTCCAAATGCTACATATCCACCATCAAATGATTTTAAAGTTCTGTAGCTTATCCTTATCTTCAGTCATGTGCCTTGAGCAACCACTATCAATATGCCATAAACTTCTTGGTTTGCCCTGCACGCAAACAAACACAGAGAAAAATTAATTTCTCTTGGGAACCCAAACCAATCTGGCTTTGGGTTTCCCATGAGCATTTTTAACATCAAACCTCTTAAAGGTGATTGATCTCAATGCTTCATTGATTTTGGACACTTTTGATGTAGAGGTATTCTTATGTCTCCAAAAACAATCTGTTTTAGACCTGATAGGGGTTAATGGTCTGACAGTGGTTACCTTCAAATTTGTATTAATTACCCTGGCAGTGGTAGCTTTACTTGGTATAAACATTCTTTGCAAATGCTTAATACCAGCAGAGGTATCATGCCTGACAGTGGTCAAACCCTTCCCTGTTCTTGTCTTGCCTCTGTTAGCCTCTGACAGTGGCACTGCTGCAGTATTAACAGTGGCTGCAGCCTTGCCTCTATTAGGCTGATTACTCAACACTCGACCTGTACCACTGTTCCTATTATTTTTAGGATTGTGGTAACAGTTCAGTTGAAGATGATTATACCTACCACAAATAAAACATGATTTTCTTTTCACACATTCAAACCCATTACCCAGCCTTTGTGACACCAATTGATTCCAATTCCTTTGATTCCCTCTAGGTGTAGATTTGATTATTTTCTTTGCAAAATTTTCATCATGTTTGCAAGCACATTTAACACATTCAGCCTTTTTATTTGACTCATGATTAACCTTGTTATTCACATAACCTAGACCAGTTCTAGATTTGTTAGTCCTATTCACTTGTTCAAGCTGAAGCTTAGCTTTCTCTATGAACAATTTCTTCCCTTCTTCTAGTTTATCACTCTTAAGTTCTGAAACTAGACCAGAAGTTGACTTAACACAACCATCCATAGAATTACCACTAGAGGAGCTATCACTATAACTCTCATCTTCTTCAGTCCAATCATGAATTTCAACTCCATCAATATTCACATCTACTTTTAAACTTTTAACTGGATCAACCTTTTTAACATCATCATTCAATCCTTCTTTAAGTAAATTTAAATCAATTTCAGTTTTTGAAGGAAAGTAGTTGTTGTTATAAGGAGGAGGTACATTACTGTATCCTAACCCAGTCTTAAGTTTATCATGAATCTGTGAATTGATAAGTTTATGGACACTCTTAGATGCATTTTCTAAATTACTTACATTAAGTCTTATGCTATCTCTTTCACATGTGACCTCAGCAAGTTTCTTAGTTAATACTTCTACCTTATCTTTAAGAGTATCTCTCTCCCACCTAGCATACTCAATATCATACTTAAATTGTGTTGCATTTTCTTCAAATGCTTGAATCTGTTTTTCAAAATTTTCTATTACAAAGATTGTGTGTTTACTTTTAATTTCACATAGTTTTAACTCATCACACACTTTCTGGTTATGATCTCTATAATGTTTCATAGTTTGTTTACACACAGTTGAACACAATTTTATTTGTACCTCATAAGGAACCTCAGATTGCTTATCTGATTCAGCTGTTGCCATGAAGCATTGATTCTTCACTTCATGCTCTTCCTGATCACTCCAATCCCATCCACATCCATCAACCGATACCAGTGCATTTGATGAAGTATCTTGGATTGGCACATTCTTAGTTTGGCCTACTTTTCCTCCACTTCTCTGGCCATTTCCTCTCTCATTCTGATCAACCTTTGGGCTTCTGCATTCCCTAGCAAAATGTCCCATCTTGTGACAGTTGAAACATTCAACTTTGCTCTTGTAAAACCAACTACCATCACTCCTTTTCTGTGCAAAGTTATTCCTACCAGTTCTTTGCATAAATCGTTTTGCTCTCTGTGTGATCAAAGCAATCTGCAGTTTAATATCCATCTCTTCTAAATCATCTCCTCCAAGTTGATCTAAATCTTCATTAGTAAGTGATGAATTCACATTACTAGCAAAAAAGGATTCTAAAATTTGATCATTAGAATGATTAGAGAATGATCCACTTTCTCTAAATCCATATGATGACCCTTTCTGACTTGATTCAGCTTTTGATCCAGATCCTGCCATAGACATAAATGCTGAATTACTATTGTTGCTCCCTGATCCCACCTTCTTGTTCTCAACTTCAGACTCAAAGTTTCTCAGATCATTATATATATCTTCTAGTTCCTTTGCTTCCAGATCTGCACTCTGTCTTAAACCAACAGTATACATAGTCCACTCATCACCCAAGGACCTCAGAAATTTCCTATTCAGGTCATCTCTGTCTATTTTCACTTGATGATTTTCCAGATCTCCTACAAGCTTTGAAAACCTATCAAATGTTTGAGTCAAAGTTTCTGACTTTGCAGAATTAAAATTCTCATATTGTTGTTTCAACAGAGATCTTTTATTCTTTTTGGTGTTATCATTACCACCAAATCTCTTCTCTATTGCTTCCATGAGAACTTTAGCATCTTGACATGCTTCAAAACGTCTCTGATATTCATTTGGAATAGATAATAATAGAGTACTTAAAGCTTTGTACTTAATAGATCTGACATTTCTTTCTGCCTCAGTGGATGGTGGTGATCTTGCTTGTGGAACACCATCACTATTAAGGGTCACTGGTGGACCATTAACAACCACTTCCCACATCTGATAGTCTGTGAGAAGCATATATTATCTGATTCTGTTTTTCCACAGATCAAACTCATCAGGTCTAAGCATTGGAATCTTAGTGACCTGAATTCCTTCATTACTTTCTGCCATTGATTAGAATGTTAAATATTTGCATGATCAATAAAACAGTGATTCTAGATCTTCCTGTATTCAAAACTTAACCAAAAGCTCTGATACCACTTGTAAAACCCAGATCGATCTAATAAAGTTATTAGATGAACACAGTTTTGAATAATTACTAAGAAGTTCGCGGAATAACACTTAGTAACACAATGAAGATCAATACTAGAATCAATGAAAATAAAATTACTATCAAAAGCTTCAATCTTATTAATTTATAAGACGAATACACAGAATTGTATTAGGGTTACAAAAACCTTGAAGCGGCACCTCAAACTCTTAACCTAAACTAGGTTTTGGATCTCTATTTATATCACATAGAGTCCTGCTAAACAATCTCCTATATTTATGGAATTCAAATTTATTCCATAAATATCTCTAACAGACTTATATACACTAACAGTGGGAACAACTTACTTTGTACCAACAGTGGTAGTAAGTTCCCTTTACAGACACAAGTATACTTACACTAACAGTGACACTGCTTAAATACAATAGCAGTGGCTAGGTCTTAAATTCTTCTAGCAGTGGCACTGTTTGTCACTGCTTCTACACTAGCAGTGGCTAGCAATAAAACAGACAGTGGTAGAACTTCAACACTTGTCAAATACGCTCAGATCCCAACATATACCCCCCCCCCCCTTAGGGGCCGTATACGCCCTTAAAGAGGCCGTATACACCCCTTTTGGGGTGGAATACCCCCCTTTTTAGATGGTATACCCCCTCTACGGTGCCGAATACGCCCCGTTTGCTACCGAATACGCCCTGTTTGCTACCGAATACGCCCTATTTAGTGTCGAATATGCCCTCTTTGGTGTCGAATTTCATAGCTCGGGGGTGTATTTCATTGTTAAATTTGGAGCGAGGGTGTTGAGTGTAAAATTGTAACTTGTAAGCCTATAAATAGAGGTTCTCATCAACCAATCAATCCTTCCATCCCACACAACACACAACTCATTTCACACACAGTAGACTCTCTCTCTAGAGTTTCTCTCTCTAGGTTCTCTCTCTAGGGAACTAGTGGGAAGATTAGGAGAGAATCCTTTCTTTAGATTAGCTATGTAATATAATTAGTAGAGGCTAGCGGTTGTAATGCTTGGATATTAATCGAAGAAATACAAGTTGTTATTCTGTTCACAATACGTATCGGTATTATCTATCCTTTCTATTATTAATTTTTGATAATGTTCTTGTTTGATGTCTGTGACTTATTAATGGTAGAAATGTTTATTGGTATGCCTTGTGATTAGTTGCTTGTATGTTTGTCATGATTTAGATAGTTATGAATGATGTTACATTAATTCTCTATCAGTATAAATGGGAGTTGTTATACTTAGTTATCAATCTAAACTTTATATAAATAGACCTTATCATTCACCCTTTCCAGGCTTTCACGTGACTATTGCCCTTAGGATAGGACTTTGCAAACCCTAATACTACGTAGATATAGTTATCTATGTTTTTGTATGAAGTTGCGGACATGCTGTAAAACGGCCCAGTACTTAGTATAGAGCTGGAAACACCTCTAGTGAAGTACAAATGCGTGGAAGCTACGGACTGGTCGTAAGCATATGACACCGTGGATACCTGGAAGTTAGCCTTCCTGAACATGGTCTAGGATATAAGCTGTGGAAATGTTAAATCTTTGCAGTATTATACAACATGAGTATACTTAGATTTATACGAGTTGTGAAAATAACTAAATGCATTATACACCGTAAGTATACCTAGGGATGAACGTCTGATTTTAAAGGAGGGTCTATTTCATGACGGAAGGATTTGAGCTTAAAATAAGTAAAAAAGAAATTCTGAAAAGAAAGCGAAGACTCGTCAGTAGTCTAAGATGCATAAACCCCTTAATTCCACTTAGTCGATAGTTTAGAATAACAAAGTAAACAACCAGTACATAATTAGGTACTAACATTTAGACATAGGTGTTAAGAACGGTCAGAATATCCTGTAATGGCGGTTTGCTACCTTATTCATGCACCTAGGAGATATCTCCAACAAGGGTCACTTGTCCTTATCGGACAGTGTTGTGGGTTGAGCAACCTGATCTGATCAGAATCATGATAGCCTAGGTACTCAGTGACATACTAATTTAGAACCTGAACTAAATAAGTAGGGTCCTAGTGTTTACACCGAAGTTTATTTTCCTGTTAGCTGAATATGTCCCCAATAATCATCATTCCAATAATACGCTATCCTAAATCATGGTGAACCACGTCTTTGTTATCCTTAAATATTACATATCTGCTAGCCTCCCTTTACTTTTATGCTTTCTTAGTATTTTAAATAAATAAAAACCTAAAAACAATCACCCTTCAATCTATTAAAACCCCATCTTAATTACTAGGTTATCAGAACTAGCTCTATTTCAATTCTACCGTCGTGAGGAACGACCCTGGATCATCCTTACCACATACTAATATCAGGTATTCGTAGCTAGTAATAGTAAGTAGTTCGGAAGGTTTTGGCTCCCCCCCCCCCCCCCCCGACTATTATAAATTTAAAACCACCCTCCGATCGCCGGTCTCGACTACAAGGTCCACAACGACAAGGAAGCGATTCCTTAACCGACCATCCGAGACACGATCAGCATCTCTCAATCATGATCTTTTATATAGTAAACATGTATAAAACCCATTTCCGACGGTTTTCTTCTATATGACTATATACGAGACTTATTCATTGCCAGGCTCCATTGTTACAGTTTTGCACTTGACTTGTTTGTGTATTTGATGTTTATTACGAGTAGTATTATGAAGTATTATATGAGTACTATTGTTTAAGCCCCTAATAGTTACATAAAGATAAGTAGTTTCATTGAAGTTAAAACTTTTCTAGTGTTGTAAATCCTTACATTTCAGGCATATCTTTAATCTTTCACGTTCACATAATATATACAAATGTCACTAATGAGTCTACAAACAGACCCGAAAAAACTTGTTTGGGGGATAGCTCGAACAAATTTTTTGGATCACATTGAAAAATTAATGTCTATTAAATTTCTGCATACCCAACAACAAAATTCTAATCCGCCACTACATATGGGTGATATATATGAGTGAAATGGGTCAAGTGGGTCGTATGGGTGGAATATATGAATGAAATCGGTCATATGTATCATATCACTAATTATTCTTATTTTGTAACTTTTAGAATGACATGGTGAAGGACCGGGATGGAAAATCAAGCACCACTCCCTTAACTGATACGGAGATACTAGCAAAACACTTGGGGGTACGAAGTGGGTTTTATCCCGGGATTGGTAGAAAGTTACCTCGAGGTGCTAGTTCAAGTTCAAGAGTCAAATCAAACCCAAAATCAGGGATGTACACAAAGAATGAAATTGAACAAGTGCTTGATAAAGTGGTTGGTAAAGTGTTTGGTAAATTTGTGAAGCATACAAATGATCACTTGATGACGGTTTGGGATGCCTTTAAAACCGCTAATGTTATCCTTCCAAAGATTAAACCCATGGATCCCGAAATATATGAGATAGATGATGATGAGGATAAAGATGAGGACCAAGACGAGGATGAAGATGGTGAGTAAGTTGGTTTAGATATTATGTGTTTGTCGTATCGTGATCATGTGTTAGATGAGAAAATGTTGACTAAAAAATTTGTATGTTTGTTTGGATGATTCAGATGATTTGTATGTTTTGTTTGGATGATAATGTGTTTGGTTGTTTTGAGTAGCGGATTTGTTTTATATTATGCTTGAAATCAGCAGGATAAATGTAGTTTTTGAACAAGGAAAAAACCTGGGAAAATTGTAAAAATGTGAAAATGCTGCCAAAAATGGCAGTTAGTTTCTGCGACGACACGAGGCTTTAGCGACGCCCCAAGTCGTGGCTAAAGATATTTATTAAGAAAAGTTAAAAAAGAAAAGGAAAATGTCTTCAGCGACGACATAGGTCTTTTAGCGGCGAGAATTGTCGTGGCTATAGCTATTTATTAAGAAAAATCAAAAAAAAAAATGCCTTTAGCGACGACACGTGTCGTGTCGATAAACATTTGGACCAAGTTGGATGTGGGACCAGCTGTCGTTGCTAAAGAAATTAAAAGTCGTAGCTAAAGAGCATCAGATGCGAGGACATAGCGACGATGTTTCAGCGACAAAATATCGTGGTTGTAGGTCTATAGCGATGATTTTTGGGCGTATTGCGATGACTTTTATCGTAGCTAAAAGCCTTATTTCTAGTAGTGTCTAAGTATCAGCCTATCGGGAAATTCCATAAGTTATTATGGAAAATGTATTAACATGAACTTTTTGTTGATTGACTCATTGTTGGTAAATGCTATGTAGATGAAGAAATTTTTCTCTTGCCCTCAACAAATTTGTAAATTGCAAATGATTTACCCTTAAATAATTTTCCTTACAACATTTGTTAATGCAAGTGTATTGTTAAAAGGAGTTGCAAAAGTGTTGTATTATATGTTCACATTCCTGTTCAGTTATTTTTGCCTCCTCGACAATGTATATCTCCTACCTTGCATTTTATATCATTTTTGCTTAGACTCATTCGAGTTTTTATAGCGATATTATGTTGATAGACCTTTTGCTTTTAACCTTCTATGTTATATTATATCTTTAAAATATTTAATATTTAATGAATTATTTATCGACCATGAGATTTGGATTTAATCTCTTTGAGGATTATGCTACTGTTGCAGATTCAAAATATCGTTCAAATGGTCACTGATCAATCACGTTCTTGCAGGTCTAATGATGTTTTTAGCGGACAATAACAAGAAGAAACCATCATATAAGATCAATATAGCGGAGGTTGAAGGGTTTTAGTAGGAATTATACGTTATAAAAATTAATCATTATTAACAATTAATACAATTAATATAAGGAAGCATTTAGAAAAATATTTAATCATATTAAATTAAACCCTTAGCTAGCCAAGATCAATAATTTTCTTAATAAAACATGTTAGACAATTAACTACATATAATTAAAAGTTGCGAATGAGCATTCTTGAATTGAGTACTCGGCAAGATCTCTAGTCTTCTACTCGTTGCCAAAGTATGAGTGAACTTATCTTGAACTTCTTTTCTTTATCTTGAATTCGGCTAGCTAGGGATACGTTATGTATTCACCTTAGAATCACATTAAATAAAAGATGTGATCTTTTATTTATTTGTCAATGAAGCTTACAACCTACTAGCTTGAATTCTCTCTCAATAAAACTCTCTAAGATATGGAAATGTAAGGCTTAATTCAACAAATAAACACAACACTCCTATATATATATACATATATATATATACATATATATATATATGTATATGTATAACAGTGACCCGTGACCTGCGAAACTCATAGTTTCGCAGCATGCGAAACATAAACATAAGTTTCGTATTAATAGTGAGTTTCACATTAATACTGAGTTTCACAAATTTCGGTCGTAAATCATAATCAATCTAAGCTATTTATTCTATAAAAGACGCTGTCACAAAGTGTTGAGCATGTTCCAACAAACTTGTATAAGTTCTTCGAATCTTCAACTTTAGCTTGATGAGAGAGAGAATGATCTTTCAACATCATTCACAAATAAAATTTGTCTGTTCATTATTATGGTAATCATCAGAATATATTATTCCCCCTGAACAGCAAATTTGTCTCCCTAGTCTTTTAACTATTAAGCAGTAACAACTTTAGGAACCCATCTGAGCACTGTTCCAACAGCCTTTGAAAGTCTTGAAAGTTATCGATAAGTTGTGTCTACATGATCCAAGGACATCGAATTCCATCTAGAAATGAAACGAGATGTTGTATCTAATTTGTTGTCGTGGAATTGATAGTGAAGAAGTTATCCTCGGGGAGGAAGGAACAAAATCTATTTAGTTGCTTTTCTACCGTACGACAACACCATGGAGGTGCAAATGCAAAAATATGTGCATGTGTGTATACACAAGATTTTGTTTGTCTTGATTCTGGTGATTTTGTCGGTTTAACATCTCCTTTGGCCTTCTGTTGTCTGGAAACCAACTTCTTAGTATGAGGATAACTAGAATCAAAACAATCAACCTTATGGTTTTTTCGTCATTTGGTTGATTGTGATTTCTCAGAATACTTCTTATTCTTTTGTAAAGAATAACTAGATCATAACCCGCGAAATTCGCGGGCTTCCACATGATTTTAATACAAATTTTATATTTTATTTTCCTTTTAATACGTTGCGAGATACCACATAATTTTAATACGAAGTTTATATTATATCTTTAAATTTATTACATAATTTTTAAGTTGACATAATTGTGCGGTTGACACTTCAGAAATATTTTCAATGGAATAAGAGACATATATGTTTTAAGTCTATCAAGTATGATGATATAAGAGAAATCAAAATATGTCTTTTTTTGTTGATTATAATACCTTACATATTTTAGATGTCAAGATGTCAGGAGTAATATAATCGATAGGTGTTACAAGTTTTTGCTATTTACTTGAAAAAGGTATGAGAAATACACCCAAAATAAATGTTTTATATACATTGAAATAAAATATTGTCTATCCACGTTCACATCTACTTTAAAAATTTGAGAATCATAAAAGTGGTGTTGAATTGGTGATAGGAGGTGTAAATAAATAGACCAACTTGACATTCAAAGATTTATCAGTAAACTTTGAAGCGACGAAAGGGCTTAGTAGCACGGCATCAAATGAGTTAATTAGGATTTTCAAAGGTCCCCTTAAATATTTTCGGAAAAGGATGGATCGTGAGCACGAATGTTGAACTTTAGTTCATTAAAGTATGCGTGTTCCGGTTGAGGTCTAGGCATTGTATAAGATCATCAACAACCTCCAAATGAAAGAAGTTACTTGTGTGAGAGTAAAAGGAGTTGAGTGACAAAAAGGAGTTTCCATGTCAGGTTTAAGAGGTACATTTAGAATCCTTCGATTAAATACACCACATTCAACATGATTAAGAACAATGGAGTAGTTATAAGCAAAGGTGTATAAATAGTCAATTTTGAAAGAAACAACTAATGTAAGCTAGGAGCATCCACAATGCAAGACTTTAAAAGTTTTTTGTTTACTTTTATGTAAGTGCTCAAATCAAAAAAGCTATACAAAAAGCTTTTATTCTAATGGTTTAAACTCATTAAACCTCAAGATTCAATAAAGAAACAATACAATATAGAGAGATAACATAAAAGATTTGTATACATCAAGTCTTTAATATACTTTATTGTTTTTTATTGAATTAAAGGGTTTAAACTTTAAACCATTGGAGTGAAAAATTTGTATAGTTTTTTTAATTGATCACTTACACCTAAACTTCAAAAAAAACCTTGCATCAGGTATGCGTAAGAGTTAAAAAAAAAAAAAAAAAAAAAAAAAAAAAAAAAAAAAAAAAAAACCGTCTGGATCGAAGAGTGAAATAGAGTAAATAAATTTAGTGATTTAGTATATCGAGTTTATTTATTCACTTTCAGATGCTTCACACTTAAATGTGTTTAATATTTCACAAAATGTCTTTGTTGCTAGAGTTGTCAATTAATTCATCGCCTATTTTATCATTCACTTGACATGTTTATATAAGCAGGCCAAGCCTTTTATCACGATTTACTTTAGATTGTCTATGCGTTAGCTTAAGACCCGCATACCAAAAGCATGAAAAAGCAATATTTCAATCATATTAAGATGCAATTATGATAACGAAAAACATATTCACGAATCGCTAGATAATACATGTGTTATATATGAAAATTGACAAAATAATGATGTGAGTTATCATTGAAATAAAACTAAATTGATACTCACTTAAGAAACGTACATATTTATACGTAGTATTGATGTGTTTTCTTTTATAAGGTATGATGCGGTTCCATGTATTCTAGAATTGGATATAGGATGATTTTATCGGTTAATAAACATGGATAATGGTGTTGCTGGATGTGTAGAGAAGCTCACCATTGTTACCATTAAAGCCAAAATCCTACGGACTAATATTATGACTTCATTTTTTGTTGTTGTTGAGCCGAATAGTGGTCCCAGAGGGCCTGCACAGATGGATCAAGCAGTAGCTTCAACTTGCTTAGAAGTTATCCTGGGATGAACATGAACCACCAAGACTAATTTAGGCCTGTGGCATCATTGTTGTGCTGTTGATTGTAGCTAAAATAGTATTCATAGTATTCAGGGCTGATTATTTGGAACATACAATTGATCTTTAAGCAAACATTTTTTCTTGAACATACAATTAATCTTTAAACAACCATTTTTTCTCTGGCTTAAAGAAAAAGATCCATGTGTGTGGGGTCGGTTGAAGCTCCATCTGAATTACATCAGCTTCCTCCTTAAATGGATCCTTGGAAGGTGATACAAAGGTAAAACTCAACAAAACCTTCAACAAATGAAATCTTTAACTTCCACGTACTGGTAGCATAACGATCCATAAAGTTATGGGTTATACTTTTATATCTTAGATGGGTCAACACGTTAGATAAAACAGCAATCTAAGTACACACATCACACTAGTGAAACTTTTCAAAAGTTCCTAAAGTGTATTAGTAGATCATTAATCATTATCGTTTACTTGTTATCCCGAATCACATAACAGCAATTACTTTCTATAAATCAACAAAACATAACTAATGAAAACTATAAACCAAGTATAGTACCACAAACCACAAGGAGAGCCTCTCCTTTTGTTGTAGATTCTCTGAATAGCAACTTACGCATTGAAAAAATATCCTAATGAATTGGTTAATGGTTTATAGGCTTTTGTGGCAGGTCATGACTCTGAAACAGATTCAGATACTCAGCAACTGTTAGTCGTGAGAGGATTGAGGATTAGAACCTGCCAATAAGAATATTCAAAAGCCTCATAAAACTTCAAAGCGCGTCCAAGATCCAAATAACAAATAACGGGAGATTGAACACTCCTTATTCTTGCTATAACGCAGTAGTCTAATTTTTTTAGTCGTAATGTAGATGAATATAAGGTAACTTTAGAGGACCAGTAAATTTTGACCTTCATCTTGGCCTTTCACGGAGTTAGCCGATAGAGATATTATATATGTTGCCCGATGCTACTGTAGATTGGAAATAAGTTTGCATGAAAAAGGTAGAAATTAGTCAAATCGAACTGAAAACAAATAAATTCTAACTGTATGGAAAAATGAAAGTTATATGGTACCTCTAGTGATTTGTAGGATCTTGTCGGTTCATATGTTGTAAAACTAACATCAATATTCTGCACATATATAAAAGCAAAGGCTTTATTCTTTTTTCATATAGGTTGGACTAAGGTTTATTTCTTGATGGAGGCCTAAGTATTGAAGATCGGACCCACATGTTTCTGGAGGCCCATGATCGTCAAATAAAAGGGGCTGCACAGAAAAGGGTGTAACTTGGGCTACAGGGCTCCGTTTCAGGCCCATGAGCTAGCGAATCGAAGCTCGGTTCGAGGCCTACTAAGCCGCTAACCACCTAACCACCATAGGTAGGCCCATACTCGAAGCCCAAAAATGGCTCCGTTTGAAAGATATGGCCCATTATATGTTTTTTCTTTGCATTTTTGGCTTTTGTTTTGGATTGTATGTTAGGCCCGTTATGTTTTAAGGGCCCGTTTAAATTTCTGCTTATTATTTGTGCTTTCTTCTTCATTGTAATGAACTCAGTTTTTCAATTTCAAGAATTTTGATTTCACTTTCAATTTGTGAATCATTTCCCATTTCACGGTATTCTTTTGTGAATCAACGTGCTTTTGGAAGAGATTTAGCCTGGTATTCATAGGAATCAACATGTTTAATCTATTATCTCAATTTCACCTTACATCATTTCTTTAGTTGGAATCATGAATCATAATTACCTGTGGTGATAGAATTACATAAATGACATCATATAGTCGCTTTACATCTAATAATTCACCGGCAGTTCCGAATGGCAATGTGGATAGCACGAGTAGAGCCTGATAAAGGAATTTAGGAACATTAACATAAATAAATCACTATATTAAGCAATAGAGGATAACTTATATTTGCTAGATTATAAATACTCGCTTTTAATCTTTCACAAGTGCAATCTGATACGATCCACCCAATTGAGAATGGCCAACCGCCTTTTGAAATGTGATGATCCCAATAGGCAGGATCACCAGGGAAATCATTTATGACCTGTACAACAACGAAAAGCAACGACCATTTTTTAAGGACAGGGTAAATTAATCTGTCATTGAATTTCAAGCTCTTAGTATAGGTGGAAATTTCAACACGTTGACTCATGAGTGGGTCAAAATGGGTTATACTTTTTCTGAAAGGGGTTAACTTGGACAAGTAAACTAAATTAGCTAAAAGGGATGGCCTCAAACGGGTGAAAGTTACACAAAATCGATTTCATTATATATAACATTAAACACATAATTAAACAAAAATAGTATTAAAAAACAAACACGATATTGGGCCCATGTTTGCAATATGCCATTTTACCATAGGTTGAATTCAAATATATATCAAAAACAGTCATATAAAGATATTATAATTACTTATTCAAAATTTCATATTCAAGTAGATATGGAAACAATGTTTTCTTATAACATAGACCACATAAGGAACTGTATATTACAGTTCATATAAACCGCAAAGATAAAGAAATATAAAGAGAATCAAAGAAAGTGCAAGAACATCAACAACCACTCATACCTAGTATCACGAAATGGATATGTAAATTGTACCTGTTATTATTTGATATATTTTTGTAGATATCAAAGAAACCGCAACTTTTTATTCAATTAAAAAATTCCCAATATAAAACTCTAACCATAAATAGAATCAAAACATGACTTTTTTCTCATTTATGCATTTTTTAACCATACAAAAGACCTAACAAGTGAACACAAACCTTTATTCTCTAACATTGTCAACACATACACCAAACCCATACAATGTCTTTCCAACTATTATATTCCTTACCGCTGCCAAAATAATTAAAAATCATATCTTCTCATATATTAATGAAGTTTTCAAAAAGACAAGTCATAGTTGCATATGGGTTGTTTTTTTAACCAACTTGATATCTACCTTATGTAGCTTTATGTTATTTTTGAAAATGGTAGCATTGTGCACAAGATGGCTTGCAAGTAGAAAAAAGTTACCATATGAAAGAATAATGTTTACAAACCTTTTCATGTCTAAGGAAAACATGAGGTTGATCATGATGTGCATCCTGTACAGAGATATCAAGAACTTCGTTCCTAATTAGCAATTGTAAGTTGCCATCTGACCATCTCACAAAGTATGCATTGCTTTCATACTACACAAATGATCATCAACAATTAGAATCAAAATACAAAGCTACATACAACGATTTTGGTACCTTGGTTTCTCACAACCCATGTGCAAGAAACTTAAAAACCAACAATAGAGACATATATAGATTGAGCCACTGAACTAATAAGAGACAAGGAGGTTACTAAATCATGTGAACTTGTTATGTTTATCCAAAAGCATTACAACATAGACTTACTGAAGTCGTCCCATTAGGAATTCTGACAGCCCTTTAGTGAACAATATTATTTTCCAAGCGAATTCATTTGCTGTGTACATGTTGGTTGTTGTTACTCATGCATCCTCTTCCACAAACGTCTTTGGATCACATGGTTTAGGATCAATTCCCATGATGTTAGAAACTTTGATCAATGACATCTGCAAGAGAAAGGGGAAAAGAGGCTGAATTTATTTCCCAAACTGTGATGGTTTAGATTTTGAATTTCTGCCAAAATGACAAATCACCAATAAATCTATAATTTTTTTTCATACTATCCATTTCATTTGACCATGCTAGAGGTGTTAAATACACATGCGCAATACACATGAATTTATGTAAATAGAGACCAATAGGTTACACGATGAGCATATTATGTATGTTGGACTCCATTCTCAAGCTAGAGTAATATCAATATATTGCTTGTTAGCATATAAAAAATAACTAAAATACAAAGATACCGCCCATGTTACCTCCTCTAACTAATTAATCAGTTACCCAACCTTCTAAACCGCCCATATTACCACCTCTATTGTCAATACCAACCTGCCAACAGCCTCAATCTGTTATAATTTGTAATCTATAACTCCAACAAAGGTAAATGATGTTAATAGGTCTAGCTGTTTGTACTCGCCACCGTATATTACCATTAGTTCTAAGTAGAGACTGGAATTCTCATTAATAATGTAGCATCATTGTTATATCAAACAAATTTAGCAATACCATAAACCCTAATCATGAGATCAAATTATATCCAACCAATTAATAAAATTTTCTCACAAAATATCAACTGATACCATAAACCCTAATCATCAGATCAAATTATAACAAACAAATTTAGCAATACCTAATGATGATATACAATCATTTATAAATCATAATCATACCTATTTTAGATGAAATCAAGAAAAATCGCTATACCTTGTGGTGATGATGAAGAAAATGAATTTCATGGAAGGTTAAATCATCGTTACCTTGTAATGAGGTAACGATAGATGGAGCAGAAGAATTTCATGGAAGATCTAGATTCTCTGTACACTGTATAAACGGATTGGATCGTATGTATTTTGTTTGGATTTTGAATTTTAATTCAAGAAGAAGATGAGCACAGGTAATGGCGGCTTGGTTTGATTTGTAGATGGCGTGATTTTGCATCAAAGGAATGAGGGTAATATGGTAATTAAATAATAAAGCTAAAGATTTATTGGGTAATCATAGTTAGGGGTAGTTATAAAATTAAAAGCTAATTCAAATTTGATTAGGGTAATCAAACCCTATTTTAATATATGAGAGGGATTAATAAACTTTGAAATCTTTTTCTCACACAAAGATTTACTTGCGTAAATTTTGTTTACAACCTTGTTAGGTTGTTGTTGATTGAGAGACTTGAGAGAGTTGTCCACGAAGATCTTGAATAGTTATCAAAGCTAGACCGTTTTCTGGTAGCTTGATTAGCCCATTTGTTGATTCTCAAGCTCGAGAATCCATTCTTCTATTCTCTTAATCCTTCAATGCATTTCTTCACGTTCAGTTTTAGTTTTCATGATGAGCACTTGAGATTGCAAAGCTTTAACTTCATATTCTTTCTTTATCAATTTCTCTTTAATCCTGTCATCAGAATTTGGCAATTTCAACTTATCTTGTTCCCCAAACCTTGTTGACAAAGCAACCCATAAATCATATTCGGTAAGAAACTTTTAGTTGTTTCAAAGGCTTTCTTTTCACTATCAAACTCCTTGCGTTCTTTTTCATCCATTTGTTTCATCGGTTTAAATGGAGCAAGACCTATGAACTTCCCTTCTGCTTTTCGTCTTTCATATTGCTCAGTAATGAGAATCCACAAATCAGGATTATTGAACGCAATAAATCTTTCAAATGTAGTTTTCCAACTAGTGTAATCGTTACAACAGAAGAATCTGGGAGATAGGGTATTAATATTGTTGTCAATCTCAAACTTTGAAAAATGCCATTTTTCACCTTATTTGAGTTTTCCACCAAATTTTCATTCAAAACAGTCAAAAAATTTCGGGGTAAAATGAAACTTTTTCAAAGCTAAATTTGAACACTTTTAAGCTTATGAACAAAAGTTGGTAGAATGATTTTTTTAAAAATTTTTTACAGTTAGTTACGAAACTTTTAAAGTATAATACCCCTCATATTTCATGAATTTAAATATAATATATCGGAAGCGGAAGTCCCTATAGACATTAAAATTTACATTATTTAACAAACATAAAAAATATATTTCAAACCATAGTTTATCAACTCAGGTGTTATATAATTTCACAAAAACATTTCTGATTTAACCAAATCAGATATCAGAGTAACGCCTAGTTGTCAAATATTCCTTCCAGTCCAACTTCTTGCCCACCCGATCATAAATCCATAACCTGCAAGAAGTGTTAATGTGGGGGATTAGCATAACGATAAGTGAGTAAATCAATAAACAATAGCCCAACTTAGCATAACAACTTTGTGTACAACAACTAACCATGTACACTCAACACATCTGTTTATCGAATACAACTGGCATCAAAGAGGACCGGTGGTTATTGAGTTAACACCTTCTCAAAGAACACTTTAAAACCAACTGCAGGCCCATACAGAGGTTTAACCGACTACTTGGTGCTATAACCCAAATAACACAGGCTACGACAATAATACTTATAACACCCCTTTATCTTATGGTTAAAACCATTATTAAAATAATACTTCACTGTCAGAAAATATTAAAATACTACCAGACTCGAGGAATGGATGTTACAAATCTCTCTTCCTTAAAGAGATTTCGTCCTATAAATCTAATCACACTTAATCAATCTAGTGAAATAGATAGGTACATTTTATTTTATCAACTCATACACCACCAGTGTGTATTTCAACTAAATTCACACATAATCTCTATCATAAAATGCAATTTCTAGCATAAATGATAGTATTATCAACTATTTAATCACAATATATACACATATCATACATTACTCTCATGTGCAATTTATAAATATAAGTACACGTTTTCAATTCTTTCTACGTGCACATCTCCACTGTACATGTTTCTATATTTTCCACTGCACAATTACTGTGTATATACCCTATCTCTAATGAGTTAACTGACCATTTACATGACCATTCATACTTAGTCATGTAAACAATTTAAAACACATAATCACTAGTAATAAATGTAACACATATCCATGTGAAAATTTCAACTTTACAACAATCACAACAAGTGGTAATGAATACCACAACATGCACATTAACAATAAGGGTTTAACTCAGTTCTTAACTAGTAATTTAGCTAATAATCATGTATTTCTTCAGCTAACAACTTGCTAGAAATTTTCACCTTTGCAACTAGTTAATTACCACTTTACAACTTGTATTTATAAACACAATTGGGTTATATGAAACCTTTTATTCGAAAAGAATCATAATTAACATATAAAAGTAAGCATTAAGCAGTATGTAGAGGTCAAATCTTATGGTTAAAACCATTATTATATAATCAACTAGCATCCTGTAACACCCCCAAATTTTAATATTTTGCGGAAGCATAATTTGGGTGTTACTAATCAATAATCAAATCACACAGATATATAGCAAACGACTCTATATGCGTCGTCTTAACAAAATATATTGATATTAAAAGGTTTACAACAGTTTGAACCCGTACATAGCTCGTGTTCGTAATATAAGAGATTTAAATACATAATTAGTTATACAAAATCTAATAATGCAATGAAATCTCTGAAGATTGCATGGATACTCGAGCTAATATGCATCCTGATGGGCAGACCAAATTTACTGCTGAGTACCTGTGATACATGCTAAAATGGGTCAGCTAACGCTGGTGAGCTCACAGGTTTAGATATCAAACAATAGTGTGTGAACCGCAAGATTTAAATATTGATTCGCATCCAGCAAATGATAATAATAGTGTATACAACCATAACGCATAGTCTGAGCTTAACTCGAGGGTCGGGTCCCATATAGAGAATTCTGAGCGAGGTGCCTCCATGAGTGCCTAATCCACACTGGTTTTCCCAAATATTAGTACGTCCGTTGCAGAGGTTAGCGCGACTAACCCGGATGAGGTGGGTCAATCCTATATGGTACCATATACTAATATTCACGCTACTTTCGTATTACCAGACTATACTGACGGAGGGCTTTGATTTGATTAGTTGAAAATAACTCATGTAGTATATTGAAATATGTACTCACGTTCACGTGTTAAAAAAATGTATCACACCCCTAGTAAAACAGTAAAAAGAGGGGCCATGAGACTCACCTGAGCCTTGAGTGTTTATCGAAATAAACTTGAATTGATTAGCTGTGAATTGATGTCCGAAGACTTGTAACCTAAGGGTGTCCACGACACGCGATGGTTATTAATCGATTTGACATCTTAAAAGACTACCTTTGTTGTTGTTTGTCCAACTATAATGTTCAAATTACTACGATTTGGTTGATTTGATTATGTTTTAAAAACGTGTACGGCCTGTTGGTGACGGTGTGTAATAATAATTCTCAAAAACATTATTATTATGTTTCGATTCATTTGTATACTTATAAAAATGTGTGTTAACCGTTCTTACATTGGTTTAATATCGTATTAATTAATTATCATCATTTGGTGCCATTTTAAGTAAATTTCAAAGTGCTGAAAAATGTTGACCAGGGTTGACCGCGAACTGAGATTGCACTGCGAACCGAGATTGCACTGCGAACCAAGTTCGCGAACCGAACCGAGATTGCACTGCGAACCGAGTTCGCGATGCGAACCGAGATTGCACTGCGAACCGAGTTCGCGAACTGAACCGAGATTGCACTGCGAACCGAGATTGCGCTGCGAACCGAGATTGGATCTCAGCTCGCGAAATCGGCTGATCAGCGATTTTAAGCTTCAAAAATGAATTTTTGTTCGATTTTTGGGCTTTTTGATTTTATAAAAAGCTTCTAACATGTATGTGCACAATATCTAAGTAATTTCTAGAAAGAGAAACGATTTCTAGAGAGAGAGTGAGTAAAACCTTACTTTTTAATGAAAATGGAGATGGAGAAGATGAGGAAGATGATGATGATCCTTTGGCTTGTTCTTGATGATGATGATGAACGATTTTTAGTGGTGTTTTCGGTGGTTTCGGCTGCTGCGATTTGAGAGCAAAGAGGGAGTTTGGGTGTAGGTGTGTGGATTTGAGAGGAAATGAGAAGGAGAGAGAGATGGTGTAAGTGAAAAATGAGAAAGGAGGGGAAGAGTGGGGGAGTGTTGGGCCGGTTTGGGGAGGCCTCCGCTGTGTGGCCTCTCCAACTTTTTAATCCCCTGCATTTGCGCTCCGTGCGGTGCTCATTTTCTCGGTTGTTTAAATGTTAATTAATTATTTTATTACGTTTAATTATAAGTTTTAAAATACGGATATTTATTCAAGATTATACTTGAATTATTTCATCAAATACTTAATAATTGAGTTATAATTTGTAACTTTAACTTTACTTCGGTTGTTTGCGCGTTTAACATTTCAGCGCATAGACTTTGTTCGTACGATACGAAATAGTTATAAAATATTATCAAAATGATATTTGTGATATAATAGTGTTTTTAAATAATGTTACGCTATTTAGTAAAAATGTTCACCAACGTCCGTATTTAAATGAACCGAATTGTATTCGATTTAAAGAGCGTACGATATAATTAAATCGCATATTTGTATATATTCAACAATATATATATATAGATACATTAATTTGCCTAACACAGAACTAATTACATGTATTAACAGAGAATTAGGCGCTAATTACTAGATATTGTTTGGCGGGTGTTACATTCTCCCCCTGTTATGAGAATTTCGTCCTGAAATTTAGCTCGATGTAGCGTTTGATGTAGAGTCAGTGAATAACTGAGGATACTTGTGTCGCATTTGATCTTCCCATTCCCAAGTGAATTCCGGACCACGCCGCGAATTCCACTTGACCTTAATGATGGGAATACGACTTTGTTTGAGTTGTTTGACCTCACGGTCCATGATTTCAGCGGGTTCTTCAACGAAATGGAGTTTGTCATCGACGCGAATCTCGTCGAGTGGGATGATGAGTGTCTCATCAGACATGCATTTCTTTTGGTTAGAAATATGAAAAGTAGGGTGCACGCTGCTGAGCTCGGCTGGCAGCTGCAGCCGATATTCCACGGGGCCTATCCTCTCGAGGATTTCAAAAGGCCCAATGTATCTGGGATTTAACTTCCCGCGTTTGCCGAATCGGATTACGCCCTTCCAAGGTGATACTTTCAGGAGTACTCGATCCCCAACTTGGAATTTGAGTGGTTTGCATCTCACGTCAGCATAACTTTTCTGATGATCACGTGCGGCCTTGAGTCGGTTCTGGATTTCGAAGATTTTCTCAATGGTTTCGTGTATGAGTTCAGGACCAGTGAGTTGGCTGTCTCCCATTTCAGTCCAACAGATCGGTGATCGGCACTTACGACCGTACAGTGCCTCGAATGGTGCAGCTTTAATGCTGGCATGATAGCTGTTATTGTAGGAAAATTCGCACAATGACAGGTGTCTTTCCCAGTTTGCACCGAAGTCAACTACGCAAGCTCGTAGCATGTCTTCCAGTGTCTGAATAGTTTGTTCACTTTGGCCATCGGTTTAAGGATGGTATGTGGTACTCATATCAAGATGGGTACCCAACGATTTTTGAAGTGATTGCCAAAAGTGAGATGTGAAATGAGCGTCCCTGTCGGAGATAATCGAGGTTGCAACACCGTGTCGAGTGACAACTTCCTTGACATAGATTTGTGAAAGGTGTTCCATTTTATCGGTTTCCTTGATTGCCAGGAAATGAGCAGATTTGGTGAGTCAGTCAACGATCTCCCAAATGGTATCGCAACCGCTCGAAGACTTTGGTAGTTTGGTTATGAAATCCATGGCGATTTGTTCCCATTTCCATTCAGGAATACTGGGTTGTTGAAGTAAACCAGAAGGTTTTTGATGTTCAGTTTTTACTTTCGAGCAAGTAAGGCACTGGCTGAAATATGTGGCGATTTCGGCTTTCATGTTCGGCCACCAATAGAACTCCTTGATGCCGTGATACATTTTGTTGGATCCAGGATGGATAGAATATTTAGACTTGTGAGCTTCATCCATCACCAAGCCTCGCAGGTTCCCAAAACTAGGTAACCAGATTCGATTTGAGAAGTACCTAACGCCATTAGGTTTGATCTCGAATTGTTTATCAATGCCTCGTAAGGCTTCGCTCTTGACATTTTCGGGTTTCAAAGCTTCGAGTTGAGCGGTGTGAATCTGAATGGTGAGATCATTATGAATGGTCATACTGAGGGCTCGGACTCGAAGTGGTTTCGGCCGTTCCTTGCGACTGAGGGCATCGGCAACAACATTTGCCTTGCCGGGGTGGTATTTGATTTCGCAGTCGTAATCAGTGAGTAACTCGACCCAACGACGTTGTCGCATATTAAGGTCTTTTTGGTCGAAGATTTGTTGGAGACTTTTGTGATCGTTGAATACAGTACTTCAGGTACCATAGAGGTAGTGTCTCCATATTTTGAGATCGAATACCACAGCCCCTAGCTCGAGGTCGTGAGTCGTGTAATTCTTCTCATGAACTTTGAGTTGTCGGGAAGCATAAGCAATGACCTTGTCTCGTTGCATCAACACACAACCAAGACCTTGGTGGGAAGCATCGCAGTATACCACGAAGTCATCGGTGCCTTCAGGTAAGGATAAAATAGGAGCACTACAAAGCTTGAGTTTTAATAGCTGAAACGCTGACTCTTGTTTTTCAGTCCAATTGAACTTCTTTTCCTTCTGAGTCAGTGTCGTGAGTGGTTGAGCTATTTTGGAGAAATTTTCGATGAACCGACGATAATAACCAGCCAATCCTAGAAATTGGCGTACCTCGGTTGGAGTAGTTGGTGCTTGCCAGTCTTTGATAGCCTCGATTTTTGATGGGTCGACGTGAATTCCTTGACTATTAACAACATGTCCAAGGAATTAAACGGATTGTATCCAGAACTCACACTTGAAGAATTTGGCATAAAGCTCCTCGTGCTTAAGTAGCTCTAGGATGGTTTTAAGGTGTTGCACGTGTTCTTGCTCGTTGCGTGAATAGATGAGAATGTCATCGATAAAGACAATGACAAACTTGTCAGGTAAGGTTTGCACACCCGATTCATAAGATCCATGAATACAGCCGGGGCGTTTGTTAAACCGAAGGGCATCACTTGAAATTCATAATGCCCATAACGAGTTCTGAAAGCGGTTTTTGGAATGTCGGTGCTGCGAACTCGAAGTTGATGATAACCTGACCGAAGATCGATCTTTGAGTAAATACTTGACCCTTGAAGTTGGTCAAACAGGTCATCGATGCGAGGAAGTGGATACCGGTTCTTGACAGTTAGCTTGTTCAACTCTCGGTAGTCGATACACATTCGGAAAGAACCGTCTTTCTTTTTAACAAATAAGACCGGAGCTCCCCAAGGCGAAGAACTCGGTCTAATGAATCCTCTGTCCAGGAGTTCCTGTAACTGGGTGGACAGCTCCTGAAGTTCGGATGGGGCTAGGCGGTATGGTGCTCGGGCTACCGGTGCGGCACCCGCCACGAGATCGATCGAGAACTCAACCTGTCTAGGTGGAGGTAAACCAGGTAGTTCTTCCGGGAAGACTTCGGGAAAGTCTCTAACGATTGGCACATCCTCAAGTTGCTTCTCCTTCGACTTTTTCTCCGTGATGTGCGCGAGGATTGCAGGATAACCCTTTCTGAGAAATTTTCGGGTTTTCAAATAAGATATGATATTTAGTCTCGACCCACCAGTCTCCCCCTGTATGATCAAGGTTCTACCGACGACGAGAGGGATGCAGACGATTTTGTCATAACAGACGATTTCGGCTCTTTGTTTGGACAACCAGTCCATACCAATGATGACGTCGAAACTTCCAATTTCAACGGGCATAAGATCTATGGAAAAGGTTTCGTTGGCTAAGTTTAAAGTGCAATTAGGTATCACACTATCAGTTTCTATGAGTTTACCGTTTGCTAGTTCTACAGTGTACTTAACATCTAAAGCAACAGGGGCGATGTCAAGTAGGGGGCAAAACTCATTGGAAATAAAGCTCCTATTGGCACAGGTATCAAATAGAACAGAAGCAGTTAAGTTGTTGAGGAGGAACATACCCGTGACCACATTCGGGTCCTGACGTGCGTCCCCAGAATTGAGTACGAAGGCTCTACCTTTTGCGTTGTTCTTGTTGTTGTTGGCCTTGTTCTTCAGTTTCGGGCAATCATTCCTAAAATGCCCAGGGTTTTCGCATTCATAGCAGGCTTGGTGTGGTCTGGTGTTGTTGTTGGAGTTGTTATTGTTGGCGGTGGATCTGCAGTCCTTGGTGAGGTAGCCGTACCTCTTGCAGTTGTTGCAATAGGGACCGCAGGGACCTTCATGGTGGCGGTTGCACTTGGAACAATAGGGCTTGTTCCCTGTGTAACCACGTCTGGTGTCGGTGGTTGAGTTGTAGGCCTTGATGGTGTCGGGTTTCTTGTTTTGGGAGTTGTTGTGGTTGTCGGACCACTTGCTTTTGAGGTGGTTGGAGGAAGAAGTGGGTGGTTCTGGGTCCTCGTTCATGGCCATGAGTTCATGGGCCAATCGAATAGCACCATCAATGGTGGTCTGGTTTGAGGAGGCGACGTTCCCCCGGACAGGTTCCGGAAGACCGCGGATGTACTTTCGAATCTTTTCGGGTTCGGTGCTCACCATTGCTGGGCGGAGGATGGCAAGATGTTGGAACCTGACGGTGTATCCATCAATGTCAGTTCCCTGCACCTTTAGGTGCCAGAATTCTTCCTCCAGCTTTTGGAGTTGTTCGATGGGACAATACTTAGCAGTAAGCATTGTCTTCAGTTCCTCCCAAGGGAGTAGGTAGGCGGTATCAATACCCACAGACTGGGCATATGAATTCCATCATGAGAGAGCACCATCTTCGAAGGTGCAAGTGGAGAATTTGACTTTCTCCTCCTCTGCACATTTGCTGATGAGGAAAACAGATTCCATCTTCTCAAACCACCTAATTAATCCGATGGCACCTTCTGTGCCCTTGAAGTTGTGTGGTTTGCAGTTCAGGAAGTCCTTGTATGAACAAGGTTTGGATTGGGGCCCGTTGGCAGCTGTATCTTCGCTGCCCGAACTGGGTTGTCGGGTAGCCATAGCTTGGGCCACGCTTTGGGCTATGAGTTGGGCGATTTCAGTTTCGCTGAAGGTGAATCGCTTCGGTGGCATCTTGCTGAACAAGATCAAGAAAAGACTATGAGATATTTGCGTGAAATTTGAGATATCACGAATTGGGTGATGTGTTTGCCATGCTGAGACAAAGCGCTAGAGAGAATGAGGCCTATATTCATACGATATCCATATAATATAGCCTAAGATATTGAGTGAGAGTGAGGCCTATCTATGTATATATATATCACATAATAGCCTAAGGTGTCTAACACAGACAGGTTTGAGTCCCGGTTTCTCTCGTGGTCAGAGTCAACTAGTGTATCCGGTTCAGTCATGATTCCTTTCAGATTCCACATCATATTCTTTTAATTGTACATAGTTGATCAGGCTATGTTAAATTAAACCCATACCATGTAGTCACTGAACCTAATCATACTTAATAAGGAATACTGCCTAACGGTTATAGTCTAGGCCCACTAAATGCAACCTAGTTCACTATAACCTTAAGCTCTGATACCAATATGTAACACTCCCAAATTTTAATCTTTTGCGGAAGCATAATTTGGGTGTTCCTAATCAATAATCAAAGCACACAGATATATAGCAAACGACTCTATATGCGTTTTTTTAACAAAATATATTGATATTAAAAGATTTATAACAGTTTGAACCCGTACATAGCTCGTGTTCGTAATATAAGAGATTTAAATACATAATTAGTTATACAAAATCTAATAATGCAATGAAATCTCTGAAGTTTGCATGGAGACTCGAGCTAATATGCATCCTGATGGGCAGTCCAAATCTACTGCTGAGTACCTATGATACATGCTAAAATGGGTCAGCTAACGCTGGTGAGCTCACAGGTTTAGATATCAAATAATAGTGTGTGAACCGCAAGATTTAAATGTTGATTTGCATCCATTAAATGATAATAATAGTGTATACAACCATGAGCGCATAGTCTGAGCTTAACTCGAGGGTCGGGTCCCATATAGAGAATTACGAGCGAGGTGCCTCCACGAGTGCCTAATCCACACTTGTTTTCCCAAACATTAGTACGCTAGTTGCAGACGTTAGCGTGACTAACCCGGACGAGGTGGGTCAATCCTATATGGTACCATATACTAAAATTCACGCTACTTTCGTATTACCAGACTATACTGACGGAGGGCTTTGATTTGATTAGTTGAAAATAACTCATGTAGTATATTGAAATATGTACTCACGTTCATGTGTTAAAAACAGAGCAATGTATCACACCCCTAGTAAAACAGTAAAAAAAGGGGGCCATGAGACTCACCTGAGCCTTGAGTGTGTATCGAAATAAACTTAAATTGATTAGCTGTGAATTGATGTCCGAAGACTTGTAACCTGAGGGTGTCCACGACACACGATGGTTATTAATCGATTTGACATCTTAAAAGAATACCTTTGTAGTTGTTTGTCCAACTATAATGTTCAAATTACTACGATTTGGTTGATTTGATTATGTTTTAAAAACGTGTACGGCCTGTTGGTGACGATGTGTAATAATAATTCTCAAAAACATTATTATTATGTTTCGATTCATTTGTATACTTATAAAAATGTGTGTTAACCATTCTTGCATTGGTTTAATATCTATTATTTAATTATCATCATTTGGTGCCCATTTTAAGTTAATTTTAAAGTGTTGAAAAATGTTGACCAGGGTTGACCGCGAACTGAGATTGCACTGCGAACCGAGATTGCACTACGAACCGAGTTCGCAAACCGAACCGAGTTCGCAAACCGAACCGAGATTGCACTGCGAACCAAGATCGCGATGCGAACCGAGATTGCACTGCGAACCGAGTTCGCAAACCGAACCGAGATTGCACTGCGAACCGAGTTCGCGGTGCGAACCGAGATTGCGCTGCGAACCGAGATTGGATCTCAGCTCCCGAAATCGGCTGATCAGCGATTTTAAGCTTCAAAAATGAGTTTTTGTTCGATTTTTGGGCGTTTTGATGTTTTAAAAAGCTTCTAACATGTATGTTCACAATATCTAAGTAATTTGTAGAATAGAAAAACAATTTCTAGAGAGAGAGTGAGTAAAATCTTACTTTTTGATAAAAATGGAGATGGAGAAGATGAGGAAGATGATGATGATCCTTGGGCTTGTTCTTGATGATGATGATGAATTATTTTTAGTGGTGTTTTTGGTGGTTTCGGCTGCTACGATTTGAGAGCATAGAGTAAGTTTGGGTGTAGGTGTGTGGATTTGAGAGGAAATGAGAAGGAGGGAGAGATGGTGTAAGTGAAAAATGAGAAAGGAGGGGAAGAGTGGGGGGGTGTTGGGCTAGTTTGGGGAGGCCTCCGCTGTCTGGCCTCTCCAACTTTTTAATCCCCTGCATTTGCGCTCCGTGCGGTGCTTGTTTTCTCGGTTGTTTAAACGTTAATTAATTATTTTATTATGTTTAATTATAAGTTTTAAAATACGGATATTTATTCAAGATTATACTTGAATTATTTCATCAAATACTTAATAATTGAGTTATAATTTGTAACTTTAAGTTTACTTCGGTTGTTTGCGCGTTTAACATTTTAGCGCGTAGACTTTGTTCGTACGATATGAAATAGTTATGAAATATTATCAAAATAGTATTTGTGATATAATAGTGTTTTTAAATAATGTTACGCTATTTAGTAAAAATGTTCACCAACGTCCTTATTTAAATGAACCGAATTGTATTCTATTTAAAGAGCGTACGATTTAATCAAATCGCATATTTGTATATATTTAACAATATATATATAGATACATTAATTTGCCTAACACAGAACTAATTACATGTATTAACAGAGAATTAGGCGCTAATTACTAGTCCTAATTTTGTGGGTGTTACACATCCTATCACACCAAATTGGATGCTAAATCAACACTTGTCAATACCATGTGTCATCAGCATTGGTATTTCAACAACACAAGGTGCTGTCATTAGTCACCTATTAAACAATATCAACATAATGTTATTCACCGTCAACTGACAATGCATCACTTGTCAATACCATGCGTCATCAGCAGGCCCATAATTACTATTGGCAATGCATCACACCTACACATCAATTGTGCAATAGATACCACATTAGCAACAACAACTTAGTGGTTTATTACTTTTTTATTTTAGCCAATCTTTGACTATTTTTCAACTACAGGTCAGCATATCTTACCTGTTATTTTAAAACCACTTAACTTTATCTGGTAATTAGTAGCCTCAACAATTCCATGTGAAATGGCATAATATAGATACATTGGCCAGGCGTCGTCATATTATGTCAATCACACTTCATTTCAGGCCACTTCATACCATCCATCTTTGAAGTTATTACTCTTTACTCTTATATATATATCACAACAATAATACCAACCATTTGCACAATTATAACAACCCGTAGTAGCAGGTATATTACCAAATATTAACTTGCTACAATTTTCAACTTATTCCGTTGAATGTAAACTACTCATATCATCAGGTATGTATAAGTAACACAGACACTCAACATCATTTTTTTTTCTTTTCTGTATCACTAACATAGGTGTAATGTCTAATACCATTATCTCAATTAAACTTTTTATTACCCGATTCAATATCAATTACTAGTTACATCTCTTATAGTGCATTTAGTACTAAACACTTCGTCGATACTATGTGTAATATTCAACACATATTCATCAATCTAGACACCTTTAGTTGAATCACAATTAAGCATTTCATGTTCAATTAATTCACATATATGTTCCATATAATCCCATACTCAATATTTACTAACCCTAATTAACAACAATCAACAAGACCAGTTGCTATCTAATTTTGCAGTTTAGTAAACAAACGGAAAATAACTCATACCCGATAAGAGTATGTGGACCTCTTAAAACAAATTTTAATATTGCACATATACACAAGAATGATCCCTGGGCTCAAAAAAACAAAAGCCCAATACAAAACGTAAGTCAAAAGTCCAAAGTAAGGTCCGAAAAACAATAAAATGCCATTTTCGGGCTTAAACGACCCCGAAGTGCCCAAAACTGACAGGTGTCATGGAAAATCTATGAGCTTTGATCTTTGGACCATTTTTGAGTGGACATATAAATTTCGTCTTATTCTGACACCGAAATTTCATCACAGAATTTCTACGTCGAACGTTACTTGGAATACCGCTAAACGGTTAACCAAAAACAAAAAGTCCACATAATAGAACATTACCCGCTGGGTAATTATAGTACCCGCAGGGTACAAATGCCCAGCCACCGGGTCAATCACCTTCCAGCCGAGTAAATTAAATTTTGAGCAAAAAGAAGCATTATGCCATATGTGGGCTGGAGGAGCAGTCGGGTTTAAGATGTACCAGCCGGGTCACCTCCTCTACCCGCCGGGTTCCACCTTGGACCCACCGGGTCCCATGTCTGCACAGCAGACTTCAATTTTCTGCACAAGTTATTGCAAAAACACAAAATTCAAACGTGCATATCTCACAAACCGTAAAGAATTAGGGTCTGAAATTTTGCTGGCACCTTTATATAATCAAAATGAAACTTTCCCTTTTTACACTTTTTCAATTTACATGTTTTACGAGAAAACGGACGTACGACTCATTTTGGACCATTTTAGCTCATTTTGTTGACACGTCAAGTTTCAAATGGCTTGGTTTCTGACTCCAACCCTTTGCCAACATGTTCCTATATACATTTGTGACGTGTGGGCATATTCATCACCCTCGTATATCCATTCTATCATGTTTTGACTCGTTAACCCATTTGAGGGTCCAATTGGACACTTTTACCAATTTCAACCATTTTAACTACCATAACACTTTCAACACACTTTTCAACTATATTTATGACTTAAAGTCACTTTAGCATTCATCAGTCTCAACTCACAACTTGTTTTAACCGTTTTATCAATAAGTGCCCCATTTGGACACTTTTATGACCCGTTTGGGTCTCCACCCACATAACCATTATTACATCACTCAATTCATATTTCTTTTACTATTTTTAGTCAAACAACTTTGTTTTCACTATTGGTGTCTTTTTATAACCTTGAAACACCAATTTCACATTAAAATCATCATTTTTAAACCAATTACAACAAGTTTTTCAACCTTGACTTTTTCCACAACTTGTTAGCATATATAAAGGTTGGTTAACCACTTTGACTTTCTTACTACACCACCTTTAGTACATAGATCATAATTCAACCCCAATCATGATCAATGCTAATCATATTAACACATAAACATCTAGCCACATTCTTCACTTTATAACATAGCTATTTCCAAGTTTGACACTACTACATTCAATTTTGACTTTACCAAGTCAATTACACACATTGCAACTACTAGATACTTTCTAATTTAAACAACAACACGACTCCAAATCACATCCATTGAGATATACCAACATCTATTTAATTTCACTACTTAGAGTCATATCAACTTTGTTTATCAAGATTTACTACTACGCTTACTCATATTGCTCCTAAAATCATTATTTCACAAGAGCAAGTAATTCCACACACACACAATTCACACAACCATTTTCATTCTTTAATTTTTATATTGTAGTCACATTTAAATTCACATAACACAACTGTTACACTTTATTCAACAACGTGTCTACACAATTCATTTCTAGTTCATTTAGAACTACACATGATGTTAAACATCTCAATTAACATTCATAGCATCACATTAACATGTATTGATCACCAAGGACTCACAACTGGTGATTCATATCAGTCTGACTCAATTTACTTTACTACTAATCATATCATAGCCAAGTAAATAATTAATGGTTATTGAAATTCACCAAGCTTATCGAAAATTACCGGATATACTTAGGCCCATGAATGTTGAGGAATGATTGAGAATACAACTACTAATCCCACACCCTGGAATGTTTGACTTGACACAATTCTAGGTTTGGGATTGAACATCTTATATGTACAATTCACCCAAACTTATGCTCTGATACCAACTTATAACACCCCTCATATTTCATTCATTTAAATATAATATATCGGAAGCGGAAGTCCCTATAGACATTAAAATTTACATTAATATACAAACATAAAAAATCCAAGCTATTTCAAACCATAGTTTATCAACTCAGGTGTTATATAATTTCACAAAAACATTTCTGATTCAACCAAATCAGATATCATAGTAATGCCTAGTTGTCAAACATTCCTTCCAGTCCAACTTCTTGCCCACCCGATCATAAATCCATAAACTGCAAGAAGTGTTAATGTGGGGAATTAGCATAACGCTAAATGAGTAAATCAATAACAACAGCCCAACTTAGCATAACAACTTTGTGTACAACAACTAACCATGTACATTCAACACATCTGTTTATCAAATACAACTGGCATCAAAGAGGACCGATGGTTCTTGAGTTAACACCTTCTCAAAGAACACTTTAAAACCAACCGCAGGCCCATACAGAGGTTTAACTGACTACTTTGTGCTATAACCCAAACAACACAGCCTACGACAATAATACTTATAACACCCCTTTATCTTTAAACCATTACTATATGATTTTACCTGTCGGAAGCGTAGATTTAAAATTTCCTCATTTCTATACATTACTGAAAATGTACATAAACTTTTTCCAACTTTAAACATTAACATTAACAAACATATTACCTAACAGTTCCAAACCATTTACTATTAAGTATTTAAAACACTAGGTGTTATATCGTTACATTATTAATATATATATATATATATATATATAGTGGAAGGTTCAAATGAGTACCAGTCTAAAGTTGAGAACCACATCAAATACGTGTTTGTTCACATGTGATTAACTTCAATCATATGTGAACATTGATGTACGTTTAATTGAAAAAGAAAAAAGTCAAAAAAAATCTAAATTTATATCGAAAAACATATTTTAACCGATTTGTTCACATTATCGTTCACATGTGAACATATATTTGTTTTTTTGCATTTGTCGATATAAATTTAATTTTTTTTTGACTTTTTTCTTTTTCAATTAAACGTACATCAATAATCACATATGATTGAAGTTAATCACATGTGAACAAACATGTCTTTGATGTAGTTCTCAAAGTTCTCAACTTTAGAGTGGTTCTCATTTGAACCTTCCCCTATATATATATATATATATATATATATATATATATATATATATATATATATCAGAGTTAAGCGCGTGTCAAGCATTTCGTCAACACATAAGTTCCTGCCCGCCCGTCTATCAAACATAACCTGCTGGAAGTAAAGGGATTGGGATTAGCACGAAGCTAAGTGAACGAATAATCAACTACAATTTGACTTATCATAACTAGTCTGTTCACAATCAATAATGTAAATAAATAATCTCAAGAGAAATGGTGGTTCCTAAGGACCCTATGCCGGGTGGCCCTCTCAGAACACTTAAACCAACAGCAGGCCAAAACAGTGGTTAACTGTTAACTTAGTACTAATCTTCATCAACACATGTACACAATCCTATGTTGATCAACAATAGTAATTAAGTTCAACCTTCCATCAAGTTGACCTCTGAATTATACATACTAGCCCAATAGCCCAAGTAATCACACAATCAATTCATACTAGCGTATTATCTTAACTAAACAGTCTATCAATAGTAATATATAATTACTAATTGCAATCAAACTGTCACAACCAAATCAAACTGTGAGTTTCAAATCCACTCACCTGATTGTCTCAGTTTACTTACTCAGTTGTCTTATCTCGTTGAGTCCTCTGCTGATCTGAGAATAACAATCAAATATAAGTTAGTCATATTTTCCATAATACATAACTTATATTCTTATATAATTCAATAATTCAGTACAAGATTGCTAATACATAATAATTAACACGCATGTTGAAGTTACAACAAAAAGTCAAAAAACTTCATGTACTACCCGCCGGGTAGCCTAAGTACCAGCCGGGTACTAGGCCTACCAGCCGGGTCAAACCCAAATCATCCGGGTGAATTAAGGTTTCATGGTAACAGAATTCAAAGGCGTTTTAAACCCTAGAGGAGCAGTCGGGTTCCCGGTTTACCTCCCGGGTTCCCTTATTTGATAAACTACCCGTCGGGTACGGGTTTTACCCGCCGGGTAGCAACTCCTGTATCAGCATCTTCTCCAAACCAATACCATAACTCGAATTTTGATATCCCAAACTCTCAAATCAGTTTCTAACATTAATTTTGATAACACGCAAAATGTCATGTTTTTGCGTGCATTTATCTCACCTTTTTAGCCCAATATATGACGAAACTAATCAAAATAGATACTTTATCATTAAAACTTGTCACATGGGCCAAAATATAGACAACGTTTCAAAAATCAACTAAAATGGTCAAAAAACACGATAAATCTTACAAATACGATCACAAGCATTCTCGTTCACTCGTTCTAGCACTTTTTGAGCTACACAAAGAATTATGACCTCTAACTTATGTCATTTTCTTCGTTAGGAAAATACGAACGTGTGGATATAAAGAACTCTCAAAACGGATAAACGACGATGAAGTTATGCCCGAACGAATAAACGAAGAACCGAGGAACCAGCATACGGCTGAACCAGGCCGTATACGGCTGGTCCAGACCGTATACGGCTGGGCCTGGACCGTATACAGCCTGCACAGACCGTATACGGCCTGTGCTCAGCCGTATACGGCCCAGTTCAGCCGTATTCACCCTATGCTCAGCCGTATACGGTCCAGTTCAGCCATATACGGTCCAGCTCAGCCGTATCGTGCGTTTGGGTGATAAAAATCTGATTTTTATTCGCCTTTGCGATACGATTGTGCATTTGAAGGTTTAGATACAGTCTACGGATACGGCTGTGCGATCTCTATAAATACAAGCCTCATTTCATCATTTCAATACACCTTCACATCTCACACTTTCTCTTACTACTCTCTCTCTAAATTAGTTAGTTAGTTAATTAGATTAGTTAAGCTAGTAGATTAGTAGCTTACTTGTAACGGAGGTGCTCCGAGACTGCGGTGTCACACGATTTGTAATAACGCTTTGTCAGGTTCTATTATAATCTCTATTTTGTTATTTTAAATAATGTTGTGCTGTTGCTATACTTGTTTAGAATTACTTGCTAGGATTATTGTCATGCTTAGCTAGACAAATCTGTGTTTGCTATGATAGTTGCCATGCTAGGGCAGTTATACTTAAAGCATGCTGTTACTCTGTTTATATGATGTTGAATTATATTTGAATCTATGAATTGAATCTCAAATGTTAATCTATCCAACTTATGTTGTGGTTAGTAACATCCTTCTAGGCTTGGCCAATTGCTAGTTGTATGCCGCTAATTATTCTGTGTCTGATGATCGTTGAACTTGACATGGCCGGTGTTCTCCTGGTTGAAATATTACCGGAAGGAGACACGGAGCGTAGGATTAGAGATAGATTAGATTCAGGCCATTTAACAAGTGTCTTAGAGAGAACTTTCGGGACACTTGTGACTTAACCATGTACCCCGTCACTCTGCATAATTAATCCCTACTATGCTGCCTTTCTGCATGTTCTTGTTTGATTGTTGCTTAGGGTTTGCATGCTAGTATATGTTATGCTGATTAGTTACATGATTAGGTTTTCGAATATTTATCAATTGCATATACCAGTTTAACATGCAAAGAATAGTTAAAATGATTTATATGAAATAATGATGAACAATTTAATCAGCCGTTAGACCATACCATCCCAACTTGTCCCGGTAGGAGACCCCTGTTCATGTTTTTGTTTATTCAACAATTCATGCCATGATTCGGATATCTCAAATGTCCGAGATTGGGGGATAAGACTCGAGGATGGTTGTTGGTTAAATTGGATGCTACATTTGGGACAACTTCCGGTGTAGTTTACATTCCATAACTGTTATCCACGTGACATATTATTTATCTGATTGCGGACAACTCTACGTTAGATAGATAATAGGCTAGGAGTTATGGCTCATTAGGAAATATTAATGTCATCTTAACTAAAGCTTTATCCCATTAACTACCCCTAAATAGCATGAGTAATTATCATAGTAAACACTTGCTTCACCTATAAGTTCTCGTTGCCACCTCCACTCCACTTTACTTTATTTTAATTTTAGGTAATTATTTGTTAGTTAAAACCAAAACAAACCAAAACTTCTTTTAAACCCTAGCTAAATCCCCATAGATAACTAAAGTCCTAGATCCCATGCCCGTTGTAGTTTGAAGAACGACCCTAGGTCATACCTATCGCTGTACTCACCCATAGCTTTAGTATACTTAGGCCCAACAAAAACAAATTTTAAAACCCACTGATCCAGCCAAGCGGGAGGCCCGCAACGATAGGAAGCGATTCCTAAAAACCGACCGTTCGGCTGGCATCAAGTTTTTGGCGCCGCTGCCGGGGACTACAATGACCGATTTAGGAATTTAGTTGTCTTAGTTATTTAGCGATCCTTTCGGAAGATCAATATCATCTGAAAGTTCCTTTTCTGTTCTTTCCTTTCCAAAACTCTCTTTTCTACCAAACCCGAACTTCATCAGCAATGACGAATCGTATTACTCTCGCCTCAACCTGTGCACCACTACTGGATGGAAGAGGAGGACCTATCGTGCTGCCCGACGAAAACTTCGAAATTAAGCCTAGCATTTTCAAGTTACTCAAAACCTTCTGCCAATTTCACGGTTTTCCGCTCGATGATCCAAATTCACATTTGGATAGATTCATCAATCTTTCCGATTCCTGTGAGCAATCAGGGATTTCAAGAGAAGTCTCTTGACTATATCTTTTTCCCTATTCTTTAACTTCGCGTGCTCGAACCTGGTTTGATGAACTCGAACCCAATTCGATTCATACTTGGGAAGAGTTGGCTACTAAGTTTATGGCTAAGTTTTTCCCTCTTTCCAAGCAAACCAAGCTCAAGGATGATATCGTCAGTTTCTGGCAAGAAACCAATGAATCATTCTATCTAGAATGGGAACGATTTAAGAAGATGCTTAACAGATGTCCAAATCATCAAATGGGTAAGACGAATCTAATCTGCATATTCTACAATGGTCTGAATCCTCAGCACAAGTCAACCCTCGATGTTGCTTCTCAAGGAAATTTCATGTCACACACTTCTGAAGAAGCCTGGGAGCTAGTTGAGACAATAGCAATGCATCAACATGACTAGGAGTTTGGTGAACCGGCTAAGGAAGTAACTAGTACCTCAAGCCTACCCTTTGAAGCTCTGCAAGCTCAAGTGGAAAATCTCTCCAGAGTCTTCAAGGGTCTTCAATCTTCTACACCTCAGCCTCGAAAAGGTACAGAAGAAATTCTTGTCACTACTGTTAAAAACCCTGAATCGAACTTTCATTCTAAACCTGTCATTCAGCGGCCAACCAATAACCCACCTACTCAGTTTCTGCAACCTGTATCCTCTAATATGTCAGATTCTCCCGTAAATTGTCAACAACACTATAATGAAACTTTGACTAATTTCATGGTTGATCAAATGAACATAAACAAACAAGTAATAGATTTTCAAGATAAAATGGATGCTTTACTTAAAATATCAGAAGATTTGCTCAAAAACCTGGAATTTAGTCTTAAACAACTGTTTTTAAAAGTTGAGAACCAAGGAGGAATCATGGTCATCACTAGAGGAGGTAAAGAAACCAGAAATGAGGAGTCCTCAGATAATTCTTCAAATCAACTTCCTATCTCTGAACCGACCACTGAACCAGTGCCTAGTGACACCCCTGTCACTGCACCAGATCCAATATCACCTAAAGCCCCAGAAATTATTCCATGAACTAGGATACCCTTCCCTGGTAGGCTTAAGAAAGAGAAACAGGAAGCACAATTTGGGAAATATCTAGAAATGTTTAAAAGCCTGCACTTAAACGTTAGACTATTAGACGCTTTAGTAGAGATGCCTACTTGTGCTAAGTTTTTCAAAGAACTCATTTCAAATAAGGAAAAATTAAGAAAAATAGTTAGTTTACCCTTAGATGCTGAATGCTCAGCAATCATGTTACATGGCCTTCCACCCAAACTAAGAGATACTGGCCGTTTCACTATTCCCTGTTTTCTTCAAAACATCCAAGTTAGTAACGCCTTAGCTGACCTAGGAGCTAATGTCAATCTTATGCCTTACTCTCTCTATAAGAAACTAGGATTAGGTGAACTACTACCCACTCAAATGACCATCCAATTAGCTGATAGATCAGTTAAACTCCCCCGAGGAATTGCTGAAGATATAATGGTCTGAGTCGGTAAATTTGTCTTCCCGATTGACTTTGTCATTATGGATATTGAGGAAGATGTCCACGTTCCCGTCATCCTTGGTAGACCTTTCCTTAACACTGCCAAGGCTGTGATAGATGTAAACGAAAAATCTTTAAAACTGAGGGTCAGAGCAGAGGAAGTCACCTTTATTGTCGATAAGTTGATGAAACACCCTATGGGAGAAGATCTTGGTCTTGTGGATGCCATGCAGGAAATATATGATGAGCATTTGGAGGAGATTCTAGCAGTCAGCAGTAACGAACCTTTCTCCAGCACTCTCATCACCAAAAGAAGACTTTGCCCAAACAACATCGGACTCTGCTCGGCTATCTCCGACCAATCAGCACCTTCCGGAGAGCTGCTATTTCCATTACCTGAAATGAAGAATCCTTTAGCACCGCCTAACTACTCTCCCACGAACAACTCTGTTGTTGCTGTTCCTTTAGGCGAAGGCATCCCTATCCCACTTTTAAGAAGAAATCAGTTTTTTCTGATACCCGAATCGTCTCCGTTTGTAGCTGAGATTCTCAAATCTTTCGAGGAGATGGATTCCGGTACTTTGCCACAACTATCTGAAGGTTGTGCGAAATCAAATCCAAAAATCACCATAAGTACTTCTTCTAAAGCTCAATTTCAAGAGTTCGCACTCACCAATGATGTCATCATCACTGAGGATAATGCAACCTCTTCATCATCTACCTGCAAATACGAGTTAAAGAAGAACGCGCTTTCCAATGAGACAGAAATAGTAGAAATAGCATCAGCCACTACAGCCGACTCATCTCCAGAAGAATCAGAGTTCCAAAAGGAGTATGACAAGTTACAAAGAGACGAGATCGCTCGAATGAAACCCTCTATCGAAGAACCGCTAGAATTGGAGCTGAAGGAATTACCCCCTCACTTGGAATATGCTTTTCTCGAAGGAACCTTACATCTACCCGTCATAATTGCCAAAGGTCTTTCACCTAAAGAGAAAGCAAGACTTATCCAGGTCTTGAAGTCACACAAGAAGGTGATTGCATGGAAGATTTCTGATATACAAGGGATCAGTCCAAATTACTGCACACACAAGATACTCATGGAAAACGATTTCAAGCCTTCCATACAGAGACAGAGGAGAGTAAACCCGAAGATTAAAGACGTGGTCAAGAAAGAGGTTATCAAACTCTTGGATGCTGGTTTGATCTATCCTATCTTAGATTTCCCATGAGTTAGCCCAGTTCAGGTTGTCCCAAAGAAAGGAGGGATGACGGTTATCGCTAATGAAGATAATGAATTGATTCCTACACGAACCGTCACCGGCTGGAGGGTGTGTATCGATTACCGGAAATTAAATGAAGCCACCCGGAAAGATCACTTCCCTCTGCCGTTCATCGATCAGATGTTGGAAAGATTATCGGGGAATGAATATTACTGCTTCCTCGATGGTTTCTCCGGCTATTTTCAAATTCCTCTCGATCCAAAGGACCAGGAAAAGACGACATTCACATGTCCATATGGTACATTTGCCTACCGCCGCATGCCATTCGGTTTATGCAATGCGCCTGCAACATTTCAAAGGTGTATGGTGGCAATATTCCATGACATGATTGAACAGTGTATGGAGGTATTCATGGATGACTTCTCAATCTTCGATGATTCCTTCACATCTTGTCTTTCCAACCTTGAAAGGATGCTAGCCCGATGCGAAGAATCAAATCTTGTCTTAAACTGGGAAAAGTGCCACTTTATGGTGAAAGAAGGAATAGTTTTAGGACATCGAATATCAAAATCTGGAATCGAAGTTAACAAAGCCAAAGTTGAGACTATTGCCAAACTTCCGCCACCTACTTCTGTTAAAGCCATTCGCAGTTTTATAGGTCACGCCAGATTCTACCGTCGCTTTATCAAGTATTTCTCTAAGATCTCTCGACCTATGACGCACCTTCTCGAGAAGGATACTCCGTTTGTCTTTTCAGATGACTGTCTTAAAGCTTTCAACATTTTAAAGGATCAGCTCACACATGCACCGATTATGGTCACCCCCGATTGGAGTCTTCCATTCGAAATCATGTGCGATGCTAGTGACTTCGCTGTTGGAGCTGTCTTGGGGCAAAGGAAGGAGAAGTAGTTTCAGCCAATCTACTACGCCAGCAAGATACTCACTGATACACAAGAGAATTACACCACAACAGAGAAAGAGCTTCTTGCGGTAGTATTCGCTTTTGATAAATTTCATTCTTATTTAATATTGTCCAAAACTATTGTCTATACAGATCACTCAGCCTTGAAGTATCTCTTCAAAAAGTAAGACGCTAAGCCAAGACTGCTTAGATGGATTCTCCTACTCCAAGAATATGACATAGAAGTCAAGGATAAAAAGGGAGCCGAGAATGTCGCAGCAGATTATCTTAGTCGATTGGAAAATCTGTCGATGGAGAAGCTTGATAAGAGAGAGATTCAAGACCAGTTTCCTGAAGAACAACTCATGAATGTCGGAGGATACCAAAAGGGATCTCAATTCACTTACAACCCTTGGTATGCAGACTACGCAAATTTTCTGGTTGGAGGAATTGTGCCAAAAGGAATGCCCACCTCTAGAAGGCGCAAATTCTTTAAAGACGTAAGGAACTACTATTGGGACGATCCATACTTATTCAAAGTATGCCCGGACCAAATCATCAGAAGATGCGCATACGAGAGGGAGGCAAGGAACATTCTTCACCAAAGTCATCATGGACCAACTGGAGGACATCACGGAGCAAATATGACTGAAAGAAAGGTATATGACTCTGGCTTCTACTGGCCTACTGTATTCAAAGATGCTCACGACTTGGTGAAACGCTGCGATGCTTTCCAAAGGTTTGGAAGTATTTCATCGAGAAGTGAAATGCCACTTACTAACATCCAAGCTTGCGAGATCTTTGATATATGGGGGTTGGATTTTATGGGACCATTCCCAAAATCATATGGGAAAGAGTATATTCTGGTTGCTGTCGACTACATCTCCAGATGGGCCGAAGCTCAAGCATTTCCTACAAATGACTCCCGAGTAGTGGTAAAGTTCTTAAAGCAGCTCTTCTCACGTTTCGGTACTCCAAAGGCGATCATTAGTGATCGAGGCACGCACTTCTGTAATGCTCAATTTATGAGGACATTACAATATTATGGTGTCACCCATAAGACCTCTACAGCTTACCACCCGCAGATGAATGGGCAAGCCGAAGTGACGAATTGAGCGCTCAAGAGAATTTTAGAACGAACCGTGGTTAATCGTAGGGAAAGATGGGCTGAAAAATTAGACGATGCTCTGTGGGCGTTCAGAACCGCATATAAATCACCATTAGGAACCACACCCTACAGACTAGCCTACGGAAAAGCGTGTCATCTGCCGATAGAGTTGGAATATAAAGCTCAATGGGCGCTAAGAGATTGTAATTTAGACCCTTCTGCAATTGGATCACATCGGAAAATGCAACTGAATGAATTAGCCGAATTAAGAGACCAAGCATATGATAGCTCTCTGCACTTCAAAGAATGAACAAAGAATACTCATGATGCTAAACTCAAATATTCTAAGTTCAAGCCCGGAGACAAATTTCTTCTCTTCAATTCGCGCTTCAAGAAATTCTCCGGCAAATTCAGATCAAGGTGGAGCGGACCATTTGTTGTATCAAAAGTCTTTACCTTTGGAGCAGTCGAACTAGAAGCCCCGGACGGTAATTTTAAAGTCAATGGCCATCGCTTAAAGCACTACATCGAAGATTTCCCCTCTGGTGAGGAAGTCTATATCTTTGAACCACCTTGAGCCGACTAGTAGGTATAAGGAGTCAAGTTAGAGACTCTCTAAACAAGCGCTCTTGGGAGGCACCCCATTGCTTATCTTATTTTATTTCTTAGTTATTTTTGCTTTAGTATTATCATCCCTAAACTAACGATGCAGGATAACCCAAATATCTGACAATGCCACACTCCTACATATACATCAGATAAGTTTTATTCATAGTATAAAAATGCGAATGAACAGATGACCTCGCAAAGCGTTCACATTTAAACAAACATTTCTTGAAGTCGTCTGATTATTTTGCATTTGTATACCCATTTTAAAACTATAGCATTACCTGTTTATCTTTATATTTCAGGATGGACGCTTCAGTTGAGACTTCAGGACAAGCTACTCAGAAACAACAAAAGAAGAGGACCCGCAGAGGAAAAAGAAAGAAGACGACCACCACTACTGATGAGCATGCTCAGACTGCTCCTGTATCTGCCCCACTTTTTGACTTTGGAGTTACCAATTCAGATCCAATAGTGACTTGGGCAATGCTCAGTGAGCTTTCGATTCAGCGTAGCTCTTAGTCCGAAATCAGAGAAGCTATGGGACTGCCGAAACTCGCCGACAAGCTGTATCAGCTTGGTCAGGGTCTCATGCTAGCTCTCCCACCTTTGTCCTTCTTCCCAGCTGCCCCACCACAGACTGCTCCTCCCACTACTGTTGCTTCTTCTAGGCCACCTCAGAATCCCGCTGATGC
Organism: Pseudognaphalium luteoalbum; assembly: GCA_963422505.1. NCBI lineage: Eukaryota > Viridiplantae > Streptophyta > Magnoliopsida > Asterales > Asteraceae > Pseudognaphalium > Pseudognaphalium luteoalbum. Next base: position 59,222,756 of record OY730195.1, on the reverse strand, counting down.
ATCCATGGTGTCTGATCGCACTGCTGCCTTATCACTCACTTCAGATCCAGATCCTGACGCACTTGCAGCATTTGATCCACACATGGATGATTTACTAGACGATTTCTAGCTTATTTTATCTTTAGTTATCTTTATTTATCATTAGACCTATTATGTTGTTGAACTGATGATTATGATGGTATTTTATGACATTGCAGACCTTATCTTCGTAGGAATTGGATGAGCTTTGAAAAGAGTCTGGTCCTCTCAATCCAGCTGATTATTTACACCAACCCTGCACGAATATGGTCCTATGTCCAGTCCCCACTATCCGTAGGGAAGTATCTCTCCAAAACCCGTTCTACCTACTTTAATATAACTTCGATATGCCTATTGACCACTTAAATCTCTAAGTGTGGGATCCCTCTCGCTTATAACTTTTAAATTTACATTTTTCCTAAACCAAAACCCTAAGTGTGGGATTTTCTCCCTACTTAGTGTAGAAACATTGGGGACAATGTTTATTTCTAAGTGTGGGATAGCGGTATATCTCTTGTCTGTCAAAATATCTGTTTAAGTTGATCTAGAAACATGCTAGTCCTCAAAATAAATTTTCAACCCTTATTTTGCCAAAATTTTCAAAAACTTTAAACTTTTTTTTTTTTGTCACAATAAAAGCAAATTGGTTAAAACTTCGACAGTAAAATTGTCACTCATTCAGTAAAACCTAAAACAGTTTTACGTCGACAGTGAAATTGTCACTCATTCAATTGACCAATAAGTTTTTCAAGAATGAATACAGATTTTTTTTACAAGTATTTCAAAAGTTGGTAAATATAAGGTCGAAATCATGTCGGATTCTAAACAATTTAAGATGAGGATCTAAGAGGGGCATCGCACGACTGGACACATATAACCCATTTTTGCGGTGATAAATTTGAGCCTTATAAGCATTCATTTTAAATGCTTCACTGTTCGTTTGTTGTGTGTGACCGGTGCATGCATTTCTGAATTAGAACTTGCCCCAGATATACATTTCGAGATCACATTGACAGGTGTCATACGTGACATAGGTACGATTAGAGGACCTTGACATTCCTTAGGATTTAAACCCCTTTTCACATATCTTTTCAAGCCAAAAACCCTTCCAACACTCAATTTTAGTGTTGATGATCTGCTTAGAAAACCCTGTTGAGCCTTAGCCTATTTTTCTTTCATTCACCCAAATTTTTAACCCCTTATTCCCCTACCCACCAGAAAACTTATCTTTGTATTATTGAAAAAAAAGAGATATTTAGGTATTCCTTTTTGCTTTCATTCCGAAAATCACAAATAATGTTTACTAAAACTTCTCGTGTGCGTTTTATTGATCTATATAGAAAAAATCGAGAGTCATGTGGTGCGAAAAATTGGCACCAAAGTAAACTCAAAAATCATCAAAGGATTGAAAAATGAAAATAAGAAGGGATCTCAAGAAGGGAAATAAAAGAAAATCTCATAGAAATTTCTTGGCAAGAAAAATCTAAGCCCAAAAATAGAAATAGAAATAGAAAAGCAAAGAAAAAGAAAAGAAAATAGCTGAAATAAAGCTAAGTGCTTCGACTCTCTCGGAAACTCGACTCTTCAAAAGAAATATCATTCCGTGTGTTTTCAAAATATAGAAGTCAAAATAGCTATCTTATCCCCCAAAAGTGTTATCCGTTTCCGTTTTCATTAAAAAGGATATCTAGGTAGAGTTTTTTTCGGAAGTCCCAAGATAAGCAAACACCCTTAGAAACCTAGATACCCCCAATCTATCCATGCCCTTTTAAACCCCCAATCTATTCAGTACCGTTCCTGTCTAAGTGATGAAGATTTGATCCTCGAGCAAGCCTATGACGACGAGTGATGCACGACTGGTATTTGAGCGATTTTTCATTTGGCTTAGGATAATAGGAACCCCGATACACTTTGAGTGAATTGAGTGACCACCAGTGAGATCGCCCAGTCGTTTATATTCCACAAATTTGAGAATTGAAAGTTTGCCTAAGTAAATCATCTTGAAAACCTTTAGATACTTCATGTGAAGACCTCTTATTTATCTAACAGGCAAATACTTGTTTCCAATCTATGTGAATTCTTCGTTGTGGATCGAAATCAAAAACTTTTTCTATGGTGAATTCTAAGAGGGTAAGTTTGCTTGAGGACAAGCAAATGTCTAAGTGTGGGATATTTGATAACACGCAAAAAGTCATGTTTTTACGTGCATTTATCTCACCTTTTTAGCCCAATATGTGACGAAACTAATCAAAATAGATACTTTATCATTAAAACTCGTCACATGGGCCAAAATAAAGACAACGTTTCAAAAATCAACTAAAATGGTCGAAAAATACGATAAATCTTACGAATACGATCACAAGCATTCTCGTTCACTCATTCTAGCATTTTTTGAGCTACACAAACAAATATGACCTCTAACTTATGTCATTTTCTTCGTTAGGAAAATACGAACGTGTGGATATAAAGAACGCTCAAAACGGATAAACGAAGAAGAAGTTACGCCCGAACGAAGAAACGAAGAACCGAGGAACCAGCATACTGCTGAACCAGGCCGTATACGGCTGGTCCAGACCGTATACGGCTGGGCCTGGACTGCATACGGCCTGCACAGACCGTATACGGCCTGTGCTCAGCTGTATATGGCCCAGTTCAGCCGTATTCACCCTATGCTCAGCCGTATACGGTCCAGTTCAGCCGTATACGGTCCAGCTCAGCCGTATCGTGCGTTTGGGTGATAAAAATCTGATTTTTATTCGCCTTTTCGATACGGTTGTGCGTTTGAAGGTTTGGATATGGTCTACGGATACGGCTGTGCGATCTCTATAAATACAAGCCTCATTTCATCATTTCAACACACCTTCACATCTCACACTTCTATACACACTTTCTCTCACTACTCTCTCTCTAAATTAGTTAGTTAGTTAATTAGATTAGTTAAGCTAGTAGATTAGTAGCTTACTTGTAACGGAGGTGCTCCGAGACTGCGGTGTCGCACGATTTGTAATAACGCTTTGTCAGGTTCTATTATAATCTCTATCTTGTTATTTTAAATAATGTTGTGTTGTTGCTATACTTGTTTAGAATTACTTGCTAGGATTATTTCCATGCTTAGCTAGACAAATCTGTGTTTGCTATGATAGTTGCCATGCTAGGGTAGTTATACTTAAATCATGATGTTACTCTGTTTATATGCTGTTGAATTATATTTGAATCTATGAATTGAATCTCAAATGTTTATCTATCCAACTTATGCTGTGGTTAGTAACATCCTTCTAGGCTTGGCCAATTGCTAGTTATATGCCGCTAATTATTCTGTGTCTGATGATCGTTGAACTCGACATGGCCGGTGTTCTCCTGGTTGAAATATTACCGGAAGGAGACACGGAGCAAAGGATTAGAGATAGATTAGATTCAGGCCATTTAACAAGTGTCTTAGAGAGAACTTTCGGGACACTTGTGACTTAACCATGTACCCCATCACTCTGCATAATTAATCCCTGCTATGCTGCCTTTCTGCATGTTCTTGTTTGATTGTTGCTTAGGGTTTGCATGCTAGTATCTGTTATGCTGATTAGTTACATGATTAGGTTTTCGAATATTTATCAATTGCATATACCAGTTTTACATGCATAGAATAGTTAAAATGATTTATATGAAATAATGATGAACAATTTAATCAGCCGTTAGAACAGACCATCCCAACTTGTCCCGGTAGGAAACCCCTGTTCATGTTTTTGTTTATTCAACAAATCATGCCATGATTCGGATATCTCAAATGTCCGAGATTGGGGGATAAAACTCGAGGATGGTTGTTGGTTAAATTGGATGCTACATTTGGGATAACTTCCGGTGTAGTTTACATTCCATAACTGTTATCCACGTGACATATTATTTATCTGATTGCGGACAACTCTACGTTAGATAGATAATAGGCTAGGAGTTATGGCTCATTAGAAAATATTAATCTCATCTTAACTAAAGCTTTATCCCATTAACTACCCCTAAATAGCATGAGTAATTATCATAGTAAACACTCGCTTCACCTATAAGTTCTCGTTGCCACCTCCACTCCACTTTACTTTATTTTAATTTTAGGTAATTAGTAGTTAGTTAAAACCAAAACAAACCAAAAATTCTTTTAAAACCTAGCTATATCCCCATAGATAAATAAAGTCCTAGATTCCATGCCCGTTGTAGTTTGAAGAACGACCCTAGGTCATACCTATTGATGTACTCACCCATAGCTTTAGTATACTTAGGCCCAGCAAAAACAAATTTTAAAACCCACTGATCCAGCCAAGCGGGAGGCCCGCAATGACAGGAAGCGATTCCTAAAAACCGACCGTTCGGCTGGCAATCAAATTTCTACAGGAATAACTACCATATATCATCATATAGTCGTACATATCAACTTTTCAACATCATATATCACTTCAACGTTTGTAATTCAAATTCACGTATATATATATATATATATATATATAAAGAAAGAGATCATATAACTTACTTTCTTGAATTTAACAAGACAATAATGATGAAGAGTTTGATGAAGAAACAAGATCAATCACAACTCCCATTTTTTTTTCAAGTTTAAGTTTCTTGTTTTGGGGTTCTAGGTTTCAAAGAATGGAATAACTTTCCATTTTGGGAAAGTGAAAATAAATAGGTCGGCTCAACTTTTAACCAACTCCGTATCCACTTAAAATTAGTCCCCTTCTAAACATATTGTCTGGAACCTAAAACCCATTTGCGATAACAATTACTTTATTTTACCGTCAACTGTAACACTTTAAAACAGGTAATATTTTACTATTCCCAATCAAACAATAATATCAAATAATTTTGAACACATTTAAATAATCAATTTCAATAAGAAATTATCAGACCAGTAGAGAGGATGTTACAAATCACCTCTCCTTAAGAAGATTTCGTCCGCAAAATCTCATCACTATCAAACAAACCAGGATATCTAGATCTAATACTTTCCTCAGTTTCTCAAGTAATGTTTGATCCTAAACTGTGTTTCCATTCGATTAACACCATTGGGATTTGTTTCTTACGCAGTTTAGTCACTTTCCGATCTAAAAGCTTAACAGGTTCCTCAACTAGCTTCTGGTTCTGATCAATGCGCAAATCTTGCAATGTAAGGACCTGAGACTGATCCTCCATATTACACTTTCTCAAATAACAAACATTAAACATATCATGAATGCCAGCAAGTTCAGGAGGAAGATCAAGAGTAACAGACTAATCATTAACAATCTGTCGAATTTTGAATGGACCAATATACCTGGGAGCCAATTTACCTCGTTTGCCAAACCTGATCACACCTTTCCACGGGGAAACTTTCAAGTAAACTAACTCACCTACAGAAAATGAAACTGGTCGTCTACGTGGATCAGCATACTGTTTCTGTCTATCACGAGCCGCTTTTAATTTTTCACGTGCAACTGCAACTTTATCAGCTGTGAATTGAATAATGTCTGGACCGACAAACTGTTTCTCTCCAGCCTCTAACCAACAAGTCGGAGTTCTACAATGACGACCATATAACATTTCATATGGAGGCATACCAATGCTCGAATGATAGGAGTTATTATAAGCAAACTCAATCAACAGTAAATGAGAATCCCAAGAACCACCATACTCAATCACACAAACACGCAACATGTCCTCCAAAGTTTGAATCATCCTTTCTGTCTGACCATCGGTCTGAGAATGATACGATGTGCTCAGATTCACTCGGGTACCCAACTCTTGTTGCAAACTTTGCCAAAAATGAGAGATAAATTGAGAATCCCTGTCAGATACAATCGACAAAGGAATACCATGCCTTGAAACAATTTCATTAACATATAGCTGTGCCAATCTACTCAAAGATGCAGTTTCACTAGTAGCCAGAAAATGTGCACTTTTCGTCAATCGATCCACAACAACCCAAATCATATCATTACCTCGGGTAGTTCGTGGAAGTTTTGTCACAAAATCCATAGTTAGGTGTTCCCACTTCCCTTCTGGAATCTCTAACTGTTTCAACAATCCATATGGCTTCTGGTGTTCAGCTTTAACTTGAGAACATATATGACAAGAACTTACAAACTGTGCCACATCTGTTTTCATCCTAGGCCACCAATACAATGGTTTCAAATCATTATACATTTTTGTGCTTCCAGGATGAACAGACAATCTGGACTTACGTGCTTCATTCAGAATAACATCCCGAAGACCACCAAACAAAGGAATCCAAACACGAGACTGAAAAGTTTTCAATCCTCTTGAATCATCTAATAACAATTCCTTTCTAACCAACATAACTTCAGACTTCAAATTATGATCTAATTCTACTAACTGTGCAACTTTTATTTGATCCACCAAATCAGAAGAAACTTCCAAACGCATAAAATAAACTCGGTCAGAAGTTACCTTACGGCCTAAGGCATCAACAACCATATTTGCTTTCCCTGGATGGTATCTAATCTCACAATCATAATCTTTGATTAATTCTAACCATCGCATTTGATGCATATTTAACTCTTTCTGCGAAAACATATATTGAAGACTCTTGTGATCTGTACATATAACACACTTAGTACCATAAAAGTAATGCCTCCAGATCTTCAAAGCAAATACAACAGCTGCAAGTTCTAAATCGTAAGTAGGATAATTTCTTTCATGAGGTTTCAGCTGACGAGAAGCATAAGCAATAATACGGTATCGTTGCATCAAAACACAACCCAAACCAGCAATCGATGCATCACAATATACAACAAAATCATCGGACCCATCCGGTAATGCTAACACAGGTGCCTGACACAACAAATGTTTCAAAGTCTGAAAAGCTGTTTCCTGTTGTTCACACCACTGAAACTTTACATCTTTACGAGTTAATTTAGTCAACGGGACTGCAATCTTAGAAAAATCTTTAATAAACTTTCTATAATAACACGCCAAACCCAGAAAACTCTTTATCTCAGAAGGTGATTTAGGTGCATTCCATATCATCACAGCCTCAACTTTAGATGGATCAACTTTAACCCCTTCATTGCATATAACATGACCCAAAAATTGTACCTCCCGAATCCAAAATTCACATTTCAAAATTTTAGCATATAAGTGTTCTCTTTTCAATGTTTCTAGAACCAATCTTAAATGTTGTTCATGTTCAGATTCAGATTTCGAATATACCAAAATATCATCAATGAATACAATCACAAATTTATCAAGAAAAGGTCAACATACTCGGTTCATCAAATCCATAAAAACTGCAGGAGCATTTGTTAACCCAAACGGAATAACTAAAAATTCATAATGCCCATACCTAGTACGGAAAGCATTCTTAGGAATATCACCTTCACGAACACGAACTTGATGATAACCTGACCTCAAATCAATCTTTGAATAAAAAGAAGATCCCTGCAACTGATTAAACAAATCATCTATTCTAGGCAGAGGATACTTAATCTTTACTGTTCGTTTATTCAATTCCTGATAATCAATGCACATTCTGAAAGTACCATCTTTCTTTTTCAAAAATGATACTGGTGCACCCCACGGGGAAGAACTAGGTCTAATAAAGCCCTTATCCAACAACTCCAGAATTTGATTCATCATCTCACGAATTTTAGTAGGAGCTAACCTATATGGAGCTTTTGCTATAGGTGTTGAGCCAGGTTCAAGATCTATCTGATATTCAACCTCTCTAACAGGGGGTAACCCAAGCAATTCATCAAGAAACACCCGCACATCAGATACAGTTTTTTTTTCTATTTCAGCATCAACAACATAAGCTAAGTAAGATTCACAACCCTTAGCTAATGAGTTCCTAGCTTTCATTATAGAAATCAGAGGAACATGTCCATTTTCCATTTCTCCTCGAGCCACGACATATGACTCATCAGAAATAGGAATTTTAATCAACTTCTTATAGCATTCTATATTTGCTTTATTATGACTTAACCAGTCCATACCAATAACCACATCGAAACTAAGAATTGGCATCAACAGAAAGGAAATTGGAGAAGTCTGACCCTCTATCATTATATTAGCTCCAGTAACCGAGGTGGTAACAGGAACCATCTTGCCACTAGCTATTTCTACCTCAACAGGGCTTGTAATCACAGTAGGCATCATTTTCAGCTTATCACAAAAACACAGAGATACAAAGGAACAATTTGCTACACAATCAAACAAAACACGTGCCGGTACAGAGTTTACAAGGAAAGTACCAGTGATAACATCGTCTGTGTAGACATCTTCATCAACTGTCATCTGAAAGGCCCTACTAGCTGCTGATGGTGGATTCTTCTGCTTCTGACCGGAAGATGATGAACTAACAGCCGAACCAGAACCCTGTCTCTTATCCTCAGGACATTGACCTGCACGATGCCCTTCTTTCTGATAATTCCAGCACACATAAGTTGGTTAAACACAATACTTAGCCTCATGCCCAATTATCCCACATTTCACACATCTGGTTGTTTGAACAGAACACGGCCCAAAATGTCTAGCTTTAGACTTAACACACTAATTAGCACGATCAGACGTACCACTCTGATTTTCTTGCTTCTTACCTTGCTGATTACTCTGCCATCTGTGTTTGCCTTTACCAAAAGATTCACTCCTAGATTTTTGGGAAGATCTTTCCTTACTCAGTTCATCTTGAATTCTCAAATCACTATCAACCGAACGAGCTAATATAAAAGCTTGAGAAAGAGAACCCGCTAACCTTACAGTAGTACGGTAATTAGAAGGTAAAGTTCCAACAAACTGCTCTACTCTAGTTCTTTCATCTGGAACCTATTGCTGAACAAACCTGAGTTTCTCCGAGAACTGATTAATCAAATCATCAATTGACATTTTATCAGTTAATTGTAATTCCATAAACTCCTTCCGAATGCGAGCCATATCAAAGTCTGAACAATATTGTTTGCAAACTTCATTATAAAAGTCAGACCATCGAATGGATGCTCTCTGAGATGGTGTTAAAACAGTACTAATCGAATCTCACCAAGTTATAGCTGGTCCTTTTAAAAGTTGTGCTGCATAAGGAACTTTTATTTCCTCCTCACAACGACATACTTCAAATTTTCGTTCCACATCTCTCAACCAATCCATAGTCACAGAAGGATTTATACTACCAGAATACTCAGACGGTTTGCTAGCCATTAAAGTTTTAAACGAACACACTTTATGTTGTAGCGGTGAAATAGTACCAAGTACAGAATGAGATACTTCAGCCTCTTTATTTTGTTTATACATTCTGAGTGCCAAAATTTTCTCTTCCAGATTAAGAACATACTCATCTCTTTCTGTATCTTCTCCAGCATTGAAAGAAGTACCATGATATCGCGTAAAAAGTCACATTTTTACCACCGATATCTTTCTCATTCTGGAACGATTCTGAGCATTTTAACCCAAATAACATCAAAATCAATGAGAATCCGTCAAGAAGATCAAAATGAAGATACCCGATAAAAATCAAGCAAAACGGATGAAAAACGAAGATTCCACGCACATTTGAAGATTCAAGGCATCAAAACAAGATTAAAAGACTAAAGTGCCCATCACCAACATCCATCTTATCCAAGATGTTCATTTTCAAAATACGAGTCTAACAGAAGAATAATCAACAAAAACGGATAAAGAATGAAGATTATACGCCCGCCGGAAGATTCAAATGATTCGTACACAATATCTGGGGATAGGAAACTCATTTTTAGGATTACTTTTAATCAAAGTCTTCGTTTTTGAAAAATGAATCCAACAAAAAAAGAATCAAAGAAAACGGACGCATAACAAAGAAAACACGCGCGAATTAAGAAACGCAGTAAAAGACGGCGAACCGGGGCGGGTGGCAGCCAGCCACCGCCAGCAAACCACCAACCGCCACCGGCCACATGGTGGGCGGCGCCGGCCTTTCCTCCCCCATCTTGTTTCCACTTTTTGGTCCTTTCGTGTAACCGGTGCCACACCTTTACGCGATTCTACGTAACCGGTGCCACACCTTTGCGCGATTGTACGTACCTGGTGCACCACCTTTTCCACCTTTTGCTAAAGTGCTCCTCAAGTTACTAACGTAAGCCAGATTTCACCTATAAATAGGAGGGCTTTGGTTCATTTAAAAGACACACCAATAACACCTACAACACACCACACCACACCTTTCATACTTTGGAAAACACACACTTTCACTTTTTCTTTCTTTATTTGTAATTCTTCCTTAGTTAATTAGATTAGCTAGTTAACTAATCTAGGAAGACTTGTACGGAGGTGCTCCGGGATGCATCTGTAGCTACGAGTTATCGTACGCCTTTTTAAGCTTTTAATCTATCTTTCATATTTAATTATGTTTGTTCTTTCTTTAATAAATTTAAATATGCATGCTAGAATTGCCATAATTAATTAAATAACTCAATTGTCTGTTATGATAGTTGTTTAGAAAGTTTTAATATGTAATTGTGTTGTATGTTACTGTAAGTCCCTAGTTCTAGGATCGATAACTTTGTTATCTACAGTATTGTTGATGTATATCAGTGTGTCGGTCTATCGAGTTGTAAAGTGTCGTTAGTCGTTTAATAGAAATATAGATTTTGCATGTAGCGACACTTAAGTTTTGCTTTAGGCGATACTTGCCTTAGTGATGCATAGCGACACTTAGGTAAGTGACGTATGAAGGCGGTCACATGCGACACTGGCCAAGTGACGCATGTCTGCCATTTTGTGTTAGTATTTAAGCAAACCTACGGGTTTCTGGCTAGGGTTGACGAAACCCTAGCACCATTTGTTGACTAAACTCACTTGTAATCAGTTCCAATACGTTAGTTAAGCTAATAAACTCATTTTACTTGTTTAATCAATCGTTTCGGTTTGAGTTTATTATTGTTTCATGTGATTGTTTGATTCCGCCTTACAATCATTGTCAACTATCACTTAGATCCGAGGCAGAGGGAACTCACAACTGGTATCAGAGCCTTTAGGTGGTTCGATTGACATTTTGAAGACGTTTTTGGATTGATTTTGGTTTGGTTCGTATAAAGAACCAAGAATAATCAAGGATTTTGGATCGATTAGGTGCTTTCCAGATGATTTTCATCATTAGTTACTGGTTTCGTTCGATAGGGTTTGAAGAATTTTCGTTAGGTTTACGAAAATTCAACTTTTAAGGTTTTTAGGACTTTACAGCCGTTTTTGCGACACTCGTTGCGTCACTTGAACGTGACACTTAGTACGGCACTTCGTAAGTTCTAATTAGGGTTTTACTGACACTCTGGTGCGTCACTCTGTGCATCACTTAGAGCGTCATTTGTGATTGATACGACACTTAACTCAAGTGTCGTCTGCTTTAATCTACCGTCACTCACATGCGACACTTCAGAACAGCACTAGTTTGTCAAGCGTCACTTCCACTAGTGACGCCTGTTTGATTTACTGCGTCACTTGCTTGATTGAGCGACACTTGCTTATAGTGTCATCAGTCACTTTATACGTCACTCGATAGCGTCACTTATTGAGTGTCGCTAGTCGTTGCGACACTTTAGTGTGTCACTTACCAAGTGACGCCTTTGGTACTAATAAGTTTTCTAGTTCTTGTTTTTGAGCTATTTTTCAGGATATCCTTTAATGGCTGCTGCTGCTGCTGCTGATAAAGAAGATATTAGGGGAATCAGAGATATGATTAAACAAAATCATGATGTTGGTTCTAACAATAAACCTCCTCTGTTTACTGCTGATATGGATTACGCATATTGTCATGACCGATTTGAACAATACGTAGATTTCCACTGTCCAGAGCTCTGGGGTCAACTCAGAGAAAGATATGAAGCTCCAATAGCTGAAGGAGACTATCGTGGTATCCCTCCATCCAAAACATATAAAGCTATGTCTCCTGAAGAGAAAAAGGAGTATGACATTAAGAGAAAGGCTCATTCGGTTATCTGTATGTGCCTCACTAAAGATGTCTTACGCCTTTTCAAAACTCATGACATCACATACGATCTTTGGAAGGCTATTGAGACAAGATGTGGAGGAAATCAGAAGTATAAGGAGGCTAAACTAGAACTAATCAAGAAATAGTATGATCTGTTTGATATTCTTCCTAATGAAATGGCTTCTGGATTATTCACAAGATACTCACAGTTAGTTAGTGAGTTAAACGAGGGAGGTTACAATTTCCCTCAGATTGAGGTGAATAAGAAGCTGTTGGATGTTCTGCCTAGTACTTGGGACGTAAAAGTACAATTTCTAAACGAGAGCCAAGAGTTAGAGACAATGAATCTAGATGAGTTAATTGGCGTTCTTCAAGCTCATGCAATGGAGTTGAAGAAGAAGGAGTGTAAATCGGGTGGTTTTGTTCAAGACCCGACATTATATGGAGGAAAGGTCAACACCGGGAAGACTTATGGTGGAATGGCCTTCATTTCTAATATGAGTTCTTCATTGCAGCCTACTGGTGCTCATCATCCAGTTTACGCTTCTGGACCTTCACAAGGTTCACAACAGCAAGTTCCAATTTCCCCTGCTATTGAAAAACAGGCTGCTATTTACACAGCTTTTCTTAGCTCCTACAAGGATCTGGTTTCACAACCAAATTCTACATTAGAACTTGCTAAAGAAGATTATGCTCAATTGGATGACGATGATCTTGAGCAAATGGATTTAAACTGGAATATTGCCATGATCTCAAGAAGAGTTCAAAAATTCTTGCAACGGACTGGGCGCAAGAGTTTGGAAGGAGATGGCAAAACCAGTTTTGGTTTTGACAAGAGCAAGGTTCGTTGCTATAATTGTCAGAATTTGGGACATTTTGCTAGAGAATGTGAAAAACCCAAAGTTCCTCCATCGGGTTTTACGAAGCCTGATGCTCCTAAAGCTCCAGAAAAGGAAGAAGTAAAGCAAGCGACAACTGATGCTTTAGTTGTCTTTGAGCCTACAAACACGGATTGGAGCATGTTTGCTGACAAGTATCAACAGTGTCTTATGGCTCACATTACTAATGAGGTACGCAATGAACCAGAAAAGCCTTTGAACTGTATTTCATGCATTAAGTTAACTGAATCTTTAAAGTGCTATCAAGAAGAAAACGTAGATTTAAGGAAAAAGGTTGAAAAACTTAATGAGTCCAATAAGTACTTAAAGGCCAATGAACAACTATATGATAAGAAAATTGAGGCTTATAAACAGGACACTCAAAAGTATAAATCCAAGGTCTTTAGTCAACAGGATGCTATTAACAGCTATCTTGCTGAAATAGAACTGTTAAGAAAGGAACACTCTGATTTAAAAATTGAGTATGATAACTATAAAAACAAGATTCTAGGTTCCTCTTCCTCTACGGTTGCCTTCAATGAAATCCTTAATAAGCAGAGGATAGATAACAAAACTAAGTCAAGTCTAGGTTATTCTGAAGTCCCGCCTCCCACTGAAAACTGTCCTATGCCTGTTAAGGAAGGCACTGAAGAGATTCCTGTTGACTATGCATTGTTATATGGTGTCAGGTCAAAGGTGAATAAGTAAAACAAACAGGCAAAGGAGAAAACCAAGCGGCCAGAGTATCCTTCGCCTCAGTTTGTTAAGTCTAAATGTGAATCTCCAGTTAGTATTGAGGAGATTGTTGAGATTGAGGACATTACTGATCAGGAGTACCCTGAATTTAAGAAGGTTGAAGTTAAACCTGAAAAAGTGGTTTTAAAGGTTGAACCTGCAATTAAGGTTCAAACTAAAAAGGGAAAAGACAAGGTTTTAAATGCAAAACCACAAACTTTACAGTCACCTGTAAAGATTTTGCAACATAAAGTTACAAATGAAAAAATTTCTTGTGATAAACCTTCCACTTCAACCTCTCAACCAAAACAAGCATTTTCTAAGACATGCACGCAATGTTCATGTTCTAGAAATGTTTCCCCACCTCCTGTGGTAAGTCCTCAGCCTCAACCATTTGTTGAGACTCGTTCTCGTTTCTACTATAAGAGACAAGGGCATTTAATTCGAGATTGTCCCAAACTTTCTCATCAGCGCTATGGGAGAGAGATGCCTAGGACATCAGTTTATAGAAATTCTTTTTCAAAATCTCCACCTAGGCATTATTCAAACTCTCCCAAGCCTACTGAGAAGCCAAGTAATGTTGGGCAAAATTCTTTGCCAAAACAAAAGCCCAACATTGCTCCCAAACCAACTTCCGAACAATCTAAAGTTTGGAAACGAAAGGAGTCTGCTAGTGACTCTTCCGTCATCAACAATATCACATTAGATGAAAATTCTAATTTGTTGAAAAATAAAGTTCTGTCCGATGTGATTATTGTTGATGACCTTGGTAGACCTAAGTCTGTAAAGGCTTGGGTCACCGTTTCTCACTAATCTCCTTACTTTTATGTGTTGCAGCAGTCAGAACACGTTAAAGATAGTGAATGGTTCATGGATAGTGGTTGCTCGCGACACATGACTGGCGATGTGTCTCTTTTGACGGATGTTAAACCACACGCCGGAGGACATGTTGCTTTTGCTGGAGATACTGGAGGAACGATTACAGGAAAGGGAACGCTAACTAATGGGAAAGTTAGCTTTGAGAATGTAAACTATATGGCTCAACTCACTCACAACTTTCTGAGCGTTTCACAAGTCTGTGATAAGGATTTTACCACTGCTTTCACAAAGACAGAATGTGTGATCTTGAAGCCAGGTTTCGTTATCTCTGAAGAATGGGTGTTTATGTGGGCGCCACGGAGAAACGATACCTATGTGATGAACATGCGAACTGTGGAGACTACAGATGAATACACTTGTCTCCTGTCAAAGGCTTCGGAAAAGGAATCACTACTTTGGCATCGACGGATGGGACATATTCATTTTCACAAAATGAATTTCCTCATAAATAATGATTTGATAAATGGAGTTCCAAAACAGTCCTTTGCTCTAAAAGATGACTATATTGCATGCCACAAAGGGAAACTCCACAAAAAGTCTCATAAGTCTAAGGTGGTGGATTTTATTGTTGCACCACTGGAGCTCTTACACATGGATCTTTTTGGTCCTATTTCCACTAAGAGCATTGGTGGTCGATCTTACTGCTTAGTAGTCACCGATGACTACTCCAGATTTTCGTGGGTATACTTTCTTACTGCGAAGAGTGAAACAACAGATATTTTGGTGTACCTGTTGGATAAGTTGGCAAATCTGTGCAACTTAGAGGTGAAGAGACTGTGAAGTGACAATGGAACTGAATTCAAGAATTCAACTCTCAAGTTATATTGTGCCACTAAAGGCATTGATCATCAGTTCAGTGCTCCAAGAACTCCTCAACAGAATGGAGTTGCAGAACGTAAGAATAGGACTATTATCGAGATAGCTTGGACCATGTTGGCTGATTCTAAGCTACCTATCATATTTTGGGCTGAGGCAGTCAGTACTGCTCGTTACGTTCTGAATCGAGTGCTCACGGTTAAGAAAAAGAACAAGACCTGTTATGAACTTTTCAATAACTGTAAGCCAACTCTGCAGTTTCTAGAGCCGTTTGGGTGTCCGTGTCTGATTATGATTCCAAAAGAAAAAGTCTCAAAGTTTGGAGCTAAAGCTGTTGAAGGGATTTTTCTTGGTTATTCAGTTAATTCTCCAAACAAAAGAGTCTACATTAAATCAACACACCAGGTGCAAGAGCATTTTGAGGTAAAACGCTTGCGTTACACGAATCCTCCTCAAGGAACGGGTCCAGATTGGTTATTTAATTATAAGGATATGTTTAACTCTTTCGACATACCCGAAGAAGATGATGAAGAGGAGGAGTTGATTACCCTACTTCATGGCATCAGTCTATGTCAAGACACATCTACCTCAAAACCTACATCAACACCTACTCCAACACCCACACCATCACCTACTCCAACACCCACACCATCTCCTATTACCCCACCTTCGAATGCTCCTTCGACTTCAGAAAAGATTAATGCAAACGATCTTCCTGATGATCCCGATATGCCTCCTTTAGAGCAAGAAGAAGAAGAAGAAACTGTCTTCACCGACTTTAACGCTCATGATGAAGAAGATGCGAAACCACAACAACCTGTGCAACCTGAAAGTTCTATTGCTCCTGAGACTACAATTATTCCTGCCACTGAAGGGGATATGAACAATTTGGAGTTAGTACTTGCGCCAGATGTAATCCCAGTGACACGTGTACACAGGGATCACCCCATCGATAATATTATTGGTGATCCTAATGTTGCGGTTCAAATAAGACAACAAGTGAAACAAAATCCAAATCTAGAAATGTTGAATCTGGTTGCTCGGATAAATTCCTGTCATTTATCCCAAATTGAACCCAAGAAGGTTGATGAGGCCTTAAAAGATCCATCCTGGGTCGAGGCCATGCAAGAAGAATTACAGCAGTTCAACAAGCTACACGTTTGGGATATAGTTCCGTTACCCAAAGGTGCTCACTTAACTGGCACTCAATGGGTATTTCGAAATAAGATGGACGATCGGGGTATAGTGATTCGTAACAAAGCTCGATTGGTTGTTCAAGGTTTTAGTCAAATCGAGGGCTTGGATTATGATGAAGTCTTTGCTCCTGTGGCAAGACTTGAGTCAATTTGTATCTTCCTTGCATTCGCTTCTTTCAAAGATTTTCGTGTTAACCAACTCGATGTTAAAAGCACCTTTCTATATGGACAAGTGGATACGGATGTGTACGTTAAACAGCCTCCAGGTTTTGAAGACCCTAAGCATCCAGAATACATTTGCAAATTGAACAAGGCGTTATATGGTCTTCATCAAGCTCCGAGGCTTTGGTACGAAAGGCTCACTACTCACCTAATCAAGCATGGTTTTGTTCAAGAGAATATCGACAGTACTCTGTTCATCCGTAAAGAACAGACCGGGGATCGAGAAGATATGTTACTTGTGTAGGTTTATGTGGACGATATTATCTTTGGCTCTACAAATGAGGCGATGTGCAAGCATTTTGAGGAGATCATGAAGTCTGAGTTTGAGATGAGTGCGATGGGGGAGCTCAAATTCTTTTTAGGTGTACAAGTTGAGCAGTCTGCAAAAGGTATTTATATTCATCAGTCAAAATATGTCAAAGACATGTTGACTAGATATGACCTGCTCAATTGTAAAACCTATGGGACTCCTATCGAACTTAATCACAACCTTAGACTTGCTGAGGATGAGGAAGATTGCAAAGAAAAGGACTATCGCTCAATGATAGGTTCTTTGATGTATTTGACTGCCTCTCGACCGGATATTGTGTTCGCGGTATCCATCTGCTCACGCTATCAAGCCAAACCCAAGGTGTCTCACATGAAGGCGGTAAAGCGAATTTTTGGTTATCTCAAACATAGACCCAATCTTGGTCTATGGTATTCAAACGAGAAATCATTCGCTCTTTCTGCCTATTCGGATTCTGATCATGGCGGCTGCAGCATAGACAAGAAATCTACCACTGGTGTATGCCAATTCCTCGGATCTCGCTTGGTCTCATGCCAGTGCAAGAAACAGACTACAGTTTCTCTTTCAACTACAGAAGCTGAGTACGTTGCTGCTGCGAGTTGCTGCTCTCAGGTTCTATGGATTCAGCATCAACTGCGTGATTACGGGTTACTTCTTTCTATGACTCCTATTCACATAGATAACACTGCTGCTATATCTATCACACGCAATCCCGTACATCACTCTAATACTAAACAAATTCACTGTAATAATCATCATCTTTGAATAAAGATCTCACACTTGACGTTTCATTCTTGTTCAAGAATCATGCCTCCTAAACGACAAACCTTCACTCAAGTTGAGTGTGACCAATTCGCTAATCAAAGAGTGGCTGAGGCTCTAGCTGCTCGGAACCAAGCAAAACCTTGCACCTTCAAGGACTTCCTAAGGTGCGAACCACCAAACTTCGTCGGAACTGAAGGGGCTATCGGATTAATTCGATGGATCGAGAAAATGGAATCAATATTCTACATTTGCAACTGCCCCGACGATTGCAAAGCCTTGTACGCCACATACACCCTCCAGAATGATGCTTCTACAGGTGGGATTTCAATGCCCGAACTGTGGGGAATGACACCGCACACGAGCTCCCGTGGGAGGAACTTAAACGAATCATGAGGGACAAGTATTGTTCCATCGAGGTACTCTACAAACTTGAGGACAAACTTTGGCACCTCACCGTAAAAGACAACGACATCGAGACATACACCAACCGTTTTCAACAACTAGCACACCTTTGCCCAACCATTGTAAACACTGAGAGCCAACGAATCGGAAAGTACATCGGTGGACTCCCGTTGCTAATTGAGGGGATGGTCACCGCCTCTAAACCCACTACTATTGAAGAGGCTATTCGTATGGCCCATAGACTCATGGCACAAGTGGCCCGACGTGAGGCACCTGCAACTGAAATCGATCAAGGAAAATGGAATGTGAATTCCAGCTCTAGTCATAACCCAACAAATCAACCCAAACCCTTGAGGTCCTACACCACCTAACCTATTGAAAAACGAGGCTACGCGGGAAGCAAAGCATTTTGTCACGACTGCAGACGTCATCATGATGGATCATGTGGTTTGCCCTGTGAAAGATGCCAACGATACGGACACAAAATCAGGGATTGCAGAGTTCCTGCGAATCCCGACTCACAAAGGACATGCTTCAAATGTAAGGAATCCGGACACTACAAGAAGGATTGCCCAAAGAAACGCAAAATTCACCTAATCGGCTCTGGATGAACCGAACAAATCCCCGATAATAATGTAAGTACAACCTTCCTCGAAAACGTGATATTTCAAATTTAATTTCCGACCTCACTTTTATCGACATCATGCCGAGGGCATCATAGGGCCAGCTGAACTAGGCCCCTGTGAAAACTCGACGTTTGCTTTCAGCAAACTGGACAGACTGGACATTCACCAATCCCTTAGTCCCGATAGGACTACTCTTTAAATGGTCACCTTGTGACAACCAGCTAGTCCCGAGTGGGCTACAATGTAAACGATTACTTAGTAACCACAACTTAATCATACAAACAATATAGTCAGAATGTGACTACAATGATAAACTGCGACACGACCATAGGTTGACTGCTTTTTAACCCCGTCATAGACATTGTATGTCTACAATCTATTCGACAAACTTCTCGTACGTACATTGCTCCCCAGGCCCCACACAAACACGGCTATACACGAAATTTCGGGATGAAATTTTCTTAACAGGGGGAGAATGTAACACCCGGTCAAAAAGGCCAATTGTCGCGCTTAATCTAAATTTCAAACGTTCGTATTTAGTACGTATTAATGCGAAACACTTAAAACTTTTATATATAATTATATAAACGTAACGATTTTAGAAATTCGACACAACACGAGTTTGGGAAATAACGCGAACCCGAGACCCGAAGGGGTCGTCCAGTGGGCTGCGAACCCAGCCCTCCCCCATATTTAATACCCATTCTTCTCCCATTTCTTTCATTTTTCCTTAACCAAACACACCCTTTTCTCCCTCCCTCTCTCGGCCCGCAACCACAAACACTCCCATCATCATCAAAATCAGGAATCATCATCATAATCGGAGAAAGGGAAGCAAGAAGGAGAACCACATCATCTTCATCTTCATCATCGTCACCTCCACCATCTCGATTCGTCATCTTTGAGCTCGAAATCGTCATTGGTAAGAACACCCGATTTCACACCTTAAAACACTCAATTTATGTTTATTAACATGTTATTGAGTCCATACAACAACAATATATCCAAGGAATCGGTTAGAAACGTTTTAAAAATCGAAACCCACCCCAAATCTCGCAACAGCTACGTCTGCGAACTGAGATGCGTCTCAGCTCGCAGATCGTGCTGCGAACCGAACCTACGAAGTCAACTTGCGAGTTGACTTTGCGAACTGAACTGAACTGCAAAGTCAACTTGCGAGTTGACTTTGCGAACTGAGTTGTCTTGCGAACCAAACTGACCTGCGAGTCGAGACCTGCGAGTCGAGACTTGCGGACCGAACAACTTGCGGACCGAACAACCTGCGAACCGAGTTGCGAAGCGACTCGACCTGCGAACCGAGTTGCGAAGTGACTCAACCTACGAACTGAGTGAGCTGCGAGACGAGACTTGCGAGTTGACTATATCTTGCGAGCTGACTCTGCGAATTGAACCTACGAACTGACTTTTCCTGCAAGCCGAGACTTACGAATTTAAAATTTCGAGATACGATTTTTAATAAAACAATGCAATAGAAATAAAAATTTTCGAAGCTGACCTAGCAACTCGACCCCAGCCAGGGGCTCTGCCCCTTGGACCCCGCCAGGGGTTGCCACCCCTTGGACCCTGCTATCAGGGGCGCTGCCCCCGAACCCCCATACACGGTTTCCAAACCTGAATGACAAATAAATAATTACACAACTCACTTAGACAAACTGATTTGTCTCATACTCATACTACCTCACGTGTTTTGGACACTAGGAGGTTAACTATCGGGCAACGTGTGTATCGTAGGATCGCTAACAACCCACAGGTGAGTTTCATAGCCCCACTCTTTCAACTGTTTTACTATTTTCGGGGTGAGACGCATGCTCAAATACTGTTTTTGAATTATAATGCTAATCTTTTATAATTCACACGTTTCTATAATACTGTTTGGAAATACGTATGTGTAATACTTAGGAATTACACCCAATATATTGTTGTGGAACAAAATCACTGTTTAATCTAGTTAGGTTACCATTGTACACCCTTAGACTGTTGACCCACAATCACCATTACCTGGTTTGGTTAAGTCACTATTATACATTGATCTTGTTGTTGTGGGACAACCTTATCAACTACAATAGAACTGGTTAGTTCTACCAATACATGATTAGCTTTCTTATTTAGGAACTATGACTGTACATATGTTTCAGGAATTTGAAATTGGAAATGAACTCAAGTAAACATCAACCCAAGGTCTCAATATACTCGTTAGGGTAAGACTAGAAGTATACGTTAACAACTCACGTTAGTATAGTCCTTTATACTAATACTCAATTCACTAGGTGATGATTATCCATACCTAGGCTCATTGTGTTACAACTAATATCTAGGTACTGTATATACATTCGTAGATACACTAAACCACCTTCATGTGTTACATGACACCCCGTAGATGTGTTGTTGATTAAGACTTATATATATATATATATATATATACAAATGTTATCTACTACTTACTTATGTATATTGATATGCATACACACGTACAAACACGTTTACTTAGTTGGGCATGTCGCAGTACTGCCGGTTCTCAATTACTTAGTCGGGCATATCGTTGTACTGCCGGCTCTTGATTGCATACGTTGCTTGCGAGCAATACTGTACGATGCCACGGTAAAGTGGGCACAAAACGATATCACGGTTAGAGTGATACAAAATGAGATCACGGTAAAGTGATTCAAAACGATATCGTGGTAAAGCGATACAAAACACAAACAAACACACGAGTTATTACTCGCTCTCAGCAACGGACCTACGAATTATTACGGTCGGGGTCGTTGGCTCAGCATATGGATTTATGCTCTATCGTAGTTCTGCGGAACTACACGGTTACTCATTTCAGCATATGGATTTATGCTTTACTTACTCTCAGCAACGGACCTACGAATTATTACGGTCGGGGTCGTTGGCTCAGCATATGGATTTATGCTCTATCGTAGTTCTGCGGGACTACACGGTTACTCATTTCAGCATATGGATTTATGCTTTACTTACTCTCAGCAACGGACCTACGAATTATTACGGTCGGGGTCGTTGGCTCAGCATATGGATTTATGCTCTATCATAGTTCTGCGGGACTACAATTATGTTGCTGGATGCAACACGCGATGCCAGGTGGCACAACAGTATTTACTCAACAATATATGACGTGGTCATAAAATTACTCAATTTACAACTTAGGCATGTAATGCCTTAATCCTTTATGTACTTAGGTACAAATCGATATTACTTAGGTATTAGATACCTCGACCATAGTACACAAATTGGTGTTTCAACTTCCACTTAAAACAAATTAGAATCGCGGATTCTGAACTACTTTTCAAAACATACAAGGTTTAATACTTTATATTTTCAACTAACAATCCTATGAACTCACCAGCTCTATAGCTGACTTATTTTAGCATGTGTTCTCAGGTGTCCAGCAGGATTAGGATTGCTACGAGATAAGATAGCTCGAGTTGCATATTTTCAATCAATGGGGACCACTCTGCATTTACTTTTGTATTTTTAAATTATGTAATTGAAACTTCTATTAAACTCTCATCATTGTAAACGTTCTACTTTGGAAATGTATAATTATTTTCAAACGTCTCATTTAGAGTCGTTCATTATGTATCTTATGCTATGATATTTGATTTGGTAACACCCGACCCGACCGCTTCCGCAACCCGAAATTTGAGGGTGTTACAATATCTTACTTATGCTAGACATGTTTTCGTGAAAGAAGTTTATTTGATATCATTTGGGGGTATATATTGCCAGTTTCCTCTGTTATACGTAAGTATAGACCTGGTCTCTATTAATATATACTTTAAAATTAAGCAAACACAAGTCAAAGTACTTGCAAAGTCTTTAATATTAAGATACCTAACAAGGTCACCAAAATGGTTTGACCAAGTCTGGTTTTGCTTAAACCTGAATCAAGCTATGTCGGTCTATTGTACGTAAGTACAGACCTGTCACCGCTGACTTGATTCTTAAAAATTGATTTTCTTATATTTTTCTGTAAATGGAAGCATGGTCTATGTCTTAAGTTAGGATGTATATCTATGGTGGGGACCGCAGCGAAATGTACATACGAATAATAATAAAATTAGCTCCTAGATGTGAGTGTAACATGTTTAAAGTGGACAAATATACTGATAATCGTTTTGAAATAATTTTTATAAAAAGTGTTTTTAGCATGCCAAGTAAATTTAAAGTGGACAAATATACTGATGATCGAAATAACACTTACTGTTCCTAATAAATGCATGTTATTCCGATATGATCCCTAACCAGATTAAATCAACTCCATCACCAAAAAAGAATGTGTTATTTTTGTATTTGTAAATTTGCATTCATTTTTGTGTAATTATATTTTATCCAAGTTAGTTTTAATTTTTGATTATAACCAAGTTACAGTTAACATTAAAAAAATTTGAGTACCAAAATCCCAACCCAAAGATCGATAAAATCGTAAATTTTTCACTAAAAGTGACCTGATGCGTCACTTCATGAGTGACGCTACCAGTGACGCACATGACTTTGCGTCACTTTCATAAGTGATGCCTTAAGTGTCGGGGTTAGCTATGCTACAAGTGCCGGGTTGAGTGACGCATATTAGGGTTTTCGTATAAATACCCTTTCAAACGACACTCAACCCCACCACTTTCCACATTCAATTAGCGTCACTACCTCTGACATACCGTTACTTCCTGTGTCTTTGCGTCACTTAGTCTGTGCATGATTTTCGATCTGTTCGTGGATTTTCAAGCTTTGATTGTGCATTCGGCCGTGATATTCTTGTTCCCCTCACTCATACGCATCTATTGGTACTACTTTTAACCCTTATCTTTACGTATTCATGCTTTAATTGTTATTTAGGGTTACGGTTCAAAGGGTTTATATGAAATCGAACGAATTGGGGTTTGATTCGTTTATGTTTGACGTGATAATTTGGTGCCTTTCACTTAGTTTATCATTGTGCACATTGTGATTAGCTTGTTTTCAAAAAACCCCAATTTTGGTTCATTATGATTTCTAGGGATGAACAGTGACACGATGATCTTCATCGTTGCATCACTTCATGCGTCACTTCCTTTAAGTGACGCTCTTTGGTAATTTAGAATCCATACCGTCACTTCTTTAGTGACGCCTTTTATTGCATCACTTCTTAAGTGACTCTCTTAGTGACGCATTTGCCTGTATCAATTGTTAGCCCGTCACTCATCCGAGTGACGCCTATCTATGCGTCACTTCCTTAAGTGACTCACTTAGTGACGCCTTGTCTATACCGACACTTATACCGTCACTTCCTAAGTGACTCACTATGCTACCGTCACTATGCTAAATGATGCATAATTTTGACCCGACACTTCTTAAGTGTCGTATCTAATGACGCATGATTTGGCAAAGTCACTTACACCAGTGACGCCTAATAGCGTCACTTACCCTAAGTGACGCTATACTTGATTTCTAATTTTGAACACTGTTTTCTGTGACACTTCCTAAGTGTCGGTATTTTCATGCGTCACTTCCTAAGTGACGCCTAAAACAGAATTTTGTTTAATAGTTTATGCGTATTTGTGCTAATTCTATAACAACGTTTATGGTTATCTTTGTTTCGTATTTTAGCTTACAGATGGCTTCTTTACAAAACTACTATCGTCGCACCAACACCCGTCACAACATTACTGCTTTCTTGGATTCAACGCATGCGAACTCGGTTCCATTCAGACCGATGATTGAGTTCTTACGACGATTGAGGATTTATTATGATATCACTGCATCTACTCCGGTCTACATGAATCAGTTCAAAGAGTTCTATGATCATACGTTTATTCGAACTTAGGGTGACGTCCCGAGAATTGTCTCTAAAATGTTTGGTGAGGAGATTGAGATCACCGAGAATTCCATTCATCGGATTCTCCAATTCAACGATACCCATACAATGCCGACTATGTTTGAGACAACCTTTATCTACGGTGGTCTTCAGCGAATGGGTTATCCGGTAAATCAGCTTTCAGATTTCAGAAAACAATATCTATGCCGAGTTTGGAGAAATCTGTGCCACATCGTGATCGTCTGCTTATCTCCAAGGAGAGGGGGATATGATGCTACGAGTCATTTGACTCTATCTTTGATGTTGTCTCTGGTCTACAACAAGCGTACAATTTTAGCGGATACATCTTTGGCAATATGGTTGAAAACATTCGAGCCGAGAAAGATAAGTGGCTGCAGTATCCACGGTTTGTGCAGCTATTGTTGAACGATTTGAATCTGGATATCGCTCC